>CM055280.1:45609743-46823937 GCA_029237695.1 Conchocele bisecta | reverse complement strand
TTACAAACACACACGCGCACGCACTCACGCACGCACGCACGCACGCACTCACGAACTCACGGACGGACATGGACTAACGCTATATCCCCTTTTCGCTATGCGAGGGGATAATTAAATATGATCAATTACAACATCCACATGGCTAAAGATAGACAGATTTATGAAAGGACGGATGGACAATCCCAAAATTATATCCCTCCATTCCAAGGCTTCCAGATGCCTAAATTATTGTAATTTTTTATTTAGAGTTTCATCTAGAGTTGGGAAATCTAGCTAATCGGACAGTCAAAACAAACCTACAAATCATTTCTATTCGATCACATGGAGTAACATACACTGTGTATAATTGTGATATGTTTATAACTATAAAACTCACATTTAAAGGTAAAAATGGTCAGTCATGCAGCATGAGTGTGTTCCTAATGCTCACATATATCAAGTATCCACATATTAAAGCTATCCGTTAAGTAATATTAAAGTTATAGCCTGATTGCATCGCGGACGACGATGGAAAAATCGCGAAATGGCTAAATGTTTCCGCTAAAATTTAAGGGTAGAAACGGTCAAGGTCATGTTAATTGCGGCATGAGTGTGTTCACAATAGTGTGAAGTTATTTGACCTTGACCTTGGTAATTGTGCGCGGCATGGCTGGGCCATAGGATGAACATATGGATGATGATAAACTAGTGTGTGAAGTTTCAAGTCAATCCCACCTACAGTTGAAGATACAATAACTTAAAAAAAACTTTTGACACAATTTTGCAAAAACTTCAACGCAAATTTCAAAGTTATTTTACCTTGACCTTGGAAATGTGGGCGGCATGGATGGGCCATAGGATGAACATATTGATGATGATAAACAAGTGTGTGAAGTTTCGAGTCAATCCCATCTTCAGTTGCGGAGATACAAGGACTTAGAAAAACTTTGACGCAATGCCACGGACGGAAGGACGGACGGACATTCTTAAGAACTGTGTTTATGTGTCTCCGAGCCACATAAGACCCCTCTGGAACTTACGGAATAAGCCAAAATATAGCCACATAAACCAAAGTAGACACATAAACCCTTTTGTATGTGGCTAATTTAACTTACACTATCATTTACATAATGTTAATAGCCACATATACCCGGTTTATTTGTTCAGACGGACGGACTCACGGAAGGACGGACGGAATTACGAAAACTATATACCCCTCGACATACTTTGTATGCCGGGGGTATAAAAACCTACATACTACATATACACACACAAGGTCAATGGTTGCACACAAAACATTGTTGGAGAACTGCCCCAGAAACTCCTGGAAACAAATTATATTATTGAGGCCAAACGTATAGGTCTATGTCGTACTGATCAGACCTACATTTGGTACACAATTCATCAAACAAGTTTTGTCAGTTCAACCAGCGGCTTTAGAGCAGAGAAGATTAATACCCATGCAGCACATATCTATGTACAGCGTTACTGCCTTACTGGGATAGTCTCAAAATATATTAGAATACTGAAGGAAATATCAAAATTCGGTACGTATGTTTGGACCAAATTATGACAATTGTCTCTGACAATTCAAGCTTGCAAGACTGTTCTGATAATCAGATCACTTTGACTACTATATATTCCAACAAGTTTTCATATTTCCCGGTATTTCCCACCCGTCCAGGAAATAAGCATTTTTCCCGGGAAATTGCCAATCCTGACCACATCATTTAGTAAACTAACCTTTTCTCTGGTAAGGAGATATAGTCTAACAGCTTTGTTGCTTCTGTTTATGACATCAGTGATGCTGAAGTCTTCACTTGTCATGATATTCCCTCTGATGTCCCCCAACTGATGTGTCAAATTTGTTTAGCTTTCACAAGCAGCTTTCGCCTTTCGGAAAGAAAGTGTCTTTCAACTTCTTCAATACGTCACTGTATGTTGAGGATTTTAGAATTTCTTCAATCTTGCTCCCCCCTCCTTTGTTGCTTCTGACAGGAATGTAGCGCTTCTCCTTAGAACTGTAGTTCATAAGCCCAAATATTATCTATATGGTAAGCCGTTCTTTTTTCTGAAAGTATAAGAAGAATCAATCGTACAATGTATAAGCAAAACACTACAACAACAATACTCTTCGGGCTTTCAAGTGACCTGTGACGAAAAAGTAGGAAAAAAGAAAAAAGTAGGAGCCTCTAATGTAAACAAGAATTCCGCGGAATCAGATTTCTTGCCTTGTTCCGCCTACCTTGACCCTGGGGCCCGCGATAAAATGTGTTTTAATAGTCGTATATTCATGTACATATCATAGTAAAGGTATGTATAAAGTTTGACGACTGTAGGTGATTAAGATTTTGAAGTAATGACCGTAACACGAAAACTTAACATTGAAAGTATTAACAAAGAGTTTGACCTTGACCCTGGAGACCCTGGGGCCCGTGAAAATGTTTTAATAGTCCTATAGTCATGTACATGTCATAGTAAAGGTATGTATGAAGTTTGATGACTGTAGCTGATAAGGTGTTGAAGTAATGATCGTAACACGAAAACTTAACATTGAATGATGACGACACTGCCGACGCTGACGACGGAAAAGCAAAACTTATGTCTCGCTTTCTGCTTCGCAGACGAGACAAAAAGTAGGAAAATAGTAGGAGTTTGATGACAAAAAGCAGGAAGTAATGAAACCAAACTTACCAACGAATCTCTTACATTTACTCAAAATTTACTGTGGGATATCCATTTGAACTTCAAAATGGCAATTTGGGTTTGGCGAATATCATGGATCTTTTGACTGTGTTATGTTATTCTCAATTACAAGATGTAATATCAGCCCATTTTCATGAGGTTCTGAGATACCATTATTACATAGTTGCCATCTCCGATATCCAAGTCACTGAGTTGAAGTCAGTATTCAACAAACATTTCAAGCTTGCAATACATTTACTGATGTAGCTGTGAATAACTTTTGAAATTCGCCTATGACAGGGAACTGTTTGCAGCATATTTTACTAGTAAGTGACATGGGGTGGGTACGGTACGGGAGAGGTTATGACATGGGGTGGGTGCAGGTGGGGAGTGGGTGTGGGTGTGGGTCACTGAAACAGAAAAATAAATTGAATTTTACATAAGAAAAAGTGCCATTTCAAGCTTATTTCAACTGACATGGGGCGAGTGAGGGCGAGTTTTCCCAGGCAACAGTCTATATATTGACCCAATCTGCAGTCCGAATGCCCAGGGCTGAATCCATGCCTGTATAATGTATCAACTGGCCATAAAATGCAAATTGTGACTCTTTATTTGTTGGTTGCATGATGTATGCATAAATCCTGCAGACTGGGTAGCTTGTACTTGCAGACTAACTTATTGTGCATATATCAATACAAATATTATTTTCTTGTCCAAACATACATTTAAATCCAGACGTCAACACCCCTGAGACCAGACATGACCCGCTCCATTTTGGGGAACTAGGGTGATGAGTATCAATCCAGAATTCACAATCCCGCCTGATATAGAACCCATCCATCAGTTTATGTCCCCACTCTGACCAGTTAACTTACAGTCTTATCCTCTGATTCGTGTAATCCTCTCTTCCGCTTCAAACTCTCCATCAAGGATTGGAATCTGGAATGTTCTTGTTGATCAACTGAGCCTACAAACACACCAAGTTCCAAATTTAATGGAATTTCGTACTTCCAGTATTTTTATACCACTAAAAATCATTTGGCCCCATAATCCCGGCATTCATATTTTTCACTTTTTTTCTTAATTATTGTTTAGCAATTTTTGTATATATATACAAATGACTAAAATTAGAAACTAGAAATGTTTTTACTGAAAAACACTATACATTTCTACCATTTTTATTTTTAGTAAAGTCTGTGACCTTGACTGTAGTGGCACAGAATAAAGATATCACCACAACACTTTATACTGATGAGTGCTGTCAAGTTTCTTAAAGGAAGGTATGCACGGTTTATCAACCCAAAATCTACAAGCGTTTTCAGAAGACAACGAAGCGCACCTGGTGGTGCTTGACCTCTGGAAAAGATAGGCCATTTACCCGAGCATTAAGGTTCGTGATGCGCCCATTATGTGACCTTGACCCTGGATTTAGCGGGGCGGCACGGACGTGGATTTGTCATATGGCGGTAGAGGACCCTTGGAGCAATGCGTGTGGGATATATGAAGCAGATCCGATCAAAGAAACAGAAAATATAGGGCATTTACCCGGGTGTTAAGGTTTTGTGACACACTGAGTATGTGACCTTCACCCTGGGCTTAGTGGGGCAGCACGGACGTGGATTTGTTACAAGCTGGTAGAGGATCATCGGAGCAATGCGTGTGTGAAATATGAAGCAGATCCGATCAAAGAAACAGAAAATATAGAGCATTTACCCGAGCGTTAAGGTTTTGTGACACACTCAGTATGTGACCTTGACCCTGGGCTTAGTGGGGGTTGCAAAGACGTGGATTTGTCACAAACTGGTAGAGGACCCTTGGCGCAATGCGTGTATAAAATATAAAGCAGATCCGAGCAAGGAAACAGAAAATATAGGGCATTTACCCGAGCGTTAAGGTTTTGTGACACACTAAGTATGTGACCGTGACCCTGGGCTTAGTGGGGCAGCACAGACATGGATTTATCACAGGGTGGTAGAGGACCCTTGGAGCAATGCGTGTATGAAATATGAAGCAGATCCGAGCAAGGAAACAGAAAATATAGGGCATTTACCCATGCGTTAAGGTTTTGTGACACACTAAGTATGTGACCTTGACCCTGGGCTTAGTGGGGGTTGCAAAGACGTGGATTTGTCACAAACTGGTAGAGGACCCATGGAGCAATGCGTGTATAAAATATAAAGCAGATCCGAGCAAGGAAACAGAAAATATAGGGCATTTACCCGAGCGTTAAGGTTTTGTGTCACACTAAGTATGTGACCTTGACCCTGGGCTTAGTAGGAGTGCAAAGACGTGGATTTATCACAGGGTGGTAGAGGACGCTTGGAGCAATGCGTGTATGAAATATGAAGCAGATCCGAGCAAGGAAACAGAAAATATAGGGCTTGTACCCGAGCGTTAAGGTTTTGTGACACACTAAGTATGTGACCGTGACCCTGGGCTTAGTGGGGCAGCACAGACATGGATTTATCACAGGGTGGTAGAGGACCCTTGGAGCAATGCGTGTATGAAATATGAAGCAGATCCGAGCAAGGAAACAGAAAATATAGGGCATTTACCCATGCGTTAAGGTTTTGTGACACACTAAGTATGTGACCTTGACCCTGGGCTTAGTAGGAGATGCAAAGACGTAGATCATCAACAGGTAGAGGACCCTTGGAGCAATGCTTGTATAAAATATAAAGGAGATCCGAGCAAGGAAACAGAAAATATAGAACATTTACCCGAGCGTTAAGGTTTTTAATTTTTGAAGACGGACGCCCGGACGGACGGATGCCTACGACGCCGGGGGTACGCCATAAGCACCCCTTCCTTCGGAAGGCGCGCTAAAAATGAACCAATATATAGTTTACAGTCATTATTTACATTTTGCATACATTGGACCATTATTTACTAGTAAAAAATAAGAAACAAGAGTTATCAGAAAACAACGAAGCTCGCCTGTTGGCAGCCTTCATTCAAACTTGTCACAGTTGTATATAAAAAACATGAATATTATATAACTTGACCCTGGGATAAGGGGTGTGCGGTGGACCTTGACATTGAGGTCAGTGGTGGAAGGTGGGTCGTGGATTTGATATAGCATGATATAGAATATTAAGATGAATGCATGTATGAAATATCAATGCGCTCCATGAAAAGAGAAGGAAAACAAAATTTAACCCAGCGTTAAGTTTATGAACACACTAAGTTGGTGATTTTCTACAGCATGATAGCTATTCACATGAGGAATGCATGTATAAATGTGGTAAGTTTGCGACCTTGGCCTTGGCTAAAGGGGTGGGGTGGGTCATGGATTTGCTGTAGCACAATAGAGTATCATCAGATGAATGCATGTATGAAATATGAAGGTGTTCCCTGTAAAGGAACAGAAGTTATAACAAGAGGGCCATGATGGCCCTGATTCGCTCACCCGACTCCATGAACACCAGAGGAAAATGTGACATTGAGTTCATATGTGTTTTAAAATAATTGTGCTATTCTTAGATGGCGGTCATCTTGGATAAAGCAATGACTCTCATTTTACCAAATCTGAAAATGCTTCACCCAAGGATCTTAACTTACTATGAAGTTTGGCCAGCATCGGCCACGTGGTTCCTCTTAAAAAGATGTTCAAAATCTCGAATAAATGGATATTTTGGCGGCCATCATGGATGACATAATCATCCGATTCCGACAAATATTGTACCAGAGCAATCGCCTGATCGATAACTTCAATTTGATATATGGCATGAGCATATGCAGTCAAAAATAAAATTTGACCCCACGGACTACGCCCATTTTTGACCACGGGGTCACCATTTTAACACCTTTGAAAGAACATTCTACATCGATCATTTCTACCAATTTTCGTCGACATCCGGCTGGCGGTTCATGAGAACACGATTTTTGAAGAATTTGTGCTATTTTTAGACGGCGGCCATCTTTGATTAGCAACGACCTCCGTTTTAACAAATCTGGAAAATCTTCACCCATGGACCATAACTGCGAAAGTTGGCCACCATGGGCCAAGCGGTTCGTGTGAAGAATAATTTTGAAATCTCTAATAAACGAACGACCAGTTGACCTTTCGGCGGCCATCTTGGATAACATGACCATCCAATTTCGACATAAACTGTACCAGAGCGATCGCCTCTTTGATACCTTCGATTTTATATAGACATGACCATATTCGGTCAAAAATAAAATTTGACCCAAATTTGACCCCACGGGCCAACCCATTTTTGACCCCGGGGTCACCATTCTAACAACTATGAAAGAGCATTGTACATCGATCATTCCTACAAGTTTTGTCGAAATCCGGCTGGCGGTTCAGGAGAAGAATTTGTGCTATTTTTAGACAGCGGCCATCTTGGATTAGCGCCGACCTCCGTATTAATAAATCTGAAAAGGCTTCACCCATGGACCATAACTGTGAAGTTTGGCCACCATGGGCCAAGCGGTTCGTGTGAAGAAGAATTTTGAAATCTCTAATAAAAGAACGACCTTTTGACCTTTCGGCGGCCATCTTGGATGACATGACCATCCAATTTCCACATAAAATGTACCAGAGCGATCGCCTGGTTGATACCTTCGATTTGGTACCTCCCAATTTGACCCCACGGGCCACACCCATTTTTGACCCCGGGGTCACCATTTTAACAACTTTGAAAGAGCATTGTACATCGATCATTCCTACCAAGTTTCGTCGAAATCCGGCTAGCGGTTCTTGAGAAGACCGCAATTTGACCCCACGGGTCACGCCTATTTTTGACCCTGGGGTCACCATTTTAACAAATTTGAAAAAACATTGTACATCGATCATTCTTACAAAGTTTTGTTGAAATCCGGTTGGCGGTTCTTGAGAAGAATATTTTTTGAAGAATTTGTGCTATTTTTAGACGGCGGACATCTTGGATTACGTAATGACGTCATTTTAACAAATTGTGTAATCCCCCAACCATGGACCATGACCATGAAGTTTGGTGACTATAGGCCCAATGGTTAACGAGGAGAAGACTTTTGAAAATGTTCACGGACGACGGACACATTGCGGTAACAATAGCTCACATGAGCTTCGCTCAGGTCAGCTAAAAAGACATTTACTCCAACGTTAAGTTTATGATGTTGATCTTGGGGAAAGGGGTTGGGTGGGTCATGGATTTGCTGTAGCACAATAGAGGATCATCAGATGAATGCATGTATGAAATATCAAAGCGTTCAAAGTATAAAGAAACATACGTTACACAACATTTACCCCAATGTAAAGTTTATGAACATGCTAAGTTTGTGACCTTCACCTTGGGGTAAGGGTTGGGTGGTGGGTTGTGGATTTGCTACATCATGATAGAGGGTCATCTGAGGAATGTATGTATGAAATATCAAGGAGTTCCATCAAAGGAAACATTTGTTATCAGACATTTACCCCAACGTTAAGTTTATGAATGTGTCAAGTTTGTGACCTTGACCTTGGGGTAAGGGGTGGGCGGTGGGTCATGGATTTGCAATAGCACGATCGAGTATCATCAGATAAATGCGTGTATGAAATATCAAGGCGTTCCATGAAAGGAAACAGATGTTATAAGGCATTTACCCCAACGTTAAGTTTGTGGACGACGCTGTCGCTGACGCCGACGCCGACGCCGACGCCGACGCCGCCGCGCCGACGCCGCCGACGCCGCCGACGACGCCGGGGGTATGGCGGGGTATACCATAAGCTCTTCTGCACTTCATGCAGGCGAGCTAAAAACGTATTGGTCGTTGCGGGGCTCGAAACCGCAACGATAAAATGGATTACGTCAGAAATCCTACACGTAACATCTCGGCCACCGGGACAACGGTAATGTTGAGATTCAAATTACGGTAGATAATGCTGTGCGATTTAATCACACAAAAACGTGACAAACGCTTTTGACAAATAATCAACAAAAGCTTGTCTTATAAAGACATTTTACAGGCTAGCAGGGCCTATTGAATAGAAAATGATATCCATACCAACTATTTATATCCGTTTTTATGACATCATTCATCCGTGCATACCTTCCTTTAAAAATCTAACTAATCTTGTCTAATCAGATATAAAATTTGCCATCTTTGTCTGTACATGTATGCACCATTTACGTTGCCATCTCTGTAGTCTAGTTTGGTGTTTAAGCCTCTATATTATACAGTATGGACATTAAAATACCAAATACATATCTAATTAATGATTAAACAAGAGTACCAGGTCACAATATACGCCCGTCAAGGATGGGTCAGAATACTCCAGAAATATGCAAAAAGGTGTGGAAAATAACTATTTGTTAAAGTATTTTTTCGGCATGAAAAGGGGAGGTGCACATCTTCATTATGTTCAGAATGCAGGTGTGACGTTTTAGAATGATTGGTTGAACGCTGTGGGAGGAGTTTATTACACAAACTTAGCTCTCCAATATGCAGAAAAGTGTGGAAAATGACTAAGTTAACGAGAGTAAATTTGAAGAAAATCAGTTTCAGCTGCCAAGTGGGGATAACCCATCGGATTTTTTTGACAATTAACAGGGTTCTTCCTCTTGATGTGATAAACATTTACACCAAATTTAGTTAAGATCCGCTCAGTAGAACTTGAGTTATTGCGTGGACACGATGTTGCCGAACGCCCGCCCCCCGACCGCCCGTACATTGTGAATCCATAATACGTCCCGTTTTTCAAACGTGCGTATAATAATTATAAAGTGTGTCTTTGACATGTCTTTGAATGTCTTTGTGGTGTCTTTGCATGGCTTATGTTTTTGCAGGACCACTGTTTACAATGGCAATCACAACGTGGTTGTATCTAAAATTTGTCTAAATTTGGAAAACTTTCGCGAAATACAATTACTAAAACTGCAACATTTTCAAATTTTGCTATAAAAAGAGTACAGCCAGTGAATAATAGGCGAATATTTCAAGAAATTGAACTAGGGTCTCTACAATAGATCTGAGTTATTGTAGAATGGATTATTTTTGCACGAAACCGGATATCTGGGCTATCGGTAATCAGGCACATATGTAATGTGCGTCGGTAATCAGGCACATATGTAATGTGCGACAGACCCTATTACCCAAAGTCCTTTTCAGACAACCAAATGTGACCTCCAAATGTCATTTTCTGAAAACAAAATCCTTTTCATGTGCATTCAAACAAAAGAGTGTCCTTTTCACATCCTTTTCACAAACAAGAGTTGTCAGAAGACAACGAAGCTCGCCTGATGGCAGCCTTCACTCAAATGTGGCACAGTTCTATAAAAAAAACATCCCAACATGTTACAGCATGATAGCAGAACATCAGACAAATGTACGCATGACAAATCAATCAAGATATTCGCTGTAAAGAAGTTATAATAAATTTACTACAACATTGAATTTATGAACACACTAAGTTTGTGACCTTGAGTTTGGGGTAAGAGGTGGGTACTGGGTAGTGGATTTGCTACAGTATAATGGAGGTTCATCAAACAATACAAATATGACATATCAAGGTGTTCCCTTTAAAGAAACAGAAGTTATAATAAATTTACCCCAACGTTAAGTTTATGAACACCTTAAGTTTGTGACCTTGACCTTGGGGTAATGGGTTGGCGGTGGCTCATGGATTTGCTACAGCATGATAGAGGGTCTGACATCAAATGAATAGATGTATGAAGTATCAAGGTGTTCTCTGTAAAGAAACAGAAGTCATTATAAATTTACCTTAACATTTAAGTTTATGAACACACTAAGTTTGTGTCCTTGACCTTGGGGTGAGGGGTGGGCAGTGGATCGTGGATTTCCTACAGCATGATAGATGATCATCACCTAAATGATGTATAAGATATCAATGTGTTCAATAAAAAGAAACAAAAGTTATAAGACATTTACTCCAAAGTTAAGTTTATAAAACACTTATAAATGCACAAAGTTTGTGACCTTGACCTCGGGGCAAGGGGTGGGTGGTGGGTCGTGGATTTGCTACAGGATGATAGAAGGTCACCTGAGGATATGCATGCAATAATAATAATGTATGAAATATCAAGGTGTTCCATGCAAAGAAACAGAACTTATAAGACATTTACCCCAGCATTAAGTATATGAAACGCTTATGAACACACTAAACTTGTAACCTTGACCTTGGGGCAAGGGGTGGGTGGTGGGTTGTGGATTGGTCATCTGAGAAATGTATGTATGAAATATCAATGTGTTCTATGCAAAGAAACAAAAGTTATAAGACATTTACCCCAAAGTTAAGTTTATGAAACGCTTATAAACGTACTAAGTTTGTGACCTTGATCATGGGGCAAGGGGTGGGTGGTGGGTCGTGGATTTGTTACAGCATGATAGAATGTCACCTGATGAATGCACGTATAAACATTAAGTTTATGAAACGCTCATGAACACACTAAATTTGTGACCATGACCTTGGGGCAATGGGTGGGCAGTGGGTCGTGGATTCAATACAGCATGATAGAGGGTGATCAGATGAATGCATATATGAAATATCAAGGTGTTCCCTGTAAAGAAACAGAAGTTATAAGACATTTACCCCAACGTTAAGTTCATGAATGCACTAAGTGTTTGACATTGACCCTGGGGTAAGGGGTGGGCGGTGGCTCAAGAATTTGCTACAGCATGATAGATGGTCATCTGAGGAATGCATGAATGAAATATCAAGGTGTTCCCTGTAAACAAACAGAAGTTATAAAACATTTACCCCAACGTTAAGTTTATGAACGCACTAAGTGTTTGACCTTGACCTTGTGGTAAGGGGTGGGCGGTGGGTCAAGGCTTTGCTACAGCATGATAGGGGTCATCTGAAGAATGCATGTATGAAATATGAAATATCAAGGTGATCCATACAAAGAAACAAGTTATAAGACATTTACCCCAACGTTAAGTTTGTGGACGCCAACGACGACAACGACGATGCCGACGGTATGCAATAGGCTCTTCTGCACTTCGTGCAGGCGACAGCACTTCGTGCAGGCGAGCTAAAATAAAAAGGTATTTTTTGGTATTCTAGTTATGCCAGATTAATAACATTAAGTTTCAGCATGGATAGACAGACAGATGACAACTGCATGCCTGTATCCCTTTTTCAGGCCGTCAAGTGAGGGATGGGTCCAAAACAATAGGAAAATAGGTATTCAGATGGTGAAAAAATAAGAATAAATAGGAATAAAATAGGAAAATATAGTATAAAATAGGAATAAAATGTTATTTTACGATTTGTTCCCAACACATTTTATGGCCAACCTGACCTTTTAATATTTTTATTGATAATTTGTGTTGTATTGCTCAAAGACTATAACTAAGTTATTAATTGCTTCAAGATCCAAAAACAAGATTTTGACACTCTACTTGTGCTATATATTAATTAAAGTAATGTACATATATGTTGGCCGCCATACTTTCAGCCAACCCAATCCACCCTTGTCTTTGTTATGTTTTGAATATATATATATATATATATATATATATACAGGCCACACTCACTTACTCGAATTCGAAGGGAGATAAAACAAGAGGGCCATGATGGCCCTAATTCGCTCACCTGACTCCATGAACACCAGAGGATAATGTGACATTGAGTTCATGTGTTTGACCCCACAGGGCCACGCCCATTTTTGACACCGGGGTCACCATTTTAACAACTTTGAAAGAGCATTGTACAGCGATCATTCCTACCAAGTTTCGTCGAAATCCGGCTAGCGGTTCATGAGAAGAAGATTTTTTAAGAATTTATGCTATTTTTAGATGGCGACCATCTTGGATTAGCGATGACCTCCATTTTAACAAATCTGAAAAGGCTTCACCCATGGAACATAACTTTTAAGTTTGGCTACCATGGGCCAGTTCATGTGAAGAATACTTTTGAAATCTCTAATAAAAGAACGACCGTTTGACATTTCGGCGGCCATCTTGGATGACATAACAATCCGATTTCGACAAAAAATGCACCAGAGTGATCGCCTTATTGATACCTTCGATTTGATATATAATATGACCATATTCGGTCAAAAATAAAATTTGACCCCAATTTGACCCCACGGGCCACGCCCATTTTTGACCCCGGGGTCACCATTTTAACAACTTTGAAAGAGCATTGTACATCGATCATTCCTACCAAGTTTCGTCGAAATCCGGCTAGCGGTTCATGAGAAGAAGATTTTTTAAGAATATATGCTATTTTTAGACGGCGGCCATCTTGGATTAGCGATGATCTCCATTTTAACAAATCTGAAAAGGCTTCACCCATGGACCATAACTTTTAAGTTTCGCTACCATGGGCTAAGCGGTTCATGTGAAGAAGAATTTTGAAATCTCTAATAAAAGAACAACCTTTTGACCTTTCGGCGGCCATCTTGAATGACATAACCAGAGTGATCGCCTCATTGATACCTTCAATTTGATATATGACATGACCATATCCGGTCAAAAATAAAATTTGACCCCAATTTGACCCCACGGGCCACACCTATTTTTGACCCCGGGGTCACCATTTTAACAACTTTGAAAGAGCATTGTACATCGATCATTCCTACCAAGTTTTGTCGAAATCCGGCTAGCGGTTCTTGAGAAGACCGCAATTTCGCGGTTCTTGAGAAGAAGATATTTTAAGAATTTGTGCTATTTTTTAGACGGCGGCCATCTTGTATTACGTAATGACGTCATTTTAACAATTTTGCAATCCCCCTACATAAGGACCATGACCATGAAGTTTGGCGACTATAGGCCCAATGGTTACCGAGGAGAAGACGTTTGAAAATGTTCACGGACGACGACGGACGACGGACACATTGCGGTAACAATACCTCACATGAGCTTCGCTCAGGTGAGCTAAAAATACTTTGAGTTAACCGTAGTTTGACGTATCCGTAGTACGCAACCTGTCGGACAACAAACTATTGTATTGACAGTTAGAACCAAATGATTACTTGCTGATGTAGCCTTGAGTAGTAAATATGATTTATTTTAGCAATTAAATGTACATGGATACATGTTAAATGCTGTTTCTAAGACAAATCATATTTAAACACTTTCGGTTTGTTTACAAATACACATATGCATGTCTGTGTGTAATTAATAGATAACCCGGATGTGGCACACGTGACATGTGCATGTAGCGATATGTACATATTCAGTTCACCAATGAAATAAATAATAACAAGAACATAATATTTTATGAATTATTTTAATAAATTATACACGGAAACAACACAAAACCACAAGAAATACTGATTTGTAACACTATTATAAATGATTATTTCAGACCAGACTTGATTGTACAAACTAATAATGTTTAGAACATAAAACTCGCCCATTCAATGTTTCGTCCCTATACTGATGCTGTCACATTCGGGAGATATATACACACGATCGAGTGTGAAATATTTCAATCATTTCTAATCGTGCAACTTGTGTTCACTTTAATGAACGTTCGAGTAAAAGCATTTAATGCCAGTCCAATTAAAATAGTTGCCATTTATTGCTCACCACTTAATGATCACCGACTGTCATTTCGGGAGGCCTGTTTAATCAGTGTCAACGCAAACACCTTTAACTACGGTCTGATTACCCGACTTTTATCAGGTAAACTGCAGGTGACAAACTTCTACTTACCTCCGCAAATTGACATTTCGACTTAACGAGTGTGAAATACAGTAGATTTACGTTTTCGGGACATAAATATACCTTCGAATAAACGGAAAATTTGAGTTATCGAAATTTGACTTAACCGAACTTAGTTATATGGAAAATAATACGATTTTAAACGGGACCGTGCTAGTAATTCGACGTAACCGGTGATTTCGACGTAAGCGACTTTGAGTAAACGAGCGTAGCCTGTATATATATTATTAATGAGCATGCTGGATGTGGTGTTGTATTAATACAGAAACAATAAGCAATTTTAATATGTATTGTTTGCCCTAGTTTCTCGACCAATGTAATAATAGGATTATGTCTCAATTAATCACATGCGACTCTTTCTCCAATATCTATATCTTTCGCCATTTCCTGCATTCTCAGGTCCCAGTCTTGAGGACCCAAAGGGCATGGACGTTGCTAGGACGGTCCGGGGGAATGCTCCCCCAATTTGTTTTTGAAATCTAAGGAGTGAAACGCCATTTCCTGCATCCTCAGGGCCCAGTCTTGAGGGCCCAAATGGCCCGATGTTGCTAGGGTGTCCCGGGGCATGCTCCACGGTAAATTTTGAAAATGTAAGAGGCGTGAAACGCCATTTCCTAAATTCTCAGGTCCCATTCTTGAGGATATTTTGTTTAAATCGAAGAGGAGTGAAACGCCATTTCCTGCATTCTCAGCAAGTTTGAGGATGATAATATGTGCTTTATTACATAATTATTGGGGGGGGGGGCAACAAAATGGCCCCTCCCACTTCCGCCGCCCCTGACCATTACATACAGCAACATTAAGCAATTGTAACCACATATTGAAGGTTGTGTTGGCTATCAAACAAGCTGGCAAAACATTAAGTTGGTTAGCTAACAAGGCCACAATAGACAAGGAATATTTGCATATAGCCAGACAAAATGGACCACATATCATAATATTGACTATTTATTGGTGTTTCAGGCTCAGAAAGTTGTAACTTAAGTGTATAGAGCCGGGAATACACCTGTATTTGCCAATTCAGCACTGAATTTATTGATTTGATTTCAAGTGCCCTTACGACACCAAAATCATTTTCTAGGTCTGTTATTTTTATTCACCACTTACAATATTAAACTACATGTAGGAAATAATAATAATTCCTACAGCAATTCGTTTCTAGGAATCGGAGACAGCAGTGACCCATCTCCACATATATTGGTGGGCTTAGACTATATAGAAAGCTAGTGTTTTCAAACACAGAATGACAAAAGGGTAGTATTAAAGCAGCTTACAACCAGGCAGACATTAGCAGCAATCACATTATAATCATCATTGATGAATTGGTTGAACATTTATTTATATTATTAACTAGAAAATGTGTTCATAGAACATGGATGCCCCCACCTGCAGCCTTGATAGTAAAAGGGCACCGTTATTACAAAGCTCAGGCGATATCCCAAGACAGACATTGTGGGTAAATATTATTGAAATTGGTGAACGAGTTAAGAAGTTATTGAGAAAACATTAAAAACTTAAACACATTTGTCGTACAAACAAGGTGAACATAAGTCCCCAGTGACCCCGACCTTGGGTGTTCGGGTGTAGGTCATATGAGAAACAAAGCACCATCCCTAGACAGACAGTGTGGGCAAATATGATTGTAATTGGTGAAGGAGTTATTGAGAAAACATTAAAAACTTAAATGCATTTGCCTTACAAACAAGGTGAACATAAGTCCCCAGTGACATTGACCTTGGGTTGTCGGGTGTGGGTCATCTGCGAAACAAAGCACCATCCCTAGACAGACATTGTGGGCAAATATTATTGAAATTGGTGAATATTGAAAATATTGGAAATATTGAAAACTTATGCATTGCCTTACGGACGAACGAACGCATGCACGGATGGATAGACAGTGTAAAACATAATGCCCCCCAATAAATTGGTGGGTGCATAATAAATTTTAAATACATTAATTTTCAGATCAATCACTCCTGATTGTGTGACAGACGCCCTTAGCATACCACATCAAATGGCCAAGATATCCAAATAATTTGAGAATGATAAATAGGATACTGTGCACTATTCTACTCCTGATGTCCCACACGGGGCAACATACAATGAAACTGTTGAACTATTCATCCTGATGTAAGGCACATCACCACATCCAGCACCCATAAGTATATATTTAATATTGTAGCAAATTCACATTCCATTCCGGTTTGAACAGTATTTAGTATATTAAAGTTAATGATTATGAAGACAGGATGAGGATGGTGAAATTGGGTTTAATGTCCATTCAATAGCCAAGGTCATATAAAGTAGGAAAATCATAAGTCAGCATTGAATTACGAAGAAATGATTTGGTGCGTTATTTGGAAAACTGTATCAATGCATATGAATGTTTAAGCTAATCTAGTGAAGGGTGAATGTTGCAGAGTTATAAAGTACTTAATTTAAAAACATTAAATGGAATTTTACATAAATCAGTAAAGCAAATCTCTACATTATTTGACCTTGAAAATGTGGGGACTATGGGTAGTGTGCACAATTAATATAGGGAGGATGATAAACATGCATATCAATTTTCATGTCAATCCATAACGGAGTTGCAGAGACATAAAGTACGTAAAATCTTTCACACAAATGTTCCAAATGAACAGACGGAAATTCGAAAGATATATACCGCTCGACATACTTTATATACCGGGGGAATAAAAGCAGCTCTGGTGGCAAGGAACGCTAATGCCTTTCAATATTTTGTACACGGGTCAGCAAAATAGTTATTACCTTCCAATTTACAAAGTATAAGTACAAACTACTTTACAATTAATGGAAAATGCAAATTTGGGCACAATTTGAACGATGAACTGTTGGAAAATGGCACAGGCAAATACAATGATTGGATGTCTGTTTTCTTGCACAACCCAACAAATCCCTCCTCGTCATCGATTTCACACCCATCTTCGCATACAATTTTGACTTGGCATGATTCGGGTGTATTTAACTTCGCCATTGCTGAAAATTGCAACAAATTTGTTTCATAGTATTAGTACAGTTGCTTTTTCATATCCCCAGTGTCCGAACGTACATTAATATGTCTGTCTTCAAAAACTTAAAGCAATGCATGCACATTCAACAGTTTTACCCCCACCCCCCCCCCCCCCAAAAAAAAAATAGGAAAGGGAGTAAACGACATTTTTAGTCGGTATTTATATTGTATCCAACATGTACATGTATATGTAGGACCGTGATTTAACACTAGACTAGAAATGTGGCCTTTCGGTACACAAATGCCCCCGCTGGCAGCCAAAGTAAACGAGGCATATTTGTTATAAGCCATTTACCCGAGCGTTAAGGTTTCAAACGCACCAAGTCTGTGACCTTGACCCTGGGCTTAGCGGGAGCGGGACGAATGTGGATTTGTCACAGGGCGGCAGAGGAACATTGGGGCAATGTGTGTGTGAAATGTGAAGCATATACGAGCAAGGAAACATAAAATATAAGCCATTTACCCGAGCGTTAAGGTTTCGAACGCACCAAGTATGTGACCTTGACCCTGATAAGCCATTTACGCGAGTGTTAAGGTTTCGAGACGTACGTACGTACGGACGCCGGTAACACTATATGCCATTCGATGGCGGGGGCATACATATACGGTAAAAGAAGAGGGCCATGATGACCCTATATCGCTCACTTGAGTATATATGCCAGGGTAAAAAATATGTCATAATCTTCTGTATTTGAAGCCAACTGCCAACTGTGTTTGTGAATATGGGGGTCTAATTCATGCGGGATGCTTACGTAATGTATGTTAGCATGCTGCATTGATCTTGCAGTCATGCCTGTTTCATGATACTGTTATATTTCAAACTAGAACTAGAAATTTGGCCTAACGGCACACGAATTCCCCCGCTGGCAGCCAAAGAAAACGAGGCATATTTGATTATAAGCCATTTACCCGTGGATTTGTCACAGGGCGGTAGAGGAGCATTTGAGCAATGCGTGTGTGAAATGTGAAGTAGATCCGAGTAAGGAAACAGAAATTATAAGCCATTTACCCGAGCGTTAAGGTTTCGAACGCACGAAGTCTGTGACTTTGACCCTGGGCTTAGCGGGGGCGGGACGAATGTGGATTTGTCACAGGGTGGCAGAGGACCATTGGAGCAATGCGTGTGTGTAATGAGAAGCAGATCCGAGCAAGGAAACCGAAATTATAAGCCATTTACTCGAGCGTTAAGGTTTCGGGACGTATGGACGCCGGTAACACTATATGCCCCCCTCACCATTCGGTATGTACGTTTAAGCCCCAAAAAAATAGAAAATGCAGTAATCTACTCAGTCACTGTGTACATTTTGTATTCATAAGACCATGATTTACCACTAACAAGAGTTGTCAGAAGACAACGTAGCTCGCCAGGTGGCAGCCATGTCTCACTTGATATTCAATAGTTAGGAAGTTTTAAATAAAAGACGGCCGCGGCCCGCATGTCGCACCCGCCGAGCTTTGATAGTATACTGAAAAACTTTAACCAAAAACTTTAACCGGACACACGGACAGATGGACAGACAGGTGCAAAATATAATGCCCCCTGACTTATCGTCATGGGGCATAAACATGTGAAAGTATAGCCGGCAGATACTCTGAAGTAGCCTAGGATGTATTTTCTGTCTGCTCTTTAATAAGGAAAACACTGTGGGGTGACACGCAACCATAAAATTTACCTTTGACCCCTTGGGGTTACTGGTCATGGCGAACAAACCTATGAAGTTTGAGGGCCCTGGACCCATTTACGAGTTACTGTCATTCAAATGGGATTGCTGAATCAGATATTTGAAAAAAAATTTAGAACTTGATCATTTTTAGAAATACAATGTATATCAATTTTAAACATACAAATTTTACTTTATAATGGAAGTTAAAATAATTTTCGGAACTTTACACACTCTATTTACTAGTTTTGTTGGTTTGTTTTGTTTGTTTATTAGTTTTTAACGGCCTATCAACAGCCAAGGTTATGTAAGGCCGGGCAAACGGGTTCGATCCCATTTTAACCTGCTGCATTGGATGGGGTGGATCCCAAAATCAGAACGGAATATTTACATCGAGAACGAATATAAGCAGCCCTGAAATTAGAATAATCTGACCTGGTGCCAGGTCCATACAACACCAAAGTCACTTGGCCCCTTCCCCTAAAATAGGATTACGAATATCGTAATACTCACATAAGGTGTATAACCAGATTCAACTGTCACATACAAAATGCCAAAGACGTATGTGAATATTTCCAATAGCGAGCTATATTTACAAAATAAACATTAATGAATGAAACTGCAACATTTATTATACATGAAACTAGAAAATGTGTTCATAGAACACGGATGCCCCACATATCGCTTTGATAATAAATGAGGCCAAATTCGAAGTAAAATTTGTTTTACCTGAGCGTTAAAGTTTTTGAAGTACCAAGTATGTGACCTTTACCCTGGGTTTGGCGGGGGCAGGACGAACGTGGATTTGGCACAGGGCAGTAGAGGACCATTAGAGCAATGCGTATATGAAGTATGAAGCTGATCCGTGAAAGGGAACAGAAATTATAAGATATTTAGCCGAGCGTTAAAATTTAGTTTTTGAAGCAACAGTATGTGACTTAACCTGGGTTTGGCGGGGGCAGGACAACGTCCGATTGGCACACGGCGGTAGAGGACCATTAGAGCAATGCGTATATGATGCATGATAGCTGATCCGTGAAAGAAAACATAAAGGATAAGATATTTACCTGAGCGTGAAAGTTTTTGAAGCACAAGTATGTGACCTTGACCCTGGGTTGGAGGGGGCATGACGTACGTTGGATTTGGCACAGGGCAGTAGAGACATTAGAGCCCAAGGCGTATATGAAGTATAGATGCTAGATCCTTGAAGGGGGGAGAACAGAAATTATAAGATATTTAGCCGAGCGTTAAAGTTTTTGAAGCACCATGTATGTGACCTTAACCCTGGGTTTGGCGGGGGCAGGACAAACGTCGATTTGGCACACGGCGGTAGAGGACCATTAGAGCAATGCGTATATGAAGCATGAAGCTGATCCGTGAAAGAAAACAGAAATTATAAGATATTTACCTGAGCGTTAAAGTTTTTGAAGCACCAAGTATGTGACCTTGACCCTGGGCTTGGAGGGGGCAGGACGAACGTGGATTTGGCACAGGGCAGTAGAGGACCATTAGAGCAATGCGTATATGAAGTATGAAGCTGATCCGTGAAAGTGAACAGAAATTATAAGATATTTAGCCGAGCGTTAAAGTTTTTGAAGCACCAAGTATGTGACCTTAACCCTGGGTTTGGCGGGGGCAGGACAAACGTCGATTTGGCACAGGGCGGTAGAGGACCATTAGAGCAATGCGTATATGAAGCATGAAGCTGATCCGTGAAAGAAAACAGAAATTATAAGATATTTACCTGAGCGTTAAAGTTTTTGAAGCACCAAGTATGTGACCTTGACCCTGGGCTTGGCGGGGGCAGGACAAACGTGGATTTGGCATAGGGCGGTAGAGGACCATTAGAGCAATGCGTATATGAAGCATGAAGCTGATCCGTGAAAGGAAACAGAAATTATAAGATATTTACCCGAGCGTTAAAGTTTTTGAAGCACCAAGTATGTGACCTTGACCATGGGCTTGGCGGGGGCAGGACGAACGTGGATTTGGCATAGGGCGGTAGAGGACCATTATAGCAATGCGTATATGAAGCATGAAGCTGATCCGTGAAAGAAAACGGAAATTATAAGATATTTACCTCAGCGTTAAAGTTTTTGAAGCGCTAAGTATGTGACCTTGACCCTGGGTTTGGCGGAGGAAGGACGAATGTGGATTTGGCACAGGACAGTAGATGACCATTAGAGCAATGCGTATATGAAGTATGAAGCTGATCCGTGAAAGGAAACAGAAATTATAAGATATTTACCCGAGCGTTAAAGTTTTTGAAGCACCAAGTATGTGACCTTGACCCTGGGCTTGGCGGGGGCATGACGAACGTGGATTTGACACAGGTCGGTAGAGGACCATTAGAGCAATGTGTATATGAAATATGAAGCAGATCGGTCAAAGGATGAAGAAATTATGAGACATTTACCCGAGCGGTAAAGTTTCGAGACGGACGGACGGACGGGACGGACAATGGTAACACTAAATGACCCCTCCACTATCGTGGTGGGCATAAAAATACTTTCCCGTTGACTATTATGAATAAAAAAAAGAAATGTTTAACATGACGTATTAATATTACCCCACCCACCAGATACAACTAAATATTTTGTATATTTTGCATACATGTACATTAATATGGTACATGTATGCAAGCTTGGATTATTCGTTTTTATAACTACAGTACACACATTTTTTTGCGTGCGCGACCCAACCATCCCCGCGATCTTCCTCAGCGCGGACATGTCACTGTGATTCGCGGTGACGATTATTCGTGGTGATCGTCACCGCTACCGTTGAAAATGGTCACCGTGACTGAAACCAGCGAGGCCCTAAGGGTGATTCGCGGTGATTCCCGGTGACGGTCACCGTGTATCACGGTGATGTCTGCATGCGCTACAGGTAAATATGCATGCAAGGATTTCCTACCAATGTACCAATGTACGGTATTGTATGTTATTTTTCACGTCACCTTTTGTATCGTAAGTACATGTACAGAACAGGCAACGCGAAACCCGCATATTTTTTGTTATTGCCGCAACCAATTTAACTTTAGCGCGGAAAATTGCCGCAATCTGTCGCAAAACTTCCCGTGGCCAATTGCGGAATAAGGAAACTAGAAAATGTGTTTATAGAACACGGATGCCCCACATATCGCTTTGATAATAAATGAGGCCAAATTCCAAGTCAAATTCTTTTTTTACCTGAGCGTTAAAGTTTTTGAAGCACCAAGTATGTGACCTTGACCCTGGGCTTGGCGGGGGCAGGACGAACGTGGATTTGGCACAGGACAGTAGATGACCATTAGAGCAATGCGTATATGAAGTATGAAGCTGATCCGTGAAAGGAAACAGAAATTATAAGATATTTACCCGAGCGTTAAAGTGTTTGAAGCACCAAGTATGTGACCTTGACCCTGGGCTTGGCGGGGGCATGACGAACGTGGATTTGGCACAGGTCGGTAGAGGACCATTAGAGCAATGTGTATATGAAATATGAAGCAAATCGGTCAAAGGATGAAGAAATTATGAGACATTTACACGAGCGTTAAAATTTCGTGACAGACGGACGGACGGACGGACGGGACGGACAATGGTAACACTAAATGACCCCTCCACTATCGTGGTGGGGCATAAAAATACTTTCCCGTTGACTATTATGAATAAATAAACGAAATGTTTAACATGACGTATTAATATTACCCCACCCACCAGATACAATTAAATATTTTGTATATTTTGCATACATGTACATTAATATGGTACATGTATGCAAGCTTGGATTTTTCGTTTTTATAACTACAGTACACACATATTTTTGCGTGCGCGACCCACCCATCCCCGCGATCTTCCTCAGCGCGGACATGTCACTGTGATTCGCGGTGACGATTATTCGTGGTGATCGTCACCGCTACCGTTGAAAATGGTCACCGTGACTGAAACCAGCGAGGCCCTAAGGGTGATTCGCGGTGATTCCCGGTGACGGTCACCGTGTATCACGGTGATGTCTGCATGCGCTACAGGTAAATATGCAGGCAAGGATGTCCTACCAATGTACCAATGTACCAATGTACGGTATTGCATGTTTTTTTTCACGTCACCTTTTGTATCGTAAGTATATGTACAGTACAGTCAACGCGAAACCCGCATATTGTTTGTTATTGCCGCAACCAATTTAACTTTCGCGCGGAAAATTGCCGCAATATTTCGCAAACCTTCCCGTGGCCAATTGCGGAATAAGGAAACTAGAAAATGTGTTTATAGAACACGGATGCCCCACATATCGCTTTGATAATAAATGAGGCCAAATTCCAAGTCAAATTCTGTTTTTACCTGAGCGTTAAAGTTGTTGAAGCACCAAGTATGTGACCTTGACCCTGGGCTTGGAGGGGGCAGGACGAACGTGGATTGTAGAGGACCATTAGAGCAATGCGTATATGAAGTATGAAGCTGATCCGTGAAAGGGAACAGAAATTATAAGATATTTACCCGAGCGTTAAAGTTTTTGAAGCACCAAGTATGTGACATTGACCCTGGGCTTGGCGGTGGCAGGACGAACGTGGTTATGGCACAGGGCAGGCAGTATAGGACCATTAGAGCAATGGGTATATGAAGTATGAAGCTGATCCGTGAAAGGAAACAGAAATTATAACATATTTACCCGAGCGTTAAAGTTTTTGAAGCACCAAGTATGTGACCTTAACCCTGGGCTTGGCGGGGGCATGACAAACGTGGATTTGGCACTAGAGCAATGCGTATAGGAAGTATGAAGCTGATCCGTGAAAGTGAACAGAAATTACAAGTTATTTACCTGAGCGTTAAAGTTGGTACTGTATCCATGAATAGAAGCTAGTTTTGAATAGTGAATATTGTAGAATGATTTGTAGTGGGACTGGTACACTTATAAGGTGTGCTTAGGCCCTATGTGAGATTTTTTTTTGTAGAATTTGAAGTTGGAAGTTTAAGTTTCTTGTAGCTATGTCTCTGGGAACATAATTTAAAGTTACTGCGACAAGAGTAATCGAGCCGACTCCGCGATGCAACACATTTGTTCTTTTTGTATCACAGAAAGACAGTTATCGGCTTCAGTATCTTCTAAAATCTTGATTTCTCAGCTTTATTTGTCAAATATAATAAACCAGTGTATGTAAATTACCTGTAGGTGATTGGGCTTGGAATATGACAGTAATATACACCAAAACAGTCATTATAGTGTGTTTTTCTCTTTTTTTCATTGATATTGGCTTCCACTATTAAGAAGTTCGGGAAAGTGGCGCGACATCGCGACGCTGTTCCAAAATTAGGCGTAAGTGTATTGTTTTCGCATATCGGTATAGTACCAATACACTAGTACTCAGAAAACATTGTTTTTCCTTTCCTCCTGTGTCATAAAGCTAATTTCTTGACTGACCGTTCCAAGCCAGTACCCTTTTGTCTGTCGACCATTCCAGAGTGGCATACATGTTGGTATAGTTTCAGTGATGAGTCTTTATATGTAGAATGGTTAGCTATAACACTATTTAGGGTAATGTTATGTGATTTTATGGAGATTTGTGCTTTTAATTCATCATCTATTAAAATTCTCCATATTTCTGTAGTAGCTCAATTTAAGGCATAATGTGGACAGTCATATGGTGGAGTTACACAGCTGCTGTGTGACAACCATTTGAGATATTTGCTCCAAACTTGGTACTGTATCCAGGAATAGAAGCTAGTTTTGAATAGTGAATATTGTAGAATGATTTGTAGTGGGACTGGTACACTTAAGGCTGTAAGTCCTCATTTAAATAATTGTTTTATCTTTGTTCAAATTGTAATACTACAGAACAAGATTCATATGTTTACTTTATACATCATATTATAGGATCTTTAAATTAATACATTTATCTTAGGACAGAATATCTTAAATGAACACAAACAATGAGAATCTCTATATATATATTAGTCCTAATATCGTCTATAAAAACGCACAGTTATCTGTGCGCAACATATCATAAATACACACAAAAATAGAGAATCTATGTTAATCATAATATAACTTATTTCGAAAAGCACAGTTATCTTTGTGCAATATATCATAAATGCACAAAAAAAGAGAATCTATTTTAGTCATAATATAACTGCTTTAAAAAGCACTGTTATCTTTGTGCAAACTATCATAAATACACAAAAATCGAGATTCTCTTTTAGTCATACTATAACTTCTCTAAAAAAGCACAGTTATCTTTGTGCAAAATATCATAAATGCACTAAAAAAAGAGAATCTATTTTAGTCATAATATAACTTCTTTAAAAAGCACTGTTATCTTTGCGCAAAACATCATAAATGCACCAAAAAAGAGAGTCTATTTTAGTCATAATATAACTTCTTTAAAAAGCACTGTTATCTTTGTGCAAGCTATCATAAATGCACAAAAAATTGAGATTCTCTTTTAGTCATAATACATGTATAACTTCTCTAAAAAAGCACAATTGTCCTTGTGTAAAATATCATGAATGATTAAGAAATCCATGATCTCTTTTTAGTCTTTTATACATAATACAAGTTTTTATTTACATACACATATGTATCATATAACTGGTCAATACACCATACATAGTTAGAACATGTAAGGGGGGTCGGTATACGCTTCCGTAGATATCTGATATAAATTTTATATAAGATATCTACTAAAGTATATAAGATATCTTATAAACTTTATGAGATATCTCATATAGTTTATAAGATATCTACTATAGTTTATAAGATATCTACTAAAGTTTAGTAGATATCTTATATAAGTGATTTTTAATTAAGATATCTTATTTATTTAGTAGATATCTTATATAATATATTAGATATCTACTAAAGTTTATGAGATATCTTGTTTTGGGAATAAATAGTAAAACGGTGTGCCATCCATACATCTTCGTGTACAACTATATCCAAGTGTTGTTTAATTACATATTTACGAAAGTTCCTCGCATTAATGAATTTACTTTTAGATGAACACAATCGAGGATACCTTAAAAGATGTGAGAGGCAGTGGAAAACCATACTCACGGCCGCTAAAACTGAATGTGTGTGGTGTATCGGACATTCCAGACGACTGGTGGTGAGGAGAAGAAGTTGCGGAACCTGGGACTGGCTGACAAGACCGAACCCATCAAAGGTACAAATTTAGTCCTTTTCAAATTGTTTCGATAATGAATCGCCTGTTTTGGGCTGTTTTCCAGGGTCAAATGAGAGCTTGGAACACTGCCAATGTTTTTGTATGCCCCACCACGATAGTGGAGGGGGCTTTTAGTGTTACCCTTGTCCGTCCTTCCTTCCATCCTGTCCGTCAATCACAAACCTTGTAACTCCTAAAACTTGGCCTTAAATGACCTTAGCAGTTAATAGGCTGTTAAACCCCAATAAATAAATGAATAAGTGGGCAATTTTCAGATCACTTTCATTTTCCAAGTCATATTGGCAAATAACCAAAGAGCAGTGCTAATCTGAAGTTCTACAGATTAACATTGACTATAATGCATATGGTCTTGTCTTTGTCCATTTAAGGTGTCCTCTATGACTTAACAAAGGAAAATGTATGATGTGAGGGGAACACAGTTATCATCATGAATTACATTGTGAAGAGGGAACGTGTCCCAACTTTGGTACTGACAAAGCTAACAAGAAGCTTTCAAACATCATCGGAGAAGGTACCGGAAGATGGTGAACTCATCGTCAGACAGATTACATCGCCCCCAGACGCAACTCTTCTGCCTTTGATAGAGATCTCGAAGTCACCAGTCAATGGTGACAGTGGAGGGACATGTGGTTTCAATGAGTAAATAGGCCCTCTTGCAAAACGTGACACAAACATTATTCTAGCAACTTCTCTAGCAAGCTGTTTCTTATGACATGATATATTTTGACGAGTACAACCCATATTAAATCACTGCCCAATCGTTGCTTTTCTATGTGACATTCATATGAATGAGGTAATTTCACCGCTCATCCTGACGAGTGAGAATGTCGGCAGAAATAGTGGAAATTTCAAATTTGTGATGTTAATTTCTTATTTAGCTCACCTGAGCCACAGACTCAAGTTAGCTATTGTTACCGCTTTCCATCCGTCGTCGTCATCGTCCGTCACTATGTCCGTCAACAATTGCTATCATCTTCTCCTCCCGAACCGCTGGGCCGATGTTGGTCAAGCTTCACAGACATGGTACAGAGGTAGGGGGAAAACAAAGTTGTAAAAATGGAGTCATTCGGCAATCCAAGATGGCCGCCATCTAAAAATAGCACAAATTCTTAAAAAATCTTCACACATACCGCCGGAACGATTTCGACGAAATTTGACAGGAATGATCGATGTACAATGCTCTTTCGAACTTGTTAAAATGGTGGCCCCGGGGTCAAAAATGGGCGGGGCACATGGAGGGTCGAATTTTATTTTTGACCGAATATGGTCGTGTGACATATCAAATCAAAGGTATCGATGACACAATCGCTCTGGTGCATTTTTCTGTCGAAATCGGATGATTATGTCATCCAAGATCGCCGCCGAAAGGTCAATAGGTCATCCTTTTATTACAAATTTCAAACATCTTCTTCTCCCGAAACGCGTGACCAATCTTGATCAAATTTCACGGTAATGATGCATGGGTGAAGCCTTTTCAGAGTTGTTAAAATGGAGGTTGTCGCATAATCCAAGATGGTCGCCATCTAAAAATAGCACACATTCTTAAAACATCTTCTCGCAAACCGATGAACGGATTGCGACAATATTTTTAGAAATGATCGACCACTAATGCGCTTTCAGATCTGATAAAATGGTGACCCCAGGGTCAAAGATGGGCTGGTCCCGGGGGGTAGGGCTCAAATAGGGGTCAAATTTCATTTTGGACCGAAAATAGTCATGTGACATTTCGAATCAAAGGTATCGATGAGACGATCACTCTGGCAGCCGAACGGTCAAAAGGTCATCCTTTTATTAGCTATTTGAAACGTCTTCTGCTCCCGAGCCGCTTACCAATCTGGGTCAAACTTCACAGTAATGATGTATGGATGAAGCCTTTTCAGATTTCTTAAAATGGAGGTTGTCACATAATCGAAGATGGCCGCCATCTAAACATAGCACAAATTATTATAAAGTATTGTTTTCACGAACCGATAAATGGATTTTGATAAAATTTTGTAGAAATGATCGACCACTAATTCTCTTTGAAATTTGATAAAATGGTGGCCCCGGGTTCATAAATGGGCGGGGCCCGGAGGATCAAATAGGGATCAAATTTTATTTTTGACTGTATATGGTGGTCATGTGACATATCATATCGAATATATCGATGAGGCGATTGCTCTGACGCACTTTTTGTCGAAATCGGATGATTACGTCATCCAAGATGGCCCGCCAAAAGGTCAAAACGTTGTCATTTTATAATACACTTCAAAAATCTTCTTCTGAACCACTTGGCCGAGGATGACCAAACTTCACAGTCATGGTCTTTTGTTGTAGCATTTTCAGATTTGTTAAAATGGCGTTGTTACGTCCTCCAAGATGGCCGTCTTGGAAAAGTAGGTCAAATTCTTAAACAATCTTCTTCACACAAACCGTTGAACGGATTATGACAAAATTTTGTAGGAATTATTGACCACTGATGCTCGTTCAGATTTGATAAAATGGTGGCCACAGGGTAAAAAATGAGCCAGCCCTGGGGTCAGATTGGGGTCAAATTCAGTTTTTGACCGGATGTGGTCATGTTATATATCAAATCTAATGTATCAATGAGCCGATCGCTCCGATAACATTTTTGTCAAAATTGGGTCATTATATCATCCAAGATCGCTGGTGAAAGGTCAACATTTTGTCATTTTATAATCAACTTCAAACATCTTCTTGTGAACCACTTGGCTGAGGCTGACCAAACTTCACAGTTATGTTCCGTGAGTGAAGCATTTTCAGATTTGATAAAATGGCGTTGTTACCTCATCCAAGATGGCCGCTGTGGAAACATAGGTCAAATTCTTAAAAAAGTAATTCTCGTTAAGCTTTGAACAGATTTTTTAATTTAGGCATAGGCTCTGCTTTAGACTTCAGGTGAGCGACTCAGGCCCATTTGACCCTCTTGTGTTCCTGTTCTTGTCAAAGGACAGGTGAAAATTTGAAAAAAATGGCATGGCCTGTTAACGTCATCATTTTTGCGCCAAAATAACAAATTCCGAAAGTTACACGCGTAACGTTTGGGGAATACATCCAATTTTGCTCGTTTTCCAGTTCCTACAGTGATACGTCATATTATAGTGCACATATAATGTCGACATAGAGTACAATTTTTTGTTTCATGATTTATTTATTTTGCAGAAATTATCATTTTACATATACGATCACCTATAAATCGAGGTTGAATTTCATTTTTGACTGAAAAAATGTGCCCTCAACAGGCATATATTGTGACCTCCGGCACTCTTGATATGTTACTGATCTTTTTATCTTTATAGGAGGAAATGCAACGCACGGTGGCCGTTAAAGGCCACAAATT
Organism: Conchocele bisecta; assembly: GCA_029237695.1. Classification (NCBI taxonomy): domain Eukaryota; kingdom Metazoa; phylum Mollusca; class Bivalvia; order Lucinida; family Thyasiridae; genus Conchocele; species Conchocele bisecta. Next base: position 46,794,478 of record CM055280.1, on the reverse strand, counting down.
CCCCGTTCGTGCAATAACACTTAAAGACAGGACTGCGACGGTGAAATTGTCTCTCTGGAGGGACAGCTGTAAAATGAAGACACCTGTCGGCTCATTCATCAAAGTCACCAACACGATGGTAACCAAGTACAAATACGAGGTCTCTGTATCCTCGACAGTCAGGAGCACTTTCGCCGTAAGTTTGTATTATGTGCACAATATCAGCTTTTCCCACCGTCCGTTGTCAACAATTTGCTTCTAACAACATGTCATATGCCACTTGGACGATTGTATTTAAAATTTGCTGGAATGGTCTTTGCATTGTTCTCTACCAAAATTGCTAAAATAAGCTTGATTCATTGAAACATGTGGTAATACATTATAGTTTACGATCCGCTATTCAAACTTGTGGACTGAAATGTACAGCTGAAAAGTACATGTCAGTCCCTTATAATATATCCTCCTCCATGTGCCCCTTTTCTCCAATCACGGCCACATATACACATGTACACCAGTACATTCAGGTATGTCTGTTTATACCAATTACAGGAAATATATTATGAAATGTTTGGTGATCTGTAGTTGAAAACCCCTCATTTTAACAATCTTTAAATGGAATAGCACAAGTAGTGTGTGTTACTGATGGCAGCTTCATTATTTACCCCCTCGGGTGTAGGTATTGAACCTGCCTTCAATCCACCTGTCATTTATGATTCACTGTAAATGGACACTAATGTTTATTATTGCTTATGATGGTTTAAAATATGCCCAGCTGGTGTCTCTGATGGCGGCCTCAGTGCATGCCCCCCCCCCCCCCCCTCCCTTGGGGCCGGTACTGCGGTTGCTATCATAGACTCGTTAATGGTACATTGAGATGGACTAAAAAGATAGCATTGTGCTTCTGAAGTAATGCTGTGCACTCATATTGGTATAGTACATGTATCTGGTGTCTCTGACGGCAACCTCAGTGCTTGCCTTTATGGGTTGAGTACTGTACTTGCCCTCGGATACACCCAACATGTATTGATCAAAGGCCGGTGTCCACCCGACTGTAGATGGACTAAGCCCACTTCTTACATTTTGATATACACATGTATGACTTTGCCATTGCCACATCTGAAAAATATGAGGAACATTGTAATGACAGCTTAAATTAGTATGCATATTATTATATTTCATTCCCTCGTATGTGATTGAAACACTTTTTGCCTAAAACATTTGCTAATTGATAAAGTATTACCAATGTTTAACAAAGTTTAGGCGTTGTACGTTCAAATTATAGTATGCATAGGACGAATGAGTGTATGTATGGTCACTGATGTAAATAAACTATTATGATATAGTACGAGGCCAAGGACAAACGCTCGACCAATCATCATCTGTGGTGAAGCATCTGTACACATATGTAAATTATATCACTGACCCGGAACAATACATTTGATAAATTTGGTAGCTGTCACGAATTGTAGCCGATTGTCTTCTTTATCAGCCATCATTTGTAACACGGGTTACACAATTACACAATACTCGAGCATAATACTCGAATAACCTTGTAACTACTATCGAATAGGTATTCGTGTGTGAAATATCGCTCCCGTGGAATACACCGCTGGAGAGAATATAGCTTTATCCGAAACCGTGCACGGACCACCAGTATTGGATTTTGCACCGGTTATATCTGGGTGATTTACACTTTATTCAGACTTGGATGCTAGCCTGAATACCGAGTATGTCATATCTACTAATGACTGAATTATTTCAGATTAATTCGCCAGATTTCTCATGAGCTATACTGACTAGTTAGAATATTAGTCCACTTACGCAAAATTGTAAGCAAAATGTTGACAGGCGGGAATTAGAAGAAACTTATGCACTAGTGTATGTATATAATCTATCACAACCTTATTCTAGCAGTCGGACATTCAAACATTCTTGTGAACACTTTGGGTCACAAGCCTTCATTGGGAACTGGTAAGTACATATGTTTATTATTTACTTTCAATGCTGCTAATTATGTCTGAATCCTGCCAAGACCGGCAATTCACCGCATTATTATCTTATCCTCGATAATAATGCCCTATTTCATTTACCTGAGTTATTTGGACCCATTTCGACCAAATGCTTGGTCAATAAAAGCCGTATGGCATGTATCTGCTGGTGTAGATTTATTTCCCTTGATCAAACCGAACTGAATCATTAATAATTCGTGTTTTCGTGTAAATGATAACGATTACAAGTTTCGCATGTGGGAGCATTCCATGAGTATTGTAATGGCATATTATTCTCATGTGTTTTGTGCATGTCACTCCGACTAATTGCAGTAGCAATTTATTCTATTTGCAAACGAAGGGCGAACACGATTGAAGTGTTTACTAAAATGTTGATATGCATTTTATATTACGACTCAGTCCAATATCAGTCATGCGCCCAGTACTATACATGAGAATATTGACAATTTTAACTTGTAACAAATGTAACGTGAATTTTCTGGATGACTTTCATTCACTCTATGTTGGACACATGTAAAACTCCAAACGAAGTCGTATGTACATTCATTTTATTAAGTCATGTACGTTGTTCACAGTGAACTAGTGAAAATATATGTGTGTACATTGCAATTTATCATGTTTCATCATCGTAATTTATGATGTTGTTTAGTATTGCCATGCAATCATAATATTGATTTCATGTGCACTACTACATGTGACTATGATGGAGGCTATAACACGTTACACTCTGGTAACAACACCGTTGGTGTTTTGTAGTCCCAGCCAGTCAGCCAGCCAGCCAGGCAACCAGCGACGGCACGTCTATCGGGTGTTATTGCGTAGAACCAGCACGCTGCACCGACACTATTCTGGGGGTTCACTACACGACATCGTGTACCAGCGGGGACTCTGCTCCGTGTGGACCAAGGGCGTAACGAGCGGGGTATTATTCCAGTGACGTCATTCCGTCCAAGGACGAGATGAATCTCGAAGTACGTCCACCCATGTGATATATTGGCCCCATCCGCCCAAGTAGTCGATTGTAAGTAATGTAACCTAACGACCGTACGTCATATAACGTCACCCTCATCATGGCGGAAATCTGAGTTGGATGATAGAAACTTTAAGTCCGTATCTTGAACATGAGGAACATTGTTATATGATACTTACCTGTTCCAGAATCTTGCATGCCTTGGTTGTGTGACTGAGCTTTGGAGAACCCATCGAGATGACGTTGTCCGTACTGTCTTGAATATTCATTGTTTGTGTATATCATTATTTGTAAATACATCATCATTGTAACTATATACCTTGTTGTCTCTTTCCACAACGTGCTTGGTTTTCCGACACAACAATGAACTATCCCAGTGTCACCCTGGCGTGACAGTAGCGTGTACTACATTTTACTAACACCAGGTGTTCGGCTCTGGGACATTGAATGTCAAACCACACCGACCTCGATTTGGTCGAAATAGACCTACTGCGTATTTATTTTGAGTGTGGAATTGTGCGCTTTCCAATTTCTTTCTTTGCATGACTTACACTGTGGGTCATGCACTTAACTTATTTGATAAATAAATGTTACTTATTGCATCTCTAAACTGTAAGCTGCATTTGGTAGACAAATTCTATTTATAGCAAATATAGATATATACATGCTGGTTCACTTGGCACTTTTCACCAACATGTATGTGACAAAAGTTTTTTCGGGCGCGTTTGGTGTACCATGAGGACATGGGGGCCGTGATTATTCTACCATTAATTTTATTGAATCGAGCTGACGCTTGGATTTTGTTCTTTATAAAAAAAATGATTTCACGTGAATTCGTGACCTATGCTGATCCAGATCTGACTGACATCAGTGCAGCCCGAACTGTATCACCACTGATCACATGCACGACCTGTGTTTTGGGTCAGATTATTGCTATTATTACTATAGTAATAACCTGCATTCACATATGCCAGGTTGACTAATTGATCATTGCTTGAATATTGCTCATTGATTATCAATTATGATTGTTAATTTATTTTAGTAAACTGTGGACCTCGTCTCGTCGTAGCGCATCGCCTGCCTACATGGGCTTTATAGACGTCACATTGCTTAGTATGTGTCATACGTGCCTTGCTTGTTTCTTATTCCACCTGCGTGTGGACTGAAACTCTTTGCGTAAATAAACGATTTGTTCTGTTCTTTTCATACGGTTAAAGTGTTTGAATGTGTTTGCATACGAGTCACGTGCCACATAAAATCTTTGTCACGTTTTCCCAATTAACAACTGTGTAAACGCGTGCCAGCCGTGTGTAGTTATGCGAGTTCAATTGATGTCCGCGGGCCCAGTTGATGTCCCTTAAAAGAACATGTGGAATTCCACACGTAGTTAATTGTACACGGGGTAACAAACTAGTAAACCTCTTAGACGAGACCAACTACATAATGCTCAATGACGGACGATACACGTACGACTGTTCCTCTCGCAGTAACTCCATTAAAATAGGCACCACGCCTGATATAATAATGGGAAACCCAAGTATAGCCCACCACATTACATGGGACCCACTTGAAACCACATTAGGCAGTGACCATTACCCAATAAAAATTGTTATTTCTACCCAATACCACAAAGCAGATAATGAAACTATGCCCAAATGGAAATTTGGCAAAGCCAATTGGGAACTGTTTACAAATATGGCTGATATAAAACTTAACCCCAATAACCCCATCAGGAAATCAGCACAGAGTGCATACTCCGCATATAAATAAAAAACCAGACCCGACAAAATACAATAAAACATCTAATAAGCCAACATAGGACAATGGGCAAAACGATAAGCGTAGAATGGGTACCATCTCACATAGGAATAGCAAGAAATTAACTAGCAGACAAAGCAGCAGCAGATGCTCACACGCTAGGCACCCCCGACAATACAAAACCAACACATGTAGAACTATACACACAGATAACCAAAACACGAAAGGAACGATGGCAAGAAGCATGGAACGTTGCAACATTACAAACAAATAAATTTAGAAGACAGCATATATACGCCTTGCTATTCCCACCAGCAGAGCTGGAAGCAGAAATATACCAGGCCCTATTAAAATATATAAAAGATACTGGTTACTGGAGTAATATATAATATATTAGCCATACTGAACTATATAAGATATAATAATAATACAAAATATATACAATAAATCCAGCCAGACCCCCGGGAGAATTAAAAAGTCCTATAAGACTTTGTAAACACACCCTAGACCGTGATGGGGAGTGAAGCAAAGCAAGGCACATTTAGCCGCGAGATCTAAGAGAGATCAATATGTAAATAGAAATACGTATTAGCAAAACAGTCTAGAAAAGTAACATACAATGCTTACTAAACCACATGAATACAGAACACAGGCTATACATTGTACATAACTTCAATACAAAACCATCACAAAAATATAAATGGTAAAAAAAAGAGCACCAATGTGTAGATTAGACCTTGTTACTAATGAAAATTTCTCTTACAGCTTATATATATTATATTTTGTCCAGCCTAAGTCTAAATAATATGCATGCTTGTCTGATAATAAAAGCCATAAAGGCGTGTCCGAAAATGACAAGAGCCGCAGGCACATAGCCCGGCTACACAGGGAATTGAACACACCAGCTGGCACAGTATAGATAGAAGACCAGGAGACGGCTACCGATAAAAAACATGTCCCGGTATGCACAGAATGACTCAACAATCAGATACGGGATAGCCCAAACGCTTAATCCTCCAAAGAATAAAAGGAGGACACGGCACAACAGCCCCAAAGTCTAAGTCTAAATAATATGCATGCTTGTCTGATAATAAAAGCCATAAAGGCGTGTCCGAAAATGACAAGAGCCGCAGGCACATAGCCCGGCTACACAGGGAATTGAACACACCAGCTGGCACAGTATAGATAGAAGACCAGGAGACGGCTACCGATAAAAAAAAAACATGTCCCGGTATGCACAGAATGACTGAACAATCAGATACGGGATAGCCCAAACGCTTAATCCTCCAAAGAATAAAAGGAGGACACGGCACAACAGCACATATCCCCTGTCCCACGGAAATAAAGGTATCAACGACCCTAGAAGCACCAGGTCTCCAACACTATACTACCAGCTGTTACATGTTGCTTCTATTGCAGGTATAACCATAATGTAAATACGTATTGCTAAATATAGGCAAAAACCCTCAACATCTCATCAAAAACCAGTAGGCCGGATCAGTCTTTGCAGCCACAAAAATATGAACAACAGCAGGGCCACGTCATACATACGCACCTACAGTACAGCCACATAATATAAAGGCAGACGTAACATCCTGACCAGCAGAATTACCAGGACACACCAACAAGCAGAACGCAGCACCGGCTCAAACGCACAGACTACCATAACATACACAAACGCGCGATATATATATAAGGAAATCATAGCATCATAATGTGAAGAGGGTGGAGTCAACGTAATATATAGGCAAAGCAGGCTGCACGGAACACATTTCTCGGCAGCAACGTTAACATGGTAACCCTAGGAAAACAATGAAAATGAAAGAAAAAATTTCCAGACAGGGACGCTGCCAACACGCCAGGTAGCCAAACATAATAGTACAGCCCTTACCCTCCCCCAACACAGACCCAACATTTAGACCCTAAACAAAACCGTATCACCCAAAAAGGGGGAACATTAAAAACGAACCACACCCACACATGCAACAAACCTACAGGAAAAAACACCACAAATCGGGGCGTGGTCCACCATTGTCCATATGACATATGTCACAAGGGGGAGTATCACCCCACAGTATCCTAGTCCCCGGGATAAAGTCTAAACAGATTACTTGATCCGGACTGCCTGTTTACAAGCCCGGTCGTGGAGCGTGGGAGTGCGCCTGGATGATGAACCAATTATTGCCGCCTATCCAGACACATGGTGCGCTCCTCTGGGCGTGCTCGGGGTGACGGCGTCGCGGGCGGCGAGCTCGAGGTGGGCCTGAGATCCACGAGTCTCTTCAGCGATGAAGCCGGCGGACTCTCTTCACACCACCTAACCTCATTTCATGACAACAGCGACCGCGCCTTCCGAGTCCCTCTTTTGCCACAAAAAGATAATTATCCTAAACATAAGTAGACCCGCAAACAATAATACCAAACAACAGGGCCACTGGCTACGGGGCGCCAAGTGGGACATGGCTCAATTTTGTCCACAAAATTATTTTTTGTGCCACAAAATTCAATTCTGTGTCACAAAATTCACTTTTGTGCCACAAAATTCAATTCTGTGTAACAAAATTCAATTCTGTGTCTACAAAATTCACTTTTGTGACACAGAATTCAATTCTGTGTCACAAAATTCAATTCTGTGTCACAAAATTCAATTCTGTGTCACAACATTCAATTCTGTCAATTCTACACACGCATGTAAGAAGGACTACCATTGGTCAGAAACTGCACTGGAGAAATGGGTCACGGTCGCCGATCTACACATTCAATGTCGATGATTCATTTCTCATTTTGCCGATGATTCATTTCTCATTCTGCCATTTTGCTTCAAAGATCTCCAAACAGTCAAACGTTGACAAACCCATTCGTATTTAAACTCATTTGCGTTATAATTGTACACATAATTCATGTACATGTAGATCTCCCGCGAGTACTGACCTCATTTATTGTGTATCGCAAGGTACATCTGCCCCAGTTAAATCAATAATACACGCGCTGTGACCTGTGTTCTGACTGCTGTCTGTGTTTATAAACAGAATGTGTGTATTGGGCCATTTGAGGAAACCATTTGTAGTATTTGTGTAGATACCATGGATACTAAGATGCTGTATACTGTAAATAATTCATGTAGACACATAGTTGCGAACACGTAACTTCACAACTAGTAGACACAGATCCAATACCATTTGTTTCACAAGGTTAGATCTACTGTTAGAATACGACGTCATCTAATGTTATTTTCGAACATAAAACGTTACCTGATAAATAGAATACCAGGCTAGTGTATTTTAATATCAAGTTTATCAGGCTCGGCTCGGAAACGGTAGGAATTCCTCGGCAAGCCTCGGAATTCCTACGCGTTTCCTAGCCTTGCCTGATAAACTTGATATCAAAATACACTAGCCTGGTATTCTCTATATATGTGTATGCTCTCAGGTCTAGCTATGTTCCGGCTACTTTATGTTTGACCCTGTTTACATAATTGAGGGAAAATTCTGAATATTTTTCTTATTTCTCCTTCAAAGTCTATATGCTTATATGGTGTGACCACTCATTTGTAATCATAATATAACCAAAATAACTGTCCATAAAGAAGTATAATATTGATATATTGGGTTATATTTTCGCATTGAAATATTTAAACCTGCAGGTGTACTCCACCATCTAGTAAAATGGACTAAGACCGATCTCAACCAATCAACGTAGAGATGACATAGACTATCCTACGCAAACTAATTTTTGTGGACAAAAATGAATTCTGTCCCACAAAACTGAATTTTCTTCACAAAACTCAATTCTGTCTTACAAAATCGAATCCTTTATAACAAAAATGAATTTTGTATACGAAACGTATGCAGAATTGAATTTTGTGACACAGAATTGAATTTTGTGACACAGAATTGACAGAATTGAATTTTGTGACACAGAATTGAATTTTGTGATTTTTAGTGTTACAAAACTCAATTTTGTACACATAATTAGCATGTCCTGCATGGCGCCCCGTACTGGCGGGCCTCAACACTAAATTCAGACAAGTGTCTGTCTTTTTAAAGATTTTTTTTCTCTATTTTTGTTCTACTTTATACAGACGGCGTGCAAGTCCATAGAGTCAGTGAGGCCGTTAAACGTAAGCATCGAGTCAAGTCAAGCCACACGTGTTGGTTTTGTTTTGTGTTTTTTTATCTCGAAGGATTTGCAGATCATTAAATTAGGCTTTCAGATGCCAACACCTCGTGTCAGAGTCTGCCGTCGTGTGAACACGAGGATGTTTCAATATGTACTACAGTAATTTAAGCTATACTATGTCTCTGCTGCCTCTGACAATAATAAATGTCGCAATATCAGAGAAATATTACATACTGACCGTAAATCCCTGAAAATATGTAGCCGTGACAGGTGGAGAAATTTTGCTACCAGTGATGACTCCGCATTCGTATAGTCTTATCATGGTCTACAGTGGTCGACATTCAGCGAATTGTATCATGCGTCTAACAAACAATTCGTCTCAATTCGACCTTGTATATCATTTGTTAGCGTGCATGCCATAAATAGCTACATTGTCTGCAATTAAGCATCTCTGACCATCTTTATTTTCTCAAATCACGATTAAGTTGCAATATTTTCTTGTCTCAGAATATTCGGTATCGTAGAAAACAATTGAGCAACCCTGGACTAGTGAATTAAATTGTTGCTGAAAACGGTCGCACTACTCACTCGGCCATAAACTACATAATCAGCGAAGTCTGATCATGGTAGCATACACATAAATACGTCCATGAATATATAACAAGTGTTGGTTATGAGTACACTGGTGACCAGGATCTACACTAGTCGAACATATACGACGTACCTTTCTCAGCCGACAGTCCATACATGTATATCCTTTTCTTGTTGCCAGGTATTAATAAGTAGTTGTTTCAATACAATTAATTAATGCACATAGTTAAGATCACTTGTTCTCTGCTCTGTGACTGAAACATTCCCAATGCTTTTACTAATAGATACTTTATCTCCCAGTTAGTTACTAACACGAGACTATATATGTGCCTCCCAGTTGTTGGTCTTGGCAGAGACTAACCCTAAATCCATGGTTTATGTCTCTAAATGGCCTACTTGTCAAATCCCTTGTAAATAAGTCCAATGTCGTACGTTGTTGTTGTTGCTTCGATTTTAGGGTTGATATTGGCTCGGTGACCTCCCATACCCGTGGATCACTCCACTATATATGTTGTGTTGCCTTCCTGGGTTGTACCAGTACTAACCATGGTCTTTGGTTAGAGCCAATGTTTTTGTCGTATTTTATTTTGTGTGTATTGCTTTGCATACGTCCTCCATGTGACTATCTATAAATGGGAGATACCGGTTTTCGTGCCATTAAGGAATCAAATGTAAAATAAATAACATTAACAACTTAGCTAACAGATATGTAACATTGACAGAAACGTTTACTTATCTCCTAAGATCTCAGATATTATTTTTGATTTTCTCGGTAAGTTGACACCGTTGACACATGTGTAAACAAAACAATGACTGGTTTGGAAATTTATATTTTTTTCATTGAAATGGAAATTCCAGCCGATATAAGGAAGATAAAGTTCATTAGCGGAAATTCGGTACGTAGTTGGAGGGTCAGGGGCGTAGCCAGGGACAAATTTCTGATACGCACACATATCAAATGATAGAACATTGGGTGAGCATGGCTCACTCGTCGACCTAGCGAAGTGAGGGAGAGTGCTAGGGAGGTCCGGGGGCATGCCCCCTGATTTTTTTTTTGAAACGGAGATCCTATCTAACGCGTTTTCCTGCATTATTTACACGGCACCATTTGTTTGTAATCGACATGTACGTTTGATACAAAATGCGTTCTGTTCCAGACTCAATAGTAACCCCCCCCCCCCCCCACCACCCCCAACCCCCAAGATTTTATTGCATATTTCGAAAGGTAGGCGTAGGAGCAGGGGGGAGGGGGGGGCAGCCGCTGCCCCCCCCCACCCCCCCCCCACACACACACACATAACACATGAGAGTAAACGTTTACTGGAAGTATGTTGGTGCCGCGCAAAATAAGTGCGGGTTTTACACAGACATGTAGATCTCTACAACAACAACAACAGTAAAGTTTCTGTGAAATTATAGTTTGTATTTTCGATCAATTTTAGGCCTATGCTTTTTACAAATCTTAGTTGCAGCCAAATTTGTAGTAAGTAATTACTTAAGACTATTTTCATGCAAGATAACATAGGACAAGGATAATCTGACGGATGCGACGTCACGTGGGGCTAATGTACAGTTCTTTAGGGTATAGCGGATCTTAGGGTATAGCGGATCGGTGTAGATTTGTATCAACATATTTTTTTATAATGTACATTTAAAATAAATAAAATATTACCGTTATGAAGAGTGATCTATCCCTCACACAATGACATGTTTACTTTGATATAGCAGTTTCCTTGCCGTGCGTATGGCTTCAAGAAACACAATGACGTAACCGGAAATTTACACCAGTTAAAGCGAAAGTAGGTTGCTCCAGAGTAATTTCACTCAAAATGTATAAACAGTTAGTTTGGAAAAAACAAACTCTGTGAATAATATGATGTACAATCATGTCCTCTGTAACTGCAAAGAAGCTTGGTTCATAAATCACGCCATGTCACTGAACACAGACGTCAATATATAATAACGCAACTGATTCCGGTAGCAGCGGATCGCCGATTTTGCGTATTTGCGGGGATCGTCTCAAACAAAATATGACCTGAACACACTACAGCAAATGTATTTTTTAAAGCTATAAATGTTTTTTTTGGAATTGTATATCTACCAAATAAAGTAAAATGTAACTGTGTTATTTTTTGCATTTTTATTATTTTTTTACATTTTTCAAATCGGTATTTTTTTCATCCCGATCGTGAGAATCGGGTTTTGAGTCTCTAATCGGGAGACTCCCGATCAAATCGGGAGACTTGGCATGTCTGAATGTAATATACATGTAAGCATGTTTCCAAGTCATTTACAAAACAAATACATGATTTGGAATGTTTTGAGACTCCCCCCTCAGCAACTGTCGCACAGCGATCCGGTAAACCCCAACGCTATCCGTTAATGACTAATTCAATGCGTTAGGTAAACAAGGAATTATGCGAGGAAAAACTTGAAATAAATTAAAAAGGTAACCCAATTTGGAAAGAAGACACTTTTTTCCTGTCTATTGGTACCAGGTACTTGTCCAAACGTTATATTTTAAAGACGTATGCAGCAATAATCTGCTTAGCGATCCGCTATACCCTAAAGAACTGTAATGTACTGGGATATAAACGCAATATACGTTGAATGGGCGTTTCCATTATGAATTTAAGGACAGTGTAAATATTATGAATTTGACGTGGTCAAGCAGTCACGTCTGGAGACATTTCTTGTCTGGACCATCTTAACCCTTAGACCACTACGCACAACAATTGTCGTCCACTGTTACTTTTATATCTTGCCTTATTTCTCAGTAAAAACATATTTTGACAGCACTTTGCATGTTGTAAATTATTCTAAAGTGCTGTTAAAGCATGGTGATAGAACTGTAAAATAAACAACAGACAACAAAAAATTAAGATAGCGGTATAAGGGTTAAGTTGAATAGCGTGTGCCATAGTTTAACAAAACTTCACACACACATACAAGATATTGAGTCAAAGGGGTGTCACACGCAAGAATGACTATTCTAGCATCGCTAATTTGGATAATTTCATCGCTATTTTTTTAGTTATCATTCTTTTTTCTTTTCTTTTTTTTATTTCTTGTCCGGAGCATAACTTGAAACACGTATAGAATATTTAAAAACAAAACTTCACACATAGATATCGTGACAAAGATGTGAGATTTCTCTTTTGGAGTTATGTCCATTTGTTTCTTTTTACATAGGATGTTTACAGCCTGTGTTATAGTTTCGTTCGTGTGAACCAGATCAAAGGACTACTTTTTGTGGAGATTCAGATGAATATTTTCAACGACCTGTTTTTAGCTCGCCTGCACGAAATGCAGAAGAGCTTATGGCATACCCCCGGCGTCGTCGGCGTCAGCGTCCACAAACTTAACGTTGGGGTAAATGTCTTATAACTTCTGTTTCCTTTCATGTAACACCTTGATATTTCATACATGCATTCCTCAGATGACGCTCTATCATGCTGTAGCAAATCCATGACCCAGCACTCAACCCTTACCCCTTACCCCAAGTCACGGTCATAAACTTAACGTTTGCGTAAATGTCTTATAAGATCTGTTTCCTTTCATGGAACGCCTTGATATTTCATACATGCATTCTTCAGATGACCCTCTATCATGCTGTAGCAAATCCACGACCTACCACCCAACCCTTACCCCAAGGTCAAGGTCGCAAACTTAGCATGTTCATAAACTTAACGTTGCGGTAAATGTTGTGCAACTTTTGTTTATTTAAAGGGAACGCCTTCATAGTTTATACATGCATTCATCTGATGATACTCTAACGTGCTATAGCAAATCCATGACCCACCCCTTACCCCAAGGTCAAGGTCACAAACCTAGCACATTCATAAACTTAACGTTGGAATAACATATATGTGAATACTGCCTTGTTACTGTATCCTATACGGAACATGGAGTGGCCAAGTCGGCCATCTTTGTGTGTTCGAGCCATCAGCCAGTTTCACCTGTTCTGCCGTTTGACAAAGAACTCAAAAAGTGAAGTAGAACGTATGGTATAATGTAGATAATCACATGTAGAAAAGCCAGGAGATCAGACTCCTATCAATTATATTACACCAAACTGTAAAATATGTCAGTTTTCTGGACAGGTTTGTGCCTGTGTTTTTAAAAACATGAACCACCATTATAAATACCCTCATACACAGAAAATCGTACAGTGTATCACTTTTACCTGGCTAGCCAATCACACAACACATACCATATAAACCCACAGGTTGAAGTAACGGACCGAGGTCTATAAATACATTAAATATGCATAAAAGTGTAAATAAATGGAGAAAAAAAAAGCTCAACATTTGTTTTACTCCCTCCATATAGATATGGAGTATATATGGAGGGAGTAAAAAAAATGGCTTTTTTTTTCTTCATTTATTGATACTTTTAGGCATATTTAATGTATTTATATACCTCGGTCCGTTACTTCAACCTGTGTATATACCCACAAAACACACACCATATATACATGTACCCACTACTGTACTCTGTTATTAGCTATCAAATCCAGTGATATGTAAGCAGTTACCTGAGTGTTTTGTCCCTACTATGCGAGTAGATATGGCTTTACCTATGTATAATGTGTAAACTAACAATAGCCTGTGCATCAGATTGAAAAAAATTATTTTGAGATTGATGGGAGAAATGCTCAGATATCTCGTCTTTTGTACAGTTTGCTGGCATTATATTTATAGCTTGGCGTTGTCACATCTGTCTATTATGTATTGCAGCAGATTTTATTTGGTTTACTGTCATATTAATTGCTGTATGTGTCAAACGCACAAAGGAATGAAACTGTACGATGGCTTGTACATACAAAGATGGCGGAGATGGCAACTCAATGCTCCATATTGTATACAGTACAAGACAATATTCACATATGTGATATTCATATTCATGCAATACATAATAGACACATATGACAAGGGCAAGCTATAAATATTATGCCAGCAAATTATACAAAAGACGATATATCTGAGCATTTGTCCCATCAATATCAAAATAAATGTTGATGTGTAAACTTCTCAATCTGATGCGCAGTCTATATTATTGTACATGCTACCATAGGTAAAGACATATACAAAGATGGCGGAGATGGCAACTCAATGCTCCATATAGTATACAGTACAAGACAATATTCACATATGTGATATTCATATTCATGCAATACATAATAGACACATATGACAACGGAAAGCTATAAATATTATGCCAGCAAATTATACAAAAGACGATATATCTGAGCATTTGTCCCATCAATATCAAAATAAATGTTGATGTGTAAACTTCTCAATCTGATGCTCAGTCTATATTATTGTACATGCTACCATAGGTAAAGACATATTTACTTGCATAGTAGATGAGTAGACACCTGGGACAATACACTCAGGTAACTGCCTACATGTCACTGTATTTGATAGCTAATAACAGAGTACAGCAGTGGGTATATATGGTATGTGTTGTGTGGTTTGCCAGGTAAAAGTGATACACTGTGCGATTTTCTGTGTATGAGTTATTTATAATGGTGGTTCATGTTGTAAAAAAACACAGGCACAAACCTGTCCAGAAAACTGACATATTTTACAGTTTTGTATAATATAATTGATAGGAGTCCGTTCTCCTGGCTTTTCTACATGTGATTAGCTACTTTATATCATATGTTCTACTTCACATTTTGAGTTCTTTGTCAAACGGCAGAACAGGTGAAACTGGCTGGTGGCTGGAACACACAAATATGGCCGATTTGGCCACTCCATGTGCCGTATAGGATACAGTAACGAGGCAGTATTCACATATATGTTATACATATATTCTATCATATTTACGAAGCAATTATCTTTGAATCAAGCGATGATCATGTATATAACGGGTCCTCAAAGTTTTGTACCTATCCATTTGGCATGTTTTTCTAGCAGGATTGCTGCTCAAACGCTAATCAAAATAGAATAACGTATCATTGTCACAAAACATCTCACTCGGGCACCAATTCATTACAACGTACCCTCTCGGTATGTCATACATTGACCAATGTTACCAACGTTTATTCATCCAATATGCATCGTTAGAGGGAATTACAAACAGTGTATGTATGTAACTGATAATGTGTATAACATCATCGGTATTTTACAAAATAAAAAAGCTTAATTACCATCTATGTATTTTTTGGAGTGTAAGTGTAAGCTGACCATTTTTACGCCTTATCTTATTACGTGTAATGGGTTATGTAAAATTGTACTCTGTATTTCTGGTTACATGTTACGCTATTATAAGGGCATAACATAAAACTAACACAATGCGGTATATTTAATTGCATCACTACATCATGTATATCTTTGCTATATATACATGTAGTACAGGACAGTGCACTGTAGCATATTAAGCAAAATGAAATACATAGCGAACATATATAATTTTACATGTAGCGAAATAGTTTGCCCCCCCCCCCCCCCCCCCAATAATTGAAACGCTCCTACGCCTACGATATATATCCAGATATGTGCACCTTATGAGCTGTGTGTGTGTGGTTCGTACATGCATATAGGATCCCTCCGCTCCTATCGGCTCATATGAAATAAATATGTTCGTCTCGTTGTCGTTGACTGGGCTCATATGTTGTGTATGTAAGTTGGTGTTTGTGACCTATGACTTGTTGGGATAAGGGGATGGTGTGTGAGCTTAGGGGACATATACATTCCAGAACTGGCCTGCTCCAAGCAGATCGCACGCACATTCGCCGTCAGCCGGTCCCCAGCGAAGCAGTTGCATGGTCTGTTGTGTGCTGGCACTATCCCTTGGATTTCAGGTCCCAAGATGCACCCTATGCGTTCCCCGTCCAGTGTCAATTTTCTCCCGGTGTGACATACAACAGCGGAGAACTACGCGTTCAGTTATGCCACCACGCGGCGATAATATGCACCGCGTCTAGTAGACCATGCACCTCATCTGTGCAATGTAACACTGATTTTGATTTGCCAACGCGGTATAAATGAACCAATGACGTAAAGCCTTGCATTACCAGTATTGATTGTAACAATGGATCATTTTAATTTCTGTTTTGATGTTTAGACTAAATCTTAGTTTACAAAGGTTTAGCATCTTAGATGTTCAATGTATCAACTGTCTATTGTAAAGCAATGCTTACTTAATCGAGTTGAGCCACCATCGCGCGGCTTTGTGATGTTTTAGGCAGCATTTTAGGAGAATATTCTTGTCCCTGTTACCGGTTTCCCTCAATTTTTTCGTATTATTGCGGAAGAAAACAGCCTACAAATCGCTTTTAGGCCAACTATTACGTCCTTTTACAGGATAATATGGCGCAACAAGAAGTTGATTCCATGAAATGGGCGGTAAGTTTTACAGATTTAGAGTAAAATGCTAACAAAAGTAGGTTTTAATTCGAGTGTAATTATTTATTTTCAGAGTTCATGACCTTTCGACCATGACCACGTGACTTTGAAATTACGAAATTTGATTGGTCAAAAATAATCTGAGTTCACCGCCAAATTATTCCAAAACATAAAATGAATGAGCTTTACTTTGAAGTTTAATCGTTTATGCTTGCAATCTCAGTCGAATTTTGTTAGTCAATGTCGTGTCCAGCTTGCATGTAACCACAAGAGAACAATGTCAATCTCGGGACCCTTGAAGGTTTGATTATGCCGGTGATCACGTTGTTTATTGCTCTCGTGTTGGGAAATGATTGCAAATGCAAAATGAATGGGTGGGGTAACTATCTATCTCTTTATACTGCTGCACACCCTCACGGGTAATTTCGAGCAGGTATTTATTTCATATATACATGTACATACAATTCAAATACAATCGAGGTTCCCGGTAATTAGCCGGTACCCATTTACAGCTGGGTGGACTGAAGCGGTATGGATAAAGTGTCTTGCTCAAGGACACAACGCAGCGCCTCCGGTGAGGCTCGAACCCACGACCTTTAGATCAGCAGTCTGACGCTCTAACCACCAGGCCACTGCGCTCCACTATAAATAAATAAAATCCTTGATTTTATACCATAATACTTGATTTAAGTGACCCGCTGTATGGCACCACTGTACGTTGTAGGGGTAGTCTCTGGTTTACCGGGCGCAGTTTATTGTGTCGCCACAATGAGGAATAAGTAAGGACTTTAAGCATTTGTGGAGCGCAGTGGCTGTGATGGTTAGAGCGTCAAACTGCTGATCCAAAGGTCGTGGGTTCGAGCCTCACCCGAGGCGTTGCGTTGTGTCATTGAGCAAGACACTTTATCCACACTGCTTCAGTTCACCCAGCTGTAAATGGGTACCGGCTAATTACCGGGAACATCGATTGTATTTGAAAGTGTATTTGACATTGTATGTACATGTATAGTCCCTATTCTCATGGATCCGTGCCCCTAAGCACATAAATTCATATTGTGTGTTATATTCTGATTAATTCCTGAAAATGTATGCATCAACATAAAGTTCAAACACTTGATTATCAGTGCAGATAAGGAATTCACCAAAATTGTTGTTTATGCAAGTCTTAGAGTCCCTAGAAATAACCCACCCAAGTCGCCTAATTGATCTTGACACTTCTCATCAGGTTCGTGCCCTACAACGTTTTGCACACTTGAGTGGCATTCCTTGATCACTCATACAATAAAGAAGTGTTGCTGCCTAGATGAATCAAATTTAAATATGGTGAAGTTTAGATTCACCTAGAAATCAACATATATCACATTTTATGCATCATTTGCGAACAGACCCTCTTCAGATTAAGGAAGTATGTAGAAAAATCACAAAATAGGTGGTAAATCACAATTGTATGTAACTGTAACTTAGAAAACCATGGGAAACAACTTAAAATACCTTTTTAAAATAATTTTCAATTAACACTATTCTTAGAATATGCTTATTCACAATTTTCAATTAACACTATTCTTAGAATATGCTTATTCACTTGTTTTATAGGGGCACGAATCAATGAGAAGGCACGAATCCATGAGAATTGGGGCTATATATAATAAAGGAATACAATCCTGCTCCTAATACCCGCAAGGGGCGTGCAAGCAGTATCTATAGATAGATAGATAGATTTGTTATTGATAGCCCCTATTCTCATAATTTGATTCGTGCCCCTAGAAAACAAGTGAATAAGCATATTCTAAGAATAGTGTTAATTGAAAATGATCTTAAAAAAAGGTATTTCAAGTTGTTTCCCACGGTTTTATAAGTTAGTTACATACAATTGTGATTTACCACCTATTTTGTGATTTTTGTACATACTCCCTTAATCTGAAGAGGGTCTGTTCGTAAATGATGCATAAAATGTGATATATGTTGATTTGTAGATGAATCTGGACTTTACCATATTTACATTTGATGCATCTAGGCAGCAACACTTTATTGTATGAGTGATCAAGGAATGTCACTCAAATGTGCAGAAAGTTATAGGGCACAAACCTGATAAGTTTCAAGATCAATTAGGCGACTTGGGTGGATTAATTCTAGGGACTCTTAAGACTTGCATAAGCAACAATTTTGGTGAATTCCTTATGTGCACTGGATACCGGAGGTTTCGGTAAATGACCAGTTCGGTAAATTGATATTGTAGTGTGAATGGTTTGGAGGTTTCAGTAAAATGATACAATAGAGTAATTAATGTATGTGCGTAAAGGTAAATGGATTGTGTTAGAGCATATTTAAATTCAAACAGGTAAGCACAGGTGCTATCTTTAATGTTAAATGTGCTGGATAAATGTAATTGATGTATGTTTGTATATGTATGTTAAATGTGCTGAATAAATGTGTATGTACATTTATATGTTACTGTTACATTAAATAAAAGATATAAACCAAATTGACTTTGTTCATTTTGTTGTGTTCCATGACCTGGAGACATTCGTCCATCGGTAACTGAAAATGCACAATACACATAAAGAATAACTTTTATAAAGACAAAATATTAAACAACTGACAGGCCAATATGTCAAAATCGTGATCAAAGAGGTAATAATCAGGTAATTACATTGTTTGGTCACACTTTGCCATATTATCCTATTGTTAGGCCTTCACCATTGATCAATTATACTATAATAATCCTTTTTACTGAAACCTCCAAACCATTCACACTATACTATCAATTTTCCGAACTGGCCATTTACCGAAACCTACGTAAATCTGTGCACTCATAGTAGTGTTTGAACTTTATATTGATGTATACATTTTCAGGAATTAATCGGAATATAACACACAATATGAATGTATGTGCTTAGGGGCACGGATCCATGAGAGTAGGGACTATTTCCTTCTGTAACTGAGCATCATATAAATTATAATTAGCGGGCATTGTAGGGGGCTGCGCTTGAGCCCCCTACATTAATATAATTGATCTTTAAAATGCTGCACCCAGTAAACAAGAGGTGCACCCGTTGAAGGACAAATTGATTGAGGATATGGGGTCCATGCCATGGACCCTATATCCTCAATCAATTTGTCCTCATGGACCCCATCTCCTCAATCAATTTGTCCTCATGGACCCCATCTCCTCAATCAATTTGTCTTCATGGACCCCATCTCCTCAATCAATTTGTCTTCATGGACCCCATCTCCTCAATCAATTTGTCCTCATGGACCCCATCTCCTCAATCAATTTGTCCTCCAACGGGCGCACCTCTAGTTTACTGGGTGCAGCATTTTAAAGATCAATTATATTGATATGGACCATGGCACAGGTAGTTGCGAAGGTAACTTTCAATCTGAATCTGGTTATACCCCTTATAAGAGTAATCCTACCGGTATTACTTTTAAATACGGGAAGGGGCCAAGTGACTTTGGTGCAGTATGGACCTGGCACCAGGTCAGGTTATTCTAATTTCAGGGCTGAATATGTTGTATCTCGATGTAAATATTCCGTTCTGATTTTGGTATTTTCCCCCCAATGCAGCAGGTTAAAACGGGATCGAACCTGTTTGCCTGGCCTTACATGACCTTAGCTGTTGATAGGCCGTTAAACACCAATAAACAAACAAACTGAATGTACTCCCGTACCGTCCGTAGGCAGAGTTACGATTCCACTCGTAGGATTCCTCTGCAGAATAGCGAATCAGATCTGATTCACACTTTAGCAGTTAAAGGTACATGCCCACTCAGTCAAAAAATGTTCTTTATATAGGAATTAAATAAGTGTATAATTGTGTCACTATTCCACCAGTTCTAAAAATTACGAGTCCCCGCAATACATATAATATAATCATTTAGTAATATTTATTTTACCGATAGTGATGCACGTTGGTATCGGGCTATTTTCATATGCAAATGAGGCATGGTATTTTTTAATTATTTATGCTACCGGTAATTAAATACGTCGCCTGAAAAAATAATATTTTCAACAGATTATAAAGATGATAATTGCACATCAAAAAATAACTATAGAGTATAAATAGTAATGTCCGTTAAAATTTTAAGGAAACGCGGTTATCGCCCCTGATATCAGTGTGGAAAGATACGTCTGATATAAAATGTATAATAATGCCAATCAATACGTGGGGTAATGGCGAATGAATGTTTATTTTGCCAGAAGATATCTGATGATGTCTCTGATATAAAGGACATTTTGTGCCTACTGAGTGGGCATGTACCTTTAATTGTGCAAGATGTTCTATATTTTTTAACTGAAATGAGTGTTAATATTATGAAAAATAACATGTTCAAGTAATTATGACATAAATTTACATATGTAATGACCGGATAAAGTAACTTTAAGCTAGAATCAACAAATTACCCAGTCAGTGGCAGCCAAATTCAACATGTAAACGTTAAGATGTGGTCCATTTCTGTAAATGCAAAAACTAATTTTCTAAACCTACAATGGTAAAAATTGTTTCAGAATAATTGGTTTGTATTACTTTTATAATGATAATATTTTTTTCAGATGGACAAAATCTCAAATATGTCACAATTAAGTGTGAATCAGATCTGACTCGCTATTCTGCAAAGGAATCCTATGAGTGGAATCGTAACTGCCTACGGACGGTACAAGAGTAGATTACAAGAGTTACCTTCGCAACTATGGCACAGGAAGAGAACAAAATTGAACTGGAGGGGGGTGGGGGGTGCGGGTGTTCCTGTGTGGTTGCTGACGTGAGATAAGAGGGTGTGTGTTCTAGTTGCAAACAGTAACTCTCGCAATCTACTCCCGTACCGTCCGTAGGCAGAGTTACGATTCCACTCCTATGATTCTTCAGCAGAATAGCGAATTGGAACTGATTCGCACTTTAGCAGCTAATTGTGAAGATTTTCTATGTTTTGGAACTGAAATGAGTTAATATTCTGAAAATAACATATTCAAATAATTAATACATTTTACATGTGTAGATGACCTGATAAAGTAAATTTAAGCTAGAATCAACAAGTGCCGCAGTCAGTGGCAGCCAAATTCAACATGTAAAATTTAACATTGGGTCCATTTTCTAAACCTTCAACATTGGTAATAGTCGTGACTGTCTTGATATTCATGTACAGTCATGATGGCTTACTCTTGTAAAGTGGCATCTTCCTGTGGAATTTTCAAAAACAGTGATAAAGTATCAAATTGGCATATTTTTTTCAATATGCATCTAAATAGTGGTTGTGGAATATTTTGAGCTTTTGTTTATAGAAATAAAAAAAATGTAATTTTCAGCAGTGTTTTTAAAAAAAATCTTGGCTATTGGATTGGCGAAAGCCGGGCAGGCAGACCAGGGGTGCCCTATTTTTTCCGCGTGAACGACTTAGCCATTTTCAACGTTAAGTTTAATAGAAAAATATTGAGTGGGCGGTAATGTTCACGAGAAGAGAAAGAAATTGAGGGGGAGGGGGAGGTGGATGTTCACAGGAAGAGAATAAAATGAGGGGGCTGGGTGGTGTTAGAGAAAAAGTTGAAGTGTTGGCGGGTGGGTGTCGTATGTATTTGTTTCTTCCCCAATTGGTTACTCTTCAATCTTAGTAGGCACTCTTGTAGTTTAATGTTTCGTCACTCTTCTTGTAAATGTTCACCAATTAGATCACTCACTTGTATTTCATGATAACATGGGGTGCGCATATAAATTAAAATTAACATATATCACATTTCTTGACATAAAGTACAGATAATTCTCCAATGTCACACTCGCACAAATGGAGCATTTCACATTAACCCTTTCAACACCACAGGCCTGTATAGTGGTATTGGCAAAACGTGTAATCATAAAAAGATGGATATAATCAATACCAGGGTTGGCCGGGAATTCCGAGAAATACTCCACAAAGTGGGAAATACCGGGAAATATGAATTTTGACGTTATTATTTGATAATTATAGTTATTTAAATTAAGTGTTAAGCTTAGTAATAGTTAATTAAACAATCAACAACTTAATAATTAGATATAGGGGTTAATTACAATGTATATATCCCATTCCCAACTAGGGGTACTCATCAGGTGGAATATTTGGCAACCAGGACATTTATATTTTGGTTTTATTATAAGTCTTATATGACTGACAATGTACTGTTGTTTTATGCTTTGCATTTGTATTACTTATTTGCATTATTATTATGACATTTATTTAGCGTGAATACTATGGGCCACGATGGTACGTATGAGATACAGTACCTAAAATCGTTGCAATTATCCAAAAGCCTACTAATGTCTACCGTACTTATTTGCATATACATTGATGAGACTTTAATATACTTTAATAAACCATCAGACTATGACAACAGGCTGTTAATTGTCAGCCTTCTCTCACACCTTTTGTGTCATACTGTATAATAAGAAGTTAAGAACCCAGGTGGTCTGTACATGTATATGGTCATGTCGAGTTTTAAAACAATTACACTTACACTGTACATGGACAATCCCTGTTATCAACAGGGATTTTCTCAAAATTCCAAAAGCAGCTTTTATTAGTGGCATGCTACTAGTAATGAGGGATGTTCTCATATACAATAAAATAGACAGTTGGCAAATACTTCATAGACTTGTATATAGGGAAGAAAATTGTCTAGAAAATAATGATGTTTTTTTTCTCTAAATAAACTTATTATTTCTTTTTTTTATTGCAGAATGTTTTACCTGTAGGCTTGTCAGTCTACACAGATATAAACCATAGTAGATATAGGGGAATATAGAGGCTCATCTTGACATTTTGGAATTAAAAAGACCACCAAGATTCATATTTCCCAGTATTCCCCGGTATTTCCCGCCGTCCTGGGAAATACTCTTATTTCCCGGGAAATTTCCAACCCTGATCAATACCCGAGAGGTTGAATTAAAACTAGAATTTCACTTTGTGCATCTACACAACATAAGGAAGGCATACGCCAAGTTTGAAGTCCCTACTTATTACAGTTAACAAGTTTTACTTCTTACAAGGCAAAATTGGCGAATTCTAAGTCGAAAAGTGGTAGATAATCCATGAAGGGGCGTGCGATGGTGGTCGAATACAAAATTGAAATTCTACACACAAAGTTTGAAGTCCTATTACGGTTAGAATTCTAAGTCGAAAATGGGGAGATAATCCATGACCGGGGGTCGAATCAAAAATCAAAATTCACTTTGCGCCATCTACGCACCACACGAAGTTTGAAGTCCCTACTTATTTCGGTTAAAAGTTTTACTTCTTACAAGGCAGTTGGCAAATTCTAAGTCTCCAAGAGGGAGATGATTCATGACTGGGGGAAGGGGTACGTACCGTGGGTGGGGGTCGAATAAAAAATTGAAATTCTCTGAGCATCCACACATAAGGAAGGCACACACCAAGTTTGAAGTCCATACCCATGACTGTTTATCAAGACAGTCATGAACTCACTCCGATCTTCGGAAGACACTTTGCCACATGCCTGCTCCAGATAAGGAATTAGTAATTGAGTACTTTCACTCCATCATTTCTGAAGCAATTGGGTATTTCAAAATTTTCATTGTGTAAAATAGAATCACACTACTGTTTACACATCAACAGACCGCACTTATTGTATAGTTTGCTTCTAAATGAAAACACATCTTGGTATTTCATTAGAATTGTCTCCTTGGAGACAATTCTAATGAAATACCAAGATGTATTTTCATGGAAAAATAAGAGAATATGCTATATTTGTGGTCTATTTTTTGTTTTCTGTATCATGATAAAGGTACCATAAAAATTTGTATTGCTTTTTGATACTCGCTACTTTTGATTTCAATTGGGTTTTTGGCAATTTTAATTGGGTATTTACGCAAATACGCACCTTATCTGGAGCTCTGGACATGGATAGATTAATCATAGACAACATGAACTGAGCTCCAGATAAGCTGTGTATTTGCGTAAATACCCAATTAAAATTGCCAAAAACCCAATTGAAATCAGAAGTAGTGGGTATCAAAAAGCAATGAAAAATGTGTGGTATCTTTATCATGCTACATAAAACAATAAGCAGACCACAAATATAGCATGTTTTTTTAATTTTCCATGAAAACACATCTTGGTATTTCATTAGAATTGTCTCCAAGGAGACAATTCTAATGAAATACCAAGATGTGTTTTCTTTATTTTTCTTTTTTCTCGAAAATTGTAATTTTTTATCGCCAATTGTTTTATTTTTTTTGAAGTGGCGATTTTTTTTTTTCCCCAGCGGAATCCCTGAGTTGGACTGACAACATCGGAAAGACAAAGCTGCCAAGCATCATTTTTAACCCTTTCAACACTAAGAATCTCTATTATGTTTGCAAACAGTGCAGATCCTGATGAGCCGTCTCAACAGGATCTGCACCTTTGGTGTGGGTGGCAGGTGGGAGCATGCGATGGGTAATTTAACGATCGGGGTTCATCCTTACCGGAATCCCGACTGGAGACCTGGTTTGGCCGTCACATACGTCTTTGGCATTTTGTATGTGACAGTTGAATCTGGTTATACGCCTTATAAGAGTAATCCTACCGGTATTACTTTTAAATAGGGGAAGGGGCCAAGTGACTTTGGTGCAGTATGGACCTGGCACCAGGTCAGGTTATTCTAATTTCAGGGCTGAATATGTTGTATCTCGATGTAAATATTCCGTTCTGATTTTGGGATTTTCCCCCCAATGCAGCAGGTTAAAATGGGATCGAACCTGTTTGCCCGGCCTTATATGACCTTAGCTGTTGATAGGCCGTTAAACACCAATAAACAAACAAACAATAAACAAACTGCACCGTTGGTGAATATTTTCTATAGACAACAATGCCCCTTTCTGATAAATGGAATAGTCTTAAAAATAACATGAGCGTGTCTAGGGTGAAATGGTTGCAACTTTTCTGACGTTTATTTCTTGTTTTCCAGTCGATGTTCGAGAAGATGAACGCCCAAAATGGTGTAGGTGATGGTGATGGTGACGGTGACCACCCAGTAAAGGTGAAGAAGGCAAAGAAACCCGCCAAAGAGAACATGGACGAATACCACGTACCATCGGCCACTGGGGAAGGCAAAGGCTCGAATAAACGACTGTCCGTGGAGCGGATATACCAGAAGAAATCCCAGTTGGAGCATATCTTGCTTCGTCCAGACACGTACATCGGTTCTGTGGAGTCTGTGACGCAGGTGGGTAATGTAAATATGGAATACTTAGTCATTGTGGTGCCTGCAGAGCTCCAGATAAGGTGCGTATTTTATGTACTTATTTTATAAAAATCCTGATTTGCCCCATTAACTAGATACACATGTACTGGTCACGACAGATTAAAAAGTACATCAACTTATGTTTCGTTCATCAATTAATGTCGCAAGATGTTACCATGGTTACCATGTAGTGTACTCGGCACATCTCAGAATTCCTGCACGTTTCCTAGCCTTGCTGATAAAACTTAAAAATAGACTAGCCTGGAGTTATCAACTTGATTGAATCCTTTCAACATTACAGACCTGTATAGTGGTATTGGCAAACAGTGTAGATTCAGATGAGCCGGCTCGTGACGAGCCGTTTCATCAGGATCTGCACTCTTTGCAAGTAATTTTCATATTTTTCAGAACAAAAACACCCCATTTTCATAAATGGACGAGTCTGAAAATCATTTTGTGACGATTGGATTGGTCGGAAACTTAACATTTCAAAATCCATTCCAGTTACTTGAGGGTTAATGAATCACGATGTACTTTCAGCCTATGTGGGTTCTCGATGATGATCAACGTACCATGATTCAACGCGACATCACATTCGTCCCCGGCCTCTACAAAATATTTGACGAAATTCTGGGTAAGTACTATACAATTGTTGTCTTTTGAGGAGGTGTACACAAGACGTACGGACTTGAGGAAAGTCATATTCACCGAGGCCGTTTCGAAGGTCCTTAAATCTTGTGTACACCGACTCGTGACAATAATCAAACGTTGTTTCTGTCTACCAATAACAGTGTGTGATCAGTTTGTTTACTATAAGAGTACAATGATTATCAGTATCTGCACTGAGCAATGGATTTGCTTAATATCCCATATCAGGGCTCCAGATAAGGAATTAGTAATTGAGTATTATCACTCCATCATTTCTCAAGCAATTGGGTATTTCAAAATTTTAATTGGGTAAAATAAAATCACACTACTGTTTGCACATCAATAACAGACAGCAATTATTGAGTAGTCTGCTTCGAAATGAAAACATTTCTTTACATTTCTCTGGAGACAATTCTAATGAAATAGCAAGATGTGTTTTCATGGAAAATAAGAAAAATATGCTATATTTGTGGTCTGTTTATTGTTTCTGTAGCATGATAAAGGTACCACAAATTTTTTATTGCTTTTTCATTCTCGCTACTTCTGATTTCAATTTGGTTTTTGGCAATTTTAATTGGATATTTAAGCAAATACGCAGCTTATCTGGAGCTCTGCCATATGGTCCATTTTGTCATCCAACGACAATTTGTTTTGCAGTCAATGCTGCAGACAACAAACAGAGGGACCCCAAAATGACCCTGATTAAAGTTGACATTGACTCGTAAGTATCCGCTGCTTTTCTCTTGCCCACGTTAGTGGAAAGTGACACATAGTCGTCACAATTCCGGCGGCGTCGTCGTCAACAATTTGAGACGTCCGTCTACAAGTTGAATAACTCTTGATATGTTAGTCGGACTGAAGTCAAGCCAGCGATAGATAACCTTCTGATATATAGGCTCTAATCTAAAATACTTCAGATAAATAGCCTCCAATCTCAAAAACTTTTCTCAATCTTCTAAGCGGCTCAGTAACCGAAGGTATCCGAATCGGTCTTTCTGATCGGATTACTCGTGGGTGGTAGGTGGGAGCATGCGATGGGTAATTTAACGATTGGGGTTCATCCTTACCGGAATCTCGACTGGAGACCTGGTTTGGCCCTCACATACGTCTTTGGCATTTTGTATGTGACAGTTGAATCTGGTTATACCTCTTATAAGAGTAATCCTACCGGTATTACTTTTAAATACGGGAAGGGGCCAAGTGACCTTGGTGCGGTATGGACCTGGCACCAGGTCAGGTTATTCTAATTTCAGGGCTGAATATGTTGTATCTCGATGTAAATATTCCGTTCTGATTTTGGGATTTTCCCCCCAATGCAGCAGGTTAAAACGGGATCGAACCTGTTTGCCCGGCCTTACATGACCTTAGCTGTTGATAGGCCGTTAAACACCAATAAACAAACAAACTGATCGGATTACTCGGTTTTATTCATTCAATTTGCCTCGTCGCTTCTTGCATCGTTGTTTTCACATCGTTGCACTGCAATTCGGCACCGTATCGATTACAATCTTGTATTGGTATATATATTAAATTATGGTGTACATAGTTACGAAAACAGCATACCTGTTATATAGTTAATATTGTTATATACTAGTTCATAATTCCAGCACAAAAATATTTACACAATTCCCTAACATTTGATTGGCCCGTAGCAAGTCTCAGTCCAAAATTTATATTCCAGTTAACTCCCACGCCGAACTACTTTCCGTAACCGTGAGGCGCAGTTAAAATAATTCTTAAGAAAACGGAAAATAAACACATTTTCTTGATGAATTTATTTCAAATGCTGGAATTATAAGGAATGAATGGCTTTTTTGTGGAATTTATCGGGGATATAAACTTGGAAAAGTCGCGGGAATACTGGACGAGGCCTTAAAAAAATTACAATTTTCGAGAGAAAAAAATCGAAAAAAAAAAAAGGAAATTTTTTATCGCTTCGTCCAGTATTGTGCTTTGTGTGTCTAAAGCGTACTATGCCCCCTGATTTCAAAATCATTGCGTATTTTACTTTTACAAATGGATTATTGATTTTTTTCATTACTAAATAGGGAACAAATGATTTAAAAAATGTAACAAATTTAAACATTCACTTAATTAAGCTGCAAAAAGCAAACACTGCCACTTTTTCCAATCGATGTTAACGTAAATCGATTTTTATGATAATTCAGTTTGGTATTTACTAAATATACAGAATTTATGCACATCCAAGTTCATAAATGATATTTTAAGTGAATTTAAACGGATTACTTTGCTATTTGTCTAAAGTATTTACATAAATGCTGTTTCATTACATGTACACAGTTAAATATTTTCTTTCTCAATGAAAGTATATCTTGTTACCATTTGAGTGGTAACAACATGTACTTTCGGTGATTAATAAGAAATATAACCATTGACCGGGAAGATTAAAATGTGGAACAATGGCCGAGGAATCTCCGGTAGAGCACAGGGAATTTCATACTTATTACATTCCAAGCGGGATATCGATACAAAATTAAAAATTTCCCCCCAAAATATATTTTCTTTATTTCTCAATGAATATATACATTGTAATTATGTTGTTACCATTCATTTGAACCATCTCGATGAGATGGTTCAACTGAGTGGTAACAACATATTCTTTCGGTGAGAAATAATTAAAATGTCCATTGACAGAGCGACCGGGAAGATTAAAATCTGGAACAATGGGCGAGGAATTCCTGTTGTTGAGCACAAGGAGCACAACATGTTTGTCCCAACGATGATCTTCGGCCATCTGCTCACCTCCAGTAACTATGACGACACGGAGAAAAAGGTCACAGGTACGTTGTGCTTTCAGCACGACTATCAGGCGCTCCAGATAAGCTGTGTATTTCTGTAAATACCAGTAGCCTACTTCACCAACATTGCAAAGTATACTTTTCTAGCAAAGTATTCTTTGAGGGAGCAATCATTTATTTTCCCCGAAATGCATTATGTCTCAGAACTAATGACTGCATATATTTGATGATTAAAAGTATGCAGAATTATTATACTGAATTTATTACATTATCACAGCCAAAAATGGCTGTGATAATTTTTTTGGCTGTGATAATGTAATAAATTCAGTATAATGAAAATTAATAAATTTATCTTTAAATTGAAAATTTCACCCTCATTGGGTGCTGCTATCTAGGATAGTTGGTGCTAGTGTTTTGAAATTTATAGCCAAAATGGATTGATGAAACGAAAAAAGGCAATACCGTATTTTCACAATTTGTGTGTATACATTTTTTTACCCAGATTTTCATCTCGTAAAGTTCATGCGTCTTATAAACCCATTTGGATACTAGAGCTTTTTTTTTCCACACTGATAAAATTGACATGACCAAAAAATAAGAAAATAAACGTTGTTTCTACATTTGTTGTTAGTCTTTGGGTAAAGATAGTATTGGGAAAAATAGGCGGCTGAAAAATAAATTTGCATTCTAAACTGTTCACCCCAAGGTCTAACTTACAATAAAACAACCAAACAATAAAATTCTTCAAATGTTTCTTAAATATATTTCTTTTTTGGTCATTTCTGGGTACATCCATCAGTGTTACTGACTTGTTCCTGTTTCAGGTGGAAGGAACGGGTATGGTGCGAAGTTGTGCAATATTTTCAGCAAGAAGTTTGTGGTCGAGACGTCATACAAGGACTACAATAAGGGATTCAAACAGGTAATCGATCACTTCTACGACACAGTAATATACAGTTATTTCATGGTAATTTCGGTAACAGTCAAAACTATTGCCCCGAGGTGTTGTGGACGACCCGAGGTACTGTTGCCCGAAGGCCAATGGCAAATGTGCATCACGTTATCCACAGCACCGAGGGGCAATATGTGTTGACTGTTCCCTGAATGACCCTGAAATTACTGATTTATTACTCGTCTTGTAACAGTTTATGCGACACGAAGAACGTAAGTTTGGTGTGGGGCGCATCGACAGACCAATCTAAGTTACGTTGAATTTTATGATGTAATCTTCAGGGGTCCGTTTTACTAAACTTTGTACAACTAAAATGTTTGTACGTGCAAATTTAGGATCGTCTGGAAGTTTCAATTCATGATTCATGGATTTACATTTATTGAGCATAGGCTGCATATGCAGCCTATGCTCAATAAATGTAAATCCACTAATTGTTTACAAGAAAACATTGATAATGTGGAATTTACAGACCATCATAATTTTACACTTACGAACATTTTAGTCGTACGAAGTTTAGTGAAACTTCCCCCAGGACGTCGTGTTTTCTAGGGTGATATAGTTTTGACTATTGCACAAGCACGCGGAACTATTGCCCAGGCACGTGGAACTATTGGAATAACTGCACATGCACGCGGAACTATTGCCTGGGCACGTGAAAACCCAGTCAAAACTATGGAATATCAACTTGTATATCATGTATATATAGTTTGGTAATAGTATATAATATACTCAAGTTATGTAGAAAATATAACATTTAACCAGCGATTGTCTATTTTTTCGTGTTGACAAACGAGTCTTGCCAAGTTGGTCGCGAGTAATAGAATCTATGGCCGGGTTCGGACTGAGACCGGGGAATTGCAGTCGAGCAGCACGATAATGTCTCTAGTGAGAGCCAGGGACGATATGAGCCAGACTCGCGTCTCAGTCCCAACCCTATCATTGAATATTTTTCTGACACGTAATCTGGAATGCTGTAGAATGCCAAAAAAAAACAAACAACAAGGTTCTGCACTGGAACGTCAACGTCGTATGTGGCTGTGACTGGAGGAATGGGACCTATGGGATGTGTGACCAGTGTAGCTCCTGATCAAATACACACTCCCGTAGCCCGATAACAACCTATATTGCTTGTTGGAAGCACGACAGGTGTTTCATTGATGGAATGGCGAACAGTACAGATTCTGATCAGACTGTGCGGATGCACAGGCTGATCTGGATCTACACTGGTCGCAAAACCCATAAGCCCCATTTCTCCAATCACAGCCACATATAAACGGGAATACCAGTGAATATGACGTCGTATCATTTGTTACGTAACATTATTTTCGTTTCTATGACTTGAGACTGGCAGGCGCTCTATTGGTATGTTAAAAACGTCTTTATTGTTTCGCATTTCGGCTGTTAACGTTCCAATCCCAGCATACATGCAAACAAAATAAAATAATTACAACCTATACAGAGCTCCAGATAAGGTGCGTTACCCAATTATTTTAGCTGAATACGTATTGATTAAAAGTGGGAGTACAAAATACGCACAGCAATGTGAAAATACGCATTGATTTTCAAATCGAGTAGTGAAAATACTGTCTTAAAGTTGAAAATTTGCTTATTTGAGCTGCAAAAAGCAAACTGTGTTTGCTTTTTGCAGCTCAAATAAGTGAATGTTTAAATTTGTTACATTTTTTATCATTTGTTCCCTATTTAGTAATGAAGAAACTCCATAATTCATTTGTAAAAGTAAAATACGCAATGATTTTAAATCAGGGGGTATAGTACGCTTTAGACACAAAGCTTATCTGGAGCTCTGTCTATATCGCTTATGATCAACCTGAGACTGAAAAAGTATGGATCCAAAAAGTGCTGGATTTGCTTGTGCCTTATGTGATAAATATACTTCTAAACATATATAAATTAAACATTTACGATTTTCCACAAACAAAATTGTGTACGATATCTCTGCGTGAAATAGACAATACCATGCTTTTAATATCAAGTTTATCAGTTAAGACGAGGAAACGCGTAGGAATTCCGAGGCTTGTCAAGGAATTCCTATCGTTTCCGAGCCAAGCCTGATAAACTTGATATCAAAAGACACTAGCATGGTATTCTATTTATCAGGTAACGTTTTGGCTTCATAATGAGAAATATGACATTGTTTTCATTGAAAATAACGCGACTTGTTTCCGTGATGTCATTCGGTAACGTCATGTGACGCCGTTCGACCAATGAAACGATAGTTTTCCATTTTTGTAATCCGGATGTTCGTATCAGGTCAATGCCCGATACAGCAACATGTTGTCAATCAGTACGTATTCGGCCATACCTGATAAATGGGTAACATGGGCAAGACGAAGGGGCCTAGCATCACTGAGATGTAAATATTCCATTCTGATTGTGGAATTTTCCAGCCAATGCAGCAGGTTAAATGCGGGATGGAAACCATTGGTCCGGCCTTAAATGACCGTAGCTCTTGACTGTCCGCTAAACACCAGTAAATAGAAAACATATTTCTGAATGAAAGTATATGTTGTGGCCACTCATTTGAACCGTCTCAACAAGACGGTTCAAATGTTGGTCGCGACATATACTTTTAAGCACACAGAAAAGAAATATTTATGATTTTCCATAAACAAAATGACGTATCCTCTGCATGAAAAGGATTACCATTGCAGACATGGACGGACAACATGGGCAAGACTAAGGAGCCTAGCATCACGGAGGCGCGAAACGAGGACTTCACAGCGGTCACCTTCTATCCGGACCTGGACAAGTTCAAGATGGAGTCGCTTGACAAGGACACAGTGGACCTGTTCACGCGGCGCGCCTTCGATATCGCTGCCGCCACCAAGGGGGTAAAGGTGATGCTCAACGGGAAGAAATTGCCGGTAAGTCGACGACAGACATGGTTAATCCGTGTTCAGAGCTCCGGATAAGTTACGACGTGATGTATCGTATTTATTCTGATAGTAGCCACTTCTTTAACCCATTCCTTTCGGAATACACCTTTACGGGTATTAAATTTATTAAATATTTTATTTCTATTTTTGTTATTTCTCAATGAAAGTATGTCGTCACGACGAGACGGTTCAAATGGTGGTCGCGACATACTTCAGAGCGCATAGAAGGAAAATATTCAGGATTTTCCGCAAACGTAATGGCATATACTCAGCTTGCGGAAAGCGAGACAGTTATCACAATGATGTCTGTGCGTCCGTCCGTCTGAAATCGGCATTAAAGTTTTTAAATACCTTATATCTCTGCAGTCCTAAGTCACATTGACTTGGAAACTTCATATGCTTATTGGGCATCATCCATATATTCATTCTGTGCCCCAAGGTCAAAGTAAAATGACAGAAGTTTGTGTCCAAATTTGCATTAAACTTTTCACATACCTAAAACTTTTCATATGCCTACTATCTCTGTAACCGTAAGTCTAGGGATGGTGCTTTGTTATGTCAGAAAGCCCAAGGTCAAGGTCACTGAGGACTTTATTATCAAGGCTGCCAGCGAGGTGATCAGCTTCGTTTAACAATGCCAGTTCTTGTTTTTCAATGTATCTGTTGCTACTTTATATATATCTTACCCTGAGATCACCAGATGCCGCGGCGGGTCGACATGCAGGGTGCGGCCATCTGGTTTCTCAAATGAAAGTATATGTTGCGACCACTCATTTGAACTGTCTCGACAAGACTTTAGCTGTTGACAGATCGTTACATGCCATTAAACATTACATTGCAGGTAAAAAATTTCAGTGAGTACATCGACCTGTTTGTGAAAGACAAGGTCGACGACAACGGCATGCCGATAAAGGTCGTACACGAGGTCATAAACGACCGGTGGGAGATTGCGGTCACACTCAGCGACAAGGGATTCCAACAGGCCAGCTTTGTAAACAGCATCGCGACGTCGAAGGGAGGCCGTCACGTAGACCATGTGGCTGATCAGCTCGTTACGAAGCTTATCGACGTAGTGAAGAAGAAAAACAAAGGCGGAATGAACATTAAACCGTTCCAGGTTCGTTGTTGGAAGATTTCTGGTGCTAGGTTGTATTTGGCCGTCATCCTTTTGTGGATCATCGGATGACTGAATTGTGAACAGCAAAGGCCCAGATCAGACTGCGCAGGCTGATCAAGGGCTTTGCTGGGCCAGAGCTCCAGATAAGTTTTGTATCTAAAGAGTATTATACCCCCATATTTCAAATTCAAATCATGGGTAATTTAACGATCAGGGTTCATCGTTAGCGGAATCCTGACCGGAGACCTGGTTTGATTTGGCCCTCGTGTACGTCTTTAGACAGTTGAATACGGCTATACCCCTTATGTGAATATTATCATTATTCGTAATCCTATTACTTTTAGGGTAAGGGGGCAAGTGACTGGTGTGGTATGGAGCTGGCACCAGGTCAGATTATTCTAATTTCAGGGCTGAATATATTTTTTGGGATTTTCCCCCCAAATGCAGGTTAAATATGGAAGAAAAAAAAACTGACGACAACTTTCGGTTCCCACCTTTTAAGGTTAACCGTTGTGCTGTAGGTCTTGACCTTCTGTACTGTATATTATGACCTTGACCTTCGTGCTGTATGTAATGACCCCGACCAGTGTTGCAGGTCATGATCTTGAACGTTGTGCTGTGCATCGACCTTGGTTGTCTATGCTGCATGTCATGGCCTTGACCTTTGTGCTGCAGGTCAAGAGCCATCTGTGGGTATTCATCAACTGTCTCATCGAGAATCCGTCGTTCGACTCGCAGACGAAGGAAAACATGACACTGCAGACAAAGTCGTTCGGCTCCAAATGTAACATGAACGATAAATTCATCGGACTGGTAAGTCTTTTGCCTTTACATGGATGAAATTTGGTCTTGTTTATTTTCCTAATCCTCTATGAAAACGTACCTGAGAATCGTTTGAGCATTGCTTTGATATTATGATCACGGCTCCAGATAAGGAATTAGTAATTGAGTATTAAATACAAAATTAAAATTGCCAAAAACCCAATTGAAATCAGAAGTAGCGAGTATCAAAAAGCAATACAAATTTTATGGTACCTTTATCATGCTGCAGAAAACAATTAACAAACCACAAATATAGGCTATTTTTCTTATTTTCTAAGACGACACATCTTGGTATTTCATTAGAATTGTCTCCAAGGAAATACCAAGACGTGTTTTCATTTCAAGGCAAACTATTCAATAATTGCTGTTTGTTGATGTGTAAACTGGTTTGATTTTATTTTACCAAATTAAAATTTCGAAATACCCAATTGCTTAAGAAATGATGGAGTGACAATACTCAATTACTAATTCCTTATCTGGAGCACTGCCCAACTAATTTGTGTCCGAATACTTAGGGTTATTAAGGATCCTGGATGTCGGACTGTTTTACAGGTGAGCAAGTGTGGGATCATCGAGAGCATCCTGAGCTGGATGAAGTTCAAGGCTCAGGCTCAACTGAACCAGAAACACAAGGGCACGAAGTCGTCCAAGCTGAAGGGCATCCCGAAACTGGACGATGCGAACGACGCCGGCACCCGCAACTCCAGCGAGTGCACGCTCATACTCACAGAGGGCGACTCGGCCAAGTCACTCGCCGTCGCTGGTTAGTGTATCCTACTGTAATAACCCTAAATATTTGGACACCATTTATTCTGGGAAACGCACATAAAAATATGGTATCCCGCAATAAAAAGTGTCGGGACACAATATTTAGGGCTAGTTCGGTTGTACTGGTTTATCACACCAGCTGTGTATTTGGATACAATTTGTTTTGGAAAACCCATATTTATAGGGGTTTTCCACAGCAAATGGTGTCCGAATATGTAAGGTTATTACAGTGTTACCTTGGTTGGTTGGGTACATTTAACCCTTTCAACACCAAGTAACTTAATAGGATGTTCCATGCCAATGTTTCACGCTATTCCATTTATAAAAAGGGGATATTTTTTGTTCTCAAAAATATGAAAATTTCTTTCAAACAGTGCAGATCCTGATGAGACGGCTCGTTACGAGCCGGCTCATCTGGATCTGCACTGTTTGCATATAGCGGGCTTTCGGGTTCAAAGGGTTAACAGTATTAACCCTTTCAACACCAAGTAACTTAATAGGATGTTCCATGCCAATGTTTCACGCTATTCCATTAATTTTGTTCATTCAAATTATCCCATTCTTCTAAAAAGGTAATCTGTACGACGTTTAAAATTATTAACAAACAGTGGAGATCCTGATGAGACGGCTCATTACGAGCCGGCTCATCTGGATCTGCACTGTTTGCAAACATTGTCTCTATATAGGTCTGTGGTGTTGAAAGTGTTAAGGGTATTAAGTTTAACGTTGGGGTTCATCCTAGCCATAATCCTGATATTCCTGGTTTGGCCCTCGGGGTACATTTTTCGATTTCTTGCTACATGAAAGTTGAATGCGGCTATGCCCATCATAAAGGTAGTAAGATTTGTACAAACCATGTTACTAAAGAGAGTGATGCTATGTGACTTTGGGGTTGTATGTACCAATATCAGTTTGTTCTAATAAAATTCCAGCACAAACATATTTACACAATTCCCTAACATTTGATTGGCTCGTAGCAAGTCTCTGTCCAAAATTTATATCCCAGTAAACTCCCACGGCCGAACTACTTTCCGTAACTGTGAGGCGCAGTTAAAATAATTCTTAAGAAAACGGAAAATAAACACATTTTCTTGATGAATTTATTTCAAATGCTGGAATTATAAGGAATGAATGGCCTTTTTGTGGAATTTATCGGGATATAAACTTGGAAAAGTCGCGGGAATACTGGACGAGGCCTTCCGGCCTTCGTCCAGTATTCCCGCGACTTTTCCAAGTTTATACCCCGATAAATTCCACAAAAAGGCCATTCATTCCTATATTCAGTGCTGAATATATTTTTTTACTGTAGACATTCGGCTCTGATGTTGTGATTTGCGACTAAAGTTTTAATATACGCAACTAAAAATTGGAAATACCCAATTGATTTAAACTGTTACACATAAGTTATGTGTAACAGTTCATCTGTTATAATTGAAGGCGTCGGTGGATGAAGGGGACTCCCTATTCATTAGCCGTTTCGCGGCCGTTTCACTAAACTTTGTACGACTAGAATATTCGTAAGTGCAAAATTATGATTGATAGCCTGTAAATTTCACATTAACAATGTTTTCTTGTAAACAATTATTACATTTACATTTATTGGGCATAGATGTTCAATAAATGTAAATCCATCATTTGAAATTTCCAGACAATCCCAAATTTGCGGTTAACAAACATTTTAGTCGTACAAAGTTTAGTGAAACGGCCCCTGGATCCCTTCAATTGAAAAAAAAAAGAAGCTAACGGTGAGATCCTCGGCCAAATCAGTGTCCAATTACCGCAGCTGTTTCTGGGACTGTAAAACATTAAAACCTTTCACTTTTGCTGTTACAGGTCTGAGTGTGGTGGGTCGAGACAGGTACGGGGTGTTCCCGCTCCGAGGTAAAATGCTGAACGTGCGTGAAGCCACACACAAACAGGTATGGAAACATTTGCTCTCGGGACTGATCTAACGTAAAACCTCATTCATTTATCAATCTGGGGCCCGTTTCACTAAACTTTGTACGACTAAAATGTTCGTAAGTGCAAATTTAGGATCGTCTGGAAATTTCATTTGATGGATTTACATTTATTGAGCATAGGCTGCATATGCAGCCTATGCTCAATAAATGTATTGTAAATCCAATAATTGTTTATACGCCATGTGGATTGTACCTTCGAAGATGTGCTGTATCTCCTGAAAACTATATACACAATTGACTATATGTTCCTTAAATGATGTCGAAAGTTGAAGAATAGTATTCCACATTCACTATGAAACTTTCATCAAAGGTACAAAATCACATCTCGTATGCTTCTGTGAGTATTACAATATTCGTAATCCTATTTTAGGGGAAGGGGCTCAAGTGACTTGGTGTGGTATGGACCTGGCACCAGGTCCGGTTATTCTAATTTCAGGGCTGAATATATTTGTTCTTGATGTAAATATTCCGTTCTGATTTTGGGATTCCCCCCCCCACCCCCCCCCCCCCCCCCCCCCCCCCCCCCCCAATGCAGCAGGTTAAAATGGGATCGAACCCGTTTGCCCGGCCTTACATGACCTTAGCTGTTGATAGGCCGTTAAACACCAATAATTCCAGCAAAAAATATTTACACAATTCCCTAACATTTGATTGGCCCGTAGCAAGTCTCTGTCCAAAATTTATATCCCAGTAAACTCCCACGCCAAACTACTTTCCGTAACCGTGAGGCGCAGTTAAAATAATTCTTAAGAAGACGGAAAATAAACACATTTTCTTGATGAATTTATTTCAAATGCTGGAATTATAAGGAATGAATGGCCTTTTTGTTGAATTTATCGGGGATATAAACTTGGAAAAGTCGCGGGAATACTGGACGAGGCCTTAAAAAAAGTACAATTTTGGAGAAAAAAAATTAAAAATAAAAAAAATTATTTTATTTTCAAAAATTGTAATTTTTTTATTGCTTCGTCCAGTATTCCTGCGACTTTTCCAAGTTCATACCCCGATAAATTCCATAAAAAGGCCATTCATTCCTATAATAAACAAACAAACACATCTCATATGTGGCTGTGACTGGAGAAATTGGGCTTATATGAATCTTGTGATCAGTGTAGCTCCTGGTCAAATAGCAAACTCCCGTAGTCGCATAACAATGTCTGTTGTTTGTTAGAAACTTAATGTGTGTTTCATTGATGTAATGGCAAACTTTCAGATCCAGACGGATGCACAGGCTGATCTGGATCTGTACTGGTCACAAAACCCATTAGCCTGGAAATGTACTCTATGTTTTCCCATTAATCAATAACCCTCGAATATTTTTAACAAAATAATCAATCACTCGAAAACGCGTTGACATAGCACATCGGGGGAATATATCGTTGCGGAGGGCTAACATTTTCCTAACTTCTACAATAGGCAACAATGATATAAATCGGTTGACTGTTTCGTGAGAGTCCGTTGTCTCGCGGCCGGCCGAGTACAGCCCATTAAAAACATGGAGACCTAGGTCCGTTACTTCAACCTGTGTGTGTGTGTATGGTAAATTTATCGCTGGTTTGTAGATAACAGAGCTCGAGTTAAGGTGCGTCATTTGACCGACTTGGGGTGAAATTTTGTTATTTCTTCATCAAAAATGGCAAGTTGGGAGTCCTTTAGAATCGTCTCACTGAGACGATTCTAAAGCACTCCCAACTTGCCATTTTTGATGGAGAAATAAGAAATTTACCTCCAAATTACGCACCTTAACTGGAGTTCTGGATAATAGAGAAGGCAGAGGTGAACAATGTGATCAAAATCATGAGATGATGCCACATAAAACCACAATCACTCCATCTATATATTTGTAGTAATTTCAAATAACCTCCGAAGGGAAGCACATTTAATGCACACTCTGTTTATTAAATTTTCGACATCATGGTCTTTATCGAAATGCTCTGAAACTGTATTGGCAAACTATTTTTCTACAGACCATGTGGTCGAAAATTTAATAAAAAGAGTGATTTATAATAATGTATATTTTTGTAGATATGCTGTTAAGCAGCATTAACCCGTAATACTATGCTGAATTCAATTTTGTCTGCTGGAAATGTTTTATTTTCAATATTTATCGATAAAAACCTGTTTTGGCAGCGCATGAGAATCGTCTCCACTGGAGACGATTCTCATGTGCTGTCAAACAGGTTTTTTGTTAAGAATTAAGAGAAAAATGAAAAACAGCAGACGACAATTTTCGTCTCCCGCGTGACGGTTAAATAAATAAATAAAATGTTTTTTAGATCCTAGAGAACGCAGAGGTGAACAACGTGATCAAGATCATGGGCCTGCAAATGAAGGAGAAATACGACGACCCAGACAAACTGAAATCACTGAGATACGGCAAGCTGATGATCATGACTGATCAGGACCAGGACGGCTCCCACATCAAGGGCCTAATCATCAACTTCATACACCATTTCTGGCCGAACCTACTCAAGTACAACGTCGTCGTTGAGTTTATCACACCCATTGTCAAGGTTTGTATGGTTGTACCTCAATTTGCACAATGGATCTGGATCTACACTGGTCGCATAACCATAAGCCCCATTTCTCCAGATTTTAGGGGAAGACGCCAAATGACTGTATATTTTTGTAAATATGCCGTTAAGCAGCATTAACCCTTACTATGCTGAATTAAATTTTGTCGTCTGCTGGAAATGTTTTATTTTCAATATTTCTCGATAAAAACCTGTTTTGGCAGCGCATGAGAATCGTCTCCACTGGAGACGATTCTCATGTACTGTCAAAACAGGTTTTTTGTTAAGAATTAAGAGAACGCTTGCGGAAAGCGAGACATGGTGATCACAATGTCGTCCGTGCGTCTGTCCGAAATCTGCGATTTTTTAAATGCCTTATATCTGCAGTCCTAAGTCACATTGACTTGAAACTTCATATGCTTATTAGTCATCATCCATATCAAAAAATCGAAAATTGTAATTTTTTATCGCCAATTGTTTATTTTTATCGCCAATTACGAAAGTGGCGATCGCCAGCGGAATCCCTGCATGCATATATACATGCTGTATCCCACTCATGCGGCCCTTCTCCCAAGGTCAAATTCAAATGACTTAAATTTTTGCCCAAATTTGCGTTGAACTTTTCACATACCTACTGTCTCTGTAACCGTAAGTCAGATTTACTTGAAACTTTGTATGCTTATTTGTCATCATCCATATATTCATTCTGTGTCGCACTCATGCGGCCCCTGTGCCCCAAGGTCAAATGACTTTAAATTTTTGTCCTACTATTGTCTTGCACGGATGCGCCGGCTGATCTGGATCTACACTGGTCGCATAACCATAAGCCCCATTTCTTCAGTCACATCTAAGATTTTAGGGGAAGAGGCCAAGTGACTTTGGTGTGGTATGGACCTGGACCGTATAGGTCGTTAAACACCAATAAACAAACAAACAAACATGGCTATGAACGTGTTCTTGTGTTCACAGGTGGTGAAAGGGAAGGAGGAGCACTCGTTCTACAGCTTGCCGGAGTTTGAGGAATGGAAGTCACAGACGGACAACTGGAACACGTGGAAGATAAAGTACTACAAAGGTCATACCTCACATTTTCTTCCATTTATCATTGTCGGTAGGCCACCCGGGGCCCATTTCACTAAACTTTGTATTTTTAAAATGTTCGTAAGTGCAAATTTAGGATCGTCTGGAAATTTCAATTGATGGATTTACATTTATTGAGCATAGGCTGCATATGCAGCCTATGCTCAATAAATGTAAATCCAATAATTGTTTACAAGAAAATACTGTTAATGTGAACTTTACAGGCTATCATAATCTTTCACTTACGAACATTTTAGTCGTACGAAGTTTAGTGAAACGGGCCCCGTTAGCGCTAGTGATAGCAGTTTCAGAAATTATTAGAAAAAGTAGTATGTTTTTGCAGGTTAAATGCGGGATCAAACCCGTTGGACCGACCTTAAATGACCTTAGCTGTTGATAGGCCGTTAAACACCATTGAACAAAATGTTTTTGCAAATATTAGAGCAAATGTAAAATATATTTGTCTTTTTTCTCATTATCAGTTAATTTTAAAATCCTATTGTCAACCTCTTATCCAGGGATTCCGCTGGCGATCGCCACTTTCGCAATTGGCGATAAAAATAAACAATTGGCGATAAAAAATTACAATTTTCGAAACAAATCAACAAAAACAAAAATTATTTTTGTTTTGATTTTTTTTCCGAAAATTGTAATTTTGTATCGCCAATTTTTTATATTTTTTTGATGTGGCGATTTATTTATTTTTTCCCCAGCGGAATCCCTGCTTATCCCTTCCGGGTGGGTGGCAGGTGGGACCATGCGATGGTTAATTTAACGATCGTGGTTCATCCAGACCGGAGACCTGTAGCCGATTTCATCAAAATTGCAAAGTATGCTTATCTAGCAAAGTATACTTTGAGGGAGTAATCATTTATTTTTCCGAAATGCATTATTTCATATAAAACTAATGATTGCATATATTTGATGATTAAAACTATGCAGAATTATTATACTGAATGTATTACATTATCACATTTAGTATAATAAAAATTAATACATTTATCTTAAAATTGAAAATTTCTCCCTCAAAGTATACTTTGCAATGTTGGTGAAATAGGTTACAGGTTTGGCCTTGATGTACGTCGTTTTCATTCTTGTATGTCAGTTGAATCTGGTTATACCCGTTATGTGAGTATTACAATTATTTGTAATCCTATTACTTTTAGGGGAAGGGGCCAAGTGACTTTGGTGTGGTATGGACCTGGCACCAAGTCGGATTTCAGGGCTGAATATATATTTTTTCGATGTAACAGTTTAGAGATGACCGTTGTAGGGAGGTGGCCGTTATCGGAGGTCGGACTGTACTTATTTGTCCTCATCCAAATTTGTATTCTATAGCGAAACTATGTGGCCTGTATGCTTAATGTGGCAGTGAAATGACTTAGAAATTTGTGTTAAAAAATGTTTTTGAGGGGTACATCCTTCAGTGTTGCTAATTCCTTGTTCTTTTTGCAAGAACTTTCCTATAGTCTGTTTCACGAAAGCTGCCCAAATTTTACGGCCATATAAACAATTCAAAAACCATATTTTTTTCGATAATATTAAATTAAAGGAAAATTTAAGAATGAACCTTCTTTTTATTTCGTGAAATTTGGTCAAATATTGATTTTATTGCGAAAACAAAAGATGTGAAGATGTCTATGGGGATTTAACATGGGGAAATTTTTTAGAATTTCAGAAATACTGGACCGATTTTTAAAATTTAACTTTTGTTTTCTTAGTTAGATCATTGCCAAGCTATCTAGCTAGGTTTCGGAGTTAATTTCCTTGTTTTTTCGTTTTTTGACTCCTCCCACACTCCTTTACCACTTTTTCCCCCATGTTAAAGGCCCAACTTGGATATAAAAGCCACCAGATGGCGCTGGACAGGCTTTTTGATAATTTTATGCATGCTTCACTTCAGGGACACATTTTCAGATATTTTAGAAATACCACTGAACAAATAAGTACACTATTTCATACAGACATAGATAATACAACTTTGAAAGGTTTAGAAAAAATTGGATTTAAGAAAACAAATGTAAATGTGCTTTTGAAGTAATACAATGTACTCAACTGACAACTGATTCAAACTTGCCGGGCGGAGCGTAGCTGTTACATATGTAATTCATGCATAGAGCTGAGTTCATGACCCGACATTGTAAACAACTCCACGTGTTTAGTGATAACGCTAACAGCTATAACTGCCTATATGGTCAACATCAGACAGTGTGCCAGCCGCACAACTTTGATTTTGGACAGTAATATCAAATTAAATGTGTGGTTGGTATGCACATAACAAGGTGAATGAAACAAAACCATGGTTTAATAGACCAGCAAGAGAAATATTTCGCCTAGAACTTGATACAGTGGCTGTGAAATGCAGTATATACTAATTATAAACAGCATATACTCGGGTTAGTATGCACAGTCACAAAACAGCATGTATGTACAGTCTGATCTGGAATTTACATGACTACATGAATTCAAGTTTGTGCTAAGCCTTATTTCCTGTATCCTAACACATACCAGAATAGCTATTTCAACAATGGTCTCTAATTAGCTGTCAGCATATATTATATCTGCAGCAATGCAGTTTAACTGGGACGGGGTTATCTGTGGAATGACATGACACAGTTACACATTTTTATCAAATACCGACTTATTACAAACACATATTCTTATATATTGGTTACTACATGTACTTACAAAATACATCGGAGATAGGAACCTTGTTCAGGTCCAAAAGCACAATATAGGTTTCACTATATATACATGACACACTCTAATTAAGTAACGGACACTGGACACGTTACGACATGCATATCCCCGGATCAGCTGGTGCATCCTCGCAGCCTCATCAGGATCTACACTGTTAAGTTTGGTGGTCATTCATGGTGGCTCTAATTAATGATGTAAACTGCATCATGCTATAGTCATGTGCTATCTGATTGTGAGTTAAACTGATCAAACACTCAATAAGCCCCATTTTGTTATTGTGTGACACATGGAAAGGTGTTTCATTCAATTTTACTTCTTTCTATTTTTAATAATTTATATAATAGCATCAAAATACTCTTTGCTTTGAAATAGTAAGCAGCAAAATACTATATAAGTTTTAACACTTTTAGTAAATTCTCAATCATTTTCCTGCACAAATAAAACATACATATACTATTAGAGGGACTGGTATACACTGTATCATTTGTGTGTTTTATGGGACCACACGTTTGATAACAAACCTACATACCATATATCTAGATACTGGTCCGTACAGAAACCCCTACACTGGCTATCCAGCTGCCCCCTCACTGTTCTACATTGGGAGCAGACGACAAACATGTGCTGCTGTTTATGTATTCTATTTATAAAGCCAGTGTATAACTGACAGGCTGGGGACTCTATCAGTAATTGGATATGCCCCTCCTACTAAATTCGGTACC
Organism: Conchocele bisecta; assembly: GCA_029237695.1. Classification (NCBI taxonomy): domain Eukaryota; kingdom Metazoa; phylum Mollusca; class Bivalvia; order Lucinida; family Thyasiridae; genus Conchocele; species Conchocele bisecta. Next base: position 46,749,547 of record CM055280.1, on the reverse strand, counting down.
AGGGCACCGATTGTTGGGCCTTTAAATTCCCATAGATAAATCAATTTTTCGTAATAAAACCAATATTTGACCGAAATTCACGAAATAAAAAGAAGGCTCATTCTTAAATTTTCATTTAATTTAATACTATTGAAAAAAATATTGTTTTTGAATTGTTTATATGGCCGTAAAATTTGGGCAGCTTTTGTGAAACAGACTATAATTTCCTGACTGATCACGGCTGTACCCTCAGGATGATAGTATGCACAATTTTCTTGGATTTCCGTGACCCGTTTCACTAAACTTTGTACGACTAAAATGTTTATAAGTGCAATTTTAGGATTGTCTGTAAATTTCAATTGATGGATTTACATGTATTGAGCATAGGCTGCATATGCGGCCTATTCTCAATAAATGTAAATCCAATAATTTTTTCCAAGAAAACTTTGTTAATGTAAAATCTACAGACTATCATAATTTTGCACTTATGAACATTTTATTCGTACAAAGTTTAGTGAAACGGGGCCCCTGATCTTTGTATCACATCACAGGTGGTTTTGCAATTGCTGACATATGTTGGATAGCTGACTACTGTCTGTTTCACGAAACCTGCCCAAATTTTACGGCTATATAAATAATGCAAAAACAATATATTTTTCGATATTAAATTACAGCAAAATTTATGAATGAGCCTACTTTTTTTTTCATGACATTTGGTCCAATATTGATTTTATTGCGAAAAAAAAACAATTTCCACATGTTAAATCCCCATGGACATCTTCACAGAGTGAATTCAGAAATAGTGGACCGATTTTCAAAATGTAACTTGTTTTCTTAGTTAGATCATTTCCAAGCTATCTAGCTAGGTTTCAGAATCAATTTCCATAATTTGTTCTCCACCTCTTTTTTCCCTATGTTAAAAGTGACTGTTAGACAGTATATATAGCCGTAAAATTTGGGCAGGTTTCGTGAAACAGACATTATGTTTAGGTCTGCTTTGGTATTCAATATCTAACACAGGGATTCCGCTGGAGAAAATAAAAAAATCGCCACTTCAAAAAAAATAAAACAATTGGCGATAAAAAAATTACAATTTTCGGTGGGGAGGGGGGATCGAAAAAAAAAAAATTATATATATTTTTTTTTTATTTGACCACTCATAAACTAATAACAACGTTAGGAAATTCTTGATTATTTTATTTTGAGGGTCTTCCTATTCTTTTTTTCCCAATTTATGACCCATATAATCATATCAATTTGTGGAGTCTATATGGCCACAACAGCTCAACAATTTTGACAATACAAGGTGTGCCTCATTCATGCCAAATATATATCCCATAATAACGGCTGTAGTGATGCTGAAGAATCAGCCAGCGGACAGTACCCAACCGGTTAGCCGCGGAGAAGGACCACCCCTGTACGGAGACCTCACCATCACGTTTATGAGTCACACCAGTCATTGTCTGCTATAATTCCGCCACAGAATTCTTTTCGACAAAGAAATTATATAATTAACCACCAATTTTAAAATATTCTCAATGACCTAAAGCTGCTATGACAATATAAGTAATATATTAAATCAACAATCGGATACATGTATTTCAATTCTTTATACAATGGGAACCGGTACGTGGAGGCGCCTTCGTAGACCACGAATGTCGTTGATACAGCTGTGATGTTCTTGTATCCAACAAATTGCCACGGCGCCGACATCGACCTACCGTCCGACCATGTTGAAAAACATATCCTACAATGATAATGAAAAACTCGGCAGTATGTTTGCACCAATATCAAAAACAGGGTGCCCAAACTGGAATATTCTTTCAGGATTCATGACAAACTTTAATTATAACATTCTACATGAGACACAACTAAAAACCATGCTGCAAACGGACATACTGAGCACCAATGATAGATTAATTATTGGTATTTCATGGCGAGTTGCAAAGCGTTTGATTTTATTAAAAGACAATACTATAACCAGACTGAAAGAACAGTGTTATGACATAGACGTCTTTATTGTAAATAGGGTATATTACATCTAATGTAGAAGTATGCCAATCGTTCTACTCCACATACTTCATGGAAATTTATTTGAACCTCCATAACTTTTGACAGGCGATATCCCGGTCCAGATTATATAGATTATATCATGTAAATAGACCGGCATATTGCCAATAAATATAACGTTTGTTATATTAATATGGGTGGAATGGGAAGGGTTTATCAGTTTGGAGGTCAAATCGGAAAGGAACTGTCAGCTGTCTAAATCATACACGCATGCGCTGTGACCACATTACCGAGTCGCCCACTCATCGATTCGCCCCAAACATGCGCATATCTGCGGTATTTCGTATCGGAAGCACACGTCTATCGATCCGTCCTTATTCGGGCAAATAAAAACGGCTATTGCTTAAATTTGGCAATAGCCGCACTTATTATTTTTTCAAAAATTGTAATTTTTTATCGCCAATTGTGAAAATGTGGCGATCGCCAGCGGATTCCCTGCTAACATATCTCACGACAGCTGACTGTTTCATTAACGACAGGTTTGGGAACCAGCACGGCTAAGGAAGCGAAGGAGTACTTCAGTGAGATGGCGCGCCACAAGATCGGCTTCAAATACTACGGTGCGGAGGATGACGCGTCCATTATGCTGGCGTTCAGCAAGAAGAAAGTTGAGGAGAGAAAGGAGTGGCTCACCAACTGGATGGAGGAGCGGAAACGGAGGTCCGAGATGGGGCTCCCGGAGGTACGATCCAGTGATACATTACGATCCACAGAGTCATAGTTCTACAGTGCTGCAGATAAGTTTGAATCTAAAGAGTATTATAACCCCAGATTTCAAATTCAATGCGTATGTTACTTTTACAAATGTATTATTGATTTTCTTCCATATTAAATAGGGAAATTAAATTATAAAAAAATAAAACAATATGCCAATACGCACCTTATCTGGAGCGCTGATAAGGTATGTTTAAAGAGTTTTATGCACCTGATAGAGCTCCCGATCGGGTGCGTATTGGCGTATTTTACTCATTTATTTTAGCAGAATACGCATTGATTATCAAAAGTGGGAGTACAAAATACTCACAGCAATATGAAAATTTGCAATGATTTTCAAATTGAGTAGTGAAAATACTGTAATAACGTTGAAAATGTACTTCGTTGAGCTGCAAAAAGCAAACAGTGAATAACTGATTTTTTTTATTTATTTTTTATCATTTGTTCCCTATTTAATAAGGAAGAAAATCAATCATACAGGGGTATAATACTCTTTAATAGATACAAAACTTATCTAGAGGTCTGCTATCTGTCTGTCTGTCCGTCCGTTTATTTTTTGTAAGGGTTTCTCAAATCACCTATAGGGGCCCTAAGTGCGTCGACGGACCACATTTTCTAGTCGGGATTTGGAATGGTTCCTGCTCTTGTTCAATCCTTAATTGAATCGATTGTTTCCAGCTGTACCTCTACGGGAAGGACACAAAGCGAATCACGTACAACGACTTCATCAATCGCGAGTTGATCCTGTTCAGCAACATGGACAACGTGCGTTCGATCCCGTCTCTCGTTGATGGCTTCAAGCCGGGCCAGCGCAAGGTGATCTTTACGTGCCTGAAGCGGAACCTCGTCAACAAGGAGGTGAAGGTCGCCCAGCTGGCCGGGTCCGTGGCCGAGCTGTCCGCCTACCATCACGGCGAGGTGAGTGAAATTGCGATGGGTAATTTAGCGATCGGGATTCTTCCTTACAGGAATCCCCACCGGATACTCGGTTTGGCCCTCATATACGGTCAGGTTATTCTAATTTCTGGCTGTGTTGTTTTGGTCTAGGCCATTAATCATTTGAGGAATATTTGTAAGCGTTAACAAGATACTGACAGATACTGTAGGTTTTGGACTGTGGAGCTACAGCATTTGGAAATGTTGGCTGTGTTACAGGCCTCTGAATTCATACACATTTGCTATACCCTAGCCTAATCAAAAGACTCGATCGCGGCATTTTCTATGTTTCAGCAATCTGTGATAGGCACTATCATCAACTTTACTATGATGACACATTCATTTTATTCTGCCAGGAAATGGTCAGCCTCGGAATTACTATGCGTTTCCTAGCCTTGCTTGACCAACTTCGATCCAGATGAGCCGTCTCATCAGGATCTGCACTTTTTGCAAGTAATTTTCATATTTTTGAGTACAAAAACGCCCCCTTTTCATAAATGGACTAGTCTGAAAATCATATTGTTGCAAAATTAACATATCAAATTCCATTCCAGTTACTCGGGGCGTGATATGGTTAATATCAAACTACACAACCTGGTCGTCTCTTGTTTCAGGAATCTTTGATGGGCAGGATCATCCATCTAGCTCAGAACATTGTCTTTTGATAGTTCATTTATCAGACTACTCGTAAATGGTACGAATTACGAGGAAACTACACAATCGAGGGGGCCGTTTCACTAAACTTTGTACGACTAAAATGTTCAGATGTAAAGTGCAAATTTAGGATCGTCTGGAAATTTCAATATTGATGGATTTACATTTATTGTACCCCCACAAACAAAGTTTGTTGGGGGTATATAGGAGTCAGCTTGTCGGTCGGTCTGTCTGTCTGTTGGAAATTCCCTTCCGCTCTATATCTTCTACACCGATGCATGGATTATCAAATGGCTTGGCACAAATGTTTCTCATGATGAGAAGGTGTGTCGCGATCAATAACCACGCACCTACGTCCAAGGTCACAGTTGAACGTCAAAGATCGAACCTATCGAAATTCCCTTCCGCTCTATATCTTCTACACCGATGCATGGATTATCAAATAGCTTGGCACAAATGTCTCATGATGGAGAAGGTGTGAAATTGGTGTCGTGATCAATAACCACGCACCTACGTCCAGGTCAAGGTCACAGTTGAAGGTCAAAGGTCAAACCTATTGAAATTCCCTTCCGCTCTATATCTTCTACACCGATACATGGATTATCAAATGCCTTGGCACAAATGTTTCTCAGGATGAGAAGGTGTGTCGCGATCAATAACCACGCACCTACGTCCAAGGTCAAGGTCACAGTTGAAGGTCAAAGGTCAAACCTATTGAAATTCCCTTCCGCTCTATATCTTCTACACCGATGCATGGATTATCACACTATGCCCAGGGTCAAGGTCACCGACTTGATGCGTTTGAAACCTTAACAGCTCGGCTAAATGGCTTATAATCAAAAATGCCTCGTTTTCATTGGCTGCCAATGGGGGTACATTTTAGTGGTACAAAGTTTAGTGAAACGGCCCCCTGGTTTTCTGTGTTTCAGACATCGCTGAATGGGCACAATCATCAACCTGGCCCAGAACTTTGTGGGCAGCAACAACCTGAACATGTTGCAGCCCCTCGGACAGTTCGGGACCCGGCTTCACGGGGGCAAGGATGCTGCCAGCCCCAGATACATCTTCACCATGCTCAGGTAGCGGGCGACTTCGTAATCTCACTGTGCATAGCGTGAATTTTAGTTTCTAGTTAAGTAAGGACCACCCACACGCAATGATAACACTTGATTTTCAAGTGGCAGGGCTTGTTTGAATGTAGATTTAAAAAAAAAAAAAAAAAATGCATTTCGCTGACTCCAATTGTGTTGAACCTGCAAGATAAACAAGCATTTAAATAAGAAGAGAAATTGTTATTTTTGTTGTAAGATTGATTGATTTTTTGCGTCAAATCGTGGAGAAAAATAAATCGATCTTTCACTGAAAAATACCTATATACATACCTGCCAACTATTACGATTTTGGCGGAATAATTACGATTTTTTTATTCTCATTCCGCCCTACGAATTATAAACATATTATTCCCCTTTTTCAAAATCAAATTCGAAAAAAAATCCGGCCCACATCCCGCCCGCACCGCGGAGTATGCGGGTTTTACACCTGTCCCGATTACTTTACGCTGGTAATAGTACACGCATATCCATTGGTCCAATTGCGCGCATACAATACATTTCGACCAATCATCGCTCGCGTTTCATCGCCGATTCAGTCACACAAGCAAAATGGCAGATTGCATCGCAAGAAGTTTGGGCCGAATTTGCCGCCGAAATATGCTAAAGCTGATCAGAAATTTAAATCAGAATATTGGGAAGCTTTTCCAAACGTCATAGGGATGTCCAAACTTGGCGATTTGTATGCATTCTGTCGTGTTTGCACATCGGATGTCCGTGTTCGTCACGGTGGTTTGCACGACATTAAAAAACACATTGGATCGAAAAAACATGAATCGCTAAGCAAGTCTTTGGCATCAACACCGAAAGTCAGTGCATTCTTCTGTGGAAGTAGCGACCAATCCGTCATAAAAGCAGAAGTTCTGTTCACAGAGTTCTTAATTGAACATGCTATTCCAATCTCCGTTTCCGACCACTGTGCAAAGTTGTTTAGAAAGATGTTTCCTGATTCAAAGATTGCTACCAAATATGCATCAGCGAGGACCAAAACATCCAATCTCATGTAGTTTGTAGGCAGTCAAACATTGTTTATGACCGTAAAGACTTTAATCGCCTGATAGTTTCCATTTTATATACATATACATGTACTTTTAACTTTACTCACTCTAGTATTTAGGCTGAAAACTGGTAATAATTTCTTTAATAATGTGCCTAAAATGTCTCTGAAAATGCACCAGAATGCATCATTTTTTATGTATTTTTCCGGGGGGGGGGGGCATGCCCCATGACCTCCCTAGAACGCTTGCGCGCCTCGCTTCGCTCGGATGGATTTCTATTATTAGGATTTTCGTTTAACAAAAGTTGGCAGGTATGTATATAATATAAATATCAATAATTCCAGCACAAAAATATTTACACAATTCCCTAACATTTGGCCCGTAGCAAGTTTCTGTCCAAAATTTATATACCAGTAAACTCCCACGCCGAACTACTTTCCGTAACCGTGAGGCGCAGTTAAAATAATTCTTAAGAAAACGGAAAATGAACACATTTTCTTGATGAATTTATTTCAAATGCTGGAATTATAAGGAATGAATGTCCTTTTTATGGCATTTATCGGGGATATAAACTTGGAAAAGTCTCGGGAATACTGGACGAGGCCTTCTGGCCTTCGTCCAGTATTCCCGCGACTTTTCCAAGTTTATACCCCGATAAATTCCACAAAAAGGCCATTCATTCCTATAATATTGAACCTCCGTAGGGAGCACATATAATACATTGTATCCCAATTCACCCATATTGCTGAGTTTTGTACCCGGGTTATTAGGAAAACCAGAGATGGTAAGGGTATAGGGGTGGGACACATTACTTACAGCACTGTTGTCTGTAGCTTGTGTGTTATCTCCTCGTACATGCGGAGGAACCGTGCATATTTAGTCGCTCAAAAATGTGTGTTAAAAAATGTATAATAGGTGGCAGGTGGGAGCATACGATGGGTAATTTAAAGATTGGGGTTCATGCGTATCGGAATCTCGACCGGAGACCTGGTTTGGCCCTCATGTACGGTGTTGGCATTCTTGTATTTGACAGATGAATCTGGTTATATATAACCTTTATGTGAGTATTACGATTATTCGTAATCCTATTACTTTTAGGGGAAGGGGCCAAGTGACTTTGGTGTGGTATGGACCTGGCACCAGGTCAGGTATTCTAATTTCAGGGCTGACTATATATTTATTTCGATGTAAATATTCCAGTCTGATTTTGGGACTTTCCCGCCAATGCAGTAGGTTGAATACGGTATCAAATCCGTTGGCCCGACGAGACGGTTCAAATGGTGGTCGCCACATGTACTTCTAAGCACACAGAAAATAAATATTTACGATTTTCCACATACAAAATAGTGTTGGTCCGGCCTTAAATGACCTCAGCTGTTGATAGGCCATTAAACACCAATCAATAAAAAAAATGTATACTTTCCAGTTCGTTGGCGCGGATAATTCTGAACCCCCACGACGAGCCGCTGTTGAAGGTTCTGTATGACGACAACTTGAAGATCGAGCCTGAGTGGTACTGCCCCATCGTTCCCATGGTGCTCATCAATGGGGCCGAGGGCATCGGGACTGGGTGGAGCACCAAGATCCCCAACTACGATGTACGCGAGATTGTCGCGAATTTGAAGAGAATGTTGGACGGTTTGGAGCCGGAGCCAATGGTAGGTGGCTTTGATGGGTCTGAGCTTTAAAGGTATATGCCCACAAAATGTTAAGTGTATAAGTGTGTCGCTATTCCACCAATTCTAAATATTACGATTGATATACAGATATAATCTTTCGGAATATTTATTATACCCCCACAAAAAAAGTTTGAGGAGGTATATAGGAGTCAGCTTGTCTGTCGGTCTGTTGGAAATTCCCTTCTGCTCTATATCTTCTACACCCATGCATGGATTATCAAATGGCTTGGCACAAATGTTTCTCATGATGGGAAGGTGTGTCGCGATCAATAACCACGCACCTACGTCCAAGGTCACAGTTGAAGTCAAAGGTCAAACCTATCGAAATTCCCTTCCGCTCTATATCTTCTACACCGATGCATGGATTATCAAATAGCTTGGCACAAATGTTTCTCATGATGAGAAGGTGTGTCGCGATCAATAACCACGCACCTACGTCCAAGGTCACAGTTGAAGGTCAAAGGTCAAACCTATCGAAATTCCCTTCCGCTCTATATCTTCTACACCGATGCATGGATTATCAAATGCCTTGGCACAAATGTTTCTCAGGATGAGGTGTGTCGCGATCAATAACCACGCACCTACGTCCAAGTTCAAGGTCACAGTTGAAGGTCAAAGGTCAAACCTATTGCAGGCGGCAGACAGATAAACTGCATAGTTTGTGTACACAACTCCTCTGAAACCGTTCAGTGGATTGGTCTAAAACTATACACACTTTTTATGCCGAACAAATATTTTTTTTACAAAAATATCCTTTTAACTTAGCCATTTTTTCTATTTTTATTAAATTGATTCATTGCGTTCTTGACAAACTCGGCACAGAGTTTTTAGTCAAAATCATATTAATCCATTACTCGTGTAAGATCCTCTATAACTGATGAATGAATTTTCAAATGTTTTCAGATTATCTCATTTTCATTGACCACGTACGCAGGTAAAAGGTCAATGTCACACATCTCTAAGGTCAGCATTAAATAATGATCATGAAATTTTTATTCAAACCTATAAAACTCTTCTAATGTTAAGCTATTTGTAAGTCCAACTCTTTGTGGGGGTATTATGATCACTCCTGTGATAGTTCTAGTTTTACTGATAGTGACGCGCGTTGGTATCAGGCTATTTTCATATGCAAATGAGGCATGGTATTTTTGTCCCATCTGCTTTAGCAGAAGCGGGACATAGGTATAGCTTTTCCGTCGGCGTATGCGTCGGCGGCGTCAACATTTCACGTTAAGTTTTTGCGTTTAGCTCAGTTTCCAGAAAACTATAAGTCCTACGACCTCCATACTTGGTATACATCAACACTGTGGTGTAACCATCTCACACAGAGGGAGCCCATGTGATCTTGACCCAGTTTTCATGGTTCATTGACCTACTTTTCACATTCAACGCTCAGGTTAATTCATTGTAACTTCTGTTTCCCTCAATGGAATGCTTTAATATTCCATACATGCATTTGTAACAACATCCCGCATCATTCTACAAAAAGCCCATGGTGCCTGCTAACCCCAAAGGTCAAGGTCACTGACTTAGAAAGTTCCGTGTTTGGAGAAGTTAACGCTCGGTTTAATGTATTACAACTTCTGTTCCCCTTGATGGAATGCTTCGGTATACATCAACACTGTGTAACCATCTCACACACAGGGAGCCCATGTGACCTTGGCCTAGTTTTTTCATGGTTCATTGATCTACTTTTCACATGCATTCAACGTTAAGTTTTTGCATTTGGCTATGTTTCTAAAACTTAACACTCCGGTTAATTTGTTGTAACTTCTGTTTCCCTCAATGGAATGCTTTAATATTCCATACATGCATTTGAAACAACATCCCACATCATTCTACAGAAAGCCCATGTTGCCTGCTAACCCCAAATGTCAAGGTCACGGGCTTAGAAAATTCCGGGTTTGTAAAACTGCGCCAGACGGGACATAATATTTTCGACAGATAAGTATGATAATTGCACATCAAAAAATAAATACAAAGTATAAATAGTAATGTCTGTTAACATTTTAAGGAAACACGGTTATCGCCTGATATCAGTGTGGAAAGTTACGTCCGATATAAAATGTATAATAATGCCAATCAATACGTGTGGTAATGCTAATGAATGTTTATTTTGCCAGAAAATGTCTCTGATGATGTCTGATATAAAGAACATTGTGTGCCTACTGAGTGGGCATGTACCTTTAATACACCCAGGGATTCCGCTGGGGAAAATAAAAAAATCACCACTTCAAAAAAAATAAAACAATTGGCGATAAAAAACTACATTTTTCAAGGAGAAAAAAAATATAAAAATATCGCCAATTGTAATTTTTTATCGCCAATTGCAAAAGTGGAATCCCTGACACCAACAGCAGACCCATTACACCAACATTTGTTCTCGTTCCATGACTAAGTGGTCAATATTTTTATACACCCGTACAGCTGCCGTAGTACAAGAACTCAAAGGCGATAAAAATAAACAATTGGCGATAAAAAATCGCTACTTCAAAAAAAAAATCTTTTTTTTTTTGAAGTGGCGAATTTGAAATCATGCTCTATATACAACAAGCTTTTTCGAAAATTTGGCGTGGCCCACAGTGAAGTAATTCACGGAGAATTTATAGAATTATATAAAGTTTGACAATGTCCAGCCGTGGGTAAACGTTTGCCGTGGGTAAACGTTTGCCGTGGCACGAGGGAACTGTTTGAACCCCAAGGCAGTAGGCCGCGGGTTCAAACAGTTCCCGAGTGCCACGACAAAAGTTTACCCACGGCTGAACATGGTCGAACGTTATTGTTACATTTCCGTCGGAAATATGTAATTTGAGCATAGGCCACAGAAAATTAATTAGTAGATTCTCATTCCCACCCGCCCCTAAATCTTTGGGCCAAATTAATCTTTTATTTGTATATATTTCAAAAAATTCAAATGATTATTGTTTTTTGACACCTAATTTGAACAAATTTCAATAAAAAATAATAAATAAAATTTGCCCACCCGCCCCATCTTTCCCCAAAATTCGGATGAGAATCTACTAATTAAATTTATGTGGCCATATATACAGTACTTTCGGTACTTTGATAATCTGATTTACACATACATGTTCCGGGGCCACAGTACACGTCGCGTGTTGCAGCCTCATCAATTTCAAAATTTCAGTGCGACCGTTGTGAACTGACCTGGTGACGTAATAGCGCGTCATGAGACACATGCATTACGTAGGTTTTGGCTTGGCCCCGGAATGAGCATTGTTGACAGCCATGATCAAACGGCTCGTTGTGTACGTTTTAACACGGCTGTGAGCGGCGACGAACAACGGCAGTCATGTAACAATAATAACTGTCCTATCGGCCCATTTACAGCTGCCGTCGTACAAGCACTTCAAGGGAACTATCATGGAGGTCTCGGACAACAGATACATGGTGAATGGCGAGTTGTCCGTCATCAACGACACGACCGTCGAGATCACGGAGCTCCCCATCCGCAGCTGGACCCAGAACTACAAGGAGGAGGTGCTCGAACCCATGCTCAACGGCACAGAAAAGGTTGCCGCAACCATCCAGTAAGTTAGTCTGTGGCATATGTGTATTTGCACATTTCTTTGCACATCACATTACCTGATAAATGTAATGTTAGGCTCGTGTCTTGTCCAACTGGTATAGCTCTCTCTCAACTGTTTTGAAAACAAACCTTCAACACAGTGCGTATGTGCCGTGAAACATTTTTGATATCCTGTCGATACGACCTAATCACTGCGTATGAATATGTGCGGTTGCTGGGATTAGTTTTTGCATTTTAAAGCCATTTGTAGGTGTTGACGGGATAAATAGAATAGTAGGTTTAATAGTGCCGTGAATGAGAAAAATATCTGGCGCGGCACGGAAACGGGATGTGCTCGGCAGAGCCTCGCCCATCCCGTTTCCTAAGCCTTGCCAGATATTTTTTCCCATTCATGACACTAACCTACTATTCTCTATATACACTGCCAAATTGCGGGCGGCGTCCACAATCAATGTTAAGTTTTCGTGTTTGAGTCCATTTCTTTGTTACTGTACCACCTAGGACCACCAAACTTTCACAGCTTCATAATGAAGGGGTGCCCACCACATATTACTATCCAACATGTTACTTTTTTTTTTCAACTTGACCCATTTTTTCCGCGCAGTCGACTTAGCCATTTTCATCAATGTTAAGTTTTCACGTTTACAATGTTAAGTTTTCGTGTTTGAGTCCATTTCTTTGTTCTGTACCACCTACGACCACCAAACTTTCACAGCTTCATAATCAAGGGGTGCCCACCACATATTACTATCCAACATGTTACTTTTTTTTTTACTTGACCCATTTTTTCCGCGCAGTCGACTTAGCCATTTTCAATGTTAAGTTTTCGCGTTTACAATGTTAAGTTTTCGTGTTTACGTCCATTTCTTTGGTACTGTACCACCTAGGACCACCAAACTTTCACAGCTTCATAACCAAGGGGTGCCTACCACATAAAACTATCCAACATGTGACCATTTTTTTTACCTTCACCTATTATTTCTACGTAATTGACTTAGCCATTTTCAACGTTCACTTTTTAACGTACGTCTGGTTAAAGTTTTTTGTTATACAATATATCTCTGCAACCGCTTTGCCCATTACCTTGAAACTTCACATGGGTGTTTATCATCATCCATATTTTCATTCTACCCCCCCAACCGTGCGGCCCCTGTGCCCAATGTCAAGGTCAAATTACTTTGAATTTTTTTGTGTGCTATATCTCTGCAACTGCTTCACCCATTACCTTGATACTTCACATGGGTGTTTATCATCATTGTCGCAAAAACCTGGCCTTCGTGGCTTTGCCTCGTTTCTTGTTCAATTTAGAATTGTGAGGAATAAACAAAAAGCTTATACCTTGATAAATTCTCAAAAATGACGTTTATCCCTTCAATGACCTTCGCCCTTTCACCCTTCAATTATTATCTCTCACAGAGACTACACTACATGGATGGGCTGGGGTTAGAACACCTGACTTCCATTCCGGAGGTTTTGGGTTTAAACCTTTACTTCAGCATCAAAAACTACTTTCACAGTATTTCCATCCCGCTGGTTTTTCGGATGTGACTTGAAGCCGAGGTCTTGTCCCTTAATGACCTCGGCTGTTGTTGGGATGTTAACTTTTCGAATTTATTTTCGAAAATTGTAATTTTTTATCGCCAATTGCGAAAGTGGCGATCGCCAGCGGAATATATGCAACAAATTAAGAGTATGTTTTTAGCTCACCTGAGCGAAGCTCATGTGAGCTATTGTTACCGCAATGTGTCCGTCGTCCTCCGTCGTCCGTCGTCCGTCGTCCGTCGTCCGTCGTCGTCCGTGAACATTTTCAAACGTCTTCTCCTCGGTAACCATTGGGTCTATAGTCACCAAACTTCATGGTCATGGTCCTTTGGTAGGGGGATTACAAAATTGTTAAAATGACTTCATTACGTAATCCAAGATAGCACAAATTCTTAAAAAATCTTCTTCTCAAGAACCGCCAACCGGATTTCGAAAAAACTTGGTAGGAATGATCGATGTACATTGCTCTTTCAAAGTTGTTAAAATGGTGACCCGTGGGGTCAAATTGGGGTCAAATTTAATTTTTGACTGAATATGGTCATTTCTTATATCAAGTTGAAGGTATCAATGAGGCGATCACTCTGGTGCATTTTTTCTCTAAATCGGATTGTTATGTCATCCAAGATGGCCGCCAAAAGGTCGTTCTTTTATTAGAGATTTCAAAATTCTTCTTCACATGAACCGGCCCATGGTAGCCAAACTTAAAAGTTATGGTCCATGGGAGAAGCCTTTTCAGATTTGTTAAAATGGAGGTCATCGCTAATGCAAGATGGCCGCCGTCTAAAAATAGCATAAATTCTTAAAAAATCTTCTTCACATGAACCGCTGGCCGGATTTCAACGAAACTTGGTAGGAATGATCGATGTACATTGCTCTTTCAAAGTTGTTAAAATGGTGACCCCTGGGTCAAAAATGGGCGTGGCCCGTGGGGTCAAATTTTATTTTTGACCGAATATGGTCATGTCATATATCAAATTCAAGGTATCAATGAGGCGATCACTCTGGTGCATTTTCTGTCAAAATCGGATTGTTATGTCATCCAAGATGGCCGCCGAAATGTCAAAAGGTTCTTTTATTAGAGATTTCAAAATTCTTCTTCACATGAACCGCTTGGCCCATGGTAGCCAAACTTAAAAGTTATGGTCCATGGGTGAAGCCTTTTCAGATTTGTTAAAATGGAGGTCATCGCTAATCCAAGATGGCCACCATCTAAAAATAGCATAAATTCTTAAAAAATCTTCTTCTCATGAACCGTTTGCCGGATTTCGACGAAACTTGGTAGGAATGATCGATGTACATTGCTCTTTCAAAGTTGTTAAAATGGTGACCCCGGGGTCAAAAATGGGCGTGGCCCGTGGGGTCAAATGGGGTCAAATTTTATTTTTGACCGAGAATATGGTCATGTCATATATCAAATTGAAGGTATCAATGAGGCGATCACTCTGGTGCATTTTCTGTCGAAATCGGATTGTTATGTCATCCAAGATGGCCGCCGAAAGGTCAAAAGGTCGTTCTTTTATTAGAGATTTCAAAATTCTTCTTCACATGAACCGCTTGGCTCATGGTAGCCAAACTTAAAAAGTTATGGTCCATGTGTAAAGCCTTTTCAAGATTTGTTAAAATGGAGGTCATCGCTAATCAAGATGGCCGCCGTTCTAAAAATAGCTAATAAATTCTTAAAAAATCTTTTTCTCATGAACCGGCTAGCCGGATTTCGACGAAACTTGGTAGGAATGATTGATGTACAATGCTCTTTCAAAGTTGTTAAAATGGTGACCCCGGGGTCAAAAATGGGCGTGGCCCGTGGGGTCAAATTTTATTTTTGACCGAATATGGTCATGTTATATATCAAATCGAAGGTATCAATGAGGCGATCACTCTGGTACATTTTTTGTCCAAATCGGATTGTTATGTCGTCCAAGATGGCCGCCGAAATGTCAAAAGGTCGTTCTTTTATTTGAGATTTCAAAATTCATCTTCACATGAACCGCTTGGCCCATGGTAGCCAAACTTAAGTTATGATCCATGGGTGAAGCCTTTTCAAATTTGTTAACATGGAGGTCATCGCTAATCCAAGATGGCCGCCGTCTAAAATAGCATAAATTCTTAAAAAATCTTCTTCTCATGAACCGCTAGCTGGATTTCGACGAAACTTGGTAGGAATTATCGATGTACATTGCTCTTTGAAAGTTGTTAAAATGGTGAACCCGGGGTCAAAAATGGGCGTGGCCCGTGGGGTCAAATTTTTTATTTTTGACTGAATATGGTGATGTCATATATCAAATTGAAGGTATCAATGAGGCGATCACTCTGGTGCAGTATTTGTCGGATGATTATGTCATCCATGATGGCCACCAAAAGGTCCATTTATTCAAGATTTTTAACGTCTTTTTCTCAGGAACCACATGGCCGATGCTGGGTGAAGCATTTTCAGATTTTGTAAAATGAGAGTCATCGCTTAATCCAAGATGACCGCCATCTAAAAATAGCACAATTTTTTTAAAACACATGAACTCAATGTCACATTCTCCTTTGGTGTTCATGGAGTCAGGTGAGCGAATTAGGCCCATCATGGCCCTCTTGTTTTATGTCTCTCTGTAAATGTGTCTTGGAATTTCATTAGAATTGCGTGCTCCGGGCTCGATTCTAATGAAATTCCAAGACATATTCATGACGATATTTATAAGGGGAAATAAACTGTTTTATAGCCCACAAGTTTCCCAGCATGCAAAGAGTTACCCTTAGAATGTGGGAAACGTAAATTTTTGTCTGCTGTCGATTTTTGTTTTGTCTTCTTTCTTTAATAATAAAAACATGGTTTGACAACACATTTCATTTCCATTGTTTTGATGAGGAAAATGGAAAATTGAAAATAAACAGCAGACAACCAATTTTAATTCACTTTTTCACAGAGACTACAAGGAGTACCACACGGATACGTCGGTGCGGTTTGTCGTCAAGATGGCGCCGGAGAAACTCGCGCAGGCGGAGGAGACCGGACTACACAAGCTGTTCCGCATCTCCAATTCCATAACCACCACCACAATGGTACGTGGTTCATCGATCGATCAAAGTCGTGTCTTTATGTTCTTTTTATTTCGTGAAATGTTGTCAAATATTGATTTTAAGTTATTTTTATATTGTGAAATTTGGTCCGATATTATTGATTTTATTCCGAAAAATTGATTTGTCCATGGGAATTAAACATGAGGGAAAAGGAGGTGGAGGAGCTGGGGGGGGGAGGTAAACAAATAATTGTCTCCGAAACCTTGCTAGATAACTTGGATATGATCTAAGAAAACAAAGTTAAATTTTGAAAATTGGTACACTATTTCTGAAATTAGAAAAATATCCCCATCAAGCAACTTTCCCCCATCAGGTGCTGTTTGACCAGAACGGGTGTATCAAGCGGTACGAAAGTGTCGACCAGATTCTCCAAGACTTCTTCGACATTCGGATGGAGTACTACAAGAAACGAAAGGACTACTTGGAGGGGATGTTGGCCGCGGAATCCCTCAAGTTCGACAATATCGCCAGGTTTATCTTGGAAAAGATCGAAGGGACCGTCACTATTGGTAAGCAGAGCTTAACCCTTTCACCCCTAAGTAACTGAAATGGATTTTGATATGTTAATTTTGCAACCAATGCAATCGTCACAAAATGATTTTCAGACAAGTCCATTTAGGGCTTTTCCAGAAAAAATTTCCTGGGGGGGGGTGGCCTGTCTTTTTTTTAGGGGTACCACCATCCGAATTTACATAAAATTATATCCATTTATTATTTCTCCTTTAACCCCCACCACCAGAAAATGTTATTGTATCCCCCGGACGAAAGTCTGCGGATATTATGGATTTGACACCGAACATCGTCTGCGTTCGCCGCAGACACTTCGTGTCCGGAGCATAACTCGAACACCCTTTGGAATATTTTCATTAAACTTGCATAGACCACGACCCGAAGGTGTGTCGCGCACAAGAATGACAACTCTTGCATAGCTAATTTTTTAGTTATCTCCCTTTTTTGTTTCGCGCACTGATTTCGTGTCCGGAGTATAACTCGACCACCCTTTGGAATATTTTCATGAAACTTCACACATGCATAGACCACGACCCGAAGGTGTGTCGCGCACAAGAATGACAACTCTTGCATAGCTAATTTTTTAGTTATCTCCCTTTTTAGCTCACCTGAGCGAAGCTCATGTGAGCTATTGTTACCGCAATGTGTCCGTCGTCTGTCGTCGTCCGTGTTCAAACGTCTTCTTCTCGTTAACCATTGGGCCTATAGTCACCAAACTTCATGGTCATGGTCCTTAGGTAGGGGGATTACAAAATTGTTAAAATGACGTCATTACGTAATCCAAGATGGCCGCCGTCTAAAAATAGCACAAATTCTTCAAAAATCTTCTCGAGAACCGCCAACCGGATTTCGACAAAACTTGGCCGCCGTCTAAAAATAGCATAAATTCTTCAAAAATCTTCTTCTCATGAACCGCTAGCCGGATTTCGACGAAACTTGGTAGGAATGATCGATGTACAATACTCTTTCAAAGTTGTTGAAATGGTGACCCCGGGGTCAAAAATGGGCATGGCCCGTGGTGTCAAATTGGGGTTAAATTTTATTTTTGACCGAATTTGGTCATGTTATATATCAAATCGAAGGTATCAATGAGGCGATCACTCCGGTACATTTTTTGTCGAAATCGGATGGTTATGTCATCCAAGATGGCCGCCGAAATGTCAAAAGGTTGTTCTTTTATTAGAAATTTCAAAATTCTTCTTCACATGAACTGCTTGGCCCATGGTAGCCAAACTTAAAAGTTATGGTCCATGGGTGAAGCTTTTTCAGATTTGTTAAAATGGAGGTCATCGCTAATCCAAGATGGCCGCCATCTAAAAATAGCATAAATTCTTAAAAAAAAATCTTCTCGTGAACCGCTGGCCGGATTTCGACTAAGCTTGGTAGGAATAATCGATTTACAATGCTCTTTCAAAGTTGTGAAAATGGTGTCCCCGGGGTCAAAAATGGGCGTGGCCCGTGGGGTCAAATTGGGGTCAAATTTTATTTTTGACCGAATATGCTCATGTCATATATCAAATTGAAGGTATCGATGAGGCGATTGCTCTGGTGCAATATTTGTCGGAATCGGATGATTATATCATCCATGATGGCCGCCAAAAGGTCCATTTATTCGAGATTTTGAACATCTTTTTCTCAGGAACCACATGGCCGATGCTGGCCGATGCTGGCCGATGCTGGCCAAACTTCATAGGAAGTTAAGATCCTTGGGTGAAGCATTTTCAGATTTGGTAAAATGAGAGTCATCGCTTAATGCAAGATGACCGCCATCTAAAAATAGCACAATTTTTGTTTAAAACACATGAACTCAAGGTCACATTCTCCTCTGGTGTTCATGGAGTCAGGTGAGCGAATTAGGGCCATCATGGCCCTCTTGTTTATTTCGCGCACTGATTTCGTGTCCGGAGCATAACTCGACCACCCTTTGGAATATTTTCATGAAACTTCACACATGCATAGACCACGACCCGAAGGTGTGTCGCTCACAAGAATGACAACTCTTGCATAGCTAATTTTTTAGATATCTCCCTTTTTTATTTCGCGCACTGATTTCGTGTCCGGAGCATAACTCGACCACCCTTTGGAATATTTTCATGAAACTTCACACATGCATAGACCACGACCCGAAGGTGTGTCGCGCACAAGAATGACAACTCTTGCATAGCTAATTTTTTAGTTATCTCCCTTTTTTATTTTGCGCACTGATTTCGTGTCCGGAGCATAACTCGACCACCCTTTGAAATATTTTCATGAAACTTCACACATGCATAGACCACGACCCGAAGGTGTCGCGCACAAGAATGACAACTCTTGCATAGCTAATTTTTTAGTTATCTCCCTTTTTTGTTTCGCTCACTGATTGTGCATAACTCGACCACCCTTTGGAATATTTTCATGAAACTTCACACATGCATAGACCACGACGCGAAGGTGTGTCGCGCACAAGAATGACAACTCTTGCATAGCTAATTTTTTGTATCTCCCTTTTTTGTTTCGCGCACTGATTGAGCATAACTCGACCACCCTTTGGAATATTTTCATGAAACTTCACACATGTATAGACCATGACCCCAGGGTTCGCACAGGTCTTGAAAAAACCTTAAATTAGGTATCTGACTTGAAAAACCCTTGAAAAGGACCATGGCCTTGAAAAACCCTTAAAAACGGATTAAAACCCTTAAAAAACCCTTGAATCTTGTTGTTTTCCTTTGTGGGGTCTCTATTTCTGTATCTGTGTCTGCAATAAAAAAATCATACAAAAATAAGTAGTTTCAGTGTTTTTTGTTTTCCGTCCTACCGGAGTATCGATTTGGTGCCGCGAAAAATAAACGCCGGAATGTAATAGGGACGATTTAACTTGTGGACGATTTGACCAGGAAGCCGGAAGAGTACGCAAGCGTTACTTCCCCTGAATTTTGTGTCTGCACGAGTCTTCTGGAACAGGAGAAATAAAGTGGTTGAATTAAGATTCATTTCGGAAATTTCACATGGCAATACCATGGTGTGTGCTTGCAATAATGTTTATTGTCATGTATTATTGGGCGCTGTCATTTTCTTTCCAACTAGAACAGACATTTAATCTATTGTTGTTCGTCATTGCGTACATTATCGGAAATTCGTGCCTATCCTAAGTTCGTACACGACTAAAATTCTGTGATCTTTTTGTGACTTCGGTCACTCGCAATTTATTTGAATAAGCAATTTACACAGTTATCATGATCCGCAAATGTGCTAAGGCGTAAAAAAAAAAGAGGTTTGTTTCCTGTTACCCGACCGACCGTCTAGTTTTACCCCCCGACTGTAATTTTATTTTTTTTTCAATTTTACATCGGTCCCGGAAAATGTTGTCGTGACCGCGTTTTTAGCTCACCTGAGCAAAGCTCATGTGAGCTATTGTTATGGCAAAGTGTCCGTCGTCCGTCCGTCCGTGAACATTTTCAATCATCTTCTTCTCCCGAACTGCTGAGCCGATAATGGTTAAACTTCACAGGGATGATATATGGGTGATGCCATTTCAGATTTGTTAAAATGGAGGTCATCGACAATCCAAGATGGCTGCCATGGAAAAGTAGGTCAAATTCTTAAAAAATCTTCTTCTCACGAACCGCCAGGCCGATTTCGACGATACTTGGTATGAATGATCGATAGTTGGCGCTGTTTCAGATTTGTTCATATGGTGGCCCGTGGGTCAAAAATGGGCGTCGCCCGAGGGGTCAAATTTTTAACCGAATATAGTCATGTAATATATCAAATCGAAGGTATCGACGAGACAATCACTCTGAAACATTTTTTGTGTAAATCATATGATTACGTCATCCAACATGGCCACCGATAGTTCAAATGGTCATTCTTTTACTAAAGATTTCAAACGTCTTCTTCTTGTAAACTGCTTGGCCGATATTGGCCAAACTTAACTGTAATGGTCTGTGGTTGAAGCCTGTTCATTTTTGTTAAAATGGAGGTCATCACCAAATCCAAGATGGCGCCGTTGAGAAGTAGGTCAAATTCTTAAAAAAATCTTCTTCTCACGAACCGCCAGGCCGATTTCGACGATACTGGGTATGAATGATCGATAGTTAGCGCTGTTTCAGATTTGTTCATATGGTGGCCCCTGGGTCAAAAATGGGCGTGGCCCGAGGGGTCAACTAGGGGTCAAATTATATTTTTGCCCGAATATGGTCATATAATATATCAAATCGAAGGTATCGACTAGTTGATCACTCTGGACCATTTTTTGTCTAAATCAGATGATTTTGTCATCCAAGATGGCCACCGAAAGGTAAAAAAGTTGTTCTTTTACTAAAGATTTCAAACGTATTCTTCTTGTGAACTGCTTGGCCGATATTGGCCAAACTTAACTGTAATGGTCTGTGGGTGAATCACCAAATCCAAGATGTCCGCCGTTGAAAAGTAGGTCAAATTGTCAAAAAATCTTCTTCTCACAAACCTCCGGGCCGATTTCGACGAAACTTGGTGTGAATGATTGATAGTTAACGCTGTTTCAGATTTGTTCATATGGTGGCCCCTGGGTCAAAAATGGGCGTGGCCCGAGGGGTCAACTAGGGGTCAAATTATATTTTTGCCCGAATATGGTTATATAATATATCAAATCGAAGGTATCGACTAGTCTATCACTCTGGAGCATTTTTTGTCTAAATCAGATGATTTTGTCATCCAAGATGGCCACCGAAAGGTAAAAAAGTTGTTCTTTTACTAAAGATTTCAAACGTATTCTTCTTGTGAACTGCTTGGCCGATATTGGCCAAACTTAACTGTAATGGTCTGTGGGTGAAGCCTGTCCATTTTTGTTAAAATGGAGGTCATCACCAAATCCAAGATGTCCGCCGTTGAAAAGTAGGTCAAATTGTCAAAAAAATCTTCTCACAAACCGCCAGGCCGATTTCGACGAAACTTTATATGATGAGGATGGTAGTTAACGCTGATTTAGATTTGTTCATATGGTGGCCTCTGGGTCAAAAATGGTCATGGCCTGAGGGGTCAAATAGGGGTCAAATTTTATTTTTGACCGAATATGGTCATTTTATATATCAAATCGAAGGTATAGCAGTAAATCACATGCACATTCGCAATATATGTTAGATCAGAAGGTACCAACAAATTCTGTGGAACATTTGAAGTTGTAAGTGAAGAGTCTTTGTGAAATCAAGATGACCACTATGGAGGCTTTTAGGTGAGCAATACAGGCCCATTTGGGCCTCTTGTTTACCTGTCCCGTATCCAACATGGCCGGCGAAAACAACAGTTTCATTGCTCTGCGATGTTTTTGGTGCAAGGTCAACGAGATTCGGGTGGTAGACCATGGCTCGTCGATAAATGGCATTTACAACATGGTCCACACCAAATTTACGCCATTTAAGGCCACTTGCTCTGTAAGTATTGGTGATTTACAGCGTTAGAATTGTGTGTCATGTGTTTTCGCGGCAATAAATTTTTGAAGGGAAAATAAGTTATTTCCTAATATGACATGAAATTTAAAAAAAATAGCTGTTACATTTGTGTAATTGTTTTCTTTAGTGTGTCTAACAATTGATTCTAGATACACTATGACTTTTGACTATTTTTCCTGTCAAATATTAATGCTTAATATTGGACTATTCCAGTAAACATACATACTCCCCCTGTGGAAGAGATATTCATGTGACACAGTCCATCCCCTACATTTCTTTTGTTCGTCACCCTCCCTACATTTTGTGGTGATCACGCCCCCACCCCCCTACATTTTTTTCTCTTCCACAGGGCAGTAGGTATATTAACAGCGGTGTCAAAAATTTATTCACCCAACCCGGTCTGACTAAATTACAATGATACATACATTAAAAAGTTTAAAAAAAAATTCCTACCTACCGACCCTATCTTTTTCGGGCCCGTAACAGGAAACAAACTTCTTTTTTTTTTAGGCCTAATATGAAATTAGGCACTGCCTAACAACGGGAAAATATGGTCTGCTGTTTAGTCGCCGTGTAATACATGAGTTGGACCTTGTTTGGATTTTTTTTTTCATGTCACTTCAGACATTAAACATTGGTTATTGGTGATGGTTGATACACATTATTACCAGCACACTCTACATGGATTGGTGTCACATGGAAATTGTGAACCAACTGACTTTTCAACTTTCATCAGCACGGTTTAACTGACTCGAGTTTTCTCCAGTAAAAAACAGTTTACCCCTGTAGCCGTGGTTGCAGAATTATTTGTACAGATGGCATAATTTAAACAAAATTATGGGGCCCGGGAAGTGTACATTTAATAAAAAATGGCTAAATGACCCAAAGTACAAACATTGGGTTAGAGAACGGAAATCTGATAAACATTCAGCTCACTGTTGTCTTTGCAATAAAACAATTGAACTTGGAAAGATGGGTGAATTTGCACTGAACTCACATATGAAGAGTAAGAAGCATGCGGCACTGGCGTCAAACACACCAAATACCAGAACAATTACCGAGACTTTTAATTTGTCTGATGCAGCTTCTAATGACGACTCAGCAGCTGTTCAAACTTCATCGGCTTCACCTGCAACTTCTGCAATTTCTCAGCCCCAGGCCAGTGTTTGTGATTCTACAATTAAATCCTCTTCCTCCAAGATGCCAACAATGAATGATCATTTTGTTTCCCGGAATGACACACTAAAAGCTGAAACTCTGTGGACTTTGCATACAGTTGCAAGCCATTGTTCATTTAAATCAAATGATTATGTTTCTAAGTTATTTCCCATCATATTTCCGGATAGTGGTATAGCCAGTAAGTTTACTTGCGGAGAAAGGAAATCGTCATATGTAGCTGTGTTTGGTATTGCAGAACACTTTATGGCAAACTTGTTGAAGACAATAAGGGGACAATACAGTGTTTTATTTGATGAGTCTCTTAACAAAGCATCCCAAAGTAAACAAATGGACATTCACATACGGTTTTGGGGTGTCACTGACAATGTTGTGAACACACGCTATTTTGGATCTCAGTTTATGGGACATGCAACTGCAAACGATATGGTGAAACATTTTCATCAGGGAGTCATTGAAAGTGAATTGGAGATTAAAAAAATGATTCATATTGGAATGGATGGTCCAAATGTAAACTGGAAATTTTATGAATTAATTTCTCAGCAACTGATAAACGACTTTAGTAATACCATTCTGAATGTCGGATCTTGCGGGCTTCATGTTCTACACAACAGTTTTAAAGCAGGAGCTGTTGCCAGTGAATGGAAAGTTGACAGTTTACTAAGTAGTATATATTATTTGTACAAAGATTCTCCAGCAAGAAGGGAAGACTTTTCAAAGATCTGCGAGGGCGGACAGATGCCACTAAGATTTTGTAATCACAGGTGGTTGGAGAATGTTCCTGTTGCGAAACGAACAATAGAAATCTGGCCTAATCTGGTGAAATATGTTGCAGAAGTGGAAACTAAGAATAAGAGATCACAGCCTACTTGTAATTCATATAGTGTACTGAAACAGTTTACAAAGGACAAATTAGTGATTGCCAAGTTGGAATTCTTCAAATTAGTCGCTGGTGTTCTGCAGCCATTTTTGACATTTTATCAGACTGATAAACCAGTGTTACCGTTAATGGCTACAGATCTCTCGTCACTCCTGAAGAATTTGTTCAGGCGGTTTATAAAACCGGAAGTACTAACTGAATGTGACACTCTAGAAAAAATGTCTAAACTTGATGTTTCCAATAAGGAAAACCTACTAAACTACAAGAAGATTGACTTGGGCATTAACACAGACCAAGCTCTGAAGGCTGCTGGGCCTATTTCAGACAAACATGTGTTGGAATTCAGGATGGAGGCAAGAGCATTTCTCTGCAGCACCTGTAAGAAGATTTTGAACAAATGTCCTCTAGCATATTCCTTGGTAAGAAACATGTCCAGCCTTGACCCTAGGGAAATCGCCAGCAATCCTGTTGAGTGTAGGGCAAAATTCAGGAAAGTTCTTGTGGTCTTGAGGAATGCAGGAAAAGTTGATGTGTCCTGTGACACTGTGACAGACCTGTATAATGACTTCATTGAAACAACAGAGTCGGAAGTGTTCTCCAGCTATTCCAAACTGAATGATCGTCTTGACACATTCTATCAAGAAAACATGTCCTCTCCTAAGTATGCCCACCTCTTCCCAGTTGTGAAGATGCTGTTAGTGATATCACATGGACAATCCGATGTTGAAAGAGGATTTTCTGTGAATAAAGAAGTTGAAACCGCAAATCTGTCAGAAAAGACTTTAATTGCGCAAAGGTTAATATGTGACCATGTTCAGCACTGTGGTGGGGTACTTAATGTCCCTATTTCAAAGGAACTTCTGTTATCTGTTGCCAGTGCACGGCACAGGTATGACATGTTTTTGGAGGAAGAAAGGCAGAGGAAATTAACAGAGGAACAGTCCAGGAAAAGAAAGAGTATTTTGGAGGAAATTGATGACATGAAAATTAAGAAAAAAAGACTGAAAACTGATGTTGATGTATTATTGAAAAAAGCAGATCGGTTGGCTGAACAGGCTGAACAGACGGGACAAATCTCGCTAATAACACAATCAAACTGTATCAGGAAGCGGTCAAAGGAGAAGGAGGTGGCGCTGAAGAAAGTAGAGGAAGACATCACCAAGATGGTGGACTCACTGAAGCATTGATGTTTTAAGAGGTGTAAGTTAAATTAGGACATTAACTTTGTATTAGCTCGAACTAAATTGTCATGACATTGTTCAAAAAGTGCCCTTAAATTTGAAAAAAATATCTTGAAAAACCCTTGAAAAACCCTTAAATTTTACTCGTGAAAGTTTGTATGAACCCTGGACCCGAAGGTGTGTCGCGCACAAGAATTACAACTCTTGCGTAGCTAATTTTTTATAGTTATCTCCCTTTTTTGTTTCGCCCACTCTACAAACTGGACAATAATGCATGAAGACCCGTTTTCTCGTGTACTCTGTACACCTTACCTGTATAGAGAACACTAGCCTTCTCCGGTTAAACAATAGTGACTGGGAGAACCATTCACCTGTGCATGTGCTGGCATGTGCAAATGTCCAGACTGACCACTAATTGACCACTAACTTATTACAGGTAATTTATACAGGTAAATTATTATATTACATTTCCGTAAACTGTGTTGACAATATTGTGGCAATATGTGGACCTGTGCAGATATGATATGTAGATAAATATAGGACTATTAAAAAAAATTCTGGGCTCCAGTAGCGAGCATTATTATTTTTAATTTTTTAAAAATAAAAATCCATTTTCAAATTCTTTTTCAATTTTTGTCTAGTAGCATAAGGTCGTAAGTGCTATATACAGACTATTATCATATAATAAAACAATTATTGACTAGAGAGCCATAGAATATAATTTGATATTCTATGGCTCACTAGTCAATAATTGTATAATATGTTCGGGCCAGTGAAAATTGCTTTCGGGCCCAGGCTCGAGGTCAAGGCGGGACAGGGTGAGGCATTTGATTCCGCGGAATTCTTGTTTACTGCCCTTTGTTGTTTCATACACTGATTTCGTATCCGGAGCATAACTCGAACACCCTTTGGAATATTTTTTTATTAAACTTCACACATGAATAGAAGACGACCCAAAGGTGTGTCGCGCGCAAGAATGACAACTCTTGCGTCGTTAATTTCTTAGTTATCTCCCTTTGTTGATTCGTGCACTGATTTCGTGTCCGGTGCATAACTCGAACACCCTTTGGAATATTTTCATGAAACTTCACACATGCATAGACCACGAACCTAAAGCTGTGTCACGCAAGAATGACAACTCTTGCATCGCTAG
The DNA here is from genome assembly GCA_029237695.1 of Conchocele bisecta. Lineage (NCBI taxonomy): Eukaryota > Metazoa > Mollusca > Bivalvia > Lucinida > Thyasiridae > Conchocele > Conchocele bisecta. The sequence goes on along the minus strand of CM055280.1, from coordinate 46,722,945 downwards.
TTTTTTAGTTATCTCCCTTTGTTTTTCCTGCGCACTGATTTTGTCTCCGGAGCATAACTCGAACACCCTTTTTTCAAACTACTTGTGTATCTGGGGAGGGGGATACACATGCGCTTGTCGACAAGCGTCCATTTCTAGTTCTTAGGGAGCAATATGTGAAATCGTTTGATAATTACCACTGTCGGAAGCGGAGGTCAACTAATATTGCTAAAGTCGTGTCATAAATAATGTTGATGTGTGTCGACATTAGAACACTGACAAGTACTGGTTTGTTATTGGCAGACGTTGTGAACAGCATATCTGAAAGAATATACCAAGCTGCTCTTTGTTCTATATTAATAAAACACATTATTATAAATATTAATCATTATACATGTAATACCATCGACTTGGTACTTACCATATACGTGTATGCCATAAATATTAAAATCCACTGAAGTCCATTAGACAGAAAGTCGCCATTTTTTTATGAATGAGTGACGTCAACACGTAGTAAATAAGACACGCCCATAAACATTCATATGCACATAGTTTCTTCAATAAAACACAAATATTATTAAAAGTAAGGAAATTAAGTAGTAGAAATGTAATAAATGTAATAAATAGGATAATTAATCGTTCAGGATTGAATAGCGTGAAATAATACACTCATGTTCGTCGGTTCCGCGTAAACAACGCGTTCGCTACCCGAACTTGTTGTTTACGCGGAGACCGACGAACACTCGTGTACGAGATGTCTTGGGGTCGAGATGTCGTGACAGCCAATCGAACTAGGCTGGATTGCAAGAACGACAACTCTTAATAACTTTCGCTAAACGTTGGCCAGTGAACATTCAATATCGGTGTTTTTTACGGAGACTTCTAAATTGATACACAGACACCCACTTTAATACTTATGGAAAATATCCACCCACCAACATCATAGGGGAACTTAAACCCCCACCACCAGAAAGGATAAAAAAAATACCCCTACCTATACAGTCTTCGAATTTAGCCGCTGGTCCGATGCCCGAGGCCAGTAAAGTTTCCGACAGGCCAGTAAAATTCAGAAGCTGGCAGGCCCGGCGGACCAGTAGAATTTTTTTATCAAATGTTTTTTATTCTCTTTGCTACATGTACATGTACAAACACAAGATATACAAACAATTCGATGAACAAAGTACATATATATGTCAGTTCATACGCATAGCTACATTTCAATGAACAGTCTGAATAATAACGTATTGATGCTTGTCTACATGTAACATTGAGTTTTTTAAATAAATAATAGGGGTCTTATAGTGCGTTTGGGCAATGAGACTGTTATAGGTCGTGTATTTTTATGAGAAAAAAAGAAATACGTGAAAAAAGTTATCAAAATGTTATAACAAAATAAATTATAGGAATGGACGTCTATTTCATGTTCTGTGCTGATATAGGTATATTGATACACATAGCAGGTGAATGTTTACGTATTAATTTCCATAAAGTCACTCCATTTTGAATGGAAAATATCTAGTTTATCCTGGATAGTGGCAATAGTCTCTTCTATTATTATTGTTTGCTTCAGATATATTTTAAAACGGCCTATCGACGGTTGCGTTTCATCATAAAAAGCTGATAAGCATGGTTTTATTTTTGCAGTCAACCCTCGCGTTACAAAATGATATGTTTTCATATGTTAAATTACTATTGTAGTCTAACCAGAATAATTCAGAATATGCGAAACCCAAATTCGTCTTGTTTATTATTTTCTATCAGGAAGCATCGTAAACTGGTCCCCAGTAGCACGTTCCTCATATTCAACATGTTCTTGTGTAACGTGTGGAGCATACGACCGGCAACCAGTATTATCATCGTCACAGCCACAAATAAGAAAAGGACTGCACACATAACCAGTCAATTCAGACTACCAAAATCAAACATTGTCCGGTCATTACCCTGATCAGCTGGCAATTGCTAGGTAACGGCTGTTCCATTTACCTCTTTATAGTTGTGGCTAGTTGATATTATCGTTATTTACTTGACAAAAATACAATTATCTTGCTTCCCTAACAGTTAATAATTGTGTGTGTATGCTGGTACACCAGAATTATGGTAAAACATTACCATTTTAAAACTTGATTAACTATTTTATTTTGTGTGTTCAATTGATGTAATAGCCGATTTATGACATCGCATCGAAGAGCCTGTGTGTATTAAATGTTTCAAACACGACTTTTCCATTACAAAAATCGATAAATATAGTACATTGACCATAAAAGATATATTTTCTTTGTTTACACGAAGTGTCTTCGCTTCAGACAAACTGCAGAAAGCACAAAACTTAGCTAAGCTATGGAGGCGAGATGTAACCTAATTTCATCTGCACCCAATAGCCGACAGATTTTCAGTTTCTGAAGAGGGGGAGTCAACAAAACATGGGGGTAGAGGGGGGGGCCACTAATCATACAGCTCCTTCGGGCCGACAATTATGTCTGGACCGATTGGCATTCTCAAATTTTAGAAGCCCTGGTAGGTATTGAGAGTGACCATGACGAGAGCGATGATGACGAGATGGAAATGTCGGAAGATCTAGTTTATAAAACATTGATATCTTGAGACCAATCATTAAAACAACATTATATTGACTTGTTTTTATTCTTATTATACAACTACTATACAAGCATATATATACTTTTATGATACTATTATATTTATACATAGTACCGCATAATTTTTCGGGCCAGTAAAATTTTGTTCGGGCCAGTAACTTTGGGAAGTTGACTGGCCCGGAGGGCCAGTGGTTTGAAACGTTAATAAGTACATATTTATTCTTGAGGTCTTTTGTCACTGTGCCACCGCGGACATAACATTGCGATGAGTGCATACTCGAAACACATTTATCGACAATAATAAAACATAACAAGAGTGCCGCAAGTCACAAAATACGCCCGTCGAATATGGGCCAGACAGCGAAGATGCAGAAATGTGAAGCTGTCACCAAGGCAAGAAACATTAATGAGAATTTGAAAGTCTATAGCATTATTTCTTCGTCTCGTGCTAAACATGTATACTAATGTAGGCAGAGATAGAAAAGTAGAGTGTAAAGTAGAAATGATAGGGATGATTGGATACAATAATGTAGAAAAAATGGCTAAGTTAAAAAGGTGATATTTTTGTGAAAAAATATGTTTTCGGCATAAAAACACCAAGGTGCACATCTTCAATATGTGTAGAAGACGTGTGTATAGTTTCAGAACGATCGACTGAACGGTTTCGTGGGAGTTGTGTACACAAACTCTGTACTGTATATAGAATTGTATAGAAAAATGTAGAAAAAATGGCCAAGTTAAAAAGGTGATATTTTTGTTAAAAAAATATTTTTTCAGCATAAAAACACCAAGGTGCACATCTTCAATATGTGTAGAAGACGTGTGTATAGTTTCAAATCAATCGACTGAACGATTTCGGAGGAATTGTGTACACGAACTATGCACTTTTTCTGTCAGCCGCTCGCCTGCCGAGCGGTAAAACATAATACGTACCGTTTTTTAAAAACGGTCGTATAAAAATCGTTTCCTAAAATAATGAGAATCGTCTTGCGTTTTCACGATCTCGCCTTCCGCTTTTGAAAAATTTGGATTAGTTTTGCTCATGCATGTGCGGCGTGTTTGCAAAAGTGAAACGCGAGATTGAATATGATAGAATTTTGCGTTTTCGTCTCGAAAGCTCGAAATCGCGAGGTGGCTACATGTCTTAGGAGACGATTCTCATGTGCTGCAAAAACATTTTAAATCTTTTATTAAGAAATAGAACAAATGTGGACAAACATCTATATTTCTTGACAACAAAAACATAATTTGACAAAAAATGATACTCGTCTTAGGAGACAATTCTAATGTGCTGCCATGCCAATACACGTTTATTGACAAAAAAACAACATATTTCGATACGTGTTATTGGTTAGGCTACTGCATCGCATCGTTGACCTATACACAATATCGTGAAAATGTGAGATTCTATTGTATTCATTCTCGCGTTTTCGTCTGGCTATCTCGCGTTTTCGCCTCGGCCTTTTCACGATGTCGCCTTCTGCTTTTGGAAATACGTTTGTTCATGTCAGTATGTGTGTGTAGAATGCATGCGTGTTGAAATTGAGTTTTGCCAGTCAATACCGGCTATTGATCTTGCTATAATTATAGCTATAGCCTACAAGTAATTATAGCCAAGACCGATCCTTTAATAGGTCGGGAGCAAATTGCGTTGTCTGACAAACAGCGTAGAGCTTGATTTGACTAATCAGGGTCTAAACTAGGTGCCTAATCAGTCTAGAGTGACTGTATATACAAGTCACCTGTAAAATAAATTATATTATACTGAAAAATAACTAGCGTTTGGCACGTTGCAATGCTAGTTATTTTACAGTATTTTAAACATGTTTTACAATCGATGGTTACTAAATATTTTAATTTAATCACACTAGCATCTGTAATCTAATTTTCTTTCTAAATGTGGTTGACAGAGCTCCAGATAAGCTGCGTATTCGCTTAAATACCCAATTAAAGTTGCCAAAAAACCCAATTGAAATCAGAAGTAGCGAGTATCAAAAAGCAATAAAAAAAATTGTTGTACCTTTATCATGCTGCAGAAAACAATAAACATACCACAGATATAGCATATTTTTTCTTATTTTCCATGAAAACACATCTTGGTATTTCATTAGAATTGTCTCCAAGGAGACAATTCTAATGAAATGCCAAGACATGTTTTCACTTAGAAGCAAGCTATTCAATCAGTACTGTCTGTTGATGTGTAAACAGTAGTGGGATTATATTTTACCCAATTAAAATTTTGAAATACCCAATTTCTTCTGAAATGATGGAGTGACAATACTCAATTACTAATTCCTTATCTGGAGCCCTGGGTAGAGTTTTACAATATCACAAAAAAATAAGCAAGTTAACATTTGTATGCCCCCTATGTGATAGTAAGGGGGGCATACTGCGTTGTACTTGAGGTTGTACGTTCGTCCGTGTACATTTACGTTGAAAAGTTTGTAATAGTTTCTCCAGTTAGAGTCCAGTATACCACGTCGGGGCATATCCCATGTTTTACAAACATGTCTACTGTATGTTCCACGTTTTGCTGCGGACAAATTTGTGTCTATTAAACACATTAAATCTCAGAAATATCTAAAGGTAATACCGTACTTTTTCATCAATAACAAAAAACGATGTTTGCTTTTTGCAGCTCAAATAAGTGAATTTTTTAAATTTTGTTTTCTTTTTATCATTTGTTACCTGTTTAATAAGGAAGAAAATCAATAATGCATTTGTAAAAGTAAAATACGTATTGAATTTGAAATCAGGGTGTATACGGTAATTCTCCTTAGACACAAAACTTATCTGAAGCTCCGACTCGGAATTGTTTATTCCAGAGAACAAGAAGAAGGTTGACCTGATCCAGATGTTGGTTCGCCGCGGCTACGACTCGGACCCCGTCAAGGCGTGGAAGGACGCGCAGAACAAGGGCAAGGTCAGTAGGATGCCAATTAGGAGGTGCACTTGTCAGCTAGACTACACACGCTGTCATTTGTCCTAGCGTATCATATAGAGAATAGTAGGTTAGTGCCGTGAATGGGAAAAAATATCTGGCAAGGCTCAGGAAACGGGATAGGCGAGGCTCTGCCGAGCACATCCCGTTTCTGTGCCGCGCCAGATATTTTTTCCAATTCACGGCACTAACCTACTATTCTATTTATCCCGTCAACACCTACAAATGGCTGCAAAATGCAAAAAATAGTATTGACTGGATATCAAAAATGTTTCACGGCACCGTGTTTCACGGCACATACGCACTGTGTTGACGGGATAATCATGCTTTCACATTTCTCTATAAAGGCAAGTTATGTTGAGGACATTTTTCTAATAAAAAGTGTAAGTAGCATTTATCAGGTAACCTGCCCTGTATTGACCAAATACGTACTGACTGACAACATATTGTATCGGGCATTGACCTGATACAAACATCAGGTCACAACAAAGTGAAAACTGACATTCCATTGGTCGAATGACGTCACGTGACGTTACCTAATGACGTCAGTGTAATCACGCAACGTAAACAAGTCCGCGTTCTGCCCATAGATAACGCCGTCATAATTTTTTAGCATAAAACATTACCTGATAAATAGAATACCAGGCTAGTGTCTTTTGATATCAAGTTTGTTGGTATTCTCTATATCTTTTGCAGATACAGGTAATTCTCGTTATCTCGAAGTTGACCGGACTGGGCAAAATATATCGACATATACGAAGTTCGAGACAAAAAGTTGCCAAATTTTGTGAACATTCTCGAAAAAACAGAATCGCTTCAAAAATACCGACTTTTCTTTACTTCCTGGTTTTCATAAATCGCGCATAAATCGTTACTAAATATATCACATATGCATGACACAATTACCAATACACAACGTTTGTTTTGCATATTATACCCAATACACATCAATGAATAAGCATTAGATCTAAATGTCAACGCTCGCTGTCTTTTCTTGACAAAATTCCAGACCCGCATTTCGTCCCCAAACCACGTCGAACCACAAACAAATTTGGCCCAAGTCGAATCAAATCAGATTGATACGCCATTTTTTTCACCTTCATGTTAAAGTGATTCAATGTCACATTGATTAATTGGTTAATTATGGTTTAAGTGAATTCCTTTAACATGTTTGTGCAATGTTTAACCCATTTTAGCGGCGGTGTTTTTAAATTCTAGACGTGTGAAAACTTACCTGAGATCATCTCTCTGAATCAGACTTGGCGGTGGCAGGCGCTTATTTTTCACATTGAGTTATCAAATACAAATATGAAAGAAACATGCTATCGGGACTCGATTTCCACCTCGACATAACCGAAATATCGACATTTTCAATATCGTTTTATCAGAAGTAAAATACATGATCTATACAGGAAATTTGGCCGGGACCTCTGACGTATATCGTGATTTATCCCGTCAACACAGTGCGTATGTGCCGTGAAACACGGTGCCGTGAAACATTTTTGATATCCAGTCAATACTATTTTTGCATTTTACAGCCATTTGTAGGTGTTCACGGGTTAAATAGAATAGTAGGTTAGTGCCTTGAATGGGAAAAAATATCTGGCGCGGCACGGAAACGGGATGTGCTCGTCAGAGCCTCGCCCATCCCATTTCCTGAGCCTTGCCAGATATTTTTTCCCATTCACGGCACTAACCTACTATTCTCTATCTATTTTCCTTATTTCTGAACCAAAGTATATGTTGTGACCACTCATTTGAACTGTCTCGGCGAGACGGTTCAAATGAGTGGTCACAACATATACTTCTGATGAGAAATAAAGAAATTCTTGAGCCTTGCCGGATATTTTTTCCCATTCACGGCACTAACCTACTATTCTCTATAAGCAGGTATATCAAGATAAAGAGAATCAGCTGTATACACGTGTTATACTTGTTTGCTATTGAATTTATTTTCGTAATCAAATTAACAGTTTGTATTGCAGAATTTTTTAGTTGTTTTTGAGATTTGAATCATAATCGCATTCGATGTCGTGTTTACAACTTAGCACTGTAATTGCGTTTTATGTTTTACCTGTATAGTATCAGCAAAATAACATCTTAAAATCATACAATCCACTGTCTGTTTCACGAAACCTGCCCAATTTCTTTTCAATAATATTAAATTTTATCAAAATGTAAGAATGAGCCTTCTTTTGATTTTGTGAAATTTTGTCAAATATTGATATTATTTCGAAAAATGAGTTCTGTATGGCAATTTAAAATGGGGGAAAATGACGTACAGGAGCTGTGGGACGAGTAAAAAAAAAATAAAATTGATTTTTGTTTAAATTTGGCTCCTAAAACTGGCTAGATACAGTCGAACCTGCTCGGGCGGTCACCGCCGTTAAGCGGCCACTTCAAATTCCTCCCGCGCATTTTTGCTATATAAAACGCTTTCATTCAACGGTCACTCGTCTAACGCGGCCAGCGGTCATTAATTATCGTCCCAAACTAGTGATCCAATTTCATTAAACGGTCACCGCTAATCTCGATTTCAATGTACCCTGCGGCGGTCGTTACCGAAGCGCGAATTAACAATGATGTCAGCAGTCAATGCGGGTAATTGAAACACCTAACGATATTGAGAGGTGCAAATTGTGTTGCCCGAATTGTCGGCTCATTATTGAAAGAACAGCCTATTGCATCCGGGTTCTTGCACCCTTGTCCGTCGATTCGTAATTTCTATAGGTTACCGACACAAATGTTGTAAAAAGGAACAGCCCATTGCCAGTTACCAAATTGACAAAACACGAATAGCTGATATAATTGGTGTGTATTTCCCAGGACCGAGTGTAACCGGCTCAAATATAATTTAAGCAAATGGCCTCACATGTCGAATATGAGCCGAATGTCGCACTTATTGACTGCTTTTGCTGACATCGCTTAGCATTATTTCCATACACAATTGGAAATGAATCCAAATTCGACTTGACCAATACCCGACAAAAAAAATAAAAATAAAAAAAATTGTACAAGTTATACCACACCATTTCCGATTATACCACATTATGCCCTATTATCTAGTACAATAAGTTGTCTACAATATGAATCTTGCAGATTAGCAGTTGCAGTAGGCTGTAAAATAACAACAAAAACGTGAACATTGGTGTTTTTATTTGTTGACAGATTTTTTATTTCATTAAATGATATAATCCACTCATTACATGTTCAGGTTCAATTTTGAAAATATTAAATAAATATGAAGATACACATTTATATTGCATTAAAACATACATATTTAATCAATATGGTACTCTAAATTAATCATTAATATTATTTATTACATTTGTATTATCAAGTCAACATACATGTCTATGTTATCTTTATCTTCATTTCAGTTTTCAAAATTTACCTGAAATGTACCTGAAAACACAACCCTCTATTAAGAGGTCACCTCTGTTAAGCAGCCAGTTTTGTCACTTCCCTTGGGTGGCTGCTTAAGACAGGTTTGACTGTAGTTAAATTTTGAAAATCTGTAGTATTTCTGAAATTCAAAAAAATTCCCCTTGTTAAATCCCCATAGTCTATGGGGATTTAACATGGGGGGGGGGGGAAATTGCAATAAAATCCATATTTGTCTCGTTCTTAAATTTTGCTTTCATTTAATATTATCGAGAAAAATGATTGTTTTTGCATTGTTTATAGTCGTAAAATTTGGACAGCTTTCGTGAAACAGACAGTAATTTGTTCGTATCGTTGAACATCGGATATATTTGTGGTAAAAAATTTGAATGGTAAGTATTTTCCTATGTATACATGATGAAATATTAAATCTTTCAACACTTGCTGTCAGAAAAACGTGGCTGCGTTTGACGTGAGTATGTGCATGTTTATAGTGCCTCATTCTGTCGACGTTTTGATTGTCCAACATCGCCACCATAATGTCCAGCATCGCCATTTTGTTGTCCAACATTACCAATCATATTGTGCATGCAAAATGGCACCACTCCTCACACAAATTGTGAGGTCTACACTACTAATGATGTTCACATCTGGGGCCAACTTACCTGTAGCCGATTTCACCAACATTGCAAAGTATACTTTACTAGCAAAGTATACTTTGAGGGAATAATCATTTATTTTTCCTGAAATGCATTATTTCATATAGAACTAACAAATGCATATATTTCATGATTAAAAGTATGCAGAATTATTATACTGAATTTATTACATTATCACAGCCAAATTGGCTGTGATAATGTAATAAATTCAGTATAATAAAAATTAATAAATTTATCATAAAATTGAAAATTTCTCCCTCAAAGTATACTTTGCTAGTAAAGTATACTTTGCAATGTTGATGAAATAGGCTACTGGTGTAGTAAAGGTACCTGGCACAGGATCAGGACACTGTCGTTCATTGATGAAAATTTTAACAGAGCTCCAGTTAATTTTTGTATCAAAAGAGTATTATAGCCCCATATTTCAAATTCAATGCGTATTTTACTTTTAAAAATGTATTTCTACTTATTAAATAGGGAACAAATGATAAAAAAAAAAAAAAAAAATCACTTGTTTGAACTGCAAAAAGCAACTCTCGTTTGCTTTTTGCAGCTCAACTAAGTACATTTTCAATTGTATTTTCACTACTCAATTTGAAAAACAATAAGTATTTTCACATTGCTGTGAGTATTTTGTACTCCCACTTCTGTACAGTCCTCTACCTGCATATGCCCTTGCTGTTCAACAGACATAAAATCTGAATCAATCCACCGGTGGGTGGTTGGTCGGGTGAACGCGTAGGGGTTCCTCTTTATAGGAATCACCATTTGCCTTGTTTGGCCCTCTGTAGCCTATTTCATCAACATTGCAAAGTATACTTTAGTAGCAAAGTATACTTTGAGGGAGAAATTTTCAATTTTATGATAAATTTATTAATTTTTATTATACTGAATTTATTACATTATCACAGCCAATTTGGCTGTGATAATGTAATAAATTCAGTATAATAATTCTGTATACTTTTAATCATGAAATATATGCATTTGTTAGTTCTATATGAAATAATGCATTTCAGGAAAAATAAATGATTACTCCCTCAAAGTATACTTTGATAGTAAAGTATACTTTGCAATGTTGGTAAAATCGGCTACATCTTCTTTTTTTTTTTATCCTTGGCTCTTTTGTTACCTGGGAGTTGAATTTGGTTATTGCCCTTGATAAAAGTAGTAAGATTATTACTGATCCTACTGTTTTTGGGAGGGGGTCAAGTGATTCAGGTGTGGTGAGGACCTGGCATCAGATCAGGATTATTCTGATTTCAGGGCTGAATATATAGTTTTTTGTCAGGCCCGCTTGCGGAAAGCGAGACATGGTGATCACAATGACGTCCGGGTGTCCGTGCGTCCGTCCGTCCGTCCGTAATCTGCGTTAAAGTTTTTAAAAATACCATTAAATGCCTCGGCGGGCTCGACATGCGGGCCGCTGCCATCTGGTTTATTGTAAATATTCAGTTCTGATTTGGGGATTTTCCCCCCATTTGTACATGTACTTGTACAGGTAATATATGGGATTTAGTACTAAACCAATTGACCCGGCCTTAAATTACCTTAGCTGTTGATAGGCCTTTAAACCCCAACAAACAAACAAACAAGCAATCAATCCACTGTGTGGCATTTGCATACAGTGTAGACCCTGATCAGCCTGCATGCAAATTCTGGGGTCTGCTCTGAATGTATGACCAAGTGGATCTTGTTTTGCCTGCACCCATCATCATCCAATGCTTACGGCACAAGCAATTTGTGATTTTGGATATTGGATATTGTTCAGTGCTTGTCTCATGGCTCCAGTAGCCTATTTCACCAACATTTCAAAGTATACTTATCTAGCAAAGTATACTTTGAGGGAGAAATTTTTTAATTTTAGGATAAATATATTAATTTTATTGTACTGAATTTATTACATTATCACAGCCATTTTGGCTGTGATAATGTAATAAATTCAGTATAATACTCCTGCATAGTTTTAATCATCAAATATATGCAGTCGTTAGTTCTATATGAATGTATGACCAAGTGGATGTTGTTTTGCCTGCACCCATCATCATCCAACACTTGCGGCACAAGTGGTACCCGAACATGGTCAAAGCTGTTTGTGATTTTGGATATTGTTCAGTGCTCGTCTGAATGCTCCAGATAAGGAATTAGTAATTGAGTATTGTCACTCCATCATTTCTGAAGCAATTGAGTATTTCAAAATTTTAATTGAGTAAAATAAAATCACACTACTGTTTACACATCAACAGACCGCAATTATTGAATAGTTTGCTTAGAAATGAAAACATGTCTTGGCATTTCATTATAATTGTCTCCTTGGAGACAATTCTAATGAAATACCAAGATGTGTTTTCATGGAAAATAAGAAAACTATGATATTTGTGATCTGTTTAAAGTTTTCTGTAGCATGATAAAGATACCACAACTTTTTTATTGCTTTTTGATACTCGCTACTTCTGACTTCAAGTGGGTTTTTGGCAAATTTTAATTGGGTATTTAAGCAAGAATTATGGTACATTTATCATGCTGCAGTCAACAATAAACAGACCACAAGTATGACATATTTTTCTTATTTTCCATGAAAACACAATTCTAATGAAATGCCAAGACATGTTTTCAGTTAGAAACAAACTATTGAATAAGTGCGGTCTGCTGATGTGTAAACAGTAGTGTGATTTTATTTTACCCCATTAAAATGTTTAAATACCCAATTGCTTCAGATAATAATCAATTACTAATTCCTTATCTGGAGCCCTGGATGCAATTAACCCTTTCAACACCACAGGCCTGTATAGGGGTATTGGCAAATAGTGTAGATCCAGATGAGCCGTCTCGTCATGATCTGCACTTTTTGCAAGTAATTGTCATATTTTTGAGAACAAACTTTCATAAATGGACTAGTCTGAAAATAATTTTGTGACGATTGGATTGGTTGCAAAATTAACATATCCAAATCCATTCCAGTTACTTAGGGGTGAAAGGGTTAATTAATCGCAAAGCCATGATACCATATCATAGATGCTTATTATGCCCCACCACGATAGTGGAGGGGGCATTTAGTTTTACCCTTTTCCGTCCGTCCGTCCGTCCGTCCGTCCGTCCGTCCGTCCGTCCGTCCGCCACCTACCTTGTAAGGCGTAAAACTTTTAAACCGTACTAGCTAGACCTGAAACGTGGTATGTAGCTTCCTTAGATGCGCAAAGTTTATTTCGATTTTTTATTTGACCACGTCGTCCAGGATTATCTCCCCATTTTGGACTTAAGTAGTTTTCCAATTTTGGCTTGTAAGTTGTAAAACTTTTAAACCGTACTAGACACAAACCTGAAACTTGGTATGTAGCTTCCTTATGATGAGTAGATGCGCAAAGTTTATGTTCCGATTTTCGATTCCAGCCACGGGTCATGGATTATATCCCTTTTGGACTTGGAATTTTGCCTTGTTTATTATCACAGCGGTGTGTGGGGCACCCGTGTTCTATGAACACATTTTCTAGGTTTGTATTTGCTTTAGGAACCCTGCTGAAGACTTGTGCTTATACATGCATGCATGCAATCTCTCGGTTCCCACGGCCACAGGTGGAAGACTCGGACCTATGACACCAAAAGAAATGCCTATTTAAAAAAATCCCATTACCCCACCCACTTGGTCTCGTACAGTACCATACGCTATATAAAGGTGAGTATAAATAGGGCTATTATAGAAAAAGCCGTCTCTTTTCCGGCTCGCACAAACACAATAAACATCGATTAAATGTATGACTTGTGTCTCTGGCAATCGATAAAGGTATTAGGTATGTGAATATACTCACTTCAAATCGCTGTTTCCAGCATTTATTCCGTTATTCGCATTTTGTATACCCCATCCAAAGCGAAATTTGCGTGTACAAAAGAATCTCACACAGAATCGGAGGCCGTCCGGCTGGATTATCGGTCATATTTGGCCGATAGCTGATCGCCAGCTCAAACTAAAGTCGTGCACCATGACCGTATGCATTAGAGACTCCAACCATACAAAGTTCGTCCAATTGTGATCGTTCGCCGATCTAAAAAACACTTTTTTCTATAATTTCGTTCATTATCTGGAACTGGGTCAATACACCATCTTCCATAATACAAGCACCGAAGCGTCTATGTAAGAACATATCTGATTGGCTAAACCTAAAAATAGACGCGAGGACTTTCCCTTTTCAAGGTTTCCGGAAGACATAATCTGATAGTACGCGAATCAGTGAGTGAGTGAGTGAGGAGTGAGTGAGTGAGTGAGTGAGTTGAGTGAGTGAGTGAGTGAGTGAGTGAGTGAATAGGGTTTAACGTCCGCTTTTCTGACATAGAGGTACAAGCCTCAGGGAGTCTACACGCAGACGCGAATCATGAATGAAAGTCAATAAAATTAGAAAAAAATGTTTTTTAGATCGGCGAACGATCACAATTGGACGAACTTTGTATGGTTGGAGTCTCTAATGCATACGGTCATGGTGCACGACTTTAGTTTGAGCTGGCGATCAGCTATCGGCCAAATATGACCGATAATCCAGCCGGACGGCCTCCGATTCTGTGTGAGATTCTTTCGTACACGCAAATTTCGCTTTGGATGGGGTATACAAAATGCGAATAACTGAATAAATGCTGGAAACAGCGATTTGAAGTGAGTATATTCACACACCTAATAATACCTTTATCGATTGCCAGTCATACATTTAATCGATGTTTATTGTGTTTGTGCGAGCCGGAAAAGAGAGGGCTTTTTCTATAATAGCCCTATTTATACTCAACTTTATATAGCATATGGTACTGTACGAGACCAAGTGGGTGGGGTAATGGGATTTTTTTAATAGGCATTTTTGTTGGTGTCATAGGTCCGAGTCTTGCACCTGTGCCCACGGCCAGTAAAAATGTGTAGAAATTTGAATAAGTCTCAAAAAATTGAAATTACGGCAAAAGTTGGGAATTCAAATAAAAGTCATGGAAATTTTATTAAATTCAGAGAATTTTGTGTCAGCTTCTGTGTGGGGAACCTTGAATATTCTGGTTGTCTTGTGTAATTTTGTGAGCCTTCGGTATTTCATTAATATCAGTCATCGTTCATTGAACATGCCTCACTGAATATTGGAACATTCTCACGATATGTAATAGTTATAATTCACATATTGAATTTTTAATAAATTAATTTTGAGCGACCGCTAGCGAGCAAGAAATAAGTATTAAAAATTCAATATGTGAACTATAACTTACTTATTGGTTGCCCCGCCTTCTTCGCGTACTAAGTCATTGGTCGTTTGACACCATGTACAGGATGCATGCCACATGCGTTTCTGACAAGTCGTGACGTATGGATGTACAGGGATTCCGCTGGGGAAAATAAAAAAATCTCCACTTCAAAAATAAATATAAAAAAAATTACAATTTTCGGAGAGAAAAAAATCTTTCTTTTTTTGGGGGGGATTTTTTTCTCGAAAATTGTAATTTTTTATCGCCAATTGCGAAAGTGGCGGTCGCCAGCGGAATCCCTGGATGTAAATATAACTGTCTACGTATTGGAACATTTAATGAATACATTTAGTGGATATTGGCGAAATTGTCGCAATATGTGATTAATTCAGACGAAATGCTTTATGTGATATAGATCATTATCTGGCTATAGAAGTGTGCTATTTGATCAGCAGCTACACTGGTCACAAATCCCATAAGCCCCATTTCTCCTGTCACATCCATATATATACCTGCTGGCATTGTGGCAACGTCTTTGAAGACTCCACCATCATTACCATCGGTGTTGTGCATTATATTGTCACAGAACATAAAAATGTTGGGCACATGAAGCCATCTGCTTTTGAACATCTTGAGTGAATGTGGCTTGGTATGTGTTCGTATTGCAAGGATGTTGTTTTTTTTACGTTATAAACGGCTATATTCCCAATCGCAAAAGGTATATAAAAAAAAATCCCAAAAAAGGAAAATGTTTTTTGTTTTTTTTACTTATTTGTATCTGCCATTAATTTCTGTGGAGTCATTTAGTATTCAGTTGTATTACTGTTGTTCGTCCCGTTTCACTAAACTTTGTACAACTAAAATGTTTGTAAGTGCAAAATTATGATAGTCTGTAAATTTCTCGTTAACACTGTTTTCTTGTAAACAATTATTGGATTTACATTTATTGAGCATAGGCTGCATATGCAGCCTGTGCTCAATAAATGTAAATCCGTCAATTGAAATTCCCAGACGATCCTAAATTTGCACTTACGAACATTTTAGTCCTACGAAGTTTACTGAAACGGCCCCAGATGTTACTTGTATAGGCATTAATATCTGTTCAGTGTCGTCTTAAAGAGTTTATTAAAGTTAAAACTGATTTTTTCTAAATTATTATATTTTTCCCAATTTCGATGAATATGCCGAGAATATGTATTGAAAAGATAATCTGGTCCCGTACTCAAAACCAGGCAGTTTTTGTCGCGCCCGCTTGCGGAAAGCGCGATATAGTCGGCCGTTTGTCGTACGTACGTATGTATGTGTGTCCGGTTAAAGTTTTTGGTTAAGTATTTTGGTTAAAGTTTTTGGTTAAAGTTTTTTGTTATACTATATCTCTGCAACAGCTTTGCCCATTACCTTGAAACTTCACATGGGTGTTTATCATCATCTATATTTTCATTCTACCCTCCTCCCGTGCTGCCCCTGTGCCCAATGTCAAGGTCAAATTACTTTGAAGTTTTTGGTTAAGTTTTTTGGTTAAAGTTTTTGGTTAAAGTTTTTGGTTAAAGTTTTTGGTTAAGTTTTTTGGTTAAAGTTTTTCGTTATACTATATCTCTGCAACTGCTTTGCCCATTACCTTGAAACTTCATATGGGTGTTTATCATCATCTATATTTTCATTCTACTCCCCTCCCGTGCGGCCCCTGTGCCCAATGTCAAGGTCAAATTACTTTGAAGTTTTTGGCTAAGTTCTTTGGTTAAAGTTTTTGGTTAAGTTTTTTGGTTAAGTTTTATGGTTAAAGTTTTTGGTTAAGTTTTTTGGTTAAATTTTTTTTGTTGTACTATATCTCTGCAACTGTTTTGCCCATTACCTTGAAACTTCACATGGGTGTTTATCATCATCTATATTTTCATTCTACCCCCCTCCCGTGCGGCCCCTGTGCCCAATGTCAAGGTCAAATTACTTTGAAGTTTTTGGTTAAAGTTTTTCGTTATACTATATCTCTGCAACTGCTTTGCTCATTACCTTGAAACTTCACATGGGTGTTTATCATCATCTATATTTTCATTCTATCCCCCTTCCGTGCGGCCCCTGTGCCCAATGTCAAGGTCAAATTACTTTGAAATTTTTGGTTAAGTTTTTTGGTTTAAGTTTTTGTCGCGCCCGCTTGCGGAAAGCGCGATATAGTCGGCACTTTGGTGTACGTACGTACGTACGTACGTGTGTCCGGTTAAAGTTTTTGGTTAAAGTTGTTTGGTTAAGTTTTTTGGTTAAAGTTTTTCGTTATACTATATATTTTTTTTTAGTGTCCATGCCTCGTCACAAGGCGCGACATGCAGGCCCCGGCCATCTAGTAGTGTTTGTAGTTTTTATGTCACTTGAATTTCTAAGAAAATAATTTTTGGTTACAAATAGTCGCCATACTGTCTCTACCTGCTGTCTGTGTTGCTGTAACTGTAAGATTAGCTTCATATACTCATTTATGATCATCCGTATGCTCATTCTATCGCCACCATTCTATCGTTCTATTTAACAATTCGTTCCCACGAAATAACAATTCGTTCCCACGGGAACGAATTGTTAATTCGAGGGAACGAATTGTTATATCGTGGGAACAAATTGTTATTTCGAGGGAACAAATTGTTATTTTGTGGGAACAAATTAATAAAATAAATCCATGTTCCCTGCGGGGCTCGGTAGTATTATCCATAATGCAGTATTTCTTGACATGTATTATCCAAGATGCCGTGTTTCTTGGCATGTATTACCGATGGTGTTCAGGACATATATTACCCATAATGCCGTGTTTCCTGGGTGTGGTTTACCCATGATGCCGTGTATTACCCATAATGCTGTGTTGCTGGACATGTATATATGCTGGACATAATGCAGTGTATTACCCATAATGCCGTGTCCCTGTATGTGTATTACCCATGATGCCATGTTCCTGAAATACCCATAATGCCGTGTTCCTGGACGTGCATTTCCCATGATGCACTGTATTACCCATAATGCCGTGTCCCTGTATGTGTATTACCCATAATGCCATGTTCCTGAAATACCCATAATGCCGTGTTCCTGGACGTGCATTTCCCATGATGCACTGTATTACCCATAATGCCGTGTTCCTGGATTACCCAGAATGCCGTGTTTCAGGCGATTGCGGAGGATTTGAATAACGACGAGGCGGAAGATGAGAGTGGCCCCGATTTCAACTACATCCTGTCTATGCCGCTGTGGAACCTCACCAAGGAGCGGAAAGACGAACTGCTAAACAAGAAGGACGCCAAGGTACAGTTGTCATGACAAATTATTACTAACTATGTGTTGAAATGTTCTTCCAAATATGGAAGGTTTGGCAAGTGTACTATGAACACAGAAACAATAGAAGTGAAGTTTGTATTATTTCATATTATTCTTTTTCATGATAAAATATATTTACTTGAAATGAAACTGATTTCAGATTATTTTGTCATAATTTGTGTTTTCAAAATGATTCAGAATCATACTTTTACAAGTGGAGTGAGGGGGTTTCAGTGGATTTTCAGATGTTTTCAGTGACAGCCATTCTCATGTCTGAATATTGGTGGTACATGTGTATGTGTGCAACTGTGTATGGTCTATTAACCCTTTCCCTGTTTTGCGATATTTCGACTCGTCCAAATCTAAAACATCTGAATAAAAGAATGAAATGCTGGGTCAAATGATGGTTAAATTATCTGATAGAGTAGAAACATTGTGGGAAAAGGAGAAATTGCTTGTTACAAGCAATTTCTCCTTTTCCCACAATGTTTTCAAAAGACATCTTCTGCAGAGGCGTGAAAAGTCGTCTCTATCAGGGAAAGGGTTAAATAACTTATAAATTACGTTTGTGTTACTGTTAGGGGGTTTAGGTACTTTTTTTCTAGTTGAAATATACATTAAAATTTGGTACATCCTTGTAGGGCATGGCGAGAACTTTACAATGAGCTATAGATTTTGAAAATCGGATAAGCGGTTCAAAAGTTATTAAGGTTTGTAAATCAGAATTATGCAACATATTGTGTTCATTTCCTCTATGTATTTGAATGGCAACTGACGGCACCGATATCAGCTAAAATAACAGCTTTTATGTTATTATTATTAAAATAACTTGAAAACTAATGGAGATAAGTGCATAAAACCAAGAATTTTTTTAATAAAATACAATTTTATACACATATGTTCCAAAAGGATCTTTATGTTTTATGGAAAATAACTGATTTTGGGTGGTAAAATATGACGAAAAGACAGTTTTTGCCACAAAAATGTGATTATTCTGAATATTTATCTTATTTGCAATACATTTCATTACCATGTCACATAAATCAATATATACCCATATTTTCTTGTAATTTCTACAATTTAAATGGTAAAAAATACCATGTAAATGCTTTATTTTTGCCGAAATTGGTTACCATGGCAACGGTTTTGAAAAAATGTGTTTCTGCACATAATTTTAACATTTTAATAAAAAAAAAGGACAGCGACATATAAACAGTTAATTAATATTAATTCAGTAACAAATCTACTACATGTATAACCATAGTAATCTGAGTTAATTGGTTACCATGGCAAAGGTTTTAAAAAAACTAATGTAATTAGGATCTGATTTTACATTTTGAGCAATGTAAATATTTCTTATGACAACATTAAAAACATATGTTACATGAAATTAATGCTACAGTCATTCTGTAACTTAACCTAATTTCTGTAGTAACCATGTAGTAACATGTAGTAATCAATCGGTTACCATGGCAACGACTTTGAAAAAATGTGTTTTCATACACAACTTGACATTTTGAGTAATTAAATAATGTTAGGCGACATAAAATACACACATTACATCAAATTAATGTTACAATCATTCTGTAACCAACATACTGCTGCCATGGTAACCACTTTATTTGGTACCATGGCAAAACAGTGAAAGTGAACAGGTTTAACGTCCCAGAAACAGATAAGGTCATATAGAAACGGAACCACAGTTTAAATTCTCAGCGGTTTTGTATAAATGTATTTTCTTACATTTTGAGCAATGGGAACATGCATGGCCGTAGACACCACCCTGCGGCACTATTTTGGCTCTAGAACGCAGGAAAAAACATTTTGATGGTTTAGATTGATTTTTATTAATATATGTGAACCACCCCCCACCCATCAATCGTCCGCCATGGCATTATTTTTTCCACCGCTACGGGCCTGACATAATTATGTCGCAACATAATTGAAATATTAGTTACATTAAACTACATGTAGTATTATATTCATTCTGTAACAAATAATGTATACCATTAACATAGTAACAAATATGTAAGCAAATGCACATACATGTATGATAACAGCCGTGTAATTTTCTACCTCAAGACAACTGCGATTTTTCATGAAATAGATCTTCAAAAAAATATTTTCTGTAAACGACATAGAGGATATTCCATCAGACATTTTGAATCGCGGGAAATAATATATGAGTGCGTCGGCTTCCGCGTAAGCAAAGAGTGAGCATAGCGAACTGACGAAAAGTAAATTTCGAAGTAATTTGACCTTGGGCATGAAGGCCACATGAGTGTGGTATAGAATGAAAATATGGATGATGATAAAGAAGTATACGCTGGAAGTTTGAAGTCCATCCGACGGCTGCAGAGATAATGGGAACCTGAAAACTTTAATCTTGCGGACGGATGAAAACTATATATAACTATGTTACGTATAACTATAGTAGCTAATAAATGATTACTGCACTTGCACGCATCAATGTACAGACTGTAAGAGGTTTTTAAACCTCACACCAGCCAAGCAAATAGCGGGGCGTTTACCAGGGAAGGGCGGTGGTACGGCTTTATCTTTCATTGCGCTCGGCAGTGCAGGGACACCACACGTCCCCAGGCAAAGTACTGCCACGGAATGGATCATCGAGCTCGTACAGAGCAAAATGGAAACATAAGCCGGAAGACATACCAATGGATAGACCTGCCCAACTACATCTAAATATGACTACATCACATAGGTGAAGCGGCCAGAATATCCCCACCATGACTATGAACATGCGCAGCCTTTTCTGCTTCTCTGTTGGGGGGGGGTATGCAGTTATAAAATTAGTAACTTAGTCTACGATATATGAAATTATATTTTCAGTACTAGTAGTGAAACACCATCCATTTTTATGTCGATCACAGTGCCAGATCATTATTTAATTTAACGTCTGCGATTGGGTTGGGAATGCTGGTTTCCGCATAATATGTGATGGGTTAGTGTCATGCCCTTTAGTTATTTATATGGAAAACATGTCAATAATTCCATTTATGATTGAACATTGAAGAATAACATTCATTTTACAGTTAAAAAAAACACATTTTTTCCTTTCGGTACGAATTGTCAATGTTTGGAGGTTCAAATACCAAAATGTTCAGCATTATGTTATCTTCATGTTGATTGGTCAAACAAATATCTCCAGGCGGAAACGGCTTGCGGAAAATCGATTAAACCACACCGCACCGATCCAAATCGGCTAAATTCACGTGCCGCTTTTAGACTTCGTCGAATATTGGGCGCGAACATGGTGTAATTGTTTCAGCGATTTAAGTCATTTTATAGAAAGTAATTATAATATTTTTTATATAAATCAAATAAATAATGATTAAATATAATTCTGGTTAAAAATTATTTAAAAAAATGTTTTTAATTCATAACGTTTTTACAGTTTAAAAAGAAGCGAATAACCGCTAAATTATCGATAATTTCACTTAAAACTGACGCAACTGAACCCCCTATTACTGTTGCTTCCATTGATATGTCCTGCCTTGTGTCGTGTGCTTGGGCTGCACTTTTATATTATCCCTTAGACCACAACTCACAACAATTGTCGCCTTTATATCTTGCCTTATTTCTCAATAAAAACATGGTTTGACAACACTTCAGAATCATTTCCAATGGAAATGATTCTGAAGTGCTGTCGAAGCATGTTGTAAATTATTCTAAAGTGCTGTCAAAGCATGTTTTTGATGATAAAAATGGAAAATAGAAAATAAACAGCAGACAACAACAAAAATAAGATAGCGGTCTATGAGTTAATTTATTTACTAATATTATATAAGTGGACCGGGGATCACTCCATATGGCCCATTACTAGCTGATACGCTCGGTGGTGAGCTTTATGTAGCGCATGGATACTATCACCTTATATAGGCTTAAAGTTGATATAGTTAAAGTTAAAGGGGGCATTATGCGATATTTATCCCGTCAACACAGTGCGTATGTGCTGTGTAACATTTTTGATATCCTGTCAATACGACCTAATCACTGTATGAATATTTGCGGTGGCTGGGGTTATTTTTTTGCAATTTAAAGCCATTTGTAGGTGTTGACGGGATTAATAGAATAGTACGTTAGTGCCGTGAATATCTGGCGCGGCACGGAAAAGGGATGTGCTCGACAAGAGCCTCGCCCATCCCGTTTCCTAAGCCTTGCCAGATATTTTTTCCCAATCACGGCACTAACCTACTATTCTCTATATTTATGTACTGTCAAATCTACACAGTAATATGTTAACTACTTGTTCTACGCAGGAACCGTCAGGCGCAGTTAAAATAATTCTTAAGAAAACGGAAAATAAACACATTTACTTAATGAATTTATTTAAAATGCTGGAATTATAAGGAATGAATGGCCTTTTTGTTGAATTTATCGGGGATATAAACTTGGAAAAGTCGCGGGAATACTGGACAAGGCCTTCCGGCCTTCGTCCAGTATTCCCGCGACTTTTCCAAGTTTATACCCCGATAAATTCCACAAAAAGGTCATTCATTCCTATGCCCAAAGTCATAAAAAATACTTTCATGGTATTTCCATCTCACTGGTGTGCCAGATGAGACTTTAAGCTTAAAGTAATATGTTAACTACTTGTTCTATGCAGGAGAACGACAGTGATTTGCAGAAAATGCAACATAAAGCCTTTAAATAGCAAGTACCGTAATTACCCTAAATATTCGGACACCAAAACCAATTGTTATAATTGTCATAAACATTTATCAAGTTGATTATGTTGTCCAATGAGGCCTCTGAAGCATTCTGTGAAAATGGAAAATAGTGCAGACCCTGATCAGACTGCTCCTTCAGGAGCAGGCTGTTCTGGGTCTACACTGTTTGCTCACATATTGGTGTCCGAATATTTAGGGTAATTACGGTATTGCTGAACCTAATGTCCAAATATCCGGGTTAGCGTTAAATTCCGTCAATTCTAACATGAATGAATCCCCGGAAGGGAAGTCGCTTGTGATTTTCGAAGTATGGTAACTGTATGTACTTATAAGGCTGATCTATGTCCTGTATAACTCTAGGCGAAGGAGCTGGAGTCGCTGAGGAAGAAATCTCCGAAGGACCTCTGGATGGACAACCTGGAGGAGTTCCTGGCAGAGCTAGACGTATGTTCTTGACCCATTCTAAGGATACGATAATTATCCCCTCGCCGATAGGCAAGACGGGAATAGCATTAGTCCATGTACGTACGTACCGGGGAGATTTAAAAATAACATTGACAACTTAGATGAACAGATATATAACATATGACGGCTGCCATTCGTTGACGACACATAAAACAACAGTATTTTAGACCTTTTGAAATTCGTCTGTTGTAGTTGGTATACCAATTTTCTTAATAAAACTAAAACATATATCGTGAAGCCATGTCTCCTTCGGTTTCTGGTGATAAGAATCGGTTACGGCGTAAAAAAGTGCCAAGCGTTCATCAATTTGTATGCCTAACAAGAAACAGAGATAAACATTTTAATATTTCTTGAAATGTGTTCGGGGCATTGGGTGTAGTACACGAGGAGAGGCGCACTCATTGGCATGTTCCGGTATATTTAAATTTTTGCTACTAAAATGAAGAAGAAACCCTAAATTTATTTCCGCGGACCGTTATATAACGTGTTCATCTGCAAGATCCAATATAAACTGCAGCCTTATGTCGCAACATTCATATTCGGTTAGAATGGCATCCGTCATTTTGGGCGCCAGAAGAAATAAGGACGTCGCTGTTTTTTTAGCTTTGTTTAAGCATCAAACATCTCTATCTACTATCAGTCTACGTTTAAATCGAAATTTCAGCCGATATAAGGAAGATAAAAAGTTAATTAGCGGAGCTATTGTTACCGCAATGTGTCCGTCGTCGTCCGTGAACATTTTCAAACGTCTTCTCCTCGGTAACCATTGGGCCTATAGTCACCAAACTTCATGGTCATGGTCCTTAGGTAGAGGGATTACAAAATTGTTAAAATGACGTCATTACGTAATCCAAGATGGCCGCCGTCTAAAAATAGCACAAATTATTCAAAAA
This sequence comes from Conchocele bisecta, assembly GCA_029237695.1. Classification (NCBI taxonomy): domain Eukaryota; kingdom Metazoa; phylum Mollusca; class Bivalvia; order Lucinida; family Thyasiridae; genus Conchocele; species Conchocele bisecta. The sequence goes on along the minus strand of CM055280.1, from coordinate 46,698,852 downwards.
TCGTCTTCTCAAGAACCGCCAACCGGATTTCGACAAAACTTGGTAGGAATGATCGATGTACAATGCTCTTTCAAAGTTTTATTTTTGACCGAATATGGTCATGTCATATATCAAATCGAAGGTATCAACGAGGCGATCACTCTGGTGCATTTTTTGTCGAAATCGGATGGTTATGTCATCCAAGATGGCCGACGAAAGGTCAAAAGGTCGTTCTTTTATTAGAGATTTCAAAATTCTTCTTCACATGAACCGCTTGGTCCATGGTAGCCAAACTTAAAAGTTATGGTCCATGGGTGAAGCCTTTTCAGATTTGTTAAAATGGAGGTCATCGCTAATCAAAGATTTTGAACGAATATGGTCATGTTATATATCAAATCGAAGGTATCAACGAGGCGATCACTCTGGTGCATTTATTGTCAAAATTGGATGGTTATGTCATCCAAGATGGCCACCGAAAGGTAAAAAGGTCGTTCATTTATCAGAGATTTCAAAATTCTTCTTCACAACGAAACTTGGTAGGAATTATCGATGTACAATGCTCTTTCAAAGTTGTCCAAATGGTGACCCCTGGGGTAATCTTCTCATGAACCGCCAGCCGGATTTCGACGAAACTTGGTAGGAATGATCAATGTAGAATGCTCTTTCAAAGGTGTTAAAATGGTGACCCCGGGGTCAAAAATGGGCATGACCCGTGGTCAAATTGTGGTGAAATTTTATTTTTGACCGAATATGCTCATGTCGTATATCAAATTGAAGGTATCGATGAGGCGATTACTCTGGTGCAATATTTGTCGGAATCGGATGATTATGTCATCCATGATGGCCGCCAAAAGGTACATTTATTCAAGATTTTTAACGTATTTTTCTCAGGAACCACATGACCGATGCTGGCCAAACTTCATAGTAAGTTAAGATCCTTGCATGAAGCATTTTCAGATTTGGTAAAATGAGTCGTCGCTTAATCCAAAATGACCGCCATCTAAAAATAGCACAATTTTTTTAAAACACAAGATCTCAATGTCACATTCTCCTCTGGTGTTCATGGAGTCAGGTGAGCGAATTAGGGCCATCATGGCCCTCTTGTTTATTTTTGGGGTCCATTTTTGACAAATAGTGGCTAATGATTGAACACTGGAATAGAATTCCGCATTTGATATATACAAATTCTGTCAACAGTCGACGTCATTTACTGAAAATCTCAGTTTTTGTAAATGTTTTTTATGAAAAATTGGATGCCTTCAAAATCGCATACCTGTCTCGTTATAAATCTCTACAGAAAGTCGAGCAGTAATTTGGTCTACTTCTACCTGACTTGAAAGTCAATTCTTCAATATATGCATGTTTCTTTATTGGGTTTACCAATTTCAGTAAGTTCGATAAAGCATATGTAGAAGAATCTACTTCAACCCAGGTAGAAATATACCAAAAACTACTCTCTTTATCAAAACAGGTAGAAATATACCAAAACTGCTCTCTTTATCAGCGCAGGAAGACATATAGCAAAAACTGCTCTTTTTATCGGCGCAGGTAGACATATAGCAAAAACTGCTCTCTTTATCAACACAGGTAGAAATATACCAAAAACTGCTCTCTTTTTCAACGTGGGTAGAAATATACCAAAAGCTGCTCTTATTCAACACAGGTAGAAATCTACCAAAAACTGCTCAGTCCAAATGGAGCAGTTTTTTATATAGTCAAACTTGTGCTAAAGGCCACCTCCGAATAGCCAATTAATTACCTGTTCTATAGCAGCCACACTTGTTTTCCCAATTACTACAAAAATGACCCTGCGAACAAAGACCACCTGTGAACGAAGGCCAGATTCTCTTCCCATGGCTGGCCTTTATTCACAGGTTTGACTATTTCCACCTGCATTGCCAGCCAATTCCTCAACATTTCTTTATCGGATTCACCAATATCCGTCCACAGAAAGTGGAGCAGATGGAGCGTGACGACATGGCTGGCAGCAACAAGGTGGACAAGAAGGCCGCGAAGGGCAGGGCACGCCCCAAGAAGGTGGCCAACGAGTGTTTTCCCTCGCCCCACGGGCGCCGCGTGGTCGCCCGCGTCGACTCTGCCATGAAAATCAAGGCAGAGAAAGACGCCATAAAACGAATGAAAGCCAAGGTACAGAGCTCCAGATAAACTGTGTTATAGGAATGAATGGCCTTTTTGTGGAATTTATCGGGGTATAAACTTGGAAAAGTCGCGGGAATACTGGACGAAGCGATAAAAAAATTACAATTTTATATCCCCTATAAATTCAACAAAAAGGCCATTCATTCCTTATAATTCCAGCATTTTAAATAAATTCATCAAGAAAATGTGTTTATTTTCCGTTTTCTTAAGAATTATTTTAACTGCGCGGAAATTAGTTCGGCGTGGGAGTTTGCTGGGATATAAATTTTGGACAGATACTTGCTACGGGCCAATCAAATGTTAGGGAAATTTTGTAAATATTTTTGTGCTGGAATTATATTTGCTTAAATACCGAATTAAAATTGCCAAAAACCCAATTGAAATCAGAAGTAGCTAGTATCAAAAAGCAATAAAAAAGTTGTGGTACTTTTATCTTGCTGTAGAAAACAATAAACAGACCACAAATATAGCATATTTTTCTTATTTTTCATGAAAACGCATCTTGGTATTCATTAGAGTAAGGAGATAATTCTAATGAAATGCCAAGACATGTTTTCATTTCGAAGCAAACTATTCAATAATTGCTGTCTGTTGACGTGTAAACAGTAGTGTGATTTTATTTAACCCAATTAACATTTTAAAATACCCAATTGCTTCAGAAATACTCAATTATTAATTCCTAATTTCTAATAAGTTTTGTATCTAAAGAGTATTATACAGTGGAACTTGTTTAAACCGGAGGTCCCCAAGGTGTCCGGTTTAGAGATGTCACCCACATATGAGACGAGCCATGTTCAAAATGAGACACTCCATGCGATTTTGTACCTTCGGACATCTGCGTAATTTCATTACATCCGTTTACAAAATTTACAATATTTTACAATTTTCAGTGTACATGCGGAATTATATTCCGCATGTACTCTGAACATTTTGTCAACTTTTGCCGCCATTTACGGAAAATATTGTAAACTACGCAGATGTCCAAAGGTACAAAATCCCATGACGTGTCTCATATGAGGTGAGCAATGTTGAAAATGACACGGCTCGTATCATACAAGACCTCTGAATCGGCCGTTGTAGGATAAGAAAGACGGGAAGGATGGCAACATCCTGGACTATATCAAGATGGAGGATGACGACAGTAGCGAGCCCAAGTCCCTCGCCGATCGCCTCAAACTCAAGGGCAGCCCCATCGACGTGCTCCGAAAGGACGACATTAAAAAGGAGAAAAAGCCGCGAGGTGGGTCTTTGGCTGGGACGTTGTGTGGCCACGGAAAACTGAAAAATGCAAAAAAATAAATCTGGGCTCCAGATAAGCTTTGTGTCTAAAGAGTATTGTACCCCCTGATTTCAAATAAAATGTGTACATATTATTTTTATGCCCCACCACGATAGTGGAGGGGGCATTTAGTGTTACCCTTGTCCGTCCCGTCCGTCCGTCACAAAACTTTAACGCTCGGGTAAATGTCTCAGAATTTCTTCATCCTTTGACCGATCTGCTTCATATTTCATATACACATTGCTCTAATGGTCCTCTACCGCCCTGTGCCAAATTCACGTTCGTCCTGCCCCCGCCAAGCCCAGGGTCAAGGTCACATACTTAGTGCTTCAAAAACTTTAACGCTCAGGTAAATATCTTATAATTTCTGTTATCTTTCATGGATCATCTTCATACATCATATACGCATTGCTGTAATGGTCCTCTACCGCCCTGTGCCAAATCCACGTTCATCCTGCCCCCGCCGAGCCCAGGGTCAAGGTCACGTACTTGGTGCTTCAAAAAATTTAACGCTCGGGTAAATATCTTATAATTTATGTTTGCTTTAACGGATCAGCTTCATATTTTATATACACATTGCTCTGATGGTCCTCTACTGTCCTGTGCCAAATCCACGTTTGTCCTGCCCCCGCCAAGCCCAGGGTCAAGGTCACATACTTAGTGCTTCAAAAACTTTAACACTCGGGTAAATATCTTATAATTTCTGTTGTCTTTTACGGATTATCTTCATACTTCATATATGCATTGCTGTAATGGTCCTCTACCGCCCTGTGCAAATCCACGTTTGTCCTGCCCCCGCCGAGCCCAGGGTCAAGGTCACATACTTGGTGCTTCAAAAACTTTAACGCTCAGGTAAATATCTTATAATTTCTGTTCCCTTCCACGGATCAGGTTCATACTTCATATACGCATTGCTATAATGGTCCTCTACTGCCCTGTGCCAAATCCACGTTCGTCCTGTTTCCGCCAAGCCCAGGGTCAAGGTCACATACTTGGTGCTTCAAAAACTTTAACGCTCAGGTAAAAAAAAAATTTGACTTGGAATTTGGCCTCATTTATTATCAAAGCGATATGTGGGGCATCCGTGTTCTATGAACACATTTTCTAGTTTTTCCTGAAATGCATTATTTCATATAGAACTATAACGACGGCATATATTTGATGATTAAAAGTAAACGGACTTATTATACTGAATTTATTACATTATCACAGCCAATATGGCTGTGATAATGTAATAAATTCAGTATAATAAAAATTAATAAATTTATCATAAAATTTACAATTTTTCCCTCAAAGTATACTTTGCTAGAAAAGTATACTTTGCAATGTTGGTGAAATGGGCTTCAGTGGTTTACGCACCTTATCTGGAGCTCTGGTCCAACATTGCAGGCAAGTAAATCCAATAAGGTGTACTACTACAAGTAAGTACAGTGAAACCTCTCTAAACCCGGACACCAATAAAACACCTGTGATCTTATTTTTGATGAGTTTCTTTTTCATTTTATCTCCGGTCATAATCTCTGTTCGTGATCGCATCACACGCAACTATGGCTCAGAATGGGGCGTCCGTGTTCTACGAACACATTTTCTAGTTTACCGATGGATTCCTGATTTTCTTCCTTATTAAATAGGGAAAAAATGATCAAAACAAATTTAAAATTTGCTTGTTTCAGTGTATTATTTTACTGTGTTGAGCTGCAAGTGTTTGCTTTTTGCATCTCAACTAAGTACATTTTCAACTTTATTACAGTATTTTCACTACTCAATTTGAAAATCAATGCAAATTTTCACATTGCTGTGAGTATTTTGTACTCACACTTTTGATAATCAATGCGCAATCAGCTAAAATAAGTGCGTAAAATACACCAATCTACACCTTATCTGGAGATCTGATAAATGCCCTAAAGGGAAAATCGGGGAATTTCCTATAATACCCCAATGTGCGTGGGAAAAAAACTGGAATTTTATTTTCAATATGTGCACGCTTGATATATGCGCACATATTAAGAATCTACTATTAATTAATTTCCTATGACATTGTATACCACATCTAACAAACTATTTTACTATTAATTTCTTCTTCATCTAAATTGCTTGGCCCTAATTGATACTCTTTTGTGTTGGACCGTTAAAGCCCCAATACGGCTCAAGTTGCCAAATTTGGCCTATTGGGTTTTCTTTCCCACACACAAATCCAACAGGTTTCTATTTACACACACTTTGAAACTGTTTGCATTCATTTTGGTACAAAAATGAGTTTGTAGTCGATGAAAATATCAATATTTGTTGATAAACAAACAGCAGGTGCGTGTTCAAAGTCCGATCGATTTTCCGATAGACGCTCGGGTCAACTGCTCAACTCCATGATTCGCAGCCGATGAATTCCGATAGCCGGAGTTTATCGACTCGCTTCCGAGCCGAAGCCGTTGGGTTACTGAAATTAATTTGTCAATATTGACATTTTGCACTGAGTGGTACACAAAACAAGTTTTTGTTGTCTTCACATTGCGATTAAGATGTAAATCTCAAGACTTGAGATGTATCTATTAGGCAGTATATGTTAGTTTTGTGTACTAAATCAGTTGCCAAACATGTTTTTGTGTTTGAAAAAATCGGAAAATTGTAATACTGAGCCGTTCAGCACGATTCTAATGCACTCTATAAATATCACGCAATCTGATTGGCTGATGGTCATACAGTTAGTTATATCATTGTTGATGAACGGTCGCAAATTATTTCAATATGTATTCCTACGCCAGTAGTAAAAGAGTGCATTAGAAATAGGTTAACCTCATTGTAATTTTGAAATTTGCGGCGTATATCAGAAAATGATAGGTCGGAAAACATGTTTAATGGCGACGCTAGCGCGTCGCCATTAAACAGATTTTCCGACCTATCATTTTCTGATATACCCCGCAAATTTCAAAATTACAATACAGTTGACCCTATATTATACATAACCCTATAACTCAGATAACCCATATTGCAATACATTGATCCTATATTGCAATACAGTTGACCTATATTACAATACAGTTACCCTATATTACAATACAGTTAACCCTGTTAACCCTAGTATTACAATACAGTTGACCCTATCGATTACAATACAGTTGACCCTATTTATACAATACAGTTAACCTTAATGTACCCATATTACAATACAGTTAACCCTATATTACAATACAGTTAACCTAGTTAACCCTATATTACAATACAGTTAACCCTATATTACAATATTAAACATAGTTAACCCTATTACAATACAGTTAACCCTATATTACAATAACAGTTAACCCTATATTACAATACAGTTAACCCTATATTACAATACAGTTAACCCTATATTACAATACATTAACCCTATCAACACCCATACAAGTTAACCCATATTACAATACAGTTAACTATATACAGTAACCCATAATACAATACAGTTGACCCTATATTACAATACAGTTAACCCTATATTACAATACAGATAACCCTATATTCCTATGGCATGTTTGCAATTTCAGGTCCGAGGCAGACGAAACCGAAGGACTCGGCGTCTCCCAAGGGTAAGAAGGGGGGTAAGAAGGCGCGGAACCCCTGGTCTGACGACTCCGCGGATGGCCTCGAGGACATGGAACTGTCCGACAACGAGGTGGACGGCAGCTTCATGGAGAACTTCATCCCGCGTGACAAGCCCAGCCGCCGAGCAGGTATACACTCCTATCTGCCGATATGGGTTTGACAACTGAACATTTTAAAATAAATGAATTTTAGCCCTTTCAACCCTAAGGAACTGGAATGGACTGTGATATGCTAATGTTCCGACCAATCCAATGGTCACAAAATGATTTTCAGATTCGTCCAATAATGAAAAGGGGGTGTTTTTGTTCTAAGAAATATGAAAATTACTTGCAAAAAGTGCAGATCCTGATGAGACGGCTCGTTATGAGCCAGCTCATCTGGATCTGCACTGTTTGCATAAACCGCTATAGCGGGCCTTCGGGTTCAAAGGGTTAAGGTAGTTGTATCCTACTTGTGAATTGGAAATCTAATAACAAAAAACAACCTACTAATAAAACAATAGCGACCGACATAAATAAACCACATGAATGTGATCAGTAAGTCATTGTGCAGATACTGCTACCAATAAAAATGCACACACACCTGTAATATTCAAATTATAGACCAATTTTTATGTAGGACATGTATATTTATGTCTCCACACAGGTGTGTAGCCAAATTATACATGTCGAACACCATTATGTGCTTATTATTTTCTAACTACAGCATGTGGTGTGAATTCCTTGCTGGCAGCATCTGCATAAAGACTTACTGAACACATATATATGATTGGTTGGTGTAAATAGCTATCGGTTTGTTAGTAAGGTTTGTTATTACAGAGCTCCAGATAAGCTGCGTATTTGCGTAAATACCAAATTAAAAATGGCAAAAAAAAACCCAATTGAAATCAGAAGTAGCGAGTATCAAAAAGCAATAATAAATTTGTGGTACCTTTATCATGCTACAAAAAAAGAATAACCAGACCACAAATATAGCATATTTTTCTTATTTTCCATGAAAACACATCTCGGTATTTCCAAGGAGACAATTCTAATGAAATGCCAAGACATGTTTTCATTTTGAAGCAAACTATTCAATAATTGCTGTCTGTTGATGTGTAAACAGTAGTGTGATTTTATTTTACCCAATTCAAATATTGAAATACCCAATCGCTTCAAATATGATGGCGTGAAAATACTCAATTACTAATTCCTGATCTGGAGCCCTATTATTAGATATAGACTATGGGGCCACAAGAAGGGCACAACAGCCTTAAGAACATTTTTCTAAAAATAAATAAAGAAAGAGAAAACCCACTCACCGCCAGCAGTACAAAAACGCTACATCCGCCGATACGGTTTGGGAAATTCTGAACATTCTAAAGTTTAATGAAAACTACAGAACATTTTGTTATGCCCCGCCCGGTTCCTAAATAACTAACACCGAGATGGACAGGAGAAAACCATTTCGCGGCTCTGTCCGTTTACATGTAACTATCTGTCCAATTTGTATGGTTTGGACTAAAGTTATGAAAAATTTGAGAATAATTTTTTTGTTTAAACATAAAAGATTGAAACCATGGCGAGCAAGTGTGTGTGATCTTAAGTTTGGTCGTCATACATTCCTGCCGGATACTGGTTTTGGACAGTTTTTGTTAAACGTTCTAAAATAATTGTGAAAATAACCCATTAAAGACGGGTGATTACAATTATAGTGTAAATGAAAACTTTTAGTGAAAAAAAAAGAAAAAAATCCCTAATTTTTGGGTATGTTGGTTACTACTCATTTTTGAACATTTTCTCAATGATATTTTGGTTAACCAACATATACCTTTTATGAAGAAACCAAACAAAGTTAATGAGATTTGTTCATTTTACAAAAATGGAATCGTTATTCCCTAAGACTGGAAATGGGGGTTAATTGTTTGAGGATTTTTGGTTGTTCAAGACTTGATTTAAAGGTCATTTAAGGTCCTGGGCATTCATCAGGATCTGCACTTTTCTTGAAAATAAATTTTTTCATATTTTTGATAACAAAAAATACCCCCTTTTCAATAAATGGACTAGTCCCCTGGAAAAACCATTTTGATGACAGGTTGGAGTTGGTTGCAAAATTTGTCAATATCAAAATCCATTTCCAGTTTTACAATTAGGGGAGTGGGTGAAAGGGTTAATTTACTATTGTATTTAGTTTATTAAGCGAATTTTAGTGATTTTCATAGGAAAATAGATAGGTACATTGAGTTTCCTTATGAAATTATTATAGTCAATTTTTATCATGGAAAGCTGGGAGGAGTCAAAAAAAGAAAAAAAGTGGAAAAAAAATGGAAATTGACTCCGGAAAACAATAGCTAAGATAGCGTGGAAATGAAATCCAACTAAAAAAGAAAGAACAAAAGTTAAATTTTTAAAAATCGTTCCAATATTTCCCCATGTAAAAGGTCCCCAAATCCCCTTAACATCTGTCACGTCAGAAGGCTATTCCCTCAGTAAAAATAAATATATGGGGGGGGGGGGGAGAAGAAGGCTTTTATTTTTTGCCGGGGGTAACCTACGACATAAAAAAAAAATTCTTCTTCAGCCTAACCTACGGGTGTTTTGTTAAAAAGAAATTTAAACCTCAACCCAATACCAATGGTAAAAAAACAAAAAAATAAAGAATCAACACCAACCTACAGTAAATTAAAAAATAAAAATCTAAAAAAAATGCAACCTATAATAAATAAAAACTAAAAAATTCTCCAACAACGTACAATTAAACAAAAACAGGGGCTGAAAACTTCCACCATTTTTGCTACTCCTGACACTGGCTTTTGGTTTTTACCAGTATTCTAAAATTAATTTAGAAAATGAATGCCGTTGAAAATAATTATTAACAAATTTTAGCCGTCAAATTTTTGGGAACTTTTCAATTCCCACTGTGGTATGTCATCTCTAACAATGAAACACCCCCCTATCATTCCATGGAAAAGATAGAATGAAGCTACATAAATAATAAAAATTAGTTTTAATTTAATACCGGTCACATTTCTTCTGTAAATTAAGTGGCGACGGTTCTCGGACGGGACACTTCCCAGGCATGATTTAAATTTTCATATATTTCGTTAGTTTGTGAAAATACACATGATTTTTCCACACATAATCTTAAACCCTTTTTGTCCTGAATAGGTTTTCACATTGTACGAATGCTCACAATGGAAAACTATTTTATCAACACCATGAACGAATTTTGCACCCCAACCCCCCTCCTTGCTTGAAGAATTTACACACTACGAAATATGTTTTTGGTTTTGTGAGGATTAATACCCAAAATTAACCCGACGACAACTTAAATGCTTCCACAGTACAAATAGTACGTTAGCAAGGCGTGGCTACCGACGAGTTCCGACCGGAGGATCCATACGTAGAAACAACAGTCTTGGGGACATGTTTTTGGATTTGGGGGCTGTAATGGCTATTATTTGTTTGGCATAACCATTTACAAATATTTTTATTTAAATTAAATTAATTAATTAAGTAAATTTTCATTTTAAATTAAATTGGCAAAAAGTTATAAATAAATAACCAGTACAATAACCCCAATTGTAATGATTAATTTTAATTTGATCCTTTTTTTATGTTTGCAATTTGAAAATGAAAAAAAAAAATTATTGATGGGAGCCAGTATAGAAATTGAATTTTCATTTTTAATAATTGCAAAAAGGTATAAATAAATAAGCTGACCACCCAATTGTACTGCTTTTATTTATTTCCTTTTGTTTTTTTGTTTGCAATTTGAAATGGAAAAAAAAAAATTATTGATTGGGAGCCGAGCATAAGAGCTCGCAACCTCAACTTCGAGAATTGCTGGTCGAATAACCATCAGACCACCTGCGTCTAATGTAAAGAAATAGAAACAAAATATCCTACTATCATACTATTGTGTTGTTCTTTGGAGTTGTTTTGTGTAACATTTTATGGGGAAACTTTTAAAAACTAACATCCAACGAACTAATTGCTGGGGCCCGTCAGCGTAATAATTCTTTTCCTGGCTGGACAATAACCCACAAGTTTAATTATACAAAGATTTATGAAAAACAACAACAAACATAAAATTATTTTTTTAAGAAAATAACAACAACCAATCATAAAAATAATTTTTTAGTTTGTTCAATACTAATGAAAACCTACTGGTTAAAAATATTTTTCGCGTTGGCAATAACCTACGATAAATAATCAATGGGTACCTGGCCGTCTACCCCCCCCCCCCCCCCTCCCCCCCCCCCCCCCCCCCTGTATTAGATTTTACTGGAAATAGCCCTCACTTCATTTGAAGGATGTCTGGGGAGTTTAATATGGGGAAAGTTGTACCCCCCCCCCCCCCCCCCCCCCCCTGTAAATAAATTTTACTGGAATAGCCCTCACTCGTTTAAGAATTGTCTGGGGATTTAATAATGGGGAAATTGAAATTTTTTTTTTTTCCGGCATAAAATCAATATTTTATTTACAGTAAGTTAACCAAATTTTGCACTAAACAAAATAAAAAGAAGGCTCATTCTTAAAGTTTTCCCTTTAATTTAATATTATAGGAAAAAAAATAAAATTTGTTTTGTTTTTTGAATTGTTTATATGGGCAGCTTTTCGTGAAACAAGACAGTACAGTCAACACCGTTTAATTAAAATAATCATATTAAATCGTCACAACTGTTTTTTTTTTTTTTTGTTTTTTTTTTTTTTTTTTTTTTTTTTTTTTTTTTTTTTTTTTTTTTTTTTTTGTTTTTTTTTTTTTTTGTTTATTTTTTTTTTTTTTTTTTTTTTTTTTTTTTTTTTTTTTTTTGTTTTTTTTTTTTTTTTTTTTTTTTTTTTTTGAATTTTCTATTTATTGCAATAATCACATTTGTCATAATACCTTGAAGCGTTTTTTCTCGGTCACAGAAACCATGTTTTCGTTAACGAGCCTAATTTGAAATATTTGTTTACACTACATGGTATCCCTCTTGTGGCCTTTGTTATGTGACAGTTCCAATCTGGTTATTTCCTCTTATGTTGAGGTATTACGATTAGTTTGTAATCCTGAATTTAGGGAACGTGACTTGGTGTGATATGGACCTGGCATCAGGTCTAGGTTATTATTTTTTCCCCTAATTTCAGGCTGAATAATAATTTTTTTTGTTTCGATGGTAAATAGGTTCCGTTCTGATTTTGGGATTTTTCCCCAATGCGCAGGTTAAAACTGGAATCCTAACCCGTTTCGCTGCCTGGCATTAACATGACATTGTTAGCTTGTTGATAGGTCCCGTTAAACGAAACCAATAAAAACAAACAAACAAAGGGATCCCCTCCAAGATTGAATCGGACAAAAACAAAAATAGCATATTTTTTTTTCTAAAATAGCACTACGGCGCCGCCCGCCTGCACGGGCATAAACAGTTTCACAAAAGAACAATCCTCGGTCTTTGCTTTTCCTCAACGCATGTTAAACTATTTATAGGCAAAATGTTCCATTCTTTCTCATCCACTTAAAATTTGGGGTCAGATCCATCAGCGATCGTAAAGATTGCCCCAAAATTAACCATCGACAGTTTATCCGGCAACAAAACATAGGACTCTTGTAACTACAACTCTTGTATTCTGTCAACCATGGAAATCCATAATTTTAAATCACCTGTAAACAAGCGTTCTTCAGAAAAAAGCAATTCCAACCCATTCTCTTCTTGGCAAAACAATTTGTTTATTTAAAGAATTTAATTGTTATTTTATAGAAACATTCAATGTAATAGGGTCAAACGCCGATTGCAAGCCCCCACCGCGAGACCTTTTGACGTTGTTAAAACTAACTTGTGGACAAGAGTTGAGGAATATTTTCAGCAAATGTGTTACTAAAATTTTGGTTTACCTTGGTAATAAATTCTTCACACTGTCATGGAAACAGCAAGCACCTGCGTGACTTACATAGTTGTTTGTTTGCAAATTCTGATCAAACAAAAGATGCGCGTTCAATTAACAGGTATTTTTCATTTGTCCGGATAAACTGAGTTGGGTCCCGGATAACTGGTATGATCCCGTGTAGTTGGTAATATGATTTTTAGGCTTGAACTATTCGAATAGAATTTGGGATTTGGGCTTATTGTAGTTTCACCCCCTGGCGTCACTTGTCCACGCCTTGGTTAAGTTTTTTTAGTCAAGCTTGTATATGCCAATTACTCCTGGCCCCTACACCCCACCATACTTTGAACAACTTCATCTAGTTGGATGTACATCAACAAGCCCCTGACATAAAAATAAATGAACCTTGAACCTACCATTTAACCTTGAATTTAACTTAGTTAAATTCCTTTTATAGTCCAACTTTGGATTAAGGGTTTTTAGGTCAAGCATTGTTAACCATGGTAATACTATTGTTCATACCAGGACACCATACTTGGTGAAACCAAACCATTTTAATCAATATTAGGGATGTACATCAAAAATGCCCTGATCCTTCTATAATTTGAACCCTTGACCTAACATTTCCTCTTGGAATTACGTTGTAGTTAATTCCCCTTTGTTAAGGTTTTTTAGTTCAAGCTTGTAAATGATGGAATACTTACTGGCCCTACACCAACCATAAACGTTGGACAACTTCATTTTCTAGTGATGTACATCAACAAGCCCCTCCCCTGACCGCAATAGTTTGACCTTTGACCTACATTTAACCTTGAATTACTTAGTTAACTTCCCTTGTTTAAGGTTTTTTAAGGTCAGGCTTGTAGATGGCAAAATACTATTGTGCATACAGACAACCATACGTTGGGACAACCTTTTCTCATAGGATGTACATCAATAACCCCTGGACACTATATGTTTACCAACCTTTGAACCTACATTTGAACCTTGAATTACTTAGTTTAGGTTTTTCCCCTTGTTTAATGTTTTGTACTCCAAACTTGGTTTGTAAGGTTTGTTATAGTCCAAGCCTTGTATATGGGAAGTACCCCTCCGGGCCCTAACAGCAAACCATACGTGGACAACCTTCATCTCCTAGTTAATGTACATCAATCAATCCCTGACCTAAAAATTATTTGACCTTGACCTACTTTTTAAACCCTTGGATTTACTTAATTATTTCCTCTTGTTAAGTTTTTCGTCCAAGCTTGTATATTGTTCAATGAACTCCTGGGCCCCTACAGCAACCATACGAGACTTGGAAAACTTCATCTAGTGATGGTACATCAATCAACCCGCCCTGACCTAATATTCGTGACATTAGACCTACATTTAACCTTAGAATTACTTAGTTCCTTTCCTTTCCCTTGGTTAGGTTTTTGTTTTTAGTCAACCGTTGGGTTAAGGTTTTTTATGCAGGCCAGCGGCCCACCTTGTTCTTTGTCAAGCCTAATGTTGTACATCGACAACCCCTCATAGTTCGAGCTATGGCCTGTTCCCCACCTACAGCTCTTGTTATTACACTGGCAAGTTGCTTAATTTTATGCTAATAAATAAATTTACCGACAGCTGCGAAGGCAAAATAACATCTTTGACAATCGACAGGTAATCGGACAACGAGTCGAAGGACGAGCAGTAATAAAAGTCCACAGTCCGACTACAGCCAGGGGTCCCAAGTCCGGTATCAAAGGTCAGCATATTCGGACTCCGAGGATACCGAAGGCCAAGCTCGATGCCAGAGTCATTGTCAAATTTGTCCGACAATGGAACAGGATAGATGAGATGTTATTTTGGCCCAAAGAAGTCTTTAAAGTTAAGTTAATGGGGGGGGGGGGGGGGTCATGCTTTTTGCAGCTCTAAGGTAAACTTTTTTCAAACTTGAATTACAGTTAATTTTCACTACTCGATTTGAATATCAATGCGTATTTTTCACATCGCTGTTTGGAGTTAATTTTGCCTACTCCCACTTTTGTTGATAACTATGCTTAAAATAAGTAAGGTGGTTTGATTGCGCCAATTACACACCTTTAATCTGGAAGCGTCTGTTGCTCAGTATAAAGCAACATTTTATTAGACGGGGTATGGAGTCCTGGGTATTCTCTAAGGTGTAACTAATTTTGTCATGTGCGTTACTCCACTTTTTATTTTGTCTCCGCCCATGATTCTGTCCGTTTCAACAGAAACCTGCCCGAAACAAATTTTTACAAAATAAAAAAGAAAGGCCAATTCTTAAATAGTGTCACAGTAACCAAATATCACTTATGTCCATTCAAAATTGCTCTGAAAACAACAAAACAGCCACCCTAACAACCGAATTTCCGTTATTTCCGGTTTTCTTTATTTTTCGTGATATTGAGATTTAGTCTCATATCGCACCGTAATCGGTACACCTATGCCTGGAGGCCATGGGCAATGAATTAGTTCAGTCAGCTTATCTCTCCTTGTCTTATGCTACCTACTGGTGCGAGGTGACGCTGTAAAAATAATTTCTATGGTCGTAGTCAGTAGTACAGTTTCCCTGATTGGGTGGGGTGATTACAGTTTTTCTTATGAGAATAACGTGGAGACATCATTTATTTGTTGCATAATTTCTTTGTTTTTATATCGTTTAATATCATTGCATTTAATCATTCCACCTATTATTAAACATTGGATTATTTTATAACCTGGTTTGCGATCGTCAGCGAGGACGAACCGTTTGGCGGCAGTCGGAACCTTTGTAATTCGCGGTTCAAACACTGACAGCAAGAAGCCAAGAATACCGGAAAAATGAAGGAATGAATTTCAATTAAAATTTGTTTGTTTTTACAAATTGGCCTTGTTTTGTAAAGAAATGTCCCTCCGACAATTTTGGTAGATTGATTCTGCAATGGTATTGCTGAATATGTGTCTGTTAAGCATACAATAATTGTGTCAGTTGAATCATACTTGTGGTTTTGGACAATTTTGTTGGAGAATGAAAGTTAATTCCTTTATTTGAGCTGCCATAATCAGTGACCTGCGTGTGTAGCGAACGTTTTCTAAAGACGGAATGCCGCCGGATGTCATTAATGTTCAGGACAATGGGAAATTTCCGGATTGAATCCACTTTTTAGTGGAATCTTTGTAAAATATCCGTTGAGAATGGCGATAAAAAAAATAAAAAATTACAATTTGTTCCGGGGGGGTGGGGGGGGGGTGGGGGGGGGGGGGGGAAAAAAAAAAATTAAATTTTTTTAAATTATTTTTTTCGAAAAATTGTAATTTTTTGGTCGCCATTGCTCAACGGATTTGACAAGAGTTTTTTTCGAAAATTCTGGAAAATTGGGCGTTCTTTTATTTTTCCCCAGACGGAATCCCCTTTGGTTTGTTGTATACATGTACTGACTTCTTGTTGCCAAGTAATTATTTTTATTGATCAATTGGAATGGATTATATGTTGCCCAATTTTTCCTAAGTTATTGCATAGTTTGTTCGACTTGGTTTTTTCAGGGCAAAAGGCACTGGAGTATAGGATCTTGTGGAGGCAGATTTTTAAGGTCGTAAACAATATACCTGGGGGAGCGGATGTCTCAATGGAACGAGCGCCTACCTTCACGTCATCTGCATAGCGTGTGATGCAAGAAAAGCGAGAGAGACACAAGGCCTTTGGAAAAGTAAAGGGAGTTAAGCTTTAGGGGGCTTCGGGGGTACAACGAGCCCCGTACCCCGCCCCCGTTTAGAAACGTGAACTCAATGGGGACCCCAGCTAGAGCTAAATCTGAGCTAAGCATCGGGACGAATACCGGCGCGTCGACTCAAAAAATAAATTTTCCAAGATTGGGGATAGTGTTTCCACCTCCCATGTGCCTTATTAATTTGTCCCGGCAATAGCAAACAACTTCTCCGCTGATTTGACTGCTGGTAAAATAGGGTGGATGGGGATTTTGGGACAGGTGTATTCTCAAATCAACGACGTTCAAAGACGTTTATGCCCCGCCGGATGTCAACAACAATTGTGGCATAGCAAACCACTTTATACTTTGGAGGTGGAAAATTTTAAATTATCAATTTTTATGATGAAATTTAATTAATTTTTTATTATACTGAATTTATTACATTAATCACACGCCGAAGTTTTGGCTGTGATAAGTGTAATTAAATTCCATATTAAAATAAATCTGCAAATATTTAATTTTCAATCACAAATAATATGCTGTCCGTTAGGTTCTATATGAATTAATGCCATTTTTCGGGAAAAATAAATTATTTACTCCTTCAAAGTATAACTTAGGCTAGTTTGACAGATAGGGATAAATTTTTTTTTGAGACATAATGTGGAAGAATCCTATACACTGTGCACATCAGGATGCTTCCTCCTACAGATTCCTCAAACAATGCATGAATTGTGTTATAATTCAACATGACTAACATTTTTGTAACTTTGAATTAATTAATATACACACGCTTATTTATTCCGCTGTAATAGTTAAAAAGAAATACTTTACTGGTGGTTCGAATAAACAGCCGCAATTAATTTTTTAAAATTGGGGCAGTTTACATTAAATGGACTAACGCTTTTAACTAATTTCTAATATATTTGCCTATTGTCCTTGTTTTCAAATAAAAAAAAAAAATAGAAAATGTATGGATATGATGTTTAAAAAAACTTGCAGCTGTTTTTCCTCCAGAATAAAATACAGTCAAGCTTGCATTGTAAAGCGACCACCCAATGGAAGACACCAAAAATGGTCGCTTTAAAGAACAATGGTCTCCTGACGACAAAAAAAGAAAACGAGAGAAAAAAAAAGAAAATCCTGGTAACTGGTATTGTCCGGATTAATATGGTTTAAATATTCGGAATCAGGAAATGCCGAATATTAAACATTAACATAAGAAATAAATACATTAGAATACTACCGGTAACTGTTTACTGTGCACATTTTCTGAATTATTCAGGCGCTTTTAATTTCATCAAAATAAGATGAAAAGAATTTGAATATTATTGCGAAATAAAATCCGACAAGCTGAAAATCGCAAATAGGCATGAGTGAGTTTTGAGACTTAAATACTATAGTTACTATAGTTTCATCTAAACATCCGTGAATCGCAAGAACTTGGTTCGACCAGGAGTGACGTCAATAGAAAAAACCCCAAAAAAATCTACTATAGTTTCGACCTAGCCAAACAAACCCCCCAAAAATAAATGAAAAACAAAAGAAAAAAAAAAGACCGCCTGTTACCTCCAGTTTATCAAGATGGCGGCGAATAGGTTAAAAAGTTTCTAAGAGAGCGGTGGAAAATTATACATGGAAAGAATTTCCTCTACTAGACATGCGCAGTGCATCGACCTATAGTAACGAACCCCGAACTCGCTCTAAAAAAGAAACCTACCGAATCAAAAGAACTAGGTTTCAGGTCAAGGTCAATTAATAATAAAACCAATGTATCATTCCACACTTTTGGAGCCGTGGCAGGGTATTTAGGTTTTTCCTTTGTTTGTTGTCACTACGTTTGAGGTTAATTTCACCTGGGAAAAAGAAAGTGACAATCCTGTCAACTAACAAAATATTTGGCCGCTGGTCACGGTTAAAGGAAAAGTAGTTTTGAATACAGTACATTATTAATAGGCCAAATGGGGTCGGATGGAATTAGAAAGTTGGTCGCAAAATAAGACAAAAAAGTCCGCTTGAATGCACTTGTGGTCACTTGTGCAAAGCTTTTGAACTAGTTTGGTTTTTGCCAAGATTGGGGTTACCATTGATTAAACATAGCTTGGTCCTTTTATGTGGGCTGTGACTGGAAGAAATTCGGTCGTTGGTGTGATTTTAGTAACCATGTGTAAGGTCCTTTATCAAACATCACATTCCTGTAGCCTAAAATTATCCCTACGATTGCTTGTTGTTAGTGTGTTTTCAATTGATGGAATGTGGGAAAAATGCAGATACTGAATCCTGTGCTGATCTGGGAATCTACACTGGTCTGCAAAAAGCCCAAAAAGCCCTAAAGCCCCGCCCCTGTTGTGTTTGGCGTATTGACCCTCTCAGTGGCTCGGGCGAGGCAATTAATCGCTCTGATAAGTACAGCGGAAGTACAGTGCATTCCACCCCCGTGGTAATTGGATGACGACTAATTTCCCTCCGCCCACTGGCTCCTGAAACCTGGCCCATGTGCAGCATTGTAAATGGACAATTGGCCCGCCTCCCACAACGAGTTAGCCTTAATGACAATTTTTGACCAGCATAGCACCTCGGGTCCATCTACAACATCTGGACACTCCTGGACAAGATGTCTACTCTGTTACCTCCGCTTGTGGGCCCGTTTCAACTCAACCTCCAACTGTCCTAAACGACTAAAATTTGTTCGGTAAAGTGCAAAATTCTATGAATATTCTGTAAAGTTTTCACATTAACACTGTTTTTCTTAAAAATAAATTACTTGTTTGGATTTTAGCCACTTTATTAGAGGCATAGGCTGCATATGCAGCCTATGCTCAATAAATTTGAAATCCATCAATTCCAAATTTGCAGACGATTGTCTAAATTTGGCGCTTACAAAGCATTTTTAGTTCGTAATAAGTTTAGTGAAACGGCCCCCCTTGGTGAACTGCTTAGCATTATAATAAACTACTATCGGGGAAAAAAATAGATTTGTAACCTGACGATGAAATAAATTCCATATTAGTAACAGTTTTTGTATCCTAACTAATCTGTTGAAAATTGGCACGTTAATGTCACCCACTGTCCCCCCCCGCAATTTCCAGTAATATTATTTTGTTAGTGCTAATGTCCCCTTCTTATATTTATACAGTACAAACTATGGGAATAATAATGTTTTTATACCAGCGCACTAATAAGCTCTAGTTCTAACAAAAAGGAGTTTGTTAGAACTATTAAGCGTTATCTAAATCGCTTTAAATGCCTACATTATTTGGCTGTACTACGCATACGTTCCTAATACCCACGTGTACCGCTAAGGGAAATAACTGGGTGGGTAAAGCCAAACAAGGGGTTGAATGGTACTCCAATGGCGTTTGTGAACGGCTGAAAAAACTGGCTGTCCGGAATATGAAAACAAAAATGTAAAGGAATGCACTTAAATTGTTTGTCTATTAACTGACGAATTTGTTTTTATTCAATATAGTAAATGATACACACTCACAAGCATATCGCGAAAACAGAACCTGGTTATTTCTCCTTTAAATTTTGATAATATTTAATATTATCGGAAAAATATATTGTTTTTGTATTGTTTATATCTAGCTGTAAAATTGGGACAGGTTTCGTGAAACAGACAGTTGTAAAAAGTGAAACACTGCGGTCCCAATTTGTTGTTGGTGTCAAACATTCCGTTCAAATGTTGAATATCTGCTGCTTCGTTAGTCGGATCGTTACCAAACTACATCTGTCGCTTTCTCATGGTGATGGCTATCCACCCTGTAAAAATAAACAAATCTTAATAACGTGTGGAGGTATCCGAATGTGATAGTTGTTTATTTTTTTGTGTAAACAACAATTCGATTATTTTCTGATTATTCCACAAATATTGATGAAAAAAGCGCATGGAAGGCAGAAAATAGAGCAGAATCTGTGACTGCTGGTCATTGCCTGATGTGTCCAGCCAGTGACCCAAACAGGGAAAAGTTTTGACAACTTTATCAGGCAAATTTCTGACTTTTTATTTCACCATAATCGATGGAATACCAGTAATAAGAAAGTTATCAGGGCTCCAGATAAGCTGTTTGTCATAAAGAGTTGTAGCCCCTGATTTCAAATTAAATGCGTATTTTAATTTTACTAATATTTATTCACTTATTATACCCCCCTCAACGAGTTGTGGGGGGTATGCTGGAGTCAGGTTGTCCGTCCGTCCGTGCATCCGTGCACAGGGTTATGGACTTGGTAAAGGATAGGGTTGGTTACAATTAGCCATCTAAAAAATCCTTTTATGTGGCTAAAAATCGTTTTATGTGGCTAATATTTAACATGTGATAAGCCACATAAATATAGTACTGAAAGAACGTCCGTCCGTCCGTCCCGTCCGTCCGTCCGTCCGTGCGTCCGTGCGTCCGGTAAACTTAACATCAGAGAAATAGTGTTATAACTTCTATTTCCTTCATCTAAAATGCTTGATATTTCACACATGCATTCCTGTAAGGCTCTACTACCATGCTGTCCAAATCCACGACCGTCCAACCCCCGCAGATCCCAAGTCAAGGTAAATACTTTAGTCTACAAAACTTCACAGAGAAAATTATTATAACTTCTATCCTTCATTGAAAATTCTTATTATTTCACTTGTACATTTCCTCTAAGTGTACTAACATGCGTGACAAACTACGACTGTCCAACCCCCGCTGATCCCAAGGTCAAATACTTAGTCTCTTTACAAAACTTAACATCAGAGAAATATGTTATAACTTCTATTTCCTTTCATTGAAAATTCTTAATATTTCATGTGCTAAAAGTGACTTATCCCCGCGATCTTCGAGGTCAACGTCCCACATACATTACCGTACCTCCGAATTAAACGCTGTTACTATCATGCTTTACAAAACTTACATCGAGAAATATTTTTGTACCCAAACTCATTTCCCTTCTCTAAAATCTTAATATTTCACACATGCATCCAGTAAGCTCCTAAACCCCTACCCTGTCCCAAATCCTGACCGTCCCAACCCCCTCTGATACCAAGGTCAAGGTCAAATACTTAGTCTCTTTACAAAACTTAACATCAGAGAAATATTGTTTAGACTTCTATTTCCTTCATCTAAAATGCTTAATATTTCACACATGCACCATCTAAAATTCTTAATATTTCACACATGCATTCCTGTAAGGCTCTAATACCATGCTGTGCCAAATCCATGACCGTCCAACCCTCGCTGATCCCAATGTCAAGGTCAAATACTTAGTCTCTTTACAAAACTTAACATCAGAGAAATAAGTTATAACTTCTATTTCCTTCATTGAAAATTCTTATTATTTCACTTGTACATTCCTCTAAGGTTGTACTATCATGCTGTGACAAATCTACGACTGTCCAACCCCCGCTGATCCCAAGGTCAAATACTTAGTCTCTTTACAAAACTTAACATCAGAGAAATATGTTATAACTTCTATTTCTTTCATTGAAAATTCTTAATATTTCATGTGCTGTGACAAATCCCCGCTGATCTCGAGGTCAACGTCACATACATACCGTATAACCTCGAATTAACGCCCCCTTAAGGTTGTACTATCATGCTGTGACAAATCTACGACTGTCCAACCCCCGCTGATCCCAAGGTCAAGGTCACATACTTAGTCACTTTACAGTGCAGTCTGCGTTTTTGTTCCACCGTAGACAACACTTGCAAACTCAACGCGAACGCAACGCGAACGCAACGGTTTGCTGTAGCGTTGTATACGTTGTTTAAACGTATAATACGTTTCGTACACGTGTAATGCACATTGTCAAACCGTTTAGTTTAAAAGCGTTGTATACGTTGTTTAAACGTATAATACGGTTCGTACACGTGTAATACACATTGTCAAACCGTTTAGTTTAAAAGCGTTGTATACGTTGTTTAAACGTATAATACGGTTCGTACACGTGTAATACACATTGTCAAACCGTTTTAAAGCGTGTAATACGTTTAGCGCTTCAAGGCGTATAACACGCTTTGGCGTATACATATGTAGCGAGGTGAAAGCGTTGAAACGTGTACAACGCTTTACCTGGAAGCGTGTAGCTATATGAAAGCGTACAACGGTTACACGTTTTAACGCGAATACCTGTTCGGCCCCGATCGCTTCGAGGCGGCCTTGTTTCGTCCCTTTTAAAATATCGCGAATACATGTACCTGTTCGGCCTGGATCGTTTACAGGCGGATCGTTTCGCGCCTACATGTACCACCATTCCGCACATGCGAATTATTGTAAGGCAGACTCATTTCGCCCCATGATATGGAAAATGAATTATACGGGTGTAAACAACAATACATTAATTGCAGCTCCATTATAACGCGATGGTCGGGTACGTTGTATAGTGCTCGCGATAGACAGACGCTTATTACAATGTATAATGCTCGCGATCAACAGGCGCTTAAAAGGATTAATTGTTAATAAATAATGGTCACGTGTCCTGCCTATTCATGCGGATGATTAGCTGTTGATACGTGCATAATCCCACCGAAATTCCGCATGAACTCTGAATTTTGTGTCAACTTTTCAACACCATTTACGGAAAATATTTTCGAAATCAATATCGGCGAAACATGGCGACAGATCTGCGTATAATCCAGTGTTTTTTTGTAATCCATTCCTTTCGGAATACACATTTACGGGTATGAAATTATTAAATAATTTATTTTTATTTTGTGTACCACTCATTTGAACCGTCTCGACGAGACGGTTTAAATGGTGCTCGCGGAATATACTTCTGAGTGCATAGAAGGAAAATATTTTCCCGCAAACATAATCGTATCCTCAGCATGAAATGTGTTACTGCATGATTGCCCCATGAGTCACACGTTCGCGACGTCTGCGGAACATCAAAGGGCGACCAATCAGTAACATTTCAAAACATAGCCTAAATGAGTGGTCACGACGCATTTCTGTGCTGAATGATGTCATACAATAAGCACCTGTTAGTTGACAGGCTTAGTGTTATCGATTTTTTTGCAGCACAAAGCAACACACAAATCTCGTCTGTGTAATATCACAGGTTGAAGTAACGGACCGAGGTCTATAAATACATTAAATATGCCTAAAATCTTCAATTAATGAAGAAAAAAATATTATTTTTTTTTTATTTATACCCTACACCCTCCATAAAAATTCATTTTTTTTCTTCGTTCATTGATTCTTTTAGGCATATTTAATGTATTTATAGACCTCAGAAATGGCGAATCTAGGAACTCTCGTATCTTTACGCTGAAGCCAGTCTATTTCAGTCAATAATCCGCTATACACCTCTCCCACGCGTGTGTTAAGAAAAATCGATATATGGAGAAACTGAATACACAGCGAGCTGCACACTGGTTTAACACGGATATGGCCCGCGGATATGTGTCATAAATTACTTGGTGGTCAAAACCGGTAAATTTACAAGGTTTATAGCGAAATAGCAGCCGACTGGCAATTGTTCTCGGACCGATTTTTAAGACTAGTTTTCAAATCTCAATCGGTCTGAGAGTTCAAAAATCGGTCCAGAACCGGAAAACTGAAAATTTTAGTAGCCCTGCAGTCTAGAAGTATATATACACACACGAAGAACGATCTGAGCATGCGCATTCTACGCGATACACGGTTGGCATACCAAAATGTGTAATGCGTTAAAACCCGTGGAAACGTGTTATTACGTATAACACGGTTTCATCTGTACGTTGCTGTGTACAACCGTTTGTATACGTTTACAACCGTTGTACACGGATTACACGCTTTTGAAACTCAATGCGTTGTTTACAACCGTTGTACACGGATTACACGCTTTTGAAACTCAATGCGTTGAACACGGTTTGCTCGACTTTCGCGCATGCGCAAGAGTGGGGAAACGCAACGCATGGCCGAAAACGTATTACACGTAGACGACACACGGTTTGAAACGCAACTAACGGAAACTCCACGGATACGCAACGCACAACACTTTGTACACGTATAAACCCGGAACATTTTGACAGAAATAACTGTACAAAACTTAACATCAGAGAAATCGGTTATAACTTCTATTTCGTTGCTCGGATCTGCTTCACATTTCACACACTCATTGCTCCAATGGACCTCTACCACCCTGTGACAAATTCACGTTCATGCCGCTCGCGCTAATCCCAGAGTCAAGGTCACAAGCCCACACACTTGGAAATTTTTACATATTTTAGGGGTACCTGGGCCCACGCGGGGGGTATTCCGTAAGCCCCGCTTACTGACCAATCTAGTTTATACTGTAATAAAGTTGAACATTTACTTGGTTGAGCTGCAAAAAAAGCAAACAGTGCAGTTCAAATAAGTAAATTTTTAAATTTCTTTTGTTTTTTTTTATCATTTTGTCCTTATTTAATAATAAAATCAATAATACATTTGTAAAGTAAAATACGCATTGAATTTGAAATCTGGGGGTATAATACTCTTTAGATACAAAACTTATCTGGAGCTCTGGATTGATTCACCTCTGTCTTTATCATTCCCTCTAGGAAGGGCGCTCCGGTCAAGCGTATTGCGGCCGCGGTGCTGGACTCGGACTCCGATGAAGACCTCGATGACCCGGCCCCTGTCAGCAGTAAGGGTGACGACGACGATGAATGGCTGAAGATCACCGGACAGACACCCACGACGACCACCACCGATACGAAACCCGTCGCGAAAACTGGTAAGGTGAAAGTTTCCACGGTTATCAATAACCTCCAGGATGCAAGTGTCAAAATGGCCGATAAAGACTAATTTAACTGTAAAAATAAATGTTTTATACAGCAAATTTGACGCCTGTGTTGCAAATTCCAGCAGCCTATTTCACCACAATTGCAAAATAGACTTTGAGGGAGTAATCATTTATTTTCCCCGAAATGCATTATTTCATATAGAACAAACGAATGCATATATTTGATGATCAAAAGTATGCAGAACTATTATACTGAATTTATACTGAATTTATACTGAATTTATTACATTATCACAGCCAAAATGGCTGTGATAATGTAATAAATTCAGAAAAATAAAAATTAATAAATTTATCCTTAAATTGAAAATTTCTCCCTCAAAGTGTACTTAGCACGATAGGTATGCTTAGCAATTTTGATGAAATACGCTACTGGAGTCGAATGTCAGGGGTCAAAATACCTTGAAGGGTCCCTATTGAAAATCATAGGTAACAGAACTCCAGATAAGTTTTGTATTTAAAGAGTATTATACCCCCAGATTTCAAATTCAATCCAATTTAAAACCTTATCTGGAGCTCTCGGGTATTATGGAAGTTCTAAAAGAGTATTATACCCCCAGATTTCAAATTCAAAACCTTATCTGGAGCTCTGAGGTATTATGGAAGTTTTATAAAGAGTATTATACCCCCAGATTTCAAATTCAATCCCATTTAAAACCTTATCTGGAGCTCTTGAGGTAATATGGAAGTTTTCGATAGAACAAACGAATGCATATATTTGATGATCAAAAGTATGCAGAACTATTATACTGAATTTATACTGAATTTATACTGAATTTATTACATTATCACAGCCAAAATGGCTGTGATAATGTAATAAATTCAGAAAAATAAAAATTAATAAATTTATCCTTAAATTGAAAATTTCTCCCTCAAAGTGGTACATTAGCACGATAGGTATGCTTAGCAATTTTGATGAAATACGCTACTGGAGTCGATGTCAGGGGTCAAAATATACCTTGAAGGGTCCCTATTGAAAATCATAGGTAACAGAACTCCAGATAAGTTTTGTATTTAAAGAGTATTATACCCCCAGATTTCAAATTCAATCCAATTTAAAACCTTATCTGGAGCTCTCGGGTATTATGGAAGTTCTAAAAGAGTATTATACCCCCAGATTTCAAATTCAAAACCTTATCTGGAGCTCTGAGGTATTATGGAAGTTTTATAAAGAGTATTATACCCCCAGATTTCAAATTCAATCCCATTTAAAACCTTATCTGGAGCTCTTGAGGTAATATGGAAGTTTTCTGAGTATTTTTATCAGCGGGTGGAGGTCGGGAGCAAGTGAAGGGTAATTTCATGATAGAGATTCATTCTTACTGGAATCACGATATCCCTGGTTTGGCCCTCGGGTATATTTTTGGCATTCTTGTTACTTGTGAGGTGAATATGGGTATACCCATAATAAGATTAGTACTGATCCTATTACTTTTGTGGAGTTGGGCTAAGGGACAGTGTGGCATCAGGTCAAGTTTTTCTCATTTCAGGGATGAGTATATATTTTTATTCCCTCGCCGATAGGCAAGAGGGGATATAGCATTAGTCTATGTACGTGTGTGCGTCAGTAACACCTTTTATTTCTCAATAACTTATAAACCGGATCCACAGGCTGATCTGGATCTACACTGGTTGTAAAGCCCATAAGCCACATTTGTCTAGTAACAGCCACATATATAGACAAGAATATAATTGAATTGTTAACAAGCATAAAACTCTTATTCATCCAACCGTGGGTGGCAGATGGGAGCATGTTTTAATGATTGGGGTTGATTCTTATCGGAATCCCGACCGGAGACCTGGTTTGGCCCTCACGTACGTCATTGGCATTCTTGTATGGGGAAGGGGCCCAATGACTGGTGTGGTATGGACCTGGCACCTGGTCAGGTTATTCTAATTTAACGGCTGAATTTTATTTTATTTTCGATGTAAATATTCCGTTCTGATTTTGAAATTTTTCCCCCAATGCAACAGGTTAAATATGTAACGGGATCACAAACCCGTCGACGCAGTCATAAATGACCTTAGCTATTGATAGGCCATTATGATTAAACACCAATAAATCAAATTGACGAACATAAAGCCATTACCAACCAATCATGCCTGTATTCCTTGCCACGCCCAGGTTCCAATACACTCTTGAGACCATCAAATGGGGCTCCATATGGGGTAGCAGCCATCTCGTTACAGGGCTCCAGATAAGTTTTGATTCAATGCGTATTTTGCTTTTACAAATGTATTATTGATTTTCTTCCTTATTAAATAGGGAACAAATGATAAAGAAATATAAAACACATTTAAAAATTCACTTATTTATTCAACTTTATTACAGTATTTTCACTACTCAATTTGAAAATCAATGCATATTTTCACTACTCAATTTAAAAATTACTGCATATTTTCACATTGGTGCGAGTATTTTGTACTCCCACTTTTGATAATCGGTGCTTATTTTGCTAAAATAATACGCCAATACGCACCTTATCTGGAACTCTGCACTCTTGAGACCATCAAATGGGGCTCGATATGGGGTAGCGGCCATCTGGTTATACATGTAATTCCCAGATTCCAAGCCGATTATGTTCGACTCGGACAGCGATGCTGGTGGTTCGGACATTGGCGACAAAGACGACAAAGACGACATCTTCCAACCTCCGAAACCGGCCAAGCCCGCAGCCAAGAAACCAGCCGCAGAGAAGAAACCCAGAGCTCCAAAGAAAGCTAAGGGTACCTTAACGTTTTCAGCCCTTAAACCTTCCGCCTTCAAACCCGGGATGGGTTGTGACCTGACTTCCAATCCGGAGGTTGTGTGGGTTCAAGCCTCGCCCTGGGCGTGAAAATACTAACATAGTATTTCCATCCCACTGATCTGTCGGATGAGACTTTAACTGTGGTCCCGTCTCTATATGACCTAAGCTGTTGCTGGGACGTTAAACCCATTCACTTTCACTTTTTTTCACCTTCAACCTTTTCAATAGAGATGAGCCGTGGTCTAGAGAATATGGCATTAAACTTCAATGCCGGAGGTTGTGAGTTCAATCCTCACTGTAAGCGTAAAAATTACTTTCACAGTGCATGTATTTCCATCCAATGGTCTTTAACTCTTTGCATGCTAGCGGCGAAAATATCCGCCAAACGAATTAGGAGTATATGTTGTATTTCTCTCTGTAAATATGTCTTGAAATTTCATTCCTCAGGACTCAATTCTAATGAAATTCCAAGACATATTCATGATATTTATGGTAAGAAATGCAAGAAAATATGATGAATTTTTGTCCGCTAGTTTTTAACTATTTATATCCCACAAGTTTCCCAGCATGCACAGTTAAACTGTGGTCCCCCATCTCTATGACCTTAGCTGCTGCTCGGAGTTAAACGAAAATCACTTGCAAAAACTGCAGATCCGATGAGATGGCTCGTTACGAGCCGGCCCGGCTCAACTGGATCTACACTGTTTGCAGGCCTGTATAGTGGTATTGGGAAAAAGTGTAGATCCAGATGAACCGGCTCGTGGCGAGCCGTCTCATCAGGATCTGCACTTTTTGCAAGTAATTTTAATATTTTTGAGAACAAAAACACCCCCTTTTCATAAATGGACTTGTCTGAAAATCATTTTGTGACGATTGGATTGGTTGCAATTTTAACATATCAAACATATCGAAATCCATTCCTGTTACTTAGGGTGATAGGGTTCAACAAACGCTTTCATTGTAGTCGTGGATGCAGAGCCGATGTTTGACGACCACTCAGACACGGATTCAAAGCCAGTTAAGGACGACCGGGTAAATGACGAACTCTTCAAGCCAGTGGAATCACTGAAACCGACGAAGAAGGTCACGATCAAGAGACCCCCGAAGGAAAAGAAGCCAGCGGGCGAGAAAAAGCCACGAGCCCCGAAGAAAACTGGCGAGAAGAAAGGTATATATCAGTCTATATATAGATATAGAACTTGGAAATTTGTGTGTGACTTCCCTTGGGAACCTTTGAGACATCGTCGGTGTTCGAATTGACAGTTTGTCGGTTTGATGTCACGTTGCTTAGTTTATACTAAGCACCGACACGGTGCTTAGTTTAAACTAAGCACCGTGAAGTTAAATTTACAAATACGGCCAATTGTAGCATCCAGGATATCCCATGTCAAATGGAGAAATGGGGCTTATGGTTTTGTGACCAGTGCATCCGCACAGTCTGATCAGGATCTGCACCATTCACCATTCACCATTCTATCAATGAAACACCTGTCGTGCGTCTAATACGCAATATAGATCGTTATCAGGCTACAGGTGTGTGGTATTTGCTCAGGAGCTACACTGGTCAGAAATTCCATAAGCCCCATTTAGCCACATGTCTGTGATGGGCCTCCAATCAGTCTATTCTAATGTCACATTTGTCTTATATTGTTTTTATATGTGCTTTGATGGAACCCACCCTTAACCCTTACAATGCTGAATTTAATTTGTGTTGTCTTCTGATATTTTTTATTTTCCATTTTTCTCATCAAAAACTTGGTTTGACAGCACTTTAGAATCATTTCCAATGGAAATGATTCTAAAATGCTGCCAAACCATGTTTTTACTGAGAGAAAAGACAAAATACGAATTAACAGCAGACGACTATTTTCGGTTTCCGCATTCTAAGGGTTAAAGGTACATGCCCACACAGTAGGCACATGTTCTTATATCAGAGACATTTTCTGGCAAAATAAACATTCAGTCACCATTTCCCCAAGTACTGATTGGCATTATTATACAGTTTACATCAGACGTAAATTTCCACACTGGTATCAGGGACGATAACCGTGTTTCCTTACTATTTATTCTCTGTATTTATTGTTTGATGTGCAATTATCATACTTTATATTGTCGAAACTATTATTTTTTCAGGTGACGCATTTAATTAGCATAAATAATTAAAAATTATCATGCCTCATTTGCATATGAAAGTAGCCTAATACCACCGCATGTCGCTATCAGTAAAATACATATTACCAAATGATTATATCTGTATAGCGTAGTTTTTAGAACTGGTGGAAGTGACACAATTATACACTTATTTAATTCCTATAGAGATCATTTTGTGCCTACTGAGTGAGCATGTACCTTTAAGGATTCATATCATAGCTGTGAGTTCACGGGATTCAAAAAGTTGACTTTCTCAAATGACCTAGAAATTTGTGTAAATTTAAAGTTTTCTTTTTATACACAATCTCTATTAATTAAGTCCAGTATGCCATGGGGGCATATGCATGTTTTACAAACATAATGTCTACATCTAAATGGACAGGTGTCCGTCCCCTCATGCAGAATCATTGCCGTCTGTATTCTGACTTCGCTTTTGAACGGATGTAAAACTATCAGTTTACACCGAACTCAAAAGCCATCAATCCTGTATCTCTCGTCGGTCACAATTTGTCGATCGACACCTCATATCTGTACGTCTGTGTGTTTTCCTCCCCCTGTGTAGATAGTAAGCAGCCCTCAATAGCCGCAGCCTTTACCAAATCGAATGCCGCCAAACCCAAATCACAGATTCTAATAGATTCTGATAGTGACGTTGACGTAGCTTCGAGCAAAGGTTTGTTTAGCTTTGAAGAGTCAATGTTCTCCCTCACTTGTTTCACCAAGGCATGTTGCTTGTTAGACTATTTGTCTGTGATCAATTTTAGGATAAATTTATTAATTTTGATTGTACTGAATTTATTACATTACATGTATCACCCATTTTGGCTGTGATAATGTAATGAATTCAGTATAATAATTTTGCATATTTTTAATCATCAAATATATGCAGTTGTTCATTCTATATGACAAAATGCATTTTGGGAAAAATAAATGATTACTCCCTCAAAGTATACTTTGCTAGAAAAGTATACTTTGCAATGTTGGTGAAATAGGCTACAGAGCTCCAGATAAGGTGTGTATTGGCGTGTTTTACCCACTTATTTTAGCAGAATACGCATTGATTATCAAAAGTTGGGAGTCCAAAATACTCCTGTAGCAATGTGAAAATACGCATTGACTTTCAAATTGCGTAGTGAAAATACTGTAATAAAGTTGAACATTAAAAAATTCACTTAGTTGAACTGCAAAAAGCAAACACCGTTTGCTTTCTGCAGTTCAACTAAGTGAATTTTTTAATTTGTTTTATTTGTTTTCATTTGCTATTTAATAACGAAAAAATCTATAATAATAATAAAAGTAAAATATACATTGAATTTGAAATCTGGGGGTACAATACTCTATAGATATAAAACTTATCTGGAGCGCTGTGGTGATTATGTGGCTGTGACTAGAGAAATGGTGCTTATGGCATTTGTGACCAGTGTAGGTCTTGATCAAATAGCACATTTTTGTAGCATAATAATCATGATAATGTTCTATTATTAATTGTTCGATGCATGACAGGTGTTTCATTGATGGAATGGCGAACAGTGCAGATCCTGATCAGACTGTTAGGACGCACAGGCTGATCTGGATCTACACTGATCGCAAAACCCATTTTCCCCAGTCACAGCGACATTAGAGTTAAAGGGACAAATATGAAGAACTATCTTATGCCAAGCATAGGATTGATTTGTTGTATCTATTAATAGATATTATAACTTAATAAACCACAAACCCCTATTCCAATGTTTCTGCCTAATGCCTTCTTTATCAAGGAATGAGGTGACTACAATTGGTTAAAGGGGATATATCAGGATTTTTTGAGACAGAAAAATACTATAAAAAAATAAAAATGTGTTTCCATCATGTCTCTGTGTAATGTGGTTTAACCCATTTCAGTCTAAGGATACAATAATTTTTATTGGAAAAATCTCATTCTTTTGTTTATTTCTCCATAAAGGTATATGTTGTTACCACTCATTTGAACCGTCTCGTCGAGACGGTTCAAATGAGTGGTAACAACATATACTTTCGAGATGAAATGAAGAAAATAGGATTTTCCCCCCTAAAAAGTTTTGTACTACTATAAGTGTATCCCGTCTTTAATGGGTTAATTGACGAAACTGGGACTGCTGGGTTGTTCAATTTTCACCGATACATAAGTATCAGATGTTGAATGTAACAAGATAGGAAATCTGATATTTATGTACCTATATGGGTGAAAATAGAAACAACCCAGTGGACCAAGTATCGTCACGTATCTTCAATTAAACCACTTTACACGCGGCCATGATGTTGTTTTTTAAATCATGATATGCCCCTTCAGGGATTCCACTGGGGAAAATAAAAAAATAAAATAAAAATTGAAAATTTAACAACAACAAAAAATCGAAACTTGTAATTTTTTTATCGCCAACTGTTTATTTGTATCGCCAATTGCGAAAGTGTCGATCACCAGCGGAATCCCTGCCCCTTTAAGTGGCATCCATTTCAGATTTTGTAATGTTTATCATAACATATCCACACATTTATGAGATACATTTATCACATGTTTGATAACATACGTGGTCTATGCATGGATAAATGTTGTGAAATCTGAAATGGCTGCCACGTAATACGATCTTAGTCGACTTATTATCCCCTCGCCGATCGACGTGGTTACAACAACAATGGCCGAAAGTGTTGAAAGCATGCCCACTCCAAAGTAAGTTTTATTTGATAATTTCCTTAATAGGCAACGGAGTTTAATGAAATATGGCGCAGCAAACGCGTCTTCATGACTGCATTTGGTGATCCGGGGAGTTCAGCACATACGTATGTCGTTTTTGCGAATAATCGATTTCCGTGCCAGTAGACGACAGAAGTTTGGGCCAAAGTACCGAGACCACCAAAATGCAGCTTAACAAGACGCGTTTGATGCGCCATGTTTCATCAAAATCCGTTACATAAGAACAAAATAAAAGAATACGTACTTTGAATCAGAGGGCTTCTGGAAGTTTCAGGACTTGTTGTTGTTGTTTTTGTAACCAGATGATCATACACCTTGATATAGCGTTAGTCGATGTAAGTACGTACGTTAGTAACACCTGCCTGAGAGGGCATTAGCTTAGTGATAAGGATGTCCTTGTTACTTGATAAGAGCCTTGGGCCTAAACGTTGGATCGGTGGATTTGTGCTTTATAAGTTTCGTTCAACAGTTGATAATTCCAGCACAAAAATATTTACACAATTCCCTAACATTTGATTGGCCCGTAGCAAGTCTCTGTCCAAAATTTATATCCCAGTAAACTCCCACGCCAAACTACTTTCCGTAACCGTGAGGCGCAGTTAAAATAATTCTTAAGAAAACGGAAAATAAACACATTTTCTTGATTAATTTATTTCAAATGCTGGAATTATAAGGAATGAATTGCATTTTTGTTGAATTTATCGGGGATATAAATTTGGAAACGTCGCCGGAAGGCCTCGTCCAGTATTCCCGCCACTTTTACAAGTTTATACCCCGATAAATTCCACAAAAAGGCCATTCATTCCTATAATATACTGCGGAAAGTGTCTTATAAAGACAATATACTTTTAGCGATTGTGCTTGCATGAATATAGCAAATTATTTGATTGCATATTTGTTCCTTTAAATTATATAGCACCTGTTCCATTAAATCTGACTGATCTGTTACTGTTAAAACAATTTATCCTTTATCTCCTGCATGCTGGGAAATTTGTGGGCTATAAATAGTTCAAAAATAGAATGTGACAATTCATTACATTTTCCGTCATTTCTGCCGAAATTTCATGAATATGACTTGGAATTTTGTTATATAAGTGCTTTCAAGACATTTACAGACAGAAGATTGTGGTATGTCGAGGTTATATTCACCACTATCATTCAGAGTTACAGCAGCATCTGGGGACCGTTTCACTAAACTTTGTACGACTAAAATGTTCGTAAGTGACAATTTAGGATCGCCTGGAAATTTCAATAGATAGATTTACATTTATTGCAGCCTATGTTACATGTAAATTCAATAATTCTTTGCAAGAAAACATTAATGTAAAATGTACAGACTATCATAATTTTTCACTTACGAACATTTTAGTCGTACAAAGTTTAGTGAAACGGCCCCCAGTTTACTAACTGAATAGCAACAGTGTAGGTAGGCCCTGATCAGACTGTGCAGACTGATAGAGGTTAAAACTGATAGAAAAAAAACGTCATTTCTGTTTTTATTATACCTCTGGCATACGAAGTACATTTAATATTTTTGTATTTCCGTCCGTCCGTAAGATTTGCATTAAAGTTTTTTGGTATTTATTTTCCTCTGCATCTGTAGGTCGGATTGACTTCACTTGCAACTTTGTGTTCTTCTTTATCACCATCGATATTTTAAATCTAGACTATAGGCGGCTTTCATGCCCAAGGTCAAGGTCAAATTACTTTGAAATTGGCATTAACGTTTTTGAAATATTTGCATTAAAGTTTTTAAGTACACAATATCTGAATATATGAAAACTTTAAACTTCATTTACTTATCCTTGTCCAAATTTTCATTCTATAGCCCACCCACGTGGCTTTTATGCCCAAGGTTAAGGCCAAATGACTTCGAAAATAATTGGTGGTCGGACCAGCAGCCAATTTCACTGAAATTGCAAAGTATACTTATCTTGCTAAGTACACTTTGAGGCAGAAATTTTCAATTTAAGGATTGATTTATTAATTTTATTATACTGAATTTATTACATTATCACAGCTGTGATGATGTAATAATTTCAGTTTAATAATTCTGCATACTTTTAATCATCGAATATATGCAGTTGTTAGTTCTATATGAAATAATGCATTTCTGGGGAAAATAAATGATTTCTCCCTCAAAGTATACTTAGCTAGATAAGTATTCAATTTATGTGAAACAGCTACTGGTATCCGTGTGATCCCAGTCTAGATGAGTCGATCAGTAGATAATACCAACCGGCAAAATTCAAATTCCATAACCCATTGCAGACTATGAAATTTTCTAAAAAATAAAATTAAAAAAATCCCTATTTTCCTCATTTCTTCTCGAAAGTATATGTTGTCACCACTCATTTGAACCATCTCTGCGTGGTAACAACATATAATTTTATTGAGAAATAAATTAGAAAATCAGAATTTTTTCAACATAGTTATTGTATCCTTAAGACTTCAATGGGTTAATACTCCATCACACAGCTAACACTGTTCTTGACCTCCTTAACCCTTACGATGCTGAATTAAATTTTGTCATCTGCTGTTTATTTTCAAATTACCATTTTTCGCATGCTGCTGTTTCATATTTTGGATTTTAACCCTTGCTACGCTGAATTAAATGTCGTCTGCTGGAAATGTTTTGTTTTCAATATTTCTCGACAAAAACTTGGTTTTGACAGCACATGAGAATCGTCTCCAGTGGAGACGATTCTCATGTGCTGTCAAAACCGTTTTTTTTTGTTAAGAATCAAAGCAAAAATGAAAAACAGCAGACAGCAATTTTCGTCAACGGCGTAGGAAGGGTTAACCCTTACGAAGTTACGATGCTGAATTAAATTTTGTCATCTGCTGTTTATTTTCAAATTACCATTTTTCGCATGCTGCTGTTTCATATTTTGGATTTTAAACATGGATTGGGAGTATTTCAGAATCATTTCCAATGTTTTTGATGAGAAAAAATGGAAAATAAAAATCAAGTTTAATTCAGCATTGTACGTGTTAGAAATTGTTGAGATCTTGCACAACTCCCCTTTTGGACTTAGTATTTCACAAATTTTGCTTTGTAACATTGTCACATAAGGCTACAAAAAATTAATGTTTAGATTTTCATCCCCGCCCACCCAAGGATTTTTTTATTATTATTTTTTTTTATTAAAAAAACATTTGGTAAAATTTACGAGAATGATGCGGCCCGCGTATTATACCGCTCCCACAGCTTTTTATCTGAGTGCTTTACGTAGCGCAATACAGCAACCCTGGAACCCAACCCCTGCAGATTAGCAATACTTCAATATGAACATGTTATTACAAAACACTATTGCACGCAACTGCGCCTTGCCGTTTTAGTATTGCCTGAAAATAAAAGTGTCCCACCCGCCCCAGTTTTCCCCAAAATTGGGATGAGAATCTAAACATTAATTTTTTGTCGACTAATAAATAGCTGGAGGCTTGATAGTGTAGTTACTTGATGATGTGTAGATGTGCAAAGTCAATTGTGATTTTTAATTCGACATCGGATCGTCTGTGGCCGGTTGGCACATGTGATGGGTATTCAGGGATTCCGCTGGGGAAAATAAAAAAAATCGCCACTTCAAAAAAAATAAAAACAATTGGCAATAAAAAAATTACAATTTTCGAAAATTTGAAAATTGTAATTTTGTATCGCCAATTGCGAAAGTGGCGATCGCCAGCGGAATCCCTGGGTATTTTAATGATCGGGGTTCATCCTCACCGGAATTCCGACTGGAGAACTGGTTTGGCCCTCACATACGTCTTTGGCATTTTGTATGTGACAGTTGAATCTGGTTATATCCCTTATGTGAGTATTACGATTATTCGTAATCCTATTTTAGATGAAGGGGCCAAGTGACTTTGTTGTGTGGTATGGACCTGGCACCAAGTCGGGTTATTCTAATCTCCGGGCTGAATATATTTTTTCTGGATGTAAATGTTCCGTTCTGATTTTTGGATTTTCCCCCCAATGCAGCAGGTTAAAACGTGATCAACGAGTTTGCCCAGCTTTACATGGCCTTAGCTGTTGATAGGCCGTTAAACTCCAATAAACAAACAAACATCGACACCAGATCATGGATTATTTGCACGTTTTGGGCTAGAATATCGCAATTTTGCTTGTAACTCGTTAATTTTGTATACAGTAATAGCTAAGGGCTTCAAACTTGGTATGTAGCTTCCTTATGATGTGTAGATGCACAAAGTTAATTTGATTTTTGATTCGACCCCGGGTCATGGATTACCTCCCCCTTTTAGACGTTCACCCAGAGCTCCAGATAAGGCACGTATTGATGTATGTTACACACTTATTTTAGCTGAATACGCATTGATTTTCAAAATTAGGAGTACAAAATACTCACAACAATTGGAAAATACTCATTGATTTTAAACCGAGGAGTGAAAAATCACAATTTATGTTTTACCGCGGGGCGGGCGGGCGGGTGGGTGGGCGGCGGACAGAAAAATTGCATAGTTTGTGTACACAACTCTGAAAGCGTTCTGTCATTCGATCTGAAACTATACACGTCATCTACACGTATTGAGGATGTGCACCTTGGTGTTTTTATGCAGAAAAAATATTTTTAACAAAAATATCACCTTTTTAACTTGGCCATATTTACTACATTTTTGTATCGAATTCTATATAATTTCTACTTTACACTAAATTAGTATACCTGTTTATTACAACAAGAGAAAGAAATAATGCTATAGACTTTCAAATTCTCATATATTTATTGCCTTGGTAACAGCTTCACATTTCTGCATCAAGTGGGTGGTTGGTCGGGCGAACGTGACGGCGTAAATTAACGGTAGGGATTCCTCTGTTATTGCCCATTATAAAAGTAGTAAGATTATTACTGATCCTACTGCTTTTGGTAGGGGGCCTAGTGATTCTGGTGTGGTGATGACCTGGCATCAAATCAGGATTATTCTGATTTCAGTGCTGAATATATAGTTTTTTATTGTGAATATTAGAGTTCTGATTTTGGGATTTCCCCCCCGCATTTCCCCCCCCCCCCCCCCCCCCCCCCCCCCCCCCCCCCCCCCCATTTGTACATGTAAATGACCTTAGCTGTTGATAGGCCTTTTAAACCCCAACAAACAAACATATTCTGCATCTTGGCTGTCTGGCCCATCTTCGACGGGCGTATTTTGTGACTTACCTTATCAAATCCACGACCGTCCAACCCCCGCTGATCCCAAGCTCAAGGTCAAATACTTAGTCTCTTTACAAAACTTAACAACAGAGAAATATTTCCTTCATCTGAAATGCTTAATATTTCACACATGCATTCCTGTAAGGCTCGACTACCATGCTGTGCCAAATCCACGACCGTCCAAACCCTGCTGATCCCAAGGTCAAGGTCAAATACTTAGTCTATACAAAACTTAACATCAGAGAAATATTGTTATAACTTCCGTTTCCTTCATCTAAAATGCTTAATATTTCACACATGCATTCCTGTAAGGCTCTACTACCATGCTGTGCCAAATCCATGACCGTCCAACCCCCATTGATCCCAAGGTCAAGGTCAAATACTTGGTCTCTTTACAAAACTTAACATCAGAGAAATAAGTTATAACTGCTATTTCCTTCATTGAAAATTCTTAATATTTCACTTGTGCATTCCTCTAAGGTTGTACTATCATGCTGTGACAAACCTACGACCGTCCAACCACGGCTGATCCCAAGGTCAAGGTGACATACTTAGTCTCTTTACAAAACTTAACATCAGAGAAATATGTTATAACTTCTATTTCTTTCATCGAAAATTCTTAATATTTCATGCATGCATTCCTCTAAGGCTCTACTATCATGCTGTGACAAATCCCCGCTGATCTGAAGGTCAAGGTCACATACTTAGTCTCTTTACAAAACTTAACATCAGAGAAATATGTTATAACTTCTATTTCCTTGCTCGGATCTGCTTCACATTTCACACACGCATTGCTCCAATGGACCTCTACCACCGTGTGACAAATTCACATTCGTGCCCAGAGTCAAGGTCACACACTTGGAATTTGTTTTACATATTTATGGGTACATGGGCCCACGCGGGTATTCGTTAAGCCTCACTTACTGACCAATCTAGTTGATAACGGAAACATTTAGTAATTCATTTGTAAAAATAAAATATGCATTGAATTTGAAATCAAAGGGTATTCTACTCTTTTAGACACAAAGCTTATCGGGAGCTGTGAAGCTATTTTCTAGTAGTTTAATCCCACTGATTACAGCTCGAGGGTCGAAGAAAGCGTCAAGAAAAAAGAAGGCGCCATGGGAGGAGGACGAGTCGGATGACGACCGCCCCAAGAAGGCCACCAAGAAGAAAAACCCCTGGTCCGACTCAGACTCGGAAGACGAGAAACCACAGGTCGCCGTGTCTCAGAAACGACCAGCGAAGCAAATGGACTCCGATGTGTCGGACATCTCCGATGACGAATTTGTATCTAAGAAACAGAAAACAAAGGTACGAACACAGCTCCAGGTAAGGTGCGTCATTTGACCAACTTGGGGTGAAATTTTGTTATTTCTTCATCAAAAATGGCAAGTAGGGAGTGCTTTAGAATCGTCTCATTGAGACGATTCTAAAGTATTCCCAACTTGCCATTTTTGATGGAGAAATAAGACATTTACCTCCAAATTACGCACCTTAACTGGAGCTCTGGGTAAGAAGATTTGGGATTAGTTAACAGAGCCGAAGGCCGAATTTTAACCCTTTCACCGAAGTACCGTAAAGATTCCAATAGACGCCCGGACAACTATAAAAATCACCACTCCGAAGTCCTGGGTAATCAAGGCATGTGTTATTCAGCAAAGGAAAAATGATAAAAAAAAAAATACAATTTTCTACTATCTGAACAAAACATCTGCCGGACTTGATTGTACTGTCCGTCAGTTTATGGACATTTTGGACCAAGACGTTTTGGCGCATATTTATATCAAGGAAGCGTCAATCATTAGTGGGGATCAGATTTACGCCTTCGGACGTTTCTGATCGTCACTGTTTCAGACCATGGACGTTTCGGCCCGGTCTGTATCAGTGTGATTATTTTCGACCCACGTCCAGAACAAGCCATATTTATTTTTGCTCATCTTCTAAGAAATATCAGCCAACAATCCAACATGATGTCAATTTAACCCATATTTAATGAGATGGGTTTGAGATGCTTTGAAAATGTCGTCTCCGTAACCATGTAAATCGTGATCGCCCTGTGTCCGTGCAAATAGCTACTGCTGATGAGGAATTTACTGTGACACCGGAAACGGTCGAATTTCGCTTCCTTGTTTGAAAGTGACGGTAGAAATTTTGTATTTTCACCCCGATTTTCAAGGAAGTTGCCTTTGAAATACCGGAAATAAAAGAAATCTAGTTGGACAATTAGCTCCGATTTTGTTTCAAGTTAGCACTGGGCGTTTATTAGAGGCACTAATTTCGTGTAAATCAGCCAAAATTGTCATTTTCAATGTAAAAAATTGAGGGATGAGTGTCTATTAGAGCATGGGCATCTATTAGAATCTTTGCGGTAACTGGAATGGACTGTGATATGTTGATTTTCCAACAAATCCAATTGTCACAAAATGATTTTCCGACTTGTTCATTTTTTTGTCGAGTTCGCTTGCGGAAAGCGAGACATAGTGATCACAATGACGTCCGTCCGTCCGAAATGTGTGTTAAAGTTTTTTAATATATCTCTGCAGTCCTAAGTCCATTGACTTACAACTTCATATGCTTATTAGTCATCATCCATATATTCATTCTGTGTCCCACTCATGCGGTTCCTGCCAAACGACTTAAAGTTTTTCTCCAAATTTGTGTTAAACTTTTCAATTACCTTTCATCATCCATATTTTCATTCTATAGCCTGCCCATGTGGTCCACATGGCCATGGTCAAGGTCAAATGACTTTGAAATTTGTGTTAAAGTGTTTACATGCCTTATATAACACTTACAACAGTTTTTACAACACTTACTCCGATTTACTTCAAACTTCAAATAATTTTTTATTATCATCCATATGTTCATTCTATAGCCTGCCCATGTGGCCCACATGCCCAAGGTCAAGTGACCAAAATTTGTGTTAAAGCTTTTACATAACTTATATCGCCACAACCCTTAATTCAAACTTCAAATAAATACACTCTGAGACCACCAAATGCTTCGGCGGGCTCGACATGCGGGCCACGGCCATCTGGTTTCTCTAAACAACATGACAATTAAAAAGTGCAGATCCTGATGAGACGGCTTGTTACGAACCCGCTCATCTGCATCTACACTGTTTGCAAACACCGCTATAGAGGTCTGTAGTGGTGAAAGGTTAACCCGTGAAATTTCCCAAGATATAATTTGAATATTTGCATCTGCTGGGGGCCGTTTCACTAAACTTCCTACGACTAAAATGTTTGTAAGTGCAAAATTAAGATAGTCTGTAAATTTCACATTAACAATGTTTTCTTGT
Source organism: Conchocele bisecta (assembly GCA_029237695.1). Classification (NCBI taxonomy): domain Eukaryota; kingdom Metazoa; phylum Mollusca; class Bivalvia; order Lucinida; family Thyasiridae; genus Conchocele; species Conchocele bisecta. The sequence goes on along the minus strand of CM055280.1, from coordinate 46,657,524 downwards.
AAATAATTGTTGGATTTACATTTATTGAGCATAGGCTGCATATGCAGCCTATGCTTAATACATGTAAATCCATAAATTGAAATTTGCAGACGATTCTAAATTACACGGCTCATACAGGTCTCCACATAAGGAATTAGTAATTAAGTATTGTCACTCCATCATTCTGAAGCAATTGGGTATTTCAAAATTTTAATTGGGTACCGGTAAGATAAAATCACACTACTGTTTGCACATCAAAAGACAGCACTTATTGAATAGTTTGCTTCGAAATGAAAACATGTCTTGGCATCCAAGGAGACAATTCTAATGAAATACCAAGATGTGTTTTCATGGAAAATAAGAAAAATATGCTATATTTGTGGTATGTTTATTGCTTTTTGATACTCGCTACTTCTGATTTCAATTGGGTTTTTGGCAATTTTAATTGGCTATTTAAGCATATCCAGGGTATCAGGATCTTCAGTATTTGTCGGTATGTTTCTTGATAATTTAAATTTATTTATTTTTCTGTGCGCCAGGTGTCCGCTTCCACGCAGTCTGTTCAGGGTCTGCACTGTTCGCTCTTCAGTTAGTTATCGCGGTAACGCTGTCAACACTACAGACCTGTATAGTGATATTGATAAATAGTGTAGATCCAGATGAGCCGGCTAGTGACTAGGTCATTAGCATGACCTTGACCTTGACCTTTTTTTACCTTAACGTTTGTGGAAACACTTAGCCAGCCATTTTTGCGTCAAAAAGTTTGTACAAGTTTCATCATGAACAATAACACCCCCTTTTCATAAATGGACTAGTCTGAAAATAATTTTGTGACGGTTGAATTGGTTGCAAAATGAACGTATGGAAATCCATTCTAGTTATTTAGGAGTGAACAGGTTAAATTACTGTGATGCTTCTGATTTAGTTTTAACCCTTAACCCTTTCAACACCACAAACCTCTATAGAGACAATGTTTGCAAACAGTGCAGATCCAGATGAGCCGGCTCGTAACGAGCCGTCTCATCAGGATCTCCACTGTTTGTTAATAATTTTAAACGTCGTACAGATTACCCTTTTAGAAGAATGGGATAATTTCAATGAACAAAATTCATGAAATAGCGTGAAACATTGGCATGGAACATCCTATTAAGTTACTTGGTGTTGAAAGGGTTAAACCGCTTTCTTTTTCTTTTCTTTTTGTCGTCTGCTGTTTATTTTCCATTTGTATCATCAAAAACATGCTTTGACAGCACTTTAGAATAATTTACAACATGCTTTGACAGCACTTCAGAATCATTTCCATTGGAAATGGAAATGATTCTGAAGTGCTGTCAAAACATGTTTTTATTGAGAAATAAGGCAAGATATAAAAGCAACAGCAGACGACAATTGTTGTGTGTAGCGGTCTAAGGGTTAATCCTTATCATGATTGAGGAGTGCAATAGAAGCTCAGGGACCCGTTTCACTAAATTTTTTATGACTAAAATGTTTATAACTGCAAATTTAGGATCGTCTGGAAATTTCATTTGATGGATTTACATTTATTGAACATATGCTACATATGCTCAATACATGTAAATCCAATAATTGTTTACAAGAAAACATTGCTAATGTGAAATTCACAGACTGTCATAATTTTGCTCTTACAAACATTTTAGTCATATGAAGATTATTGAAACAGCCCCCTGACGTTTGAATATCCGCATATCCCATAAGCCCCATTTCTCCAGTCTTCTTATCGTTGTGACTGGTGAAATTTGGCTTATGAGTTTTGTAGATCCAGATCAGCCTGTGCATCCACAGTCCGATCATGACCTGCACTGTTCACCATTCCATCAATGAAACACACTTCATAGTTCACAAACAATATGGATCATTATCAGGCTACAGGTGTGTGCTATTTGATCAGATACCACACTGGTCACAAATTCAAGCCCGTACGCAGGAATTAATTTAGGGGGGTGCGTTATCGACGGCGCGAAGGGCTAAACATTGTTTTTTTTGCACATTCACAGACAGACCTCGGCAGATTAACCATTTCACCCCTAAATTTGCAACTCGGAATGTTTAGCCCTTCCATTTATGAACATGAGATGTTTTTGTTCTCAAAATTATGAACATTACTTGCAAAAAGTGCAGATCCTGATGAGACGGCTCGTGACGAGCCGGCTCATCTGGATCTACACTTTTTGCCAATACCACTATACAGGCCTGTGGTGTTGAACAGGTTAAGGGGGGTGCGTACGCACCCATCGCACCCCCTCTGCGTACGGGCCTGAAATTCCATACGTTCAGGGTTCGCACAGACCTTGAAAACTCCCGGAATTTGGTCCTGGTGGTTTTTGTCCTTAAAAAGTCCTTAAATCCTTGGAAAAACTCCTGAAATTTGCATAGCGTGTACTTGAATCTCGTGCCAGTTTGGAATTGTTGCTAAAATATTTTATTATTAATAAAATTTACCGGTTTTGGCAGAAAATGCGGGAAAAATTATGTGTCCAGTAAATTTGGAATTGTTACAATAGATATGTTTGTAATAATTTGATTTTTTTATTCTGAAACACTCCTTGAAAAGCTACAAAATGTCCTTGAAAAATCCTTGAATATTGTTCTCACAAGTCTGTATGAACCATGAAGCCCCATTTCTCCAGTTAGTCACATATGTCCTTTAATCAACCTCCCCATTTCACTAGTCACTTATGTCCTTTAACCCGCACTACACATGTATGTCCTTTAACCCTCACTACACATGTATGTCCTTTAACCCGCACTACACGGGAGACGAAAATTGTCGTCTGCTGTTTTTCATTTTTGCCTTAATTCTTAACAAAAAATCTGTTCAGTGGAGACGATTCTCGTGCACTGCCGAAACAGGTTTTTATCAATAAATATTGAAATTAAACATTTCCAGCAGACGACAAAATTTAATAGTAAGGGTTAATCAATCTCTGTATGTTCTCCAGGCCAGGATGGATAGTGACGACGATGATTTTGGTGGTTCCGACCTTGACATCGCGGTTACCGTAAAGATAACAACGCCGCGTGGTGGAGCGCGCTCCAGGGCCCCAGTGAAATACAACTTTGGCGAAGATGACGAGGACGACGATTTTTAATGAGACTCGGAACAATCTCAAATACGAAATGTTGTTTCCGTGGCAACCATTAAAGGTGTCAATCGCCACAGTGAAATACAACTTTGGCGAAGATGACGACGATTTTTAATGAGAGACGGAGAATGATCTCAAATGGAAATGCTGTTTCCGTGGTAATCATTGATGAGGGCAGCGGAACTACATGATTTTTAATGGGGGACCGGAAATGGAGGAATTGGCAACAAACCAGATAGCAATATGTGTGTGTTTTAACTCTGCATGCTGGGACATTTGTGGGCTATAAATAGTTAAAAAATACCCAGACAACAATTTTTATTATATTTTCTTTTATCTCGCCTATAAATATCTTGAATATGTCTTGGAATTTCATATTTACAGAGGGAAATTAGAAACATACTCCTAATTTGTTGGATATTATTTTCACCGTTTGCATACAAAGAGTTATATTAATGAACACTACTCAATATGGGACAGTAAATGGCATTATGATATCATTGCATCACGCATATCAGTTGACATTCTTGTACATCATTACCTCTCAACAAAAATTGATTTTGACCGCATGAGAGTCGTCTCCAATGGAGACGATTCTCATGTGCTGCTAAACCGTGATTTTCCTAATGATATGTGTGTCATCGCTTGTTAAAAGTTTTAAAACATTTCCATATTGATGACCCGGTAAATGTAACGGTCTTGTATATAGTGTAAATAATGCCTTTATCTCATCGTTTGAACGGATGTAAAACCCCATTCAATCTATCATCTCATTGGTTGGACATTAAACTCCATTCCATCAATCACTCAGTTCTGATTTTGGGATTCCCCCCCCCATTTGTACATGTATTACATGGGATTTAATACTAAAACCATTGACCCGGCCCGGCCGTAAATGACCTTAGATGTTGATAGTCCGTTAAATCCCAACAAACAAAACAAACACTCGGGAGCATGCAAAGGGTAAATTTAACAATAATATTCATCCTTACCGATATCCCTGGTTTGTCTCTCGGCTACATTTCATTTTTGGCTTTCTTGCTACTTGAGAATTATATCTGGTTTTACCCATTATAAAAGTAGTAAGATTAGTACTAATCATATTACCTTTAGGGAGTGATGCTAAGTGATTCCGTTTGACTAAACTTTGTACGAATAAAAAAAAATTAAGTGCAAAATTATGATAGTCTGTAAATTTCACATTAACAATTTTTCTTGTAAATTTTTGGATTTGCATATGCAGCCTATGCTCAATACATGTAAATCCATTAATTGAACTTTACAGACAATCCTAAATTTGCACTTACGAACATTTTAGTCGTACAAAGTTTAGTGAAACATGCCCCTGATGACCCCCCCATTAGCCTGGCCTAAAATGACATTAGCTGTTGACAGGCCGTTGGGCACCATTAAATAAATAAATCCAATTACATGTATCTCATCAATGAATGGATGTAAAACTTTGTTCAATCAAAATCATCCCATTCAATCGATCATCTCATTGGATCATATACTCACAATTATCGCATTATTTTGTATGTGTGAATAGTCGTACTGCCTGATCATGGTGCGTACTGTTTATTAAATTTTTAATATGTGCATTTTATTGAATAAGGAACATTCCTTAACATGAACAGGTGACACACATATATAATTCCAGCACAAAAATATTTACACAATTCCCTTACATTTGATTGGTCCGTAGCAAGTCTGTCCAAAATTTATATCCCAGTAAACTCCATGCCGAACTACTTTCCGTAACCGTCAGGCGCAGTTAAAATAATTCTTAAGAAAACGGAAAATAAACACATTTTCTCGATGAATTTATTTCAAATGCTGGAATTATAAGGAATGAATGGCCTTATTGTGGAATTTATCGGGGATATAAACTTGGAAAAATCGCGGGAATACTGGACGAGGCCTTCCGGCCTTCGTCCAGTATTCCCGCGACTTTTCCAAGTTTATAACCCGATAAATTCCACAAAAAGGCCATTCATTCCTATAATGTAGCTTTGACTGGAGAAACGCAGCTTGTGGGTTCATCCCGTTTCCTGAGCCTTACCAGATATTTTTTCCCATTCACGGCACTAACCTACTATTCTCTATCTATTTTCCTTATTTCTGAACCAAAGTATATGTTGTGACCACTCATTTGAACCGTCTCGGCGAGACGGTTCAAATGAGTGGTCACAACATATACTTCTGATGAGAAATAAAGAAATTCTTGAGCCTTGCCGGATATTTTTTCCCATTCATGGCACTAACCTACTATTCTCTATATATGTAGCTGTGACTGGAGAAACGCAGCTTGTGGGTTCTGCACTGATCGTTATCTGGCTACAAGAGTGTGCTATTTGACCAGGTGACAAACCCCATAGGTGGGTGGCAGGTGGGAGTATGCGATGGGTAATTTAACAATTGGGGTTCATCCTTACCGGAATTTGGACTGGAGACCTGGTTTGGCCCTCACATACGTCTTTGGCATTGTGTATGTGACGTAATCATATTTTAGGGGAAGGGGCCCAGTTACTTGGTGTGATATGGACCTGGTACCAGGTCAGGTTATTCTAATTTCAGGGCTGAATATATGTTTTCCCGATGTAAATATAAACCCCATAAGCCCCATTTCTCCAATCTCAGCCACATATTACAATGGTGTGCTAACATTATCATTACAGAGCTCCAGATAAGATGCGTATTGGCGTATTGTACGCACTTATTTTAGCAGAATACGCATTGGTTATCAAAAGTAAGAGTACAAAATATTCACAGCAATGTAAAAATGCGCATTGATTTTCAAATTGAGTAGTGAAAATACTGTAATAAAGTTTAAAATTTACTTTAATAGCTGAGCTACAAAAAAGCAAATAAGTGAATTTTTTTATTATTTTTTTTAATTGTTCCCATGTAATGAGGAAGAAAATAATAAAACATTTGTAACAGTAAAATACACATTGAATTTGAAATTGGGGTATAATACTCTTTAGATACAAAACTTATCTGGAGCTTTGCATTACAAGTTCTCTCTGGACATTGAAAAAGATTCATCTTTCACATGTCGTAAAAATGTTTCGGAATTTGTGTTCAGATTTGTTTCATTGAAATGTAGTTCATGTATATAATCTTCATTGAATGCCCATATGTTCCATAATAACCCTTTCAACACCACAGGCCTGTATAGCGGTAGTGGCAAAAAATGTACATCCAGACGAGCCATCTCATCAGGATCTGCACTTTCCGCAAGTAATTTTCATATTTTTGCAAACAAAACAAAAACGCCCTCTTTTCATAAATGGACTAGTCTGAATATAATTTTGTGACAAACAGATTGGTTGCATAATAAACATATCAAAATCCATTCCAGTTACTTAAGGGTGAAATAGTTAAATAACTAAAAACATTCATTTCCAGATGTTTCATTGAAATGCTCACATGTGTCATTGAACATATATAAATGTCTGTCGTGTATAAATGTGTGTCCTTGATACTTTCTTCACATGGAAACCTCTAAATACTTTGTTGACACGTCTCCGCTCATTTTATTGTCCAACATCTTCCTTTCTAACGATGGGTTGTGTCCTAGGGGTTATAACACCTGAACTGGGGCATGAAAAATACTTTCATGCAGGGTTCCCACTGGTCCTTAAATTCCTGGAAAGTCATGGAATTTGGAAAAATGGATTCCAGGCCTGGAAAGTCGTGGAATTTGCCTTTTTTTTCTGAAAAGGTCATTGAAAGTCATGGAATTTGGATTCCAGTCCAATTATTGGTGTTGTTGAGCAAAGTTCAGTGCAATTTCGTGATTTCGAGCCAAACGATTTGATGTGGTAAGGGCACCTGGCACCAAATCGGGATTTTGTAAATTCTGAAGTACTACATGAAACGGTATCGAGCCTGGAATTCACTTGTGTTGGGGAGAGAAGTAACTTCTCTCCCCAACACATGTGTATTCCAGGCTCGACACCGTTTCATCAGCATCATCCATGCAAATATGGGTCCTTGAATTTCGAAAACAGGTCCTTGAAAGTCATGGAATTTGGTCTTCCCAAAAGTGTGGGAACCCTGTTCATAGTATTGCCATCCCACTGGTCTGTCGGATGAGACTTTAAACCTTACTACGCTGAATTAAATGCTGTCGTCTACTGGAAATGTTTTATTTTCAAAATATTTCTCGACAAAAACCTGGTTTTTGACAGCACATGAGAATCGTCTCCACTGGAGACGATTCTCATGTGCTGTCAAAACCAGTTTTTTGTTAAGAATTAAAGCAAAAAAATGAAAAACAGCAGACGGCAATTTCCGTCAACAGCGTAGGAAGGGTTAAACTATGGTCCCGTCTCTATATGACCTTGTTGAACCCATTCACTTTCACTGTTTTTTCATCCTTTCTCAGTTAGTCAATCTGACTCGGATCTGATTTCAGTTGTGGTCGAGGGAATAGCGCTCAAGTCGAGTCATGTGGGCTATTTTTGTCACGCCTGCTTACGGACAGCGTGATAGTCGGCACATTGGCGTATGTACCGGTACATATGTACGTGCGGCGGTTTTTTTTTTTGTTAATTTTTTTTTTTCTTCTTTTTTTAAAGTCTTTCGATATACTATCAAAGCCTCGGTGGGCGCGAAATGCGGACCGCGGCCATCTCGTCTTTATGTACATATTTTTCCACTTGCATTGTATGTTATTACTCCCTTATGGTATCGCCAATATTGAATCTTGATATTAACAATATTTTCCATGAATGACATCAAAAGTAGACACAAATTAAATTCTGCATGAGCGCTGAATCTTTTGTCAATTTTCGACGTCATTTACGGAAAATCTGGCTGATTTTCGAAATCAATATCAACAATATAACAAGGGAGATAACACCAGAACCAAGTCCATATTTTTTTAAGTCCAAGCTCTGTCAGGGGAGATACAAAAGTACCTATTCACTTCATTCTTTGTATTATCTACTGTCTCGCATGTCAAATTCTCGCATTTCTTGCTTTGCTCTATTATTTATTACTTTGCCTGCTCAGATTTTTACTTGTGAAGCAATATGTGGTTTTTTATTTTTTTTTTATTTTGGCTGTGACTGGAGAAATGGGTCTTCTGTATTTTGCAACCAGTGTAGATCCAGATCAGCCTGGGCATCTGCATGGCCTGATCAGGATCTGCACTACTCGCCATTGCATCAATGAAACGCCTGTCCTGCTTCTAACGAGCAATGTAGATTGTTACCATGTCGCAGGGCTGTGGTAGAAGATCAGGAGCATAAGCCCCATTTCTCCAGTCATAGCCACTCTCTGCACTTACCTCCCTTATCGCAACGTCGGCTTTTCGCTGATATTGATTTTTAAAAAATACATTTTCCGTAAATGACGTTAAAAGTTAACATAGATATCGGAGCTCATGCGGAATTAAATTCAGCATGGCCTCTAATATTTCTGTCAACTTTCAACATCATTTGTGGCTGCGACTGAAGAAATTGGGCTTATGCCCAGTGTACCACCTCCTGATCAAATATCACAGTCCTGGAGCCTGATGGCGATCTATATTCTGTGTTAGAAGCGTGAAGGGTTCTTCATAAATGGAATAGCGACCAGTGCAGAACCTGATCAGCCTGTGCGGTCGCACAGGCTGATCTGGACCTTCACTGGGCGCTAAAGCCCCATTTCTCCAGTCACAGCCACATTTGCAGAATATAACTGATTTCAAAATGACTAATGGTGAAAACCAGCGATATAACCAGGTATTTTGCCTGTTAAGATTTTTACTTGTAATATTGAATAACTAGTAATCATTGATGTTGAACATAATCTTCAAAATATTTTTACTTACGCAACGCAACGTTCACAGGTTAGTTATTTCACCAATTCTTTGACGCCACTTATTGATTGCAAAACACATTAACCGTTGATTTTCCAACCTCTTAATTACAAATGTACACCCCTTGTCGTAAAATTGGGGAAAAATTCGGAGAACATGCAAATTCACCACATCAGGATATTCTAATTTCAGGGCTGAATGTGTATTTTTTTGTAAACGTGCAGTTCTGATTTCGTGATTTTGCCACCATGCACCATTATAAAAATAGTAAGATTATTACTGATCCTACTGCTTTTGGGAGGCGGCCAAGTGATTCTGGTGTGGCGAGGACCTGGCATCAGATCAGGATTATTCTGATTTCAGGGCTGAATATATAGTTTTTTATTGTAAATATTCAGTTCTGATTTTGGGAGTTTACCCCCATTTGTACATGTACTTGTACAGGTAATATATGGGATTTAGTTCTAAACCCATTGACCCGGCCTTAAATGACCTTAGCTGTTGATAGGCCGTTAAACCTCAACAAACGAAACCCACCATTTGTGCAGGTGTCTATGGGGAAAATTTTCTAATTTCAGCAATAGTGGACTGATTTTCAAAATGTACCTTTTTGTTTTCTTAGATCATTTCCAAGCTATCTACCGGTAGCTAGATTTCAGAATCAAGTTCCAAAATTTTCGTTTTTCAACTCCCCCTCCAGGTTCTCCCACCTCTTTTTCCACATGTTAAATTCCCATAGAGAACTCAATTTTTGTAATAAAATCAATACATAATTATATTTGACCATATTTCACGAAATAAAAAGAAGGCTCATTCTTAAATTTGGATAAATTTAACATTATTGGAAACAAAATATTGTTTTTTCATTGTTTATATGGTCTTAAAATTTGGGCAGGTTTCGTGAAACAGACGATAGTTGTATATTTGACCGTAATGCCTTATTCTTCTGAATAGCCCTGTGCTCTATGTGTGTCTGTACAGTCAGTCTTTCATTTGTAAGTAAATTGTCATTTACAGGTTACACGCCACCAATTTATGCGTTTCAGTTTGCCAATGGATGTATATTTCACATTTACTTGTCCGAATCACAGTCATTGAATCAGTCATTGAGACAAGTAAATCTGAAATACACAACCTTTGAATTATGAATTGGTGGTGCGCAACCTAAAATTGGTAAATATATCATCTAAAAGTCAATATATGTTGCTTGTTTTATATAAATCCCCATTTGACAAGTTATCTCCATCATACAGGTGACGTATGGAATTCAACCCCATTTATAACCCTTTCACCCCTATTAATCAAATAACTTGAATGGATTTTGCTATGTTAATTTCCCGACCAATCCAATTGTCACAAAATGGTTTTCAGACCTGTCCATTTATGAAATGCACCACCACGATAGTGGAGGGGGCATTTAATATTAGACTTGTCCGTCCGTCGCCGACATTGTAACTCCTAAAACTTTATAACTGTCGTGGATTATCTCCCCCTTTTCGACTTGGAATTTTCCAATTTTGGCTTGTAACTCGTAAAACTTTTAAATCCTAATAGCTACACACGTGAAACTTGGTATGTAGCTTCCTTATGATCAAGTAGATATGCAAAGTTTATTTTGATTCGACCCCAGGGTTATGGATTATCTCCCCATTTTCGACTTGGAATTTCCCAATTTTGCCCAACTCGTAGAACTTTTAAACCATACTAGCTACAGACCTGGAACTTTGTTTGTAGCTTGCTTATGTTGAGTAGATGCGCAAAGTTTATTGTATCCCCCTGACTTTGTCGGGGGATACTATGGGTTCGACACCGTGCCGCGTCCGCCGCCGACACTTCTTGTCCGGAGCATAACTCGAACACCCTTTGGAATATTTTCATGAAACTTCACACATGCATAGATCACGACCCGAAGGTGTGTCGCGCACAAGAATGACAACTCTTGCATAGCTAATTTTTTAGTTATCTCCATTTTTTGTTTCGCGCACTGATTTCGTGTCCGGAGCATAACTCTACCACCCTTTTGGAATATTTTCATGAAACTTCACACATGCATAGACCACGACCCGAAGGTGTGTCGCGCACAAGAATGACAACTCTTGCGTAGCTAATTTTTTGAGTTATCTCCCTTTTTAGCTCGACTATTCGAAGAATAAGTAGAGCTTATGTTGTCACCCTGGCGTCGGCGTCACCATCACGCCTTGGTTAAGGTATTTAGTCGACCTTGTATATGGAATACTACTGGCCCTACACCCACCATACTTGGACAACTTCATCTCCTAGTGATGTACATCAATAACCCCTGATCTATATTTGACCTCGACCTACATTTCCTCTTGAATTACTTACTTAATTCCCCTTGGTTAACATTTTTAGTCAGCTTGGTTAAGGTTTTTAGTCAAGCTGGTACATGCAATACTATTGTGCATACAGACACCATACTTGGACAACCTTTTTCTCTAGGGGGATGTACATCAATAACCCCTGATCTATATTTGACCTTGACCTACATTTCCTCTTCAATTACTTAGTTAATTTCCCCTTGGTTATGGTTTTTAGTCGAGCTTGTATATGGAATACTACTGGCCCTACACCCACCATAATTGGACAACTTCCTCTCCTAGTGATGTGCATCAATAACCCCTGACCTATATTTGACCTTCACCTACATTTCCTCTTGAATTACTTACTTAATTCCCCTTGGTTAAGGTTTTTAATCAAGCTTGTACATGGAATACTATTGTGCATCCAGACACCATACTTGGATAATTTTTCTCATAGGGATGTACATCAATAACCCCTGACCTTTATTTTACCTTCACCTACATTTAACCTTGAATTACTTGGTTAATGTTTATAGTCAAGCTTGTATATGGAATACTCCTGGGCCTACATCAACCATACTTGGACAACTTCATCTAGTGATGTACATCAATAATCCCCGACCTATATTTGACCTTGACCTACTTTTATCCTTGGATTACTTAGTTATTTCCCCTTGGTTACGCCCCGTGCAGGCACCAGGGCGGGATCAACTGATCCTGAGAATTGTGCTGCAGTAGCCATTGCTTGTTGTAAAAGGCGACTAAACTGGCTTAACGATTGGGTTCATACTTCCCGGAACCCACTATACCGGATTTGGCCCTCATGTACATTTTTGGCTTTCTTGTATGTGAGAGTTGAGTCAGGCTATGCCCCATATATAAAAGTAAGATTAGCGATAATCCTATTACTTTTAGGGGATGGGATAAATGATGCTGGTGTGGCGAGGGCCTGGCACCAGATCATGTTGTTCTAATTTCAGGACTGAATATATATTTTGATTGTAAATATTGAGTTCTGAAGTTGGATTTGCCCCCCTCGGACAGGTGGATACGGGACACGACCCCGTTGACCCGTCTGCGTGTAGACTCCCTGAGGCTTGTACCTCTATGTCAGAAAAGCGGACGTTAAACCCTATTCACTCACTCCCCTTGGTTACGGTTTTTAGTCAAGCTTGTATATGGAATACTCCTGGGCCTACAGAAACCATACTTGGAAAACTTCATCTAGTGATGTACATCAATAACCCCTGACCTATATCTGACATTGACCTACATTTAACCTTGAATTACTTACTTAATTTCCCTTGGTTAAGGTTTTTATGCAGGCCGCAGCCACCTTTGTCAAGCTATGTGTACATCGACAACCCTCGTAGTCGAGCTATGCTGTTCTCCTACAGCTCTTGTTTGTTTCGTGCACTCTACAAACTGGACAATAATGCATGAAGACCCGTTTTCTCGTGTGCTCTGTACACCTTACCTGTAGAGAGAACAATAGCCTTCTCTGGTTGAACAATAGTGACTGGGAGAACCATTCACCTGTGCATGTGCTAGCATGTGCAAATGTCCAAACTGACCACTAAACTGACCACTATTACAGGTAATTTATACAGGTAAATGATTATATTACATTTCCGTAAACTGTGTTGACAATATTGTAGCAATATGCGGACCTCTGCAGATATGATATGTAGATAAATATAGGACTATTAAAAAAAATTCAGGGCTCCAGTAGCGAGCATTATTATTTTTAATTTTTAAACTTTTTTTTTCCAAATTCTTTTTCAATGTTTGTCTAGTAGCACAAGGTCGTAAGTGCTATATACAGACTATTATCATATAATAAAACAATTATTGACTAGTCGGCCATAGAATATAATCTGATATTCTATGGTTCACTAGTCAATAATTGTATAATATGTTCAGGCCAGTGAAAATTGCTTTCGGGCTCGAGGTCAAGGCAGCAAATGTCCAGACTGACCACTAACTTATTACAGGTAATTTATACAGGTAAATTATTATATTATATTTCCGTAAACTGTTGACAATATTGTGGCAATATGTGGACCTGTGCAGATATATGTAGATAAGTGCTATATACAGACTATTATCATATAATAAAACAATTATTAACTAGTGAGCCATAGAATATAATCTGATATTCTATGGCTCACTAGTCAATAATTGTATAATATGTTCGGGCCAGTGAAAATTGCTTTCGGGCCTAGGCTCGAAGTCGAGGCGGGACAAGGCGAGGCATTTGATTCCGCGGAATTCTTGTTTACTTATCTCCCTTTGTTGTTTCATGCACTGATTTCGTGTCCAGAGCATAACTTGAACACCCTTTGGAATATTTTCATTAAACCTCACACATGAATAGACCACGACCCAAAGGTGTGTCGCGCGCAAGAATGACAACTTATCTCCCTTTGGAATATTTTTTATTAAACTTCACAGATGCATAGAAGACGACACAAAGGTGTGTCGCGCGCAAGAATGACAACTCTTGCTTTGTTAATTTATTAATTATCTCCCTTTGTTGTTTTGTGCACTGATTTCGTGTCCGGAGCATAACTCGAACATCCTTTGGAATATTTTCATGAAACTTCACACATGCATAGACCACGACCCTAAAGGTGTGTCACGCAAGAATGACAACTTGCATCGCTAATTTTTTAGTTATCTCCCTTTGTTTTTCCGCGCACTGATTTTGTCTCCGGAGCATAACTCGAACACCCTTTTTTCAAACTACTTGTGTATTTGGGGAGGGGGATACACATGCGCTTGTCGACAAGCGTCCATTTCTAGTTCTATTTTTTATTCGACCCCTGGGTTATGGATTATCTCCCCTTTTTATGCCCCTGGTGTCTAGAGCCGGAGGCATAGTGTTTGGACTGCGTGTCTGTGCATCTGGCACATTAAGAAGTTTGCCGGACTTTCTCAATTATGTAACCCCTTGAAGGATTGCTCTAATACCTCAACACAGCATACCAGTGGTCAAATGTCACGCATACATGCATCCATGCACCTTAATATGACCTATTTACCTTCACAACTTGAATTTGTTCATACAGTAAAGGTACATGCCCCTCATAGACACAAACTGTTGTTTATATCCGAGACATTTTCTGTAAACTAACGTTCATTCATACCCCACGTATTTGTTGGCGAAATACCAAAATTGGAACTAAATATTTTCAATAAAAAAACTATATTCAGCCATGAAATCAGAATATTGGTAATTTCCCTCATTATGGACAGTTAAATATGGGATAGTCCAACCCGTTGGCCCGGCCTTAAATGACCGTAGCTGTTGATAGGCCGTTAAACACCAATACTCAATCAATCCCATCCCGTATGTACCGACGTATCGACCTTTCAAGAGCAAAGCAACATGTCCCGTTGCTATCAATTGAGTTTTGCGAACAGAGTAGACCCAGATCAGACTGCACATCTGTCTACACCGATTGCAATAACGACATTAATACGTGTGAAAATATAAATCTGACAAATAATGAAGTACCGAATCAGATTGCGTAGAATTGCGAATTGCGACTTGCGTGGGATCACGTGGTTTCCGAACCCGATTTTCCTACGTGACGTAATCTGTGACGTAATTTTTACAGTAGATTTTCTTTAAAATCTTCCTAACAAAAGGACTGATTTTGTGGATATGTACCACACTAAATACGATGACGTGTGTTTTATGGGTGCTCTGAAAGTTATTGACAATAACTTATAACTATCACAAAGAATTGAGTATGGTTTTTTTCTTACATTCACATGCTCTAGTTTTTATTTACGTTAACTGATTCTTCGTCAAAACGACAGAATTATGATATTAAAGCCCCCAATACAATAAAGGGCACTGTGTACCGCATTTGCTGCGGTATATTTCATAAAAACATGCCATTCCATTAGAAAGATATTACAGGAAATCTACTGTAAACACATCTAAACAAGAGGGCCATGATGGCCCTAATTCGCTCACCTGACTCCATAAACACCAGAGGAGAATGTGACATTGAGTTCATATATATGTGTTTTAAAAAAATTGTGCTATTTTTAGATGGCGGTCATCTCGGATTAAGCGATAACTCAAATCTGAAAATGCTTCACCCAAGGATCTTAACTTACTATGAAGTTTGGCCAGCATCGGCCATGTGGTTCCTGAGAAAAATACGTTCAAAATCTCGAATAAATGGACCTTTTGGAGGCCATCATGGATGACATCATCACCCGATTCCGACAAATATTGCACCAGAGCAATCGCCTCATCGATACCTTCAATTTGATATATGACATGAGCATATTTGGTCAAAAATAAAATTTGACCCCACAGGCCACGCCCATTTTTCACCCCGGGTCACCATTTTAACAACTTTGAAAGAGCATTGTACATCGATCATTTCTACCAAGTTTCGTCGAAATCTGGCTGGCGGTTCATGAGAAGAAGATTTTTCAAAGAATTTATGCTATTTTTAGATGGTGGCCATCTTGGATTAGCAACGACCTCCGTTTTAACAAATCTGAAAAGGCTTCACCCATGGACCATAACTGTGAAGTTTGGCTACCATGGGCCAAGCGGTTCGTGTGAAGAAGAATTTTGAAATCTAATAAAAGAACAACCTTTTGACCTTTCGGTGGCCATCTTGGATGACATGACCATCCAATTTCGACAAATAATATACCAGAGCGATCACCTCTTTGATACCTTCGATTTGATATAGACATGACCATATTTGGTCAAAAATAAAATTTTACCCCACGGGCCACGCCTATTTTTGACCTCGGGGTCACCATTTTAACAACTTTGAAAGAGCATTGTTAATCGATCGTTCCTACCAAGTTTCGTCGAAATCCAGCTGGCAGTTCATGAGAAGATTTTTTAAAGAATTTATGCTATTTTTAGACGGCGGCCATCTTGGATTATCGACGACCTCCGTTTTAACAAATCTGAAAAGGCTTCACCCATGGACCATAACTGTGAAGTTCGGCCACCATGGGCCAAGCGGTTCGTGTGAAGTAGAATTTTGAAATCTCTAATAAAAGAACAACCTTTTGACCTTTCGGCGGCCATCTTGGATGACATGACCATCCAATTTCGACAAATAATATACCAGAGCGATCGCCTCTTTGATACCTTCGATTTGATATAGGCGACCATATTCGATCAAAAATAAAATTTGACCCCACGGGCCACGCCCATTTTTGACCCCGGGGTCACCATTTTAACAACTTTGAAAGAGCATTGTAAATCGATCGTTTCTACCAAGTTTCGTCGAAATCCGGCTGGCGGTTCATGAGAAGAAGATTTTTTAAGAATTTATGCTATTTTTAGACGGTGGCCATCTTGGATTAGCGATGACCTCCATTTTAACAAATCTGAAAAGGCTTCACCCATGGACCAAAACTTTTTAAGTTTGGCTACCATGGGCCAAGCGGTTCATGTGAAGAAGAATTTTGAAATCTCTAATAAAAGAACGACCTTTTGACCTTTCGGAGACCATATTGGATGACATAACCATCCGATTTCGACAAAAAATGCACCAGAGTGATCGCCTTGTTGATACCTTCGATTGATATATTCGGTCAAAAATAAAATTTGACCCCAATTTGACCCAACGGGCCACGCCCATTTTTGACCCCGGGGTCACCATTTTAACAACTTTGAAAGAGCATTGTACATCGATCATTCCTACCAAGATTTTTGAAGAATTTATGCTATTTTTAGATGGCGGCCATTTTGGATTACGTAATGACGTCATTTTAACAATTTTGTAATCCCCCTACCTAAGGACCATGACCATGAAATTTGGTGACTATAGACCCAATGGTTACCGAGGAGAAGACGTTTGAAAATGATCACGGACGACGACGACGGACGCCGACGACGGACACATTGCGGTAACAATAGCTCACCTGAGCTGCTTCGCTCAGGTGAGCTAAAAACATGACGTCACGCCGTTCGGAAACACGTGATCCAAAAATAAATCCAAATATGCTTCAAGCATTATATGAACGCAATACACATCTTACACAAACAAATGGTAAAACCAGTGCACATGCTTCAACTGACATTCGCCAAACACGTTATCATATGTGGCTGTGACTAGAAATGGAGCTTATGGGATTTGTGACCAGTGTAGCTCCTGATGAAACAACACACTCCTGTAGCCTGATAATGATCTAAATTGCTCGTTAGCAACATGACGGGTTTTTCATTGATGGAAAGTCGATCAGTGCAGATCCTGATCAGACTGTGCGGATGCACAGGCTGATCTGGATCTACATTGGTCGCATAACCCACTCCTGATCAAATAACACACTCCTGTAGCCTAATAAGTATCTACATTGCTTGTAATAAACATGATGGACGTTTCATTGATGAAATTGAGAAACAGTGCAGATCCTGATCAGACTGCAAATGCACAGACTGATCTGGATCTACACCAGTCGCTAAACTCACAAACTCCATTTCCCCAGTCACAGCCACAAACACAGCAAAATGTGCCACATATGCAATACATAAGAAATTAATATGATGTTCATATGTAAAACATGAATTGCATATGAAGAGCCGATACGAAATTCATATGATGTTCATATAAATTTCATATGAATTTCATATGAAACATTTCATCTGAAATTCTTATGAAATTTTCATACGAACTTTATGTTACATATGCAATTCATATGAAACAAGAAATGCGTCTGTCGAACGCGGATGCCACCATATTTGAGAAACTGTGACAAAGTGGTTAACCGAAAAGTGTGACGGACGGACGGACGGACGGACGGACAGACGGACGGTCCAAACACTATTTGCCACCCGTTTCTTCGAAACCCGGTGGCATAAAAATTTCATATGAAATGCATATGAAGATTTTGCATAATATTATGAATTGCATATCGGCTCACTTTATATCATTTGCATATGAAATTTTCAATGAAAAACATATGAAATTCATATGACACACATTTTGTAGTGGGTGTGGGTGTGAGAAGGGGGCATAACACTATGTCCCAGAATACACCAATTTTGTTTTATTATACGTTTGTAAATAATTCTGTATACCCATTAAAAAACATGCTATATTTAAATACAATAAATATGACGTTTGTATAGAGCCCCGCAAAATTTTTTTCTATTAATTCGTTCCCACGAAATAACAACTTGTTCCCTCAATTTAACAATTAGTTCCCTTGAATTAACAATTCGTTCCCACGATATAACAATTTGTTCCCACGAATTAACAATTATTTCCCATGGGAACAAATTGTTATTTTGTGGGAACAAATTGTTAAATTGAAGGAACAAATTGTCAATTCGTGGGAACGAATTGTTATTTCGTGGCAACGAATTGATTAAAAAAAAAGAATTCTACGTCCCTGCGGGGCTCCTTTGGTGCAAACAGTTTTGTTTTTATGACCAGTCCATATGTTTGTTTGTTTATTGGTGTATAATGGCCTATCAACAGCTAAGGTCATGTAAGGCCGGGCAAACGGGTTCTATCCCGTTTTATCCTGTTGCATTGGGGGGAAATCCCAAAATCAGACAAGAATATTTACATCGGGGAAAAAATATATTATAACCAGATTCAACTGTCACATACAAAATGCCAAAGACGTATGTGAGGGCCAAACCAGGTCTCCATTTCGAATTCCGGTTTAGGATGAACCCCGATCGTTAAATTACCCATCGCATGCTCCCACCTGCCACCCAAATTTTTTGACTCCTCCCACAATTCCTCTACCTCCTTTTCCTCCATGTTAAATTCCCAGAGAAATCAATTTTTCGTAATAAAACCAATATTTGACCAAATTTCACGAAATAAAAAAGAAGGCTCATTCTTAAATTTTCCTTTACGACCAGTCCATATGTACAATCTATCGGCAATCTGATCATCAGTTACATGGTAGCTAGCGGGCGGTTGATTGGTTGGGAGCATGCAAAGGGTTTGTTTGTTTGTTGGTGTTTAACAGCCTATCAACAGCTACGGTCATTTAAGGCCAGGTCAATGGGTTTAGTACTAAATCCTATATATTACCTCTACAAGTACATGTTCTAGTACATGTACAAATGGGGGGAAAATCCCAAAATCAGAACTGAATATTTACAATAAAAAAATATATATTCAGCCCTGAAATCAGAATAATCCTGATCTGGTGCCAGGTCCTCGCCACAGCAGAATCACTTGACCCCCTCCAAAAAGCAGCAGGATCAGTAATAAGCTTACTATTTTAAAAATGGGCAATAACCCAATTCAACTCCCAGGTAACAAAAGCGCCAAAGATAAAAAACGTACCTGAGGGCCAAACCAGGCAAATCATGATTCCTATACGGAGGAACCCCTACCGTTAATTGACGTCATCGGGTTCGCCCGACCAACCACCCACATCGGCAATTTAATCATCAGGGGCCTGTTTCACTAAACTTTGTACGACTAAAATGTTCGTAAGTGCAAACTTAGGATCGTCTGGAAATTTCAATTGATTTCAATTGATGGCCTATGCTCAATAAATGTAAATCCAATAATTGTTTACAAGAAAACATTGTCAATGTGAAATTTACAGACTATCAATTACAAACATTTTACTGGGCCCCAGTTACATGGTAGCTAGAGGGTGGTTGATTGGATGGGAGCATGCGGAGGGTTTGTTTGTGTGAAGGGTACATTTAACGATGTACAAAACAATTCAAATGTGCCCGGGTGTAAATATAATAGTACTTAGACTATTAAATTTACACCCGGGCACATTTTAATTGTTTTGTACATTGTTTAGAAAGGTGTTTCATGTATATAAAAACAATAATTGACCATCCAAGACATGCTAGAAACACCTGTGGATACCACCACAGGTTGAAGTAACGGACCGAGGTCTATAAATACATTAAATATGCGTTTAGCTTATTTTCTTTCCTCGTTTATTGATGAAAAGTTAATGTATTTATAGACCTCGGTCCGTTACTTCAACCTGTGGATACCACATGCGGCCAATGATGATCATGTGTGGTTCAATAATTAGTGTCGGGATGAGCCGCGGTCGGGTAAATGGCTGTATACTTCATTACTGGAGGTAGTGAGTTCAATCTTCAGTCTAGGCATGAAAAATACTAACATACCAGTAGTATTTCCGTCCCACTGGTCTGTTGGTCTGTTCAATAGAATTGTCTCCAATTCTAATGAAATGCCAAGACATGTGTTCATTTCGAAGCAAACTATTCAATAATTGCTGTCTGTTGATATGTAAACAGTACTGTGGTTTTATTTTACCAAATTAAAATTTTGAAATACCCAATTGCTTCAGAAATGATGGAGTGACAATACTCAATTACTAATTCCTTATCTGGCGCCCTGCTGTAATACTCATTCATTTTCAAAAGTGTAAGTACAAAGTATGCACAACATTTATTAAAAATGCTCATTTTCACCTTCATTAGATCATTTTTACTCCTCAGCTGAGGAGTAAAAATGATCTAATGAAGGTGAAAATTAATTATTTGAGCTGAAAAAAAAAGCCAGATCTCCAGATAAGTTTTGTATCTAAAGAGTATTATATAATAAAGTTGAAAATTTACTTAACTTTTTGAGCTGTAAAAATATTTTTATCATTTGTTCTCTATTTAATAAGGAAGAAAATCAATAACACATTTGTAAAAGTAAAATATGCATTGAATTTGAAATATGGGGATATACATTGCTGTGGGTATTGTGGGTATCCCACTTTTGATATTCTGCTAAAATAAGTATCTGGAGCTCTGAAAAGCAAACACTTTTACAGCTCAAATGTGGCCGTGACAAAAATAGCGCTTATGAGTGATGCAACCATAGTAGCCTCAGATCAGCCTGCGTATACACACAGTCTGATCAAGGCCTGCACTGTTCGCCATAACTCGCCTGTCCCGCTTCTAACAAACAGTATACATGTATATCCATATCAGACTGCAGGAATGTGCTAGAATATGAGGGTCTAAACTGACCAGTAGCCTATTTCACCAACATTGCAAAGTATACTTATCTAGCAAAGTATACTTTGAGGGAGTAATTTTCAATTTAAAGGTACATGCCCACGCAGCAGGTTACACTGTATTACTATTTTTCATTTTCTGTCATGCCTTATATGAGCCATTTGTCTACCCACTAATGAGTTATTTTTAATTACGGCACGTGTTAATTGGTGTTAAATCGCATTTTATATGCCGCGATCAGAAAGGGTATTTTCCAACCTCATGCTATTGTTACCAATACGCGTCACGTGACACGGTCTATCGTATCACATCTTTGACATGCGCAGTGAAGTATCGGAAGTTGAGAAGAAAAATCTTTGTTCGAGTCCAAATCTAAATCTCCACGTAACTCTTTTCCATTTGATGATCTGGTCGCCAATATTAACCACTATCTCTCTGCCTGTCCCTCAGACATTTCGCCTTTTTTTTGGCCGACACCGTTTCATACAATTTCCGTCCTGGACGTTTCGACATGTTGATATTGATCTTGTTTACATATTGGGAGCCCTACTGGCGCGCGTAGTATACTGCGCATGCGCACCGCAAGCCGTGATGTGAAAGTCGTTATCCCCGCACATTATCAAAATAGACGCGGCGCGTCGCTAACAGTAAATTGATAATTATAATAAATGATTATATTTGTATAGCGGGCACTCGTAATATTTAGAACTGGTGGAATAGTGACATAATTATACACTTATTTAATTCCTATAAAGAACAGTTTGTGCCTACTGCGTGGGCATGTACCTTTAAGGATAAATTTATTAATTTTTATTATACTGAATTTATGCTGTGATAATGTAATAAATTCAGTATAATAATTCTGCATACTTTTAATCATCAAATATATGCAGTCGTTAGTTCTATATGACATAATGCATTTCGGGAAAAATAAATGATTACTCCCTCAAATTATACTTTGCTAGATAAGTATACTTTGCAATTTTGATGAAATCGGCTACAGAAATGAGACACGCCATGTGATTTTTTACCTTCGGACATGTGCGTAATTTCATGAAATACGTTTACAAAATTTACAATATTTTCCGTAAATGGCATCAAAAGTTGAAATTATATTCCGCATGTACATGTACTCTGAAATTTTTGTCAACTTTTGACTTTATTTATTAAAAATATTGTACATTTTGTAAACGTATTTAATGAAATTACGCAGATGTCAGAAGGTACAAAATCGCATGGCGTGTCTCAAATGTGATGAGCCACATTTCTCCAGTCACAACTACAAATAAGTGAATTTTCAACTTTACTTTCCTTTCCTCATTCATTCCCCATTTTATATCGGATAAACCTGTGATAAAAGCATTACACATTGATTTTGATAATAGGGGGTATAATACTCACAAAACCTGTAGCCTATTTCATCAACATTGCAAAGTATACTTTAGTAGAAAAGTATACTTTGAGGGAGAAATTTTCAATTTTATGATAAATTTATTAATTTGTATTATACTGAATTTATTACATTATCACAGCCAATTTGGCTGTGATAATGTAATAAATTCAGTATAATAATTCTGCATACTTTTAATCATGAAATATATGCATTTGTTAGTTCTATATGAAATAATGCATTTCAGGAAAAATAAATGATTACTCCCTCAAAGTATACTTTGCTAGTAAAGTATACTTTGCAATGTTGAGCCCTGTTACAGATAAGGCTAGGAATATGTGAGTAAGTTTTCCTAGCCGAGTCTGAAACACTTTTTACGTTGAGTAAATCTGGCGGAGACTCGATACTTTGTCCAAAGACCCTTACATCGCCATGTTCCACACAACTGCCCTACAGGCATTCGGTGTGTTTCGTCTTTTATTGGTACAACTCTATATATATGAACAAGGCTTCTAACTTTAAAAGGTCGGACACGACCTCGTATCATTACAAATTCCGCAATTTTATTAACGCTAATGTGAATATTTTGGCAGAAAGTGCACATGTTCATTTGAGAATTATTGTTATCTTGCTAAAATAGCATAGTTAGAACATATTTATGCAAAGAATATCAAATTACAGCTCCTTTTCCTAGGTCGGACACAACCTCGTATCATAACAAATGAAATATTGTGTTTACGGCTCTAACGTCAATATTGCAGTGGCAACTTCATATGATCATTTGAGAATTATCGTTATCCTGCAGAAATACATAGAAAATTACAATTTTAAACATGTTATTTTGTTATGATGCGAGGTCGTGGCAGACCAAAGTTAGAGGCCTTGTTCATATATATAGAGTTATACCGATGAAAGCCGAAACACGCCGAATGACTGTGAACTGCCCAGTAGCCTATTTCATCAACATTGCAAAGTATACTTTACTAGCAAAGTATACTTTGAGGGAGAAATCATTTATTTTTCCTGAAATGCATTATTTCATATAGAACTAACAAATGCATATATTTCATGATTAAAAGTATGCAGAATTATTATACTGAATTTATTACATTATCACAGCCAAATTGGCTGTGATAATGTAATAAATTCAGTATAATAAAAATTAATAAATTTATCATAAAATTGAAAATTTCTCCCTCAAAGTATACTTTGCTACTAAAGTATACTTTGCAATGTTGGTGAAATAGGCTCCAGGGACATTGACAAAACCATTTCATCTGACAGGTAAATTACAGGTAAATTACGTCACAATGCCAGAGTTTTTCGGACAGACTTTTCAGCGATCTCTTGAAATTTTTCTCGATCGTCACGCCAGGTTTTTGCGGCGTCGACGTTTGCTGCACTCTCATCGTTTGGCTCTGGAAGGATAAACTCGCTCATATGTGTCTGTGACTACTGTCTGTTTCGCGAAAGCTGCCCAAATTTTACGGCCATATAAACAATTCCAAAACAATATTTTTTTTGATAATATTAAAGTAAAGGAAAATTTAAGAATGAGCCTTCTTTTTATTTCGTGAAATTTGGTCAAATATTGGTTTTATTACGAAAAATTGATTTCTCTGGGAATTTAACATGGAGGAAAAGGAGGTAGAGGAATTGTGGGAGGAGTCAAAAAATGTGGAAATTGACTCCGAAATCTAGCTAGATAGCTTGGAAATGATCTAACTAAGAAAACAAAAGTTAAATTTTAAAAATCGGTCCAGTAGTTCTGAAATTCTAAAAAAAATCCCCATGTTAAATCCCCATAGACATCTTCACTCTGTGAAGATGTCTATGGGGATTTAACATGGGGAAATTGTTTTTTCGCAATAAAATCAATATTTGACCAAATTTCACGAAGTAAAAAGAAGGCTCATTCTTATTTTTTCATTTAATTTAATATTATCGAAACAAATATTGTTTTTGAATTGTTTATATAGCCGTAAAATTTGGGCAGCTTTCGTGAAACAGACAGTAGAGAAATGGGGCTTAATGGATTTGCGACCAGTGTAGCTCCAGTAGCCTATTTCACTAACATTCAAAACCAGGGCCTGGTTGCTCAAAACCTCTGTTAGCTTAACAGACTGTTAAATCCTTAGCAATGCTAAGGATTTAACAGTCTGTTAAGCTAACAGAAGCTTTGAGCAACCGGGCCCAGATTGCCGTACTTGTAATTGTAAAAGTCAGTTAGTAGAGTGATGTTTATGCAGTGAAGCATGATCAGTGTACAGCTGGGAAATGACAAAAGAACAGCCCATATATCAAACATATAGTACACTTTCCCAGCATACGAAACCAGTAGCCTATTTCACCAACATTCAAAAGTATACTTCTCTAGCAAAGTATACTTTGAGGGAGAAATTTTCAATTTAAGGATAAATTTATAAATTTTTATTATACTGAATTTATTAAATTTTGGCTGTGATAATGTAATAAATTCAGTATAATAATTCTGCTTACTTTGAATTATTAAATATATGCAGTCGTTAGTTCTATATGAAATAATGCATTTCGGGGAAAATAAATGATTACTCCCTCAAAGTATACTTTGCTAGATAAGTATACTTTGTAATTTTGATGAAATAGCACAGTCATGTAGCACAATAACGATCTATATTGCTTGTTAGAAGCAGGACAGGTGTTTCATTAATGGAACAGCAAACAGTGCAGATCCTGATCAGACTGTGCGGATGCACAGGTTGATTTGGAGCTACGCTGTTCGCAAAACCCATCAGCCCTATTTCCCCAGTCACATCCACATATTATGCATTTTATAGGTAAATAATTATTACTAATAAACATGGTGAACAAATACAAATGTACAAAATAGTCTAAAAATAGTTTTAATTTTCGGAAAACATGTAAATTGGGAATTTTTATCTTGGTAAAAAAGATAAAGAGTTTGTTCACGGACGCGGTGTCGCACCTGCCGAAGCATCTGACCGTAACATGATCATGGGCATGTGCTAAAGTTACAAACACCGTCAGAGATGTGCATGTTTAAAATACGAAAAAGATCAAGGCTGAAGAAACTTTTTGACATAAAAGTGTTGCCACAACCATGTGAAGGTCAAGGTCATGTTAATGGTGGCATGAGTGTGTTCCAAATGGTTACATGTATCAAGTGTCCAAATATTGAAGCAATCCATCAAGTAATACGAATGGTATACGATGATGAAGAAACTTGTACAAACTTTTTGACGCACTGGCTAAGTGTTTCCACAAAAATGTGAAGGTACAAGAGGTCGAGGTCATGTTAATGGGGACATGAGTGTGTTCCAAAAGCTCACATGTATCAAGTGTCTAAATATTGAAGCAATCCGACAAGTAATATTTAAGTTATATCATGATGAAGAAACTTGTACAAACTTTTTGACGCAAAAAAATGGCTAAGTGTTTCCACAAACATGTGAAGATAAAAAAGGACAAAGTCATGTGAATGGCAGCATAAGGGTGTTCTAAATGATCACATGATCACATGTCCAAATATTGAAGCAATCCGTCAAGTAATATTAAAGTTATACCATGATGACGAAACTTGTACAAACTTTTTGACATTTCGGACGACGACGCGGACGACGCACACGCAGACGCGACAAAAAAAGATGTATAAACATACCAGCAAGCATGCTGACGACAGACAGGAGAATCTTCTCCACACTCTGTACGGGACTCCACCGCTCTGCACTCGTTTCGTACCCCATTGGGTCGTCTCCGGGCGCATGCAGGATTGAGATACACACTCGGCCGTCCGGGTAAACTGCAGATATACCGCAATCACCCTCTATATATTCGGACACCATTTATAACGGGAAGCACATGTAAATATATGGTGTCTCACAACAAAGATTGTGACTGTGTCCCACAGGTAGGATTGAGATACACACCCGGCCGTCCGGTTAAACTGCAGATATACCGGAATAACTGTGTCCCACAGGTAGGATTGAGATACACACCCGGCCGTCGGGTTAAACTGCAGATATACCGGAATAAATGTGTCCCACATGTGCACACCCAGCCGTCTGGTTAAACTGCAGATATATTTGGGTTAACCAAATTTCTTAGACTATATTTGCAGACAAGTATGTGCGTAATAATTTGGATTGGATCGAAAGCAAACACTTCACCCTTAGACCTTTACACACAACAATTGTCGTCTGCTGTTGCTTTTATACCTTGCCTTATTTCTCAATAAAAACATGGTTCGACAGCACTTCAGAATCATTTCCAATGGAAATGATTCTAAAGTGCCGTCAAAGCACATTGTAAATTATTCTAAAGTGCTGTCAAAGCATGTAGTTGATAAAAATGGAGAAAAAAACAGCAGACGGCAAAAAATGAAGATAGCGGTGTAAGGGTTAATACAATCCTCTCAAGGGATATATTTGTGGCTGTGACTGGAGACATGAGGCTTATGGGATTTGCTCCTGATCTACACTGGTCGCAAAACATCCCATTTCTCCAGTTACAGCCACATACATGAAACATACTTACTGGGATGAAACACCAACATGCTTGAAGTACAGGGAAACCTCTTTAACCCTTTCTACGCTGTTGATGGAAATTGCCGTCTGCTGTTTTTCATTTTTGCTTTAATTCTCAACAAAAATCTGGTTTTGACAGCACATGAGAATCGTCTCCACTGGAGACGATTCTCATGTGCTGTCAAAACTAGGTTTTTGTCGAGAAATATTGAAAATAAAACATTTCCAGCAGACGACAACATTTAATTCAGCGTAGTAAGGGTTAAACCGGACACCCAGGGAGGTCCCCAGTGTCACGTTTAGAGAAGTTACATTGTACATATCTGCTATTAATGGAATGAAATAATTCACAATGCCGGTCGTCACAAGTGTTTACTGTGTATTCCCGATTTACAGTGAAACCTCTCTTAAATCAGACACCCTGGGGACCAGGGACCTCCCAGGGTGTCAGGTTTAGAGATGTTTCACTGTCCATACTTACTATTGGGATGGAACAGTTCGCATGTAAACTTCATTTTCGGAGGCCCCAATGGATAATCTGGCGGGAATGTCAATCGCGCTGGGAATACACCGCCCTCAAAATACGTCCCCTCTGGGCCCCTGTAATGTTAAAGGTACATGCTCACTCAGTAGGCACAAACTGTTCTTTATAGGAATTAAATAAGTGTATAATTGTGTCTCTATTCCACCAGTTCTAAAAATTACAAGTGCCCGCAATACAGATATAATCATTCAGTAATATTTATTTTGCTGATAGTGACGTGCTGTGGTATTAGGCTATTTTCAAATGCAAATGAGGCATGCTATTTTTTAATTATTTATACTAATTAAATGTGTCACCTGAAGAAAAAAAAATATTTTCGACAGATTATAAAGTATGATCATTGCACATCAAACAAGAAACGAGGCAAAGCCACGAAGGCCAAGTTTTTTCCAAGCATAGACCCTTGGATAACATAATTATACCCACTTTTTGTAGACTAGATGGCCGTGGCCTGCATGTCGCGCCTTGGGGCGAGGCATGGACACTAAAAAAATAGATATAGTAGATGGAAAAACTTTAACCAAAAAACTTTAACCAGACACACGGACGTACGGACGTACGGACGGACGGGCGTATGCCAAAATGCCGAAGATATCACGCTGACAATGATGATAAACACCAAAAAACTTTAACCAGACGTACGTTAAAAAGTCAATTACATAGAAATAATAGGTGAAGGTAAAAAAAATGGTCACATGTCGGATAGTTGTATGTGGTAGGCATTCCTTGGTTATGAAGCTGTGAAAGTTTGGTGGTCCTAGGTGGTACAGTACCAAAGAAATGGACTTAAACACGAAAACTTAACATTGTAAACGCAAAAACTTAACATTGAAAATGGCTAAGTCGACTGCGCGGAAAAAATGGGTCAAATTCAAAAAAAGGTAACATGTTGGATAGTGATATGTGGTGGGCACCCCTTGATTATGAAGCTGTGAAAGTTTGGTGGTCCTAGATGGTACAGTAACAAAGAAATGGACTCAAACTTAACATTGATTGTGGACGCCGCCTGCCGCCCGCCCGGCTTTCGCCAATCCAATAGCCTGGATTTTTTTTTAAAAAACCTGGCTAAAAATAAAGACAGATAATAAATAGTAATATCCATTAACGTTTTAAGGAAACACGGTTATCGCCCCTGATATCAGTGTAGGAAATTTACGTCTGATATAAAATGTATAATAATGCCAATAACAGACCTGTGGAAACTACGGACAATCCGTAGAAGTAAACAGGTCTGCAATAAATACGCGAGGTAATTGGAAAGGTGGCCGGATTAGCTCAGTAGGTAGAGCATCGGACTGCGGATCGGGAGACCCCAGGTTCGATTTCCACCTCCACCGCTGCGAATGGTCAATTCGGCGTGTCCTTGGGCAAGACAACTAGCTACGTGCTAGCCTAGTCCTATTGGATGGGGACTTAAATAGTCGGTACCGACATCATGGCGACATGCAAGGTCATCGAGCCAGTGCCGTCGTTACATCAAAGCATTTACATTTTCGGGTAATTGGTGAATGCATGTTTATTTTGCTAGAAAATGTCATATCTACAGAATATACAAAACTATCTGTCTCTCTATATTATAACCTACTAAATGGGCATGTACCTTTAACTCTTTGCATGCTAGCGGCGAAAATATCCGCCAAACGAATTAGGAGTACATGTATATGTTTTATTTCTCTCTGTAAATATGTCTTGGAATTTCATTAGAATTGTGTCCTCCGGACACAATTCTAATGAAATTCCAAGATGGAGGACACAATTAGGAGTATATGTTTTATTTCTCTCTGTAAATATGTCTTGAAATTTCATTAGAATTCTAATGAAATTCCAAGACATATTCGTGACATTTATAAGGAGAAATAAAAGAAAATATAATGAATTGTCATCTGCTATTTTTGAACTATTTATAGCCCACAAATTTCCCAGCATACAAAGAGTTACATTTACATTTTGGGGTAACTGGTGAATGCATGTTTATTTTGCTAGAAAATGTCATATCCACAGAATATACAAAACTATCTGTCTCTCTATATTATTACTAGATTTTAACCATTCAGTTAAGGATTTAACAGTCCGTTAAGCTAACGGATGTTTTGAACAACCGGGCCCTGGTGTTTTGAACAACCGGGCCCTGACTGTATGAGAGAATACCATGTGTTCTGTTCAGCACTTAAAATTAAAACTGGCTGGCAGCCTTAATAACAATACTAAACATAAGTCCTCAGTGACCTTGACCTTCGGCGGTCAGACGTGGGTCGTATGCAAAACAAAGCATCATCCTTGTGGGCAAATATTATCAAAAATAGATGAAGCGGTTCATAATATCCCCTCATGCCTATCGGCGAGGGGATAATAAAAACGTTCAGCACTGAAATACAGTGTCCTAGTCTGGTGCCAGGCACTTACTGTCTGTTTCTTGAAAGCTACCCAAATTTTACGGCTATATAAACAATTCAAAAAATTATTTTTTTTGGAGAATGAGCCTTCTTTTTATTTCGTGAAATTTGGACAAATATTTATTTTATTGCGAAAAACAATTTCCCCATGTTAAATCTTCAGAGTGAATGGGGATTTAAAATGGGGGAAATGTTTTAGAATTTCAGAAATACTGGACCTATTTTCAAAAGTTTACTTGTGTTTTCTTAGTTAGATCATTTCCAAGCTATCTAGCCAAGTTTTGGAGTCAATTTCCGATTTTTTTTATTTTTTTTTACTCCTCTCCCATATATGACCTCACAGCCACATATGACCTTCAGTCACAGCCATATATGACCTCCAGTCACAGCCACATATGACCTCCAGTCACAGCCACATATGACCTTCAGTCACAGCCATATATGACCTTCAGTCACAGCCATATATGACCTTCAGTCACAGCCACATATGACCTTCAGTCACAGCCATATATGACCTTCAGTCACAGCCATATATGACCTTCAGTCACAGCCATATATGACCTCCAGTCACAGCCACATATGACCTTCAGTCACAGCCATATATGACCTTCAGTCACAGCCATATACCTCAGTCACAGCCATATATGACCTCATTCACAGCCACTATATGACCTCAGTCACAGCCTATATGACCTCCATCAGTCCACATGACCTTCATCACGCCCACATTATGACCTTCAGTCACACCTATAGACCTTCATCAGCCATTATAGACCTTCAGCACAGCCTATATGACACAGTCCCAGCCATATGACCTTCAGTCCCACGAGCCATATATGACCTTCAGGTCACAGCCACATATGACCTTCAGTCACAGCCACATATGAACTTCAGTCACAGCCATATATGACCTTCAGTCACAGCCATATATGACCTCCAGTCACAGCCACATATGACCTTCAGTCACAGCCATATATGACCTTCAGTCACAGCCATATATGACCTTCAGTCACAGCCACATATGACCTTCAGTCACAGCCACATGACCTTCATTCACAGCCATATATGCCTTCCAGTCACCAGCCATATATGACCTTCCATTCAGCCACATATGTCCTTCAGGTCACAGCCAAATATGACCACACAGTCTTCACAGCCACATATGACCTTCAGTCACAGCCATATATGACCTTCAGTCACAGCCATATATGACCTCCAGTCACAGCCACATATGACCTTCAGTCACAGCCACATATGACCTTCAGTCCACAGCATATAATACTTCAGTCACACCACATATTATGTCCTTCAGTCACGCCATATATGACCTTCAGTCACTGCCATATATGGACCTCAGTCACAGCCATATATGACCTCCAGTCACAGCCACATATGACCTTCAGTCACAGCCATATATGACCTTCAGTCACAGCCATATATGACCTTCAGTCACAGCCATATATGACCTCCAGTCACAGCCATATATGACCTCCAGTCACAGCCACATATGACCTTCAGTCACAGCCATATATGACATTCAGTCACAGCCATATATGACCTTCAGTCACAGCCATATATGACCTCCAGTCAGCCACATATGACCTTCAGGTCAACTGCCACATATGACTTTCAGTCACCCAGCCACATATTGAACCTTCAGTCACAGCCATATATGACCATTTTCAGTCACAGCCATATATGACTCAGTCAACAGCCACATATGACCTTCAGTCACAGCCATATATGACTCCCAGTCACCAGCCATATATGGCTCCAGTCACAGCAAATATGACCTTCAGTCACAGCCACATATGGGGACCTTTTCAGTCACAAGCCTTAATAACCTTCAGTCACAGCCACATATTACCTTCAGTTACAGCCTTAGGACCTTCCAGTCAACAGCCATTTTAAACCTTCAGTCACAGCCATATATGACCTCAGTCACAGCCACATATGACCTTCAGTCACTGCCTATATGACCTTCAGTCACAGCCAGATATGACCTTCAGTCACAGCCTATGACCTTCATCACAGCCATATATGACCTTCAGTCACAGCCACATATGGGACCTTAAGGGTCACAGGCCACATATTAACCCCTTCAGTCACAGCCACATATGAACTCAGTCACAGCCATTTATGACCATCATTCACAGCCAATATATGTCCTCCAGTCACAGCCACTATGACCTTCAGGTCACAGCCACATAGACCTTCAGGGGGGTTTTTTCTCAGCCAACATAGAACTTCAGGTAACAGCCATATATGACCTTCAGTCACAGCCATATATGACCTCCAGTCACAACCACATATGACCTTCAGTCACAGCCATATATGACCTTCAGTCACAGCCATATATGGCCTCCAGTAACAAGCCACTATGACCTTTCAGTCACAAGCCATATATGACCTTCAGTCACAGCCTATATGACCTCCAGTCACAGCCACATATACCTGTCACAGCCATATATGACCTTAGTCACAGCCATATATGACCTTCAGTCACAAGCCTATATATAACCATCAGTCACAGCCATATATGACCTCCAGTCACAGCCACATATGACCTTCAGGTCACAGCCACATATGACCTTCAGTCACAGCCACATATGAACTTCAGTCACAGCCATATATGACCTTCAGTCACAGCCATATATGACCTCAGTCACCTTGCACTTATTTGACCTTTCAGTCACAGCCATATATGACCTTCAGTCACAGCATGAGGCCTCCGTCACAGCCTTATATGACCTTCTGTCACAAGCCAATATATGTCTTAGTCCACAGCCATATATAACCTTCAGTCACGCCATATATGACCTCAGTCACACCGCCATATGGACCTTCTGGTCACAGGCCACATTGACTTCAGTCACAGCCACATATGAAACTTCAGTCACAGCCAAATTATATGACCTTCAGCACAGCCATATATTCACCTTTCAGTCACAGCCCATATATGACCTCCCAGTCACAGCCATTTATCTGACCTCAGGTCAAAGCACATATGACCTTCAGTCACAACCATATCTGACTTCAGTCACTCATATATGACCTTCAGTCAAACAGCCATATATGACTCCTGTCAGAGCCTTATTATTTGACTTCAGTCACAGCATAATATGACCTCCAGTCACGCCACATATGGCCTCCAGTCACAGCCATATAATGACCTTCAGTCACAGCCCATATATCACCTTCAGTCATCAGCCATATTTGACTCCAGTCACAGCCATATATGACCTTCAGGTCACAGCCATATATGACCTTCAGTCACAAACCATATATGACCTTCAGTCACCAGCCAGACCTTAGTCACAGCCTATAGACCTTCAGTCAGGGAGCATATTTGACCTTAGTCACAGCCATATTGACCTCCAGTCACAGCCACATATGGCCTCCAGTCACAGCCATATATGACCTTCAGTCACAGCCACATATGACCTCCAGTCACAACCACACACGACCTCCAATCACAGCCACATATGACCTCCAGTCACAGCCACATATGACCTCCAGTCACAGCCACATATGACCTTCAGTCACAGCCACATATGACATTCAGTCACAGCCACATGTGTGCCATATCAGGGCCTCTGTGAAATGCTTGTAGATCCACTCACATAATAAGGGCTTCCCACTCAAAAAAGTTTTCCTCATTCACGGGTCCAGCGATAATGCCTTCTGGGGGATTCAGCGTCAGCTCTGAAAATAAACAATTACATCAGGGGCATCGGAACAGGTCTGGCAGGTCGCCAGATCAATAATGTTAACATATTTATAATTCATGTATAAAAAAACGGAATGTAAATATTTTTCTGCAATTTTTCTCATTTCTCATAAAAAGTGTATGTTGTTACCACTCAGTTGAACCGTCTCGGCGAGACGGTTCAACTGAGTGGTAACAACATACACTTTGGGTGGATACCGGGGGCACCCAGTAGATTCGCCGGACCAATCTTATGATGCTTCCGGCGCCCCTGTACATGATTAACCCTTCCTCCCATAACTAAAATGGACTCTTCTACGTTACAGGTGGAAGACTCGGACCTGTGACATCAAAAATGCCCATTAAAAAGTCCCATTACCCCACCCACCTGTTGCTGTACATTACTCATACAGGTTGGTGGGGTAATGGGATTTTTTAATGGGCAGTTTTTATGTCACATGTCCGAGTCTGCAAACTGTTTTCTATGTTAATTTTCAGATTTACATTAATTAGAAATATGGTAATTTTATAAAAATTAAAACAAGAAATATGGCTTGTCGGCACACGAATGACTCCCGTGGCAGATTGGAGTGAGTGAGTGAGTGAATAGGGTTTAACGTCCGCTTTTCTGACATAGAGGTACAAGCCTCAGGGAGTCTACATGCAGACGGGTCAACGGGGTCATGTCCCGTATCCACCTGTCCGAGGGGCGTAAATCCCAACTTCAGAACTCAATATTTACAATCAAAATATATATTCAGTCCTGAAATTAGAACAACCTGATTTGGTGCCAGGCCCTCGCCACACCAGCATCATTTATCCCATCCCCTAAAAGTAATAGGATTAGCGCTAATCTTACTTTTATATATGGGGCATAGCCTGACTCAACTCTCACATACAAGAAAGCCAAAAATGTACATGAGGGCCAAATCCGGTATAGTGGGTTCCAGAAAGTATGAACCCAATCGTTAAGCCAGTTTAGTCGCCTTTTACGACAAGCAATGGCTACTGCAGCACTATTCTCAGGATCAGTTGATCCCGCCCCGGGTGGCAGATTGGAGAAACTGTGGCAAAGTTGTATTTAACCAAAAGTGATAAGTATTCATAAGCACAGTTGTGATGGTCAAATGGTGAAGGTCATATTATGGGCAGCATGAGTGTGTGACATTTGTGCACAAGTATGATGTATTGAAATATTATAGTAATCCTTCAAGGGATATATATAAGTTATGACAGAATTGAGAAACTCTTGCGAACTTCTTAATGTGTGAAAAAGTTAACAGTTGTGATGGTCAAAAGGTCAAGGACATATTAAGGGCAGCATGGATGTGTGGCATTTGTCCACACGTATGCTGTGTTGAAATATTTAAGTAATCCTTCAAGAGATATACAAGTTATGACATAATTGAGAAACTCCTCTGTGAACTTCTTAATGTGCCAGACACACAGTCCAAACACTATATGCCTCCGGCTCTACTGAGGCGGGGGCATAAAAACCTTTAATGTGTCAGTATTCATAAGCAGAGTTGTGAAGGTCAAAATGTCAAGGTCATATTAAAGACAGCATGGATGTGTGGCATATGTGCACAAGTATGAGTATTGAACTAGTAAAGTAATCCTTCAAGGGATATAGAAGTTATGACAGAATTGAGAAACTCCGGCGAACTTCTTCATGTGTGAAAAAGTTCCAAGTTATGAAGGTCAAGGTCATATTAAGAGCAGCATGGATGTGTGGCATTTGTCCACAAGTATGATGTATTGAACATATTAAAGTAATCCATCTTCTTAATGTGTGAAAAAGTTCAAATTTGTGAAGGTCAAAAGGTCAAGGTCATACTAAGGACAGCATGAATGTGTGGCATTTGTCTGCAAGTCTGCTGTGTCGAAACATTTAAGTAATCCTTCAAGGGAATATAGAAGTCATGACAGAAATGACAAACTCCGGTGAACTTCTCTACCTGATCATCGTTTGATTCAAAGATAATTGCTTCGTAATTGTGATAGAATATATGAGCCGCGTCGCGAGAAAACCTGTCTTCGGGAGTCTGGCGACGTCACAAGATATGACGTGAACTTAGCTGACGTAATTTCAGCCGAGATTTCCAATTATCGA
Source organism: Conchocele bisecta (assembly GCA_029237695.1). NCBI lineage: Eukaryota > Metazoa > Mollusca > Bivalvia > Lucinida > Thyasiridae > Conchocele > Conchocele bisecta. Next base: position 46,621,666 of record CM055280.1, on the reverse strand, counting down.
CGATTGTCAGACCGCCATGTTAGGTTTGTTCCGTTGTGTTAAAGTTATCTAACGAACATAATATATCTATAATTGAACGTATGTGTGTGAAAAAAACGAAACATTCTTCAATCTGTCATGGATCCTGTCTGAGAATGTATTGGATGATTGCCGTACTAACCACCATTTTTATTAGAAACTGGCACATCTTATATTATGGTTTTATTAACAATAATGGCGTAAGGGTAATTTTCTTTTATTATTTTGCTGCTGATATCACATATAAAAATGTTTGTCTGTTATTGATATGTGTTTTTTATGTTCCATTATGTTGACATATAATATTTTCTTTGACACAGTTTACAGATAACTGTCCACATTAACTGCTATCGACCACCATTTACAGGTGAAAACTCTGTGTAAGCTACATTTTTTATTTACATGCAGATGGTCGGCAGCATATTTGTAGACCGATGTAGCCTGGGCTCGGTTTCCCGCACATCTATATGTTTCAGATCTGGTTAACTCGACGCGAATTTTCAGTTTATTGCTCAATTCTTTCTTTCTAATATACATCATATATTACATGTAATGTATATTTATTTAATTAACATTTAGCGCAACCGTTACCTGTAAAAACAACAAAGTCATGGATGTTACGATGTCTCATCTGTGCATATGCACCGTCTGATCAGAACATAGGATGTCCGCCATACAGTCACACTAGGGAATCCTTTCTCGATTACCGACATGATATGGGTCGCCGATCTTAAATTTATTGCAGATATTGTAAGGTCCGTTTTTTTCAGCAAGTGGTCCAAGTACGGCTGTAAGCGGGACGATGTCGTGAACATTCGACATTTCTATTGTCTGAATGTGAAAAGCTTAAATCTGAATGCACACTGACGTGTGGGTCATGTTAATATAAGAAATAGATACGGTGGGATGATATTTCAAGGCAACATATGTTGGAGGCATTAGTATCATGGACCGTGATCTGCATCACTTGAGGATATTTTGTATTTGACCGCCTTTTCTGCATAATGGAAGTCTCAAACTTAACATGAAGCTGTTCATTTCAGTTACTTAGGGGGTTACGTGTTAATCGTCAAAGGTTGTAGCAGCATTGTTTGTTTGTTTATTGGTGTTTAACGGCCTATCAACAGCTAAGGTCATGTAAGGCCTGGCAAACGGGTTCGATCCTGTTTTAACCTACTGCATTGGGGGGAAAATTCCAAAATCAGAACTGAATATTTACATCGAGAAACAATATATTCAGCCCTGAAATTAGAATAACCTGACCTGGTGGCAGGTCCATACCACACCAAAGTGTAGCAGCATTGTCAATGAGAAAATAGCAGTATGGACAAACTTTTAAAAATCTAATATCATATCCACAGGAATCTCCGGAATGTCAAATTATTGGTGGATTAACAGTGCAGTTGGCCAGACATGCACAGACGGACGGATGGATTGACGCATCCACACATGCACACGTGTGATTACTGGCATTTAACTCATTTAATTTATGAAGTATCTCCCCTGTGTATCACAGTCTATTATAGTGTAAATATCAAGTTAAATAAAATTGATCAAATACAATAGTGTGTATTGCGATAATATAAATAGAAAATTTGCATTATGGAAAGCAAAAAAAGATATAAAACTTCCTGACACATCATCAGGGCCGTAACCAGGAAGCCAAAAACGAGGAGGCAATGGTCATGCCCCCCCCCCCCCCCTCCCCCCCCCCCCCCCTCCATCCTACACACGGAAAGAAAATTACGAGTATTTATTATAAAATCTAAAAAGTATTTACAAATAGAGCAGATTCTGATGACACGGCTCGTTATGTTTGTTTGTTTGTTTATTAATGTTTAACGGCCTATCAACATCTGAGGTCATGTAAGGCCGGGCAAACGGGTTCAGTCCCATTTTAACTGCTGCATTGGGGGGAAAATCCCAAAATCAGAACAGAATATTTACATCGAGAACAAATATATTCAGCCCTGAAATTAGAATAACCTGACCTGGTGCCAGGTCCATACCACACCAAACGGCTCGTTATGAGTTGGCTCACCTGTGTCTACACTGTTTTGTTGAAACTTTCGAATTAACTCGGGTACCACATCTTTGACACACTTCCTGGTGTTGTTTCTGTATTAACACAGCTCGTGTGCATGTTGTTTATATCTGAAGTAACCTAATATGTTATACCTGAAGTAGCCTAATATTAGTCGGTCTCAACAGCAACTTCAAGATGGCGGCGAATTTTAAAATCGAAGTCGCTGTCGGTGCAGCTGAATTTTGTCCATTTTTACAGTAACAGTATATGCGACGTAACCAACGACACGGTCCATTATGATTGCAATGCTTATTATGACAACTGTGTAGTCTAACTCGAGCCAATATTGAAGCGCATCGTAAATAAATCGGAGATTTAATCAGATACAATACTGAATCTACATAGCGTGGACGCCGCCATTTTGCTTTGAATCACGTCACTAGATTTGTGACGCATGGCGAGGGAATGACGTCAAAACATGACGTCACGCACGTTCAAGCAATTATGTTTAGTATGCGGTATAAATTAAATACATGATTAGTGCCGTAGAATATAAAATATATTCGGTTTCGCCCCGACAACTTCATAGGGGCTCGCTAAAGCTCGCCTCAATAAAGCTATCTAACGATCAACCGAATATATTTTATATTCGACGGCACTAACCATGTATTTACTATATATACTGTAACGTCGTTTGACGTGGCTTTTACGTGACGTCTCATTTGCTCAAACGACCTGAATAGTGGTGTTGTATAAAATATAATATCTTAATGAATATTGCAGATATCATAATCAAATAAAAAGCATTCAATTCATCACACAAATACCATTGTCATAGTAACAAAATGTTAATTTGACCAATAATTTCCCGAAGAGGTTTTCTCGCGACGCGGCTCATATGTATAACATGTATGTGAATACTGCCTCGTTACTGTATCCTATACGGCATATGGAGTAGCCAAGTCGGCCAGTTTCTCCTGTTCTGCCTGTTCAAAATGTGAAGTAGAACATATGATATAATGTAGCTAATCACATGTAGAAAAGCCACGAGAACGGACTCCTATCAATTACATTACACCAAACAGTAAAATATGTCAGTTTTCGGGACAGGTTTGTGCCTGTGTTTTTAACAACATGAACCACCATTATAGATAGCCTCATACATAGAAACTTGCACAGTGTATCACTTTTACTTGGCAAACCACACAACACATACCATATATACCCACTACTGTACTCTGTTATTAGCTATAAAATCTAGTGACATGTAAGCAGTTACCCGAGTGTATTGTCCCTGGTGTCTACTCATCTACTATGCGAGTAAATATGGCTTTACCTATGGGTAACATGGACACAAACAAAGGGCTGTGCATTAGATTGAAAAGTTTACACATCAAAATTTATTTTGAGATTGATGGGAGAAATGCTCAGATCTCGTCTTTTGTACAGTTTGCTGGCATAATATTTATAGCTTACCATTGTCATATCTGTCTATTAAGTATTGCACCAAATTTTATTTGGTTTGCTGTCAAAGTGGTGAAACTGTACGATGGCTTGTACATACAAAGATTCCAGATGGCAACTCAATGCTACATATAGTATACAGTAACAAGACAATATTCACATATGTAAAATTCATATATCACATCACTCTTATGAAGCAATTATCATTGAAGTCAAATGTTATCTATGTCCTAATACCTTAAAGGTACACGCCCACTCAGTACACACAACATGTTCTTTATATCAGAGACATCATCGGAGACATTTTCTGGCAAAATAAACATTCATTCATCTTTATCCCATGTATTGACAGACGTAAATTTCCACACTGATATCATAGGTGATAACCGTGTTTCCATAATCTGTAGAAAATATTTTTTTTTTCAGGTGACGCATTCCATTAAATATTGATATTATTGCGAAAAAATGATTTTCCTATGAGCTTTCTTTGTTTACTTTCTACTTCGAGGAGAGTGACCTACAAAAATTGCTAATACACACATTATTAGGTAAGTTAATGGTAATATTTTTGTGTCATATTGTAGAATTATCTCTTACTAACAATATAGTGAAGTATGAACGTCAATACCCTGCAGGTTTTTTCTATATTTTAGTGCGCAAACTGTAAACTATTACGCACTGCCACATGTTTACTGTGTAGCGTAGTGTAGCGATATAGTGTAGTACAACTTGTTGCCTATAAAGCGAAAAACGTGCAGCTACATAATGTAAAGTTTGATCATGTCCAGCCGTGTGCAAACGTTTGCTGTGGCCCGAGGGAACTGTTTGAACCCCAAGGCCGCAGGCCGCGGGTTCAAACAGTTCCCGAGGGCCACAGCGAACGTTTGCACACGGCTGGACATGATCAAACGTTATTGTTACATTTCCAACAAAAAACTGATGTAATTTGAGCATTATATTCAGTATTTTCAGTACTTTTATAAATCGTCCCATTCACGTAGATAATTTTCGGTATGCATATTCCGGGGCCGCGTCATGAACGTCATGAACGTCATGAAGTAGTGACGTCATGAAGGTACATGCGCGTAGTGACGTCTGAAGGCACTTCCATTACGCGCGGCCCCGGAATGAGCATTGCCTAAAGCCATGTGCAAACAGCACGCGCTATTTGTTTGCGCATATGTGCAAACAACGGAAACCATGTAACAATGAAAAGTTGCGAACGGTAATTCTTGCAATTACTCCCATACTGTCCATAGCCAGTTATGATTCCACTCATCGGATTCCTCTGCAGAGTAGCGAATCAGATCTGATTCGCACTTTAGCAGTTAATTGTGACATATTTGAGATATTTTCCATCTGAAAAAAATATTAGTATTATAAAAGTAATACAAACTAATAATTCTGAAACAATTTTTACCATTGTAGGTTTAGAAAATTATTTTTTGCCTTTACAGAAAATGGACCAATCATAACTTTTACATGTTGAATTTGGCTGCCACTGATTGGGTCACTTGTTGATTCTAGCTTAAATTTACTCTATCAGGTCATCTACATATGTAAATTGATGTCATAATTACTGGAATATGTTATTTTCATAATATTAACACTCATTTCAGTTAAAAAATATAGAAAGTCTTTCACAATTAACTGCTAACTGCTAAATCTGATTCACTACTCTGCACAGGAACCCTACGAGTGGAATAGTAACTCTAGCTACAAACGGTACGGAGTAGATTGCAAGGGCTACCATTCCCAACTACATAATGAACAGCTAAAGTGCGAATCAGATCTGATTCACTACTCTGCAGGAGAACCCTATGGAGAGCACCGCAACTCTGGGTAGGAACGATACGCGAGTATTCTGCAGATTTACTTCCCACAACTTTTGAACTACTGTCTGTTTCACGAAACCTGTCCAAATTTTACGGCCATATAAACAATGCAAAAACTTCTCTTTTTTTGATAATATTAAATTTTATCAAAATTTAAAAATGAGCCTTCTTTATATGTCGTGAAATTTGGTCAAATATTGATTTTTATTACGAAAAATGTATTTGTATATGGGAATTTAACATGGGGGAAAAGGAGGTGGAGGAGCTGTTGGAGGAGTAAACAAAAAATAAAAAATTTGGATATAGACTCAGAAACCTGGCCTTGGAAATGATCTAAGAAAACAAAAGTTAAATTCTGAAAATCTGTCCAGTATTTCTGAAATTCTAAAAATTTCCCCATGTTAAATCCCCATACAGGGGTCATACCAGTTATCCGGACAATCAGTTTATCGGACAAATGAAAATACCTGTTAATTACGCACATTCGTTTGATCAGAATTTGCAAAAAAATACATCTAAGTCACGCAAGAGCTTGCTGTTTCCATGCCAGTGTGAAGAATATATTGTCATGGTAAACATTTTAATAAGATTTGCTGAAAATATTCCTCAACTCTGTCCACAAGTTGTTTACAACGTCAAAAGTCTTGCGGGGGCATGCAAGTGCGCCCATTACGTCATTTCAGAGTTGTTCTATAAATACAATAAATTCTATAAATACGTTGTTTTCCAAGAAGCGAATGGTGATTGTTTTTCTGCAGAATTACACAACGCAGTTTACACTGGTTTACAGGCGATACAATTATGATTTCATGTTGAGAATACAAGTTATAAGACAGGTAGATTATACGTTTGTCCGGATAACTGATTGTCGATGTTAATTTTGGGGCAATCTTACGACTGATGATCTGACCCAATTTTAAGTGAGAAAGATGGCACATTTTGCTAAATAGTTTACATGCGTTGAGAAAGCAAGAACCGACGATTGTTCTGTGAAAAGTTTATGCCCGTAGCTGCTATTTTAAGAAAAATATCGTAAAAAAACTGCCATTTTTGTCCGATAATCTAGACATCTTCACTCTATGTGGATTTAACATGGGGAAATTGTTTTTTCGCAATAAAATCGATATTTGACCAAATTTTCTCAAAATAAAAAGAAGGCTCATTCTTAAATTTGGTTTAATTTAATATTATCACAAACAAATTTCATTGTTTATATGGCCGTACGAGTTGGGCATGTTTCGTTAAACAGACAGTATACACAATCTATATCTAATTCTTTTAAAAATAGTTGAGCAGTTCAATTGCAATTGGACTGATAGTAAAAACATGTTTTGCATGCAAGTATGGGAAGCAGGAAGTTTGTTCCATATTACGACACATGGGTGTACAACATCGAATACAGGGTTTCTGTTTGGACCCGCGGCCTACGGCCTTGGGGTTCAAACAGTTCCCAAGTGCCACCGCAAACGTTTACCCACAGCTGGACATGGTCGAATGTTATTGTTACATTTCCGTCGGAAATATCGTGTAAATTGAGCATACATATATATGCAGTACTGTCAGTTCTTTCATCCATTCAAACAGCTGATTTACACATTTACACATATATGTTCCGGGGCCACAGTGCATGCCGCGTGATGCAGCCGCATCAATTTCAAAATTTTAGTGCGACCGTTGTCAACTGGTCTGATGACGTAATGGCGCGTTCTTGTAACGTCATTCTGGAAGTCGGACTTTGTCCATTTCACGCACCTGCAGGTAATACTTATCTCCCCTATCGTGAAGCGCAGGGGGAAATCCGACCCGTTTCCTATATAATTTAATAATTTTTGAACGCTTCAAACAACTAAATTCCAATCACTAAATCAAATTTAAATGCAAATTGATCTTTAAAAAGTATTCTTATCACAATTTTGTATTTTTGTAGTTCTAAATGTGAAATATTCTGGCATAAAAATTATGCATTTTAGAGCGAAATGTATCTTTTTACCCCAAACATATCGGGTTACATGCATGACTTGTGATACGTCACGCCGACTTCCAGAATGAGACACATGTGTATTACGTAGGTGTTGGCTTGGCCCCAGAATGAGCATTGTCTACGGACATGGTCAAACAGCACGGCTGTGAGCGGTGTCGAACAACGGCAGTCGTGTAACAATCCAAATTAAATTGCGGGCGAAACGGTTCGGGGCGAAATAAGGAAATTGCTTCAGACTCTGCCAGTTTTGCAACAAAATAGAGAATATCACAAAACAAAGACAATTGCAACGTTGATACACTGATGTAACGCCTAACGTGTTACGTTTGTATTCGGCCATCAGCCGTTTTAATGCAGATCCTGCCATCTTTAAAGAGAAATCATCGAGCTGAAGTTGGCTGTCAAAATAGCGCTTGATAACTTGTTGTTGTTGTATCATGGCGCTTAATTCAGGCGCTTAATTTTCGCCTCAATCTCACTAGAGTCTATATAAACACGACCAACAAGCTGGCCCAGAGTCCGCCGGTGGTCACGGTCTGTTTTTGAAGTGGAGGAAAACCGGAGTGTCCAGAGAAAAACCACAGCGAGCTTGCACGGAATAGACAAAACCGTCCGGATATATTTCAGTACAAGTACAGAGACATTGGTCCAGATGATCGGGCACCGAATATCCACAACAGACAAGCTGCCCACCAACAGGACGGGGTACCGAATCATTATCCAGGGCCGTAGCGGCCACCACGGCAGCACGGCGCTGCCGTGGCATTATTTTGGCCTGTTTTTTTGTTTTTTTTCGTCCGCTTCATGCGTTGAACATCCAATTGTGAGGGTCTAAGTGGAATTTTTCCAGCTAAAAAGGCTGCCGTGGCATTATTTTACATACCGCTACGGGCCTGTCATCAACCCAGATGCATCGTCAAGTGGAGAGCGTGACACTCGCACTCTCGACACTATTGGGCTAAGTCAGCGGTGTGCAGAGAAAGCCTATGGCATCACAGGACGATTGAAAATAGCCAAAATTTACTAATTTTCTGAGGGCGGCGGGTGACTTATACCAGATGGCCGCGGCCCGCATGTCGAGCCCGCCGAGGCATTTGATGGTCTCAGAGTGTATTTATTTGAAGTTTGATGCCCAATAAGAGTACAAATTTTCAAGCAAATCTGACTTACGGTTACAGAGATATAGTAGGTATATGTGAAAACTTTAACGCAAACTTCTAAGTCATTTGACCTTGACATAGGGGCACAGGGGCCGCATGAGTGGGACACAGAATGAATATATGGATGATGACTAATAAGCATATGAAGTTTCAAGTCAATGTGACTTAGGACTGCAGAGATATAAGGTATTTAAAAACTTTAACGCAGATTTCGGAACACATATACTTCTAAGTCATTTGACATTGACATTGGGCACAGGGGCCGCATGAGTGGGATATATGGATGATGACTAATAAGTATATGAAGTTTCAAGTCAATGTGACTTAGGACTGCAGAGATATAAGGTATTTAAAATATTTAACGCAGATTTCGGAACGCAAACTTCTAAGTTATTTGACTTCGACCTTGGACACAGGGGCCGCATGAGTGGGATACAGAATGAATATATGGATCATGACTAATAAGCACATGAAGTGTCAAGTCAATGTAACGTAGGACTGCAGAGATATAAGGTATTTAAAAACTTTAACGCAGATTTCGGAACGCAAACTTCTAAGCCATTTGACCTTGGGCACAGGGGCCGCATGAGTGGGATACAACATGAATATATGGATCATGACTAATAAGCATATGAAGTGTCAAGTCAATGTGACTTAGGACTACAGAGATATAAGGTATTTAAAAACTTAAACGCAGATTTCGGACGGACGGACGCACGGACGCACGCACGGACGCACGGACGCACGCACGCACGCACGCACGCACGCACGGACACCCGGAAGTCATTGTGATCACTATGTCTCGCTTTCCGCAAGCGGGCTCGACAAAAAGATCACGCCTCTCACAATCAGTTAAGGAGGCTCTTGCGACACATATTGAAAAATACTCGCAAATGAAGTACAAATCGCGCGCCACAATAAAAATGCAGTAACCGCATCAGATGTGTTCAATTAATTGTTTACAAAATTACCTCACCCACCTATTTTTTGCCAGAAATTTCAACATGACTAAATTTTTCGGAATTGTTTTCATGAAAACATGAGGCACAGAGATTGTGTTATGTCTTGTTCTATCACTTGTAACACCGCACCATTTACTGAAAATTATTTCAAAGCGGGTTCATAACCACCTCAAATTTTACCTACAAATGCCCGAAAAATACCTTAAATTCTGACTCGAAACCGTATCGGCAGGACAGCATAGCATGCGCCATTTTCCAAGATGTCAAAATCAACCGGAGCTAACATTCAGTTTCGTAGAATTATGAAATACTCGAAAAAATACACCTAGTCAAGCCTCCCAAAGTCAAGAAATATTCATAAACCTATTTTTCCAGACACACTGTTGTAACTTACAGGGTCGGTAGTGAAGTATATAGAAAATCGTCCACCCTCTTTTTAAAGATAGCTGCCCACTGTCCCGTGAGACATATGCTCAATAAATGTCAATACAATAATTGTTTAAAAGAAATCATTGCTAATGTGAAATTTGCAGACTATCCTACAGTATAATCATTTCACAAAAACGAACGTAAAATAAAGAAATTTCACAATGTTTCTTTACTGCTACATGTATGGCGAAAATGTCAAATTATGTGAAGCCAAAAGATCTCCCCTGCTTATCACAGTTTCTGAAAGCATGTACTTGAATTGTGATCAAATAATACTGCGCGATTGGTTTGAAATTGTATTATGTGATTTACTGTGTATGAAGCGAAAGACCACATATATATACCAGAGACATAATCCGAGACACAGTAACTTTAACCCTTAGACCGCTACACAGAACAATTGTCGTCTGCTGTTGCTTTTATATCTTTCCTTATTTCTAAATAAAACATGTTTTGACAGCACTTCAGAATCCTTTCCAATGGAAATGATTCTGCAGTTCTGTCAAAGCATGTTGTAAATTATTCTAAAGTGCTATGAAAGCATGTTTTTGATGATAAACATGGAACATAAAAAATAAACAGCAGACGACAAAACAATAAGATAGCGGTGTAAGGGTTAAAACAAATGGATAAATGAAGTATACTTGTGTCTGTGACTGGAGAAATGGTGCGTATGGCTTTTGCAACCAGTGTAGATCCAGATCAGCCTGTGTTTTCGCACAGAATAATCAGGATCTACACTGTTCGCCAACCAATCAATGAAACGCCCGTCATTCTTCCAACAAGTGATACAGATAGCTATCAGGCTATTTATCAGGAGTGTGCCATTTGATCAGGACATACATTGGTCACAAATCCCATAAGCCCAATTTATCCAGTCACAACCACGTATAATTGGTGGGCGAATCAGATATATGTATGATACTAGTAAACGTAGCCATTTATTATGGGGCGCCGTTTTAATATTTATTCGGTACTTATGGATACCCATAATTCGATTTTTGGATATCCATAATTCCTTGTGCGCCGTTTTACTATTAATTAATTATTTTTGGATATCCAAACATCGATTTTTGGATATCCATAACTCAGCTCGATTTTTTGGATATCACATAATTCCTCCCACATAATATAATAATTATGAGACACGCCATGTGATTTTGTACCTTCGGACATCTGCGTAATTTCATGAAATACGTGTATAAAATTTACAATATTTTCCGTAAATGGCGTAATTTCACTTAACATTTTGTCAACTTTGGACTTTATTCATCCATCCATTTGAACGTAACTACACATACGTGTCACTGATTATTTCAGCTCAAAATAAAGAATTCATTTCAACTCGAAATTGTCAAAACACAAGTATTCTGAATATTAGTGCTAATCGTATTACTTTTGGGGGAGGACCCGGCCTTAAATGACTGTTGATATACCATTAAACGCCATTAAACAAACAAACAAACAACGTTACCGAGGAGTTGTGTTCATATTGTGCGGATGTATGCCATGGGAGAGATTTAGTGTCATGCAACAAAGTCAAAGCAATTTTCTTATTTACACTACTGAATAATTTCAACTCGCAAATATTTGAATACTTTCATCTCACAAACCGTAAAGCCGTTCTGAAGATGGTACTCGCAAGTATGAAATCACAAATCAAAATATGCACAAGTATATATGTGTGAGTCCGTCCGCCCGTCCGTCCGTCCGTCCGTCCATCGTGTCAGTCACGCAGATATACTGTATAATATAAATATGCATATATATACATATAATATCGGACGCTGTGATCGAATAAAGAACGAATTGACAACTAGCGGACGATTTGACCAATTAGCGGACGATTTGTCTATTGTTTGACTAGGTTATAGCTCCTAGTATATAGCAGTCGTATAGATGGAACGTCAACTATTTCTACATTTAAAACTACCATTATGAATTTCGAATTTGTAATTTACGTTTCATTACTGAATTTTACTGAATTAGCACATGTAAACTAAAGAATAAAGCACACTGTCTGAATTATTAAATTATAATTTTCCTATGGGAATTTAACATGGGAGAAGAGAAAAGGAGGAGGAAGCAGTCAAAACACGAAAACCCGAAACCTGGCTAGATGGCTTGGAAATTATGTAAATAAGAAAAAAAAAGTTATAATTTGAAGATCGGTCCACAAAAAAAATAAATTAAATAGTTTTTTTTCGCAATAAAATCAATATTTGATGGAATTTCTTCAAATAATTTTTTTGGGGAGGGTGATTTATTTGTTATTGATAAAATAAACTACTTACATTTATATATTTTTAAGATTTATTGTGTTTAATGGCCAAAGGTTCGTCGGCAGCAAAACGTGGAACAGACAGTAGTTTCAGTTCTTCCAGTACTTTGATTGAAAGTGGTATATACATCCACCCTGGTGGTGTTCTACTAGGCCTAGCATGGATGCCATAAATACAATCAGACCTGTTTTCTATGGCCCTTACGAATTGTCGCCACTCCACTATGAGTATTTTGTACTTCCACTTTTAATGTATGCATATGATGTTGTGCTTTTGTCTGTATCTGCCACTGGTTTGCAAGATAAGCTAAACAAACTTAATCCGTTCTGTGATGATTGGTGTCTATAACTATAAATGCCTCAAAATCTAAAGTACTTATTTTCAACAAGTCCGGTAGACGCATAAATGAAACATTTACAGCTAAAAAAAAACGTTAGAATGTGTATCTTCCTATAAATATCTTGGAGTAGTATTTACTGCTTCTGGCTGTTTTAAACAAACACAGAACGATTTGTACAAGAAAGGTCTGAAAGCACTATTCATGCTTAAGACAAACTTTAATTCTTTACATTCTGGAATTTCCACGAGCATGCACGTATTTGATCACACTATCAAACCAATTGTATTATATGGCAGTGAATGTTGGGGGTCTTTTGGAGGTAGGAATTTTAATTTAAACTTTTGTAACTTCGCCTCATTATCCAAGAAATTTGAGTTTGAAAAAGTGCACATTAAGTACTGCAAGTATAGTACGTGTAGGAGTGCATAAAAGAACGACACACTTTGCAGTAATGTCTGACTTAGGACGCTTTCCCATTTATTTCAATATAATAATGTCAATGTTAAAGTACTATTATCGTCTTACTCATGATTCATCTAATCTGCTATCAGAGGGGCTAAAAACTACCATAAGTTTGCATGAAAATGGGATAAAATCATGGTATACTGATACGTTGTCAATTCTTGAGACGTTAAAGCTGGATATTGCACTTTTTTGCACCAACTCATTTGCTCCAACATCATTGCCAATACTTGTCAAGAAAATTAAATTGAAATTAGTAGAGCAGTTTCAAGATAATTGGGCAAAAGAGAAGACAAAGTTAACTACTGGTAAATTAAGGACTTACTTTACATTTAAATATAATTCTCAGTTAGAACATTATTTAGATGGTATTGACAATTTTGAAATGCGCAGTGCTATAGCCAAGTTTCGTTTAAGTGCTCATAAACTAAAAATAGAAACTGGCAGATACAACAAGACTCCAGTAGAATCTAGATTGTGTGAGAATTGTATGAATAATTCCATAGAAGATGAACTACACTTTTTGTTCAATTGTCAACATTACTCACAAGAGAGAGAGAGAGAGAGAGCTATTTTAATGTCATATATTTCATGAGAATGTCCTAACTTTTCGAGTCTTTCAGTATCAAATCAATGTATTTGGCTTCTGTCTTGTGAAAACACTAATATTTTGAGAGAACTAGGCAATTTCCTGATTCATTAATTCGAGAAACGCGGATAAATCTAGTCTCATACTTACATTATTGGCTTTTATTGCGGTAATGATTGTTCACAAGTTTACATTACATGTATTGAATTGTTATTTTCACGTATGAATCACTCTAATCAAAGTATGAAATTGTTTGCCACTTGAGGGCCCTTAATTGGAAATAAAATCTTGTATCTTGTATCTTGATAATTAATGCGCATTCTGCTAAAATAAGTGCGTAAATACGCCAATACGCACCTTATCTGGAGCTGGTAAATATCCGCCATTTGCTTTCGCCGCCATTTGCAATAGTGACAAATTTTGAGACCGCCTCGGTGTGTACAACTCGTTCGTTGGTGACATGGCTGAGGTAATAACGAATGACAACAATAGTTTTATCGATAGCGATTATTTTTCTGACCGTTTAGTCTGACCACAGAGGCCAAAAGCACAGTCTTCTTGGATTTCTTGATTGAATTATTCTACTACGTCGCCACCAAGTCAGTTCGTCCCAAATTATGCGATTCGCACCAAAATTTATCGAATTACCGAGGTTTCGGGTCATAGAGGTTTCTAGTTGTGTACATTAACTTTGCAAAACTCATTTATCGTCCATAGTAGGTTAGATAATCTGCGCTCTATGTGTGTCTTATATTTTATTTGAAACTTCACACATATGCAATGTAGTTGCAGCCTGTAACTGTGACCCTCTCGTACCGTGCTACATACCAGATTTACAGTTCCTCCCATAGCATTCCCCTGCAGAGTAGCGAATCAGATCCAATTCTCACTTTAGATAGTAATTAGGACATTTTTAAAATATATTTCAATTGAAATCTGTGTTAGAATTAGGAAACTGATATAAACTAATCCTTCTAAAGTATTTTTTATCATTGCAGAATACAAATATTTCATGTCAGTTTTGGCTGGTACTGATTGGGTCTCTAGTAGATTCTAGCTTAAATTTACTTAGTAGGTCTTGTGCATTGGTAAATATATGAAATAATTAATGTATTATGCTAGTTTCATAATATACTGACAATTACTTCATATCAAAAATACACAAAATTGCTCAGAATTAACATTTGAAGTGCGAATCAGATCTGATTCGCTACTCTGCAGGGGAATGCTATAGGAGGAACTGTAAATCTGGTACTTACGGTACGGGAGGGTCACAGAGTTGCAGACTGCGACTAACATGCAATGATGCATAGACCATGACCCAAAGGTACATGTACCGGTATGTCGTGAGCAAGAATGACAACTCTTGCCTAACTAATTTTCAAGTTATCTATATACCGCTATGGGCTAGCTTCAAATGCACATTTGGAAAGACGACTTCATCGTAACTCTTATGTAATGCAGTGTAATAAATGTAATTAGAGTTGTGTACTTCGAACTACGCTATGGGCCTGATACCCTTTGGAATATTTTCATGAAACTTCACACATGCATACCATAGGCCATGACCCAAATATATGTTATGTGCTAGTCGTGACTTCATGACTGTCTTGATAAAGTTGATATACAGTCATGAAAATGTGAACTAGGGTTCAATCCACTTAAGTGTTTATGCAGTTAGATGCTGTATATATGTTTAGTTTTATTGAAAAATATAAAATGCCAATAAACAAATAGCAGCCATCACGACCCAAGATGATTGGGTCGGTGATGTTCTCGACTAGTTGTGCGCCGCAATAATGATAACTCTCACCTTACTAACATAGAGCTCCAGTTAAGGTGCGTAATTTGATCAACTTTGGGGAGACTTTCGTTATTTGTTTGCCAAAATTGGCAAGTTGGGAGTGCTTTAGAATTGTGTCGATGAGACGATTCTAAAGAAATCCCAACTTGCCTTTTTTTTGTGAAGAAATAAGAAAAATACCCGGAAAATTTGGTCCAATTACGCACCTTAACTGGATCTTTACGCAAATACGCACCTTATCTGGAGCTCTGGTTGATTTTGCGTTTAGGTGCAGAGGAGGATACAAATCATACATTCGCTTGTGGACATTCGTCAATTTTTAGTTCAAATAAAATAATTTAGCTGTTCACAGGCCGTTAAAACCATTAAATGAATAATGAAAACCTCTAGCAATCGATCAATTCTATTTATAGATGGATCTGAACTGTATGGGTACCACGGTAACCATATCCCAGACTCGGGATGAAGAGAGATTGAAGGAAGCAGAGCTCATCATCAATATCGGCAAATCCCCGAGAACCACTGTCTATTGTGTGGTAAGTGTGTGGAGGGTGGATTGGCGTGCATGGATTAGGCCAGCCATTTGGGGAAGGGGCCCTTTTCCACCACTTTGGAGTGGGTGGCAGGTGTGAGCATGTGATGGGTAATTTAACGTTTAACAATCAGGGTTCATCATTACCAGAATTGACCGGAGAACTGGTTTGACCCTCATGTATGTCTTTGGCTTTCTTGTATGTAAGAGTTGAATCTGGTTATAACCCTTATATGAGTAATATAATTAATCATAATCCTATTACTTTTAGGGGAAGGGGCCAAGTTTGGTGTAGTATGGACCTGGCACCAGGTTGCCCTGCTTCTCCGTCTGTCTGTCCATCCGTTTATTTCCGTTCAGTTTTTGTCGCGCCTGCTTTAGCAGAAGTCGCGAAGACCTATAGTCGCCGCTTTTTCCGTCGTCGGCGTTGTCGTCGTCCAAAATGTCATAAAGTTTGTACAGGCCATTCACATGACTTTGACCTTTTTTACCTTCATATTTTTGCGGAAACACATAGCCATTTTTTTGCGTCAAAAGGTTTGTACAAGCTTCTTCATCATGGTATAGTTTTAATATTACTTGACGGATCGCTACAATAGTTGGACACTTAATACATGTGAGCATTTGGGACACACTCATGCAGCCATATATTGACCTTGACCTTTTTCACCTCACATTTTTGTGGAAACACTTAGCCATTGTTTGAGTCAAAAAATTTGTACAAGTTTCTTGATCATTGTAAAAGATTAATATTACTTGATGGATTGTTTCAATATTTGGACACGTGATACATGTGAGCATTTGGAACACACTCAAGCCACCATTAACATGACCTTGACCATTTTGACCTTCGCATGGTTGTGGAAACACTGAGTAATTTTTTTTATGTCAAAACGTTACTTCAACCTTGACCTTTTACGTTATTTTAAACATGCACTTCTCCGGCGGTTTTTGTGATGCCTACTTTAGTACATGCCCATGATCATGTTACCGGTACGTTCAATTTTAACGATTCAAATGCCTCGGCAGGCGCGACACCGCTTCCGTGGCAGAATTCTTGTTTTTATGAGTTTCTATATAAGACCTATAATTTCTGTTTGCCTTCAGCTAATATCTTCATGAAAAATATAACTATGTTATTACCACTCAATTGAATCAAATGACGAGATGGTTCAAATGAGTGATAACAACATATACTTTAATTGAGAAATTAAGCAAATAGAAAAAAAATATTGGTAAATTTTGATACCTGGGGGTCGTTTCACTAAGCTTCGTACGACTGAAATGGTCGTAAGTGCAAAATTATTGTAGTCTGTAAATTTCACATTAACAATGTTTTCTTGTAAACAATTATTGGATTTACATTTATTGAGCGTAGGCTGCATCTGCAGATGCAGCCTACGCTCAATAAATGTAAATCCATCAATTGAAATTTCCAGACGATCCTAAATTTGCACATTTGTAAATTTGTATAAAGTTTAGTGAAACAGGCCCCTGATTTCTATACGTTTTACAGTGGTATGTATTATGTCAACCGCGGGGCGGGCGGAGGACAAAAAAAAATGCACAGTTTGTTTACACAACTCCTCTGAAACCGTTCATTTGATCGATCTGAAAATATACAGACATCTTCTAAACATTGAAGATGTGCATCATTATGTTTTTATGACAAAAAAATATTTTTTAACAAAAATATCAAGTTTTTAACTTAGCCATTTTTCTACATTTTTATATACAATTCTATATAGGTTACAGAGTTTGTGTACACAACTCCTCTGAAACCGTTCAGTCAATCGATCTGAAACTATACACATGTCTTCTACACATATTGAAGATATGCGCCTTGGTGTTTTTATGCCAAAAAAATAGTTTTTAACAAAAATATCACCTTTTTAACATAGCCATTTTTTTCTACATTTTTGTATACAATTCTATTTATTTTACGGAGTTTGTGTACACAACTCATGAAACCGTTCAGTCAATAGATCTGAAACTATACACACATCTTATACACATATTGAAGATGTAACAAATACCTTGGTATTTTTATGCCGAAAAAATATTTTTTAACAAAAATATCACCTTTTTAACATTTTAACCATTTTTTCTACATTTTTGTATTCAAATCTATATAATTTATACTTTACACATCTATACCTAAATTAGTGTTCCTGTTTATCACAATAAGAGGAAGAAATAATGCTGTAGATTTTCAAATCCTCATTAATGTTTCTTACCGTGGTGACTGCTTCGCATTTCTGCATCTTCACTGCCTCGCCCATCTTCGACGGGCATATTTTGTGACTTACGGCACTCTTGTTACTTTTCAATTGGTATTTTCTTTTGTCTCACCCACGATAGATGAAAGTGAGATATAACTGTCACAATTCTGGCATCGTCGTCATCGGTATCGTCAACAATTTGGGACGTAATGACGTAGTAAAATTTCCCATATCTCTTCATCCGTTAGTCGGATCATTACCAAACTTCATCAATCGCTTTCTCACATTGATAACTGTCGATCCAGTGTCATTTGGGTGACCTTGACCTTCACCTTGATGACCTTAACCTTCGTAAATTGTGGATGTAGCCAAATTTTCCATATCTCTTGATTCGTTGGTCTGATCATTACCAAATTTCATGAATAGCTTTCTCACATTGATGGCTATCCACCCACTGTCATTCGGGTGACATTCACCTTGGTGACCTTTACCTTTGTGGGACATACATTTTGGACGTAGCCAAATTTCCGATATCTCTTGATCCATTAGTCGGATCATTACAACATTTCATCTATAGCTTTCTCACATTGATGGCTATCCACCCACTGTCATTTGGGTGACCTTGACCTTCACATTGGTGACTTTAACCTTTGTGTCAATAATTTTGTACACACATCCAGATATCCAAATGTTGAATATCTCTTGATCCGTTCGTCTGATCATCTTCAAACTTCATCAATATCTTCTTCACATTGATGGATATCTGCCAGTGTAATTCCCTTCCTGTGACCCTTCACCTTGGTGTGAACAATTTTGGACATGCATCCAAATGTTGAATATCTCCTGTAGCCTATTTCATCAACATTGCAAAGTATACTTTACTAGCAAAGTATACTTTGAGGGAGTAATCATTTATTTTTCCTGAAATGCATTATTTCATATAGAACTAACAAATGCATATATTTCATGATTAAAAGTATGCAGAATTATTATACTGTATTTATTACATTATCACAGCCATTAAATGGCTGTGATAATGTAATAAATTCAGTATAATAAAAATTAATAATTTTTTAAAAAAATTAAAAATTTCTCCCTCAAAGTATACTTTGCTACTAAAGTATACTTTGCAATGTTGATGAAATGGGCTACTGATCCGTTAATCATATCCTTACCAAATTTTAGAAATGGCTTCCTCACATTGATAGCTATCCATCCAGTGACCGTGGTGACCTTGACTTTCGTGTCAATAATTTTGGATGTACATCCAAACGTTGAATATCTCTTGCTCCGTTAGTCGGATCTTTACCAAACGTCACCAATAGCTTCCTCACATTGATGGCTATCCACCCAGTGTTATTTGTGTGACCTTGACCTTGGTGACCGTGACCTCTTATCAATAATTTTGGACTTACTCATATTGTAACCTTGATCTTAGTGACCTTGACCATCGTGGCAACGCCTCGTTTAGTGGGTGAGACACTCCCACGCGATCGCCTTATCCCTAGTATGATTTGTATGTGATATACATGTATGCCACTCGTTCCGCCGCTCAAAGATATTGCACGCTGCTGAACTTGTTTATATGTGGCTGTGACTGGAGAAATGGGGTTGCTGGGTTTTGCGACCAGTGTAGATCCAGATCAGCCTGTGCATGTGCACAGTCTAATCAGGATCTGCCCTATTCGCCATTCCAACAATTAAACACCCGTCATGCTTCTAACAAGCAATATAGATTTGTTTTATTAGGCTACAGGAGTGTGCTATTTGTTTTCACAAATACCATAAGCCCTATATCTTTGTTGTCTAGGAAACCCCATCAGTGCAGCAGCAGCCGAGTATGAACTCCGTCGCAGTCGGCACCGACTCCTGGAACCCAGCTGACCAACAGGAATTTGTTATCCCCATTAGTGGGAGCAAGAACTGGCCCAGTCACACTGTGGTTGCGGGTACTAGTAGTGCGGACTACAGCCAGTCTGGAGTGGATGTTGATGTTGGCAGTGAGACTGAGAACCAGCGTACAGAAAGTGAGGCAGAAACGCAGATGGAGGCTGGACCTTCCAGTCTAGGAAACCAGACAGAGGCGGGAAATCAGAGTGAGATAGACGTTTCGTCCAGTTCAGTGAAAGCGCACAGGGTGAGTATGATGATGACTGGGATATTAGATATTTAGACCAATTTCATATGATAATTTCATAAACAAAAAGTAAAGACATTTTTACATTTTCGTTCTTACATATGTAGCGAAAATTCCAAATTATTCTACTCACAGTTAAAGGTACATACCCACTCTGTAGGCACGAAATGTTCTTTATATTAATTACATGTAAATAAGGGTATAATTATGTGCCCACTATACAGATATAATCATTTAGTAATGTTTATTTTACTGATAGTGACGAGCGGTGGTATCGGGCTATTTTCATATGCAAATGAAGCATGATATTTTTTAATTATTTATACTAATTATATGTGTCGCCTGAAAAAATAATATTTCTTTTACATAGTTAATGAATATAATGCATGTTTTTGGAAATTTCGTCCAATGAAATGATGCGATAGATTGATATAATCTGCCATTTACTGTGTCATGAAGCGAAAAAACACATACATGTATCATATATCTGACATATCTGATATATCATCTAAGACAAGTGCCTTTAACCTTACGACGCTGAATTAAATGTTGTCGTCTGCTGGAAATGTTTTATTTTCAATATTTCTCGACAAAAACCTGGTTTTGACAGCACATGAGAATCATCTACAGTGGAGACGATTCTCATGTGCTGTCAAAACCAGTTTTTGCTAAGAATTAAAGCAAAAATGAAAAACAGCAGACGGTAATTTCCGTCAACAGCATAGGAATACACCTTTACCGGTATCAAATGTTTTATTTTCGTTATTTCTCAATGAAAATATATGTTGTGACCACTCATTTGAACCGTCTCGATGAGACGGTTCAAATGGTGGTCGGGACATTTACTTCTGAGCGCATAGAAGGAAAATATTTAGGATTTCTCGCAAACATGATGGTGTATCCTCAGTATGAATAGGGTTAAATGGCTACATTCTCATATACCTGGACTCATCGGGATACCCTTTTGGTATACTAGTTATAATTAGGGCCCCGCCAAGATTTGGCGGTACCCTATATGTTTCGCCCTGGCTGTCCGTCCGTTTATTTTTTGGAAGTTTTTCTGAGAGTTTTTTAAATCACCTGCAGGGGCCCTACGTGCATCGATAGACCACATATTCTAGTTCAACTTTGCGCTTGATCACTCGTGTTTGTTACTTTACAGGTTCGCAGTCGACCTGGGGTAATTGTAATTCCTTGTGTAGTAGTTCAGTCGGCGTGAAACTGCCAAACATTTACGAGACCGAAAACATTTTTTTAATAAAATAAAATTGATTTTGTGTGATATTTAACCCTTAGACCGCTACTCACAACAATTGTCGTCTGCTGTTGCTTTTATATCTTGCCTTATTTATCAATAAAAACATGGCTTGACAGCACTTCAGAATCATTTCCAATGAAAATGATTCTGAAGTGCTGTCAAAGCATGTTGTAAATTATTCTACAGTGCAGACTGCTAGTAGTATATACATATTGTAATAACTGCATGTAACATATTGTAATGCAATGTAGTTACAGATTATAAATTAGTTTATTAAAAATGCAATATGTGAACTGTAACTTACTTATTGGTTGCGCCTTTGCGTGCACATGTCCGTCTCAATGTATGTCCCGCCCATGCGCGCTTTCGACTTGCGATACAACTGGCCGTTTGACACCTATGCGCACATGTGCAGGATGCGTGATACGTGAATTTGTGACGAGCCGTCACTTTTGTTTTCTTAGTCAATTTCCAAAATATTTTGTTTTCTGACTCCTCCCACCTCCTGTTCCCCCATGTTAAATTCCCAGACAAATAAATTTTAATGGTGTAAAATAGAATCACACTACTGTTTACACATCAGCAGACCGCACTTATTGAATAGTTTGCTTCTAAATGAAAACACATCTTGGTATTTCATTAGAATTGTCTCCTTGGATGTGTTTTCATGGGAAAATAAGAAAATATGCTATATTTGTGGGTCTGTTTATTGTTTTCTGTAGCATGATAAAGATACCACAAATTCTTCGTTGCTTTTTGGCTCGACTATTCGAAGAATAAGTAGAGCTTATGTTGTCACCCCGGCGTCGGCGTCACTGTCACGCCTTGGTTAAGGTTTTTAGTCAACCTTGTATATGGAATACTACTGGCCCTACACCCACCATACTTGGACAACTTCATCTCCTAGTGATGTACGTCAATAACCCCTGATCTATATTTGACCTTGACCTACATTTCCTCTTGAATTACTTAGTTAATTCCCCTTGGTTAAGGTTTTTAGTCAACCTTGGTTAAGGTTTTTAGTCAAGCTTGTACATGGAATACTATTGTGCATACAGACAACATACTTGGACAACCTTTTCTCATAGCGATGTACATCAATAACCCCTGATCTATATTTGACCTTGACCTACATTTCCTCTTAAATTACTTAGTTAATTCCCCTTGGTTAAGGTTTTTAGTCAAACTTGTATATGGAATACTCCTGGGCCTACAGCAACCATACTTGGAAAACTTCATCTCCTAGTGATGTACATCAATAACCCCTGACCTATATCTGTCATTGACCTACATTTAACCTTGAATTACTTACTTAATTTCCCTTGATTAAGTTTTTTAGTCAACCTTGGTTAAGGTTTTTATGCAGGCCGCAGCCACCTTGTTTGTCAAGCTATGTGTACATCGACAACCCTCGTAGTCGAGCTATGCTGTTCTCCTACAGCTCTTGTTCATAATAAAATCAATATTTGACCAAATTTCACGAAATAAAAAGAAAGCTCATTCTTAAATTTTTAAAAAATAGTTTTTGTGTTGTTTATAAAGATGTAAAATTTGGGCAGGTTTCGTGAAACAGACAGTAATGGCTTTGTGCAGCTTATAGAAATGTATGTGGCTGTGACTGGAGAAATGGGGCTTATGGGTGTTGCGACCAGTGTAAATCCAGATCAGCATGTGCATCCACACAGTCTGATTAGGATCTGCACTGTTTGACATTCCATCAATGAAACACCCGTCAAGCAATATAGATCGTTATCAGGCTGCAAGAGTGTAATATTGGACCAGGAGCTACACTGGCCACAAAACCCATAAGCCACGTTTCTCCAGTCATAGCCACATATGAGCCTGAATTTGCCTCCCCCTATTGTATCATTGGTTTGGCAGATAATATGTATGTGTAGATTAAAATCAGAATTTGGTGATGGCTTTCATTATTCTCCTATGTAAGTGCTGCATTTCTAACTCATTTTCTTTATATATTTTTTTTATTATAGGAATGAATGGCCTTTTTGTGAAATTTATCGGGGTATAAATTTGGAAAAGTCGCGGGAATACTGGACGAAGCGATAAAAAATAACAATTTTCTGAAAAAAAGGAAAAAAAAGTTTTTTCTTTGTTTTTTTTCTTCGAAAATTGTTATTTTTTTAAGGCCTCGTCCAGTATTCCCGCGACTTTTCCAAGTTTATATCCCCGATAAATTCCACAAAAAGGCCATTCATTCCTTATAATTCCAGCATTTGAAATAAATTCATCAAGAAAATGTGTTTATTTTCCGTTTTCTTAAGAATTATTTTAACTGCGCCTGACGGTTATGGAAAGTAGTTCGGCGTGGGAGTTTACTGGGATATAAATTTTGGACAGAGACTTGCTATGGACCAATCAAATGTTAAGGAATTGTGTAAATATTTTTGTGCTGGAATTATAAATGTGTATTCTGCACATAAGAATCATCTCTATGGCAACAATCGGGCCAATATTTGTCAATTTCTTTATTTGAATATCATGCTTGAAATCGAGCAGCTTGGTTTGCTGAGCCTGAGCTGTGCTATAGCTCAGGCTCATACATTCAAATTGCTTGATTTGCGAGTTGGCATTGCCAATAGATGTTCAGAAACAATGATCACAGAGCTCCAGATAAGGTGCGTATTGATTTTCAAATTGAGTAGTGAAAAAAACTGTAATAAAGTTGAAAATTTACTTAGTTGAGCTGCAAAAAGCAAACAGTGTTTGCTTTTTGCAGCTCAAATAAGTGAATTTTTAAATTTATTTTATTTTTTATCATTTGTTCCCTATTTAATATCATTTGTTCCCTATTTAATAAGGAAGAAAATCAATAATACATTTTTAAAAGTAAAATACGCATTCAATTTGAAATTTAAAACTTATCTGGAGCTCTGTGATAATCTGGGCAAGATTATCGCAGCTGGATGTGCAACTTCAGAGCAGAATTCAAGAAAAAAGTAACAACTATTTTGATAACGTTTTTGAGATTTTGCGCATGTAATGGGTTAAGAGATCTATAACACCATGCTTTGTCTTTATACGAGACGAGCCATGTGATTTTGTACCTAAGAAGATTTGCAATATTTTCCGAATCTTGTGATATTTTCTGTCAGTGACTCGTGACGTCGAAAGATGATGAAATTATCATAGCAAATGTGGAATTATTCCGCATTTGCTATAATAATTTCGTAATCTATTGACGTCATTTACGGAATATATCTTAAATATTGTAAATATTTTTCATGGGATATCACAATTAGGCACAGGCAATTAGCGTGTTTTGGCTTTCATCGGTATAATTATATATATGTACAAGGCTTCTAACTTTGGTCGGACACGACCTCGTATCATCACAAAATAACATATTTAAAATTTTCTTTGCATTCTATGTATTTCTGCAGGATAAGGATAATTCTCTTGCCACTACAATATTGTCTCATATGAACTTGCCACTACAATATTGTCTCGTATGAACTTGCCACTACAATATTGTTCGTCATGAAAACTTGCCACTACAATGTTCGTATGAAACGGGCCTCTACAAAATTTTGTCTCGTATGAACTTGACTCTCAATATTGTCCATTGAACTATGCCACTAACAATTTTGTCTCATATGAACTTGCCACTATTATTGTCTCTAGAACTTGCCACCTACTACATATTGTCCTCATTTGAAGAACTTGCCACTACAATATTGTCTCATATGAACTGCACTACACTATTGTCTCATATGAACTTGCCACTACAATATTGTCTCATATGAACTTGCCACTACAATATTGTCTCATATGAACTTGCCACTACACTATTGTCTCATATGAACTTGCCACTACAATATTGTCTCATATGAACTTGCCTCTACAATATTGTCTCATATGAACTTGCCACTACAATATTGTCTCATGAAATTGCCACTACAATATTGTCTCATATGAACTTGCCACTACAATATTGTCTCATATGAACTTGCCACTACTATAATGTCTAGAAGCCTATACTTTAGAGCCTTAATTAAACACATTATTTTGTTTGTTATGATACGAGGTTGTGTCCGACCTAGGAAAAGCAGCTGTAATTCGATATACTTTGCATAATTATGTTCTAACTATGATAGGTTAGGAAGATAACAATAATTCTCAAATGAACATGTGCCAAAATATTCACATTAGCGTTAATGAAATGAATTTGTTACGATACGAGGTCGTGTCCGACCAAAGTTATAAAGTTATACTGATGAAAGCCGATACATGCCGAATGCCTGTGTTCTTTGGTACAAAATTACATAGTGTCTCATATGTTTTGTGGTGATGTATTTTGTCTATTGTAACCATATAATTATGGTGTGCTTTGGAGGAAAAGGGTGCTTTTTTGTGCTGAATGCATGGCTATATGCGTGTACTAATGCGCCTATCATTGTTTTGCCCCACGGAGGTGGGGGGGGGGGGAAGGGTTTACAAGATGTTCATAGCAAATGCGGAATAATTCCGCATTTGCTATGAAAATCTCGTAAACTTTTGACGTCATTTATGGAATATAATATCGTAAATTTTGTAAATATTTTTCGTGGGATATCGCACATGTTCTTATGTACAAAATTACATAGAGTCTCCATGTTTTAATGGTGATGTATTTTGTCTATTGTAACCCTATGTGGTGTGCTTGGAGGAAAAGGGTGCATGGCTATATGTGTGTACTAATAGACCTATCATTGTTTTGCCCCACGGAGGGGGTTGGGGGGGGGGGTTTGATTGATTCCCGATTTTTGATGCCTGGAACACCTCCGAAGCCAGTGATTTTGACAAATTTATGTGCACCATGGGGTGGAATTTAGACAAAAAAAAGATTGCAGTATTAGGCTATGGGCTACCAGGACCCCCTGTGCACTCCCCCCACAACATTTGTACGCCATGTTTTTTTTGTTCCTTGGGGTATACTAAATACTTTAAAAAATGTTAACATCAAAAATCTTGGGTCCCACATCTATTTTTAGCCAAATATGCAAATTAGGTGCCGCCATTTTTGGGAAAATTAATTTTGCACATATCTTTCTTATTAAAAGTGCTAGAAGAACACTTAAGGTGTCTACATATATGTTTTAATGGTCAAGGAGTTCATTAAACACAATACCGATTTGATTGGATAATTTCCTACGTCATGAATATGCAAATTAGACGTAAAAAGATAAAAAAAAATACATTTTCATTTATAAACTTCGTACTAAATATTTATAAAAGCTTATATTAATCATTGTTTTTAGAACTGAAGCAGTCTAAGTTATTACACAACATGTCTGCTTTATAATAGAAACATTATATCATGTATTGTGACCTCATATTGCTATGCAAATGAGATTACGGCCATTGCATAAATTTCTCATTTCCCGCCATTTTTGAAGAAAAAAAAAATGTTTCCACATATCTTTCTTATTAATCAAGCTAGAAGAACATTTAAGGTGCCTAGATATATGTTTTCATGGTCAAGGAGTTCATTAAACATAATACCAATTTTATTGGATACCTTCCAAAGTCATGAATATGCAAATTAGGCATACAATTTACATTGTATCTTAAAAAATAAAACATATTTCTGTATCATGTTTATTTACAAACAAATCTTTGTTTACTCTATATAGTTGGCTCTATAGCCATGTCTTTGTTCATTAAGTCACACTGCCTAATCACTGTCGTCTGCATCCTCGTCAGAATATACAGGCCCCATCTCACCAGATTCTTCTTCATCTGATGTGTCACAATCCTGTATATTCTCGATGATGTCTATGAGTCGTTGGGGTAGAATTGGATCGTTCGTGCACAATGGCTCGATATGTCCATCAGTTTGTAACCAGCCATGGCCATTAGTAGGGTTTGGAATCTCAGGAGTTGCAATGTGTGCCCTCTTCCATTTTGCAACTTGATAATTGACCCTCCGTACATGCTGTACCAAGCTGCCTTTACATGGGGGTAGTGACGCAATATCTACATTGTTTGATATGGTTAGCTTTTCAGATGAACCACATTTTGCTTCCAACATGAACACTCTGAGTTCATCAACCTTTGTACATCTGGAATTGCCATACACGGCACATGTGAAAGCTTCTAATTCATCAATAGTCTCTTCAACCATCTCCCAATCATCTCCGACATGAGACAGAACTGGGACATACTTTGGCATTTTCTGCATTGTTTTTATGGCCTTAACCTTCCCCAGCCCCTTGAATGCACTAGTACTGTCACATCCTGTATACGCATGCAGTGTCAATAACGCGGTGCAGTATTCCTGTGTGTACCCACGAGCTATTTCGCTCATGTTGATTAATCTTTTTTTGTTTCCAGTTCCTGTGTCGAACAGAAGAGTGACATTCTCTAGATGCAGAGCATAATGCAATAGTATGAAAAAAATATCACTATCTGGACTCTTTACCCTTATGTAGTCATATCCATGTTCATTGCCATACATCGCATAAGTATTATCCTCGTATCTGTCTCTTCCTGTGTAGATTTTAGACTTTCTATCTCTGTTGAGTTAACATGTCCAGCTTCACACTTCAGTTGATATGCTGTTCCATCGCATATTAATGTGACATTGCGGTTGTTAATTTTGGAAGCAAATATATGTACATCTGTGTTCCAAACCTTAACATGACCTGAACTACCTGACAAAAGAAGTTGACGATATGCCAGTTCCATCTAGCCAAACAACACTGGATATTGAAGACGGTAATGCGTGCTTCCATTATTTAAAGACTGTTCCAGGAAATTTCAAACAAATCAGTGAAAAGGTGTTTGATATGATGTCGAGAAAATCCGATGTAATATTCAGTACTGACATGTATAAAGCAGACTCTGCTAAATCAATGGAAAGAGCAAGAACGGGGAGCGGAGAAAAGCTCATAATTAAAGGTGAAAGCACGAAGAAACCAGAAAACTGGAAAATATTTCTTACAAATGATGAAAACAAACAGCAGTTAGTTCAGGTCATGTTAAAGGTTTGGAACACAGATGTATTTGCTTCCAAAATTAATAACCGCAATGTCACATTAATATGCGATGGAACAGCATATCAACTGAAGTGTGAAGCTGGACATGTTAACTCAACAGAGATAGAAAGTCTTCTACACAGGAAGAGACAGATACGAGGATAATACTGTATGCGATGTATGGCAATGAACATGGATATGACTACATAAGGGTAAAGAGTCCAGATAGTGATATTTTTTTCATACTATTGCATTATGCTCTGCATCTAGAGAATGTCACTCTTCTGTTCGACACAGGAACTGGAAACAAAAAAAGATTAATCAACATGAGCGAAATAGCTCGTGGGTACACACAGGAATACTGCACCGCGTTATTGACACTGCATGCGTATACAGGATGTGACAGTACTAGTGCATTCAAGGGGCTGGGGAAGGTTAAGGCCATAAAAACAATGCAGACAATGCCAAAGTACGTCCCAGTTCTGTCTCATGTCGGAGATGATTGGGAGATGGCTGAAGAGACTATTGATGAATTAGAAGCTTTCACCTGTGCCGTGTATGGCAATTCCAGATGTACAAAGGTTGATGAACTCAGAGTGTTCATGTTGGAAGCAAAATGTGGTTCATCTGAAAAGCTAACCATATCAAACAATGTAGATATTGCGTCACTACCCCCATGTAAAGGCAGCTTGGTACAGCATGTACGGAGGGTCAATTATCAAGTTGCAATATGGAAGAGGGCACACATTGCAACTCCTGAGATTCCAAACCCTACTAATGGCCATGGCTGGATACAAACTGATGGACATATCGAGCCATTGTGGACGAACGATCCAATTCTACCCCAACGACTCATAGACATCATCGAGAATATACAGGATTGTGACACATCAGATGAAGAAGAATCTGGTGAGATGGGGCCTGTATATTCTGACGAGGATGCAGACGACAGTGATTAGGCAGTGTGACTAAAAACGCATGGCAATAGAGCCAACTATATAGAGTAAACAAAGATTTGTTTGTAAATAAACATGATACAGAAATATGTTTTATTTTTTAAGATACAATGTAAATTGTATGCCTAATTTGCATATTCATGACTTTGGAAGGTATCCAATCAAATTGGTATTATGTTTAGTGAACTTCTTGACCATGAAAACATATATCTAGGCACCTTAAATGTTCTTCTAGCTTGATTAATAAGAAAGATATGTGGAAACATATTTTTTTTTCAAAAATGGCGGGAAATGAGAAATTTATGCAATGGCCGTAATCTCATTTGCATAGCAATATGAGGTCACAATACATGATATAATGTTTTCTATTATAAAGCAGACATGTATGTAAGTATATCTTAGACTGCTTCAGTTCTAAAAAAAAAGATTAATATAAGCTTTTAGAAATATTTAGTACAAAGTTTATAAATGAAAATGTATTTTTTTGATCTTTTTACGCCTAATTTGCATATTCATGACTTAGGAAATTATCCAATCAAATCGGTATTGTGTTTAATGAACTCCTTGACCATTAAAACATATATGTAGACACCTTAAGTGTTCTTCTAGCACATTTAATAAGAAAGATATGTGCAAAATTAATTTTCCAAAAAATGGCGGCACCTAATTTGCATATTTGGCTAAAAATAGATGTGGGACCCAATATTTTTGATGTTAACATTTTTTAAAGTAT
The DNA here is from genome assembly GCA_029237695.1 of Conchocele bisecta. Taxonomy (NCBI): domain Eukaryota; kingdom Metazoa; phylum Mollusca; class Bivalvia; order Lucinida; family Thyasiridae; genus Conchocele; species Conchocele bisecta. Next base: position 46,591,499 of record CM055280.1, on the reverse strand, counting down.
TTAGTATACCCCAAGGAACAAAAAAAACATGGCGTACAAATGTTGTGGGGGGGTGCACGGGGGGTCCTGGTAGCCCATAGCCTATATGTCTAAACTAAATCCCCTGCGTGTGCCCAAACCTGCCTGGGGTCGGATTTAGACCCCCGGTGGGGCAAAACAATGATTGTGCATAACTACATTACTAACAATAAATGTAATGTAATAAACAGCATGTCTCGAGCTTTTTATACGCTGAAAAAAATAGGTTCAATATTCTTCAATTTACATGTTTAAATTATTCTTTAATTTACATGTTTCAGTGATTCTTTAATTTACAAGGGGTTGAGAATTGTGGATTGAGTTTGGAGAGGGCTGCGGAAGCATTCATCCACGGAAAAAAAGTATTGATTTGTACTTTGAATTACCTCAATCATAGTGATTTTAAAGCCATACTTTTCATTTATATTGTAGCTATTTCATTTAGAAAAACGTATTAGCTAAAGTAAAAATACTCACCTGTAGCCTATATCACCATGACCAACATTGCAGAGTATACTTATCTAGCAAAGTATACTTTGAGGGAGAAATTTTCAATCTAAGGATAAATTTATTAATTTTTATTTTATTGAATTTATTACATTATCACAGCCAAAGATAATGTAATAAATTCAGTATAATAATTCTGCATACTTTTAATCATCAAATATATGCAGTCGTTAGTTCTATATGAAATAATACATTTCGGGAAAACTAAATTACTCTCTCAAAGTTTACTTTGTTAGATAAGTATACTTTGCAATTTTGATGCTACTGATCAAATTATTGTTGCGGGCAGTATCTCTGCTAAACTCCTGTACTGTCCGTAGTACATGTATATACAGAAGATTTACTGCGGAAGGTACAGGAGTTTTGCAGAGATACTGCCACACCTAACCAAATTATAGGACATGCTCCAGATAAGTTTTATACTACCAGATTTCAAATTGAATGCATATTTTACTTTTATAAATGTATTATTGATTTTCTTCCCTATTAAAGGTACATGCCCACTCAGTAGACACAAAATGTTATTTATATCAAGAGACATCATCTGAGACATTTTCTAGCAAAATAAACATTCATTCACCATTACCCCACGTACTGATTGGAATTATTATACATTTCATATCAGACATAAATTTCCACACTGATATCAGGGCCTATGGGGCGATAATCGTGTTTCCTTAAAATGTTAACGGACACTATTTATTCTCTGTATTTATTTTTTCATGTGCAATGATCATACTTTATATTCTGTCGAAAATATTATTTTTTCAGGAGACACATTAAAAAATATCATGCCTCATTTGCATATGAAAATAGCCTGATACCACCGCGCGTCACTATCAGTAAAATAAACATTACTAAATGATTACATCTGTATAGCGGGCACTCGTAATTTTTAGAACTGATGGAATACAAATGTAGTGACACAATTATACACTTACTTAATTCCAATAAAGAACATTTCGTGCCTACTGAGTGGGCATGTACCTTTAATTAGCAAACAAATGATAAAAAAAATTAAATTTTAACAAATTTAAAAATTCACTTATGTGAGCTGCAAAAAAGCAAACACTGTTTGCAACTCAACCAAGTACATGTTCAACTTTATTACAGTATTTTCACTATTGAATTTGAAAATCAATGTGTATTTTCATATTGCTGTGAGTATTTTGTACTCCCCCGTTTGATAATCAATGCGTACTCTGCTAAAATAAGTGTGTAAAATATGCCAATACGCGCCTTATCTGGAGCTCTTATAGGGGTGTTTGCACCCTGCCCTGGCAACACAAAAATATTTACACAAATTTATTTAAAATCCTGGAATTATAAGGAACGAATGGCCTTTTTGTGGAATTTATCGGGGATATAAACTTGGAAAAGTCACGGGAATACTGGACGAGGCCTTCCGGCCTTCGTCCAGTATTCCCGCGACTTTTCCAAGTTGATACCCCGATAAATTCCACAAAAAGGCCATTCATTCCTATAACAACTGCTGTGAATGTTTCAGATGAAGATTCGGCACGTGTATCGCTGCTACATCTGTAAGATGGACTTCAACACAATGGAGGAGCTGCTCAAACACCGCATGGACCACCGCACGTACATCTGTTTCACGTGCGACATGTCATTTCCGGACAACAAACAACTTGCCACTCACCAACAGGAGCACCTGCAGCTGGAGGTGCGATCCTATCGCTGCAACATGTGTCTCGAGGTGTTCAACGACATCGATATGCTCAATCTTCATAAGAAGATTCACGAAAGCGAGGGTCCGTTCGTTTGCGATATCTGCTCGCTGGTGTTTAGTGTCAAGCGAGCGTTCTTGAATCACATCAGCGGGCATGGTTCGGGCGATATGAAGCGCAAACGGTTGGAGGTTCGATGCGAGGTGTGCAAAAAGGTATTCCCCGAGGCGAATAAGCTGCAGCGGCATATGCTGTATCATAATAACATACGGCAGTTCGCATGTCCATTATGTGGACGGGATTTCATCGAAAAGGCGAAACTTCAGCGCCACATGATTGTGCATTCGGGATTGCGAGATTTTGAGTGCCCGGTGTGTAAGAAAAGGTTTACGTTAAAACACAATATGGTTCAGCACTTGAATATCCATAAGGGTGTTAAACCGCATGTGTGTCCAATTTGTAACAAAGGTTTTACTCAGAAAGTCGTCATGCAGCGACACATTAAAAATGTGCATGAACCTTTGCAATCGTGAATTTCAATTTTGTCGTCGGCTGTTTTTTTTTCTGTTTTAGCAGCAGATTGTAGATGATTAATACAGGTATGTCGTGTCAGCGCTCCAGTAGCCCATTTCACCAACATTGCAAAGTATACTTTTCTAGCAAAGTATACTTTGAGGGAGAAACTTTCAATTTTAGAATAAATTCAGTATAATAATTCTGCATACTTTTAATCATCAAATATATGCAGTCTTTAGTTCTATATAAAAAAAAAATGCATTTCGGGAAAAGTAAATGATTTCTCCCTCAAAGTATACTTTGCTGGAAAAGTATACTTTGCAATGTTGATGAAATAGGCTACAGAGCTCCAGATAAGCTTTGTGTATAAAGCGTACTATACCCCCTGATTTCAAAATCATTGCGTATTTTACTTTTACAAATGGATTATTATTGTCTTTATTACAAAATAGGGAACAAATGATAAAAAACATATAACAGATTTAAACATTCACTTATCTGAGCTGCAAAAAGCAAACACAGCTCAACTAAGTGAATTTTCAAACTTCTGAAACTAGGTAAATTTTCAATTTTACTACAGCATTTCAACTACTAAATTGGAAAATCAATGCATATTTGCACATTGCTGTGCATATTTTGTACTCCTACTTTTGATAATCAATGCGTATTCAGCTAAAATAATTGCGTAAAATATGCCAATACGCACCTTATCTGGAGCTCTGATTATTACGTCCTGTCAGAGCTCCAGTAGCCTATTTCATCAACATTGCAAAGTATACTTTACTAGCAAATTATACTTTGAGGGAGTAATCATTTATTTTTCCTGAAATGCATTATTTCATATAAAAGTAACAACTGCATATATTTGATGATTAAAAGTATGCAGAATTATTATACTGAATTTATTACATTATCACAGCCAAATTGGCTGTGATAATGTAATAAATTCAGTATAATAAAAATTAATAAATTTATCATAAAATTGAAAATTTCTCCCTCAAAGTATACTTTGCTACTAAAGTATACTTTGCAATGTTGATGAAATAGGCTACTGATAAGGTGTGTATTGGCGTATTTCACAGCAATGTGAAAATACGCATTGATTTTCCAATTTAGTAGTGGAAATGCTGTAATCAAATTGAAAATTTACCTAGTTGAGCTGCAAAAAGCAAACAGTGTTTTTTTTGCAGCTCAAATAAGTGAATTTTTAAATTTGTTTTATTTTTATCTTTTGTTCTCTAGTTAATAAGGAAGAAAATTAATAATACATTCGTAAAAGTAAAATATGCTTTGAATTTGAAATCAGGGGGTGTGGAGGTATAATACTCTTATCTTATCTGGAGCTATGTGCTGTGTCTGCTGAATTGTCATATTACTGTACTTTTGGATGACAATGAGAGTACCTACTGTCTGTTCCACGTTTTACTGCTGACGAACATTTGGCCATTAAACACGTTAAATCTAAAACAATATTTAAAAGTAAGTACTTTTTCATCAATAACAAAAAAGTAACCCTTCCCAAAAAAAATTATTTGAGGAAATTCCATCAATTATTGATTTTATTGCGAAAAAACGATTTTCCTATGGGAATTTAACATGGGGGCTAAAAAAAATGTTTTTATTATTTGTGGACCGATTTTCAAAATCTAACTTGTTTTCTTAGTTACATCATTTTCAAGCTATCTCGCAAGGTTTCGGAGTCAATTTCCAAATTTTTGGAAATTGACTCGTGTTAAATTCCCATAGGAAAATCATTTTTTCGCAATAAAATCAATATTTTATGGAATTTCATCAAATCATTTTTTTTGGGGAGAGTGACTTTTTTGTTATTGATGAAAAAGTACTTATTTACTTCCATTTTGTAGATTTAATGTGTTTAATGGCCAACTGTTCGTCGGCAAAACGTGGAACAGACAGTAATATTAAAATTCTGCAGATGGCAATATTTGGAAAAAAATAATTTACTCTGCTTTGCTTTCAAAGTTCCTGTCCAGTATGAGACAATTCTATAGTCTGTTTCACGAAACCTGCCCAAATTTTACGGCTATATAAACAATGCAAAAACAATATACAATAAAATAGGTTAAAGAAGGCTCATTCTTAAATTTTGATAAAATTTAATATAAACAAAAAAAATACTGTTTTTGCATTGTTTGTATGACCATAGAATCTGGGCAGAATTTCTTTATTTCTCATCAGAAGTATATGTTGTGACCACTCATTTGGACCGTCTCGCCGAGACGGTTCAAATGAGTGGTCACAACATATACTTGGTTGTTTCAGAAATAAGGAAAATAGTATAGATGAGTTATGGTTTTTTTAGTGGGCCGTTTAATGGGAAAAAATATATGGCAAAGGCTCAGGAAACGGGATGGGCGAGGCTCTGCCGAGCACATCCTGTTTCCGTGCCGCGCCAGATATTTTTTCCCATTCACGGCACTAACTTACTATTCTATTTATCCCGTCAACACCTACAAATGGCTGTAAAATGCAAAAATAGTATTGACTGGATATCAAAAATGTTTCACGGCACCGTGTTTCACGGCACATACGCACTGTGTTGACGGGATAAATACAGTTTCGCAGACCTTCACCTTTGGGCGGTTGGTTGGGAACATGTGATAGGTAAAGTTAACGATGGGTTTCATCCTTAACGCAATCCCAATAACCCTGGTTTGGCCTTCGGGTACATTTTTGGCTTTCTGGTACAGAGCTCCAGATAAGCTGCGTATTTGCTTAAATACCCAATTAAAATTGCCAAAAACCCAATTTAGATCAAAAGTAGCGAGTATCAAAAAGCAATAAAAAAAATTGTGGTACCTTTATCATGCTGCAGACAACAATAAACAGACCACAAATATAGCATATTTTTCTTATTTTTCATGAAAACACATCTTGGTATTTCATTAGAATTGTCTTCAAGGAGACAATTCTAATGAAATACCAAGACATGTTTTCATTTCGAAGCAAACTATTCAATAATTGCTGTCTGTTTATGTGTAAACAGTAGTGTGATTTTATTTTACCCAATTAAAATTTTGAAATACCCGATTGCTTCAGAAATGATGGAGTGACAATACTCAATTACTAATTCCTTATCTGGAGCCCTGTGGTACATGGAAGTTAAATCCAGTGAGACCAATTATGAAAGTAGTAAGATCAGTACTAAACATATTACTTTTGGGGATTGGGGCTAAGTGACTGGAGTGGTGAGGACCTGGCATGAGGTCAGGTTATACTAATTTTCCTCTTCCCCGCCTCATTCATACCGGTGACTTGACCCCATTAACCCGACTTAAAATGACCATAGCTGTTGACAGGCCATTGAACACTCCCACCCCCCCCCACCCCCTTGCTTAAATGTAATATGCCCAGGATATCAGCAACCCCACGGCTGAGCTTCATAGGTTAGCAAATGTTTTAAACAACATTGTCTCTGTGGTACCAGACTGAACACTTTCAACACCACAGGCCCACAGGCATTTACTTGCAAAAAGTGGAGATCCTGATGAGACGGCTCGTGACGAGCCGGATCATCTGGATCTACACTTTTTGCCAATACCACTATACAACCCCTTGCACAGGCATTTGGCGTGTTTCGGCTTTCATCGGTATAACTACATAAGAATAACAAGGCTTATAGCTTTGGTCGGACACAGGATCTACTTGACGGATTTTAACCAAATTCGGTATACATGTTTATCACGTCAAGATGAAGAAACCTATTGATTTTGAAAAATTTCCGATGACTTATCTCCCTTTGGCGGCCATTTTTATTTTTCGCACTCTGTATCCTTGTCCACGCGATAACTCAAGTTCTACTTCACCGCTCGTAACCAAATTCGGTATACATGTTTATCACGGCAAGATGAAGAAGCCTATTTATTTTCAAAAATTTCCAATTATCTCCCTTTGGCGGCCATTTTTATTTTTCGCACTCTGTATCCTTGTCCACGCAATAACTCAAGTTCTACTTCACCAATCGTAACCAAATTCCGTATACATGTTTATCATGGCAAGACGAAGAAGCCTATTTATTTTGACAGATCGTGACCAAATTCAATATACATGTTTATCACGGCAAGAACCCTATTAATTGTCAGTGAGTTATCTCCCCTTGTTAACTGGCCTTGCCTCGACGGGCGTATATTGTGACCTTCGGCACTCTTGTTATTATTATGCAATCGTAACCGTCGAGGGGGCGATAACCGTCTTGTCTTTAAAATAACTCGCCGATATGCAAGAGGGGATATGGAGAATAGTAGGTTAGTGCCGTGAATGGGAAAAAATGTCCGGCAAGGCTCAAGAATTTCTTTATTTCTCATCAGAAGTATATGTTGTGACCACTCATTTGAACCGTCTCGCCGAGACGGTTCAAATGAGTGGTCACAACATATACTTTGGTTCAGAAATAAGGAAAATAGATAGAGAATAGTAGGTTAGTGCCGTGAATGGGAAAAAATATCTGGCAAGGCCTCGCCCATCCCGTTTCCGTGCCGCGTCAGATATTTTTTCCCATTCACAGCACTAATCTACTATTCTATTTATCCCATGAACACCTACAAATGGCTGTAAAATGCAAAAATAGTATTGACTGGATATCAAAAATGTTTCACGGCACCGTGTTTCACGGCACATACGCACTGTGTTGATGGGATAAATAGCGTTAGTCCAACCATGTATGCGTACGTACGCTTCACCGATTTGGATAATATTTGGCCACAATGTGTGTCTGGGGATGGTGCTTTAATTTGCATAAGACCCACGTCCAACCGCCCAAGGTCACTGAGGACTTATGTTCCACCTTCGTTATTTTCTGTTTTGTTTTTTATTATCAAGGCTGCCAGCGAGGGGATCAGCTTAGTGAGAACGATGCCCTTGTTATTTATTGATGAGCAATTAAATACGCCAGCTAAATACATATTTTATCGACATTTTCTTAAAGAAAATGTCATTAAAATATGTATTTAGCTGGCGTATTTAATTAATATAAATAATTTAAAAATGTCCTGCCTCATTTGCATATGATTGAATCGCACGTCTATTAGTAAATTTTAGATTACTAAATAATTATATACTAATATGTATAGCAGGCACTCGTACTTTTTAAAACTGGTGGAATACTTACACTATTATTTAATTCATATAAAGAATATTTTGTGTGTACTCGGTAGGACCTCAGCTTTAAAATATTTATTGTATGTAATTGCTATATTATTTGTCCACAAATATGTGTACAATGGAACCTCTCTAATCCAGACACCCCGAGATATACCAAGGGTGTCCAGTTTAGAAAGGTTCCACTGTAGTTCGTGGGTGGCAGGTGGGAGCATGCGATGGGTAATTTAACAATCAGGATTCATCCTTAGGAATCCCCCCAGGGACCTGGTTTGGCCCTCAGATGAGGGGCCAAGTGACTTTGGTGTTGTATGGACCTGGCACCAGGTCTGGTTATTCTAATTTCAGGGCTGGATATATTTTTTTCCGACGTAAATATTCCGTTCTGATTTTGAGATTTTACCCCCAATGCAGCAGGTTAAATACGGGATCGAACCCGTTGGCCCAGCCTTAAATGACGTTAGCTGTTGATAGGCGAATCAAATCATTATCTTGTTGTGTGAAATGTCCATATTGTGAAAAATGGAATGTTCACGCCACTCGATGAACCGAATATAATTTCAGTAATGTATGTTTCTGGATGAACATACAGAGCTCCAGATAAGATTTGTATCTAAAGAGTATTATACCCCCAGATTTCAAATTCAATGTGTTTTACTCGTTTTTTTTTCTTCAAATGCATTATTATACTATTAACTAGGCAAATGATGAAAACGAATAAAACAAATTTACTTATTTGAGCTGTTTGCTTTTTGAGTAAATTTCACTTTATTACAGTATTTTCACTGCTCAATTTGAAAATCAATGCGTATTTTCACATTGGTGTGAGTATTTTGTACTCCCACTTTTGATAATCAGTGCGTATTCTGCTAAAATAAGTGTGTAAAATGCGCCAATACGCACCTTATCTGGAGCTCTGAACATATATGTCACATTCGTTGCAAAAATATGAATATCCTCTATTTATTACACTAAGTTTTATATACAGTTGAACCTCTCTAAACACGACACCAATAAAACACCTGTATTGTTATTTTTGATGAGTTTCATGGTCCTTTATCTCAGGTGATATAGAGAATAGTAGGTTAGTGCCGTGAAAGGGAAAAAATATCCGGCAAGGCTCAAGAAGTTATTTATTTCTCATCAGAAGTATATGTTGTGACACTCATTTGAACCGTCTCGCCGAGACGGTTCAAATGAGTGGTCACAACATATATTTTGGTTCAGAAATAAGGAAAATAGATAGAGAATAGTAGGTTAGTGCCGTGAATGGGAAAAAATATCTGGCAAGGCTCAGGAAACGGGATGGGCGAGGCTCTGCCGAGCACATCCCGTTTCCGTGCCGCGCCAGATATTTTTTCCCATTTACGGCACTAACCTACTATTCTATTTATCCCGTCAACACCTACAAATGGCTGTAAAATGCAAAAATGGTATTGACTGGATATCAAAAATGTTTCACGGCACCGTGTTTCACGGCACATACGCACTGTGTTGGTGGGATAAAATGTATGTTCGTGCTCGCATAGCACACATCTTTGGCTCAGAATGATCAAATGCCTGATTTACAGTGAAACATCTCTAAGAAACATCTCTAATACCCTGTGGACCTCCCAGCCGTGGGGACCTCCCAGCGTGTCCGGTTTAGAGAGGTTCCACTGTATTACACTAGGTTTTATATACTGTCAAAGAACATTTTATGCCATAAATCATGTGAGTAAATAAAGTGAACTGTACCGATTCTAATTTGTATTACCATGGTATTATTGTATCCCTCGGATGAAAGTCAGGGGGTGGGGGTGATACTATGGATTTGACATCGGCGTCCGCTGCAGAACATATCTCGAATACCATTTTCTCCACCACTGAACAATTACAAATCAATTGAATACCCTTCGAAATATGTTCATGAAACTTCACATATACATGTCGTGCACAAGAATGACAGCTCTTGTTGTACTATTTTGTCTCTCTTTGTATTTTGGCGCACTGTTTTTCCAGTGGGTGGTTGGTCGGGCGAAAGGGACGGCATACATTAACGGTAGGCTTTCCTCCTTATAGGAACCATTTGCCTAGTTTGGCCCTCAGGTACGTTTTTATCTTTGGCTCTTTTGTTACCTGGGAGTTGAATTGGGTTATTGCCCATTACAAATAAATCATATCTAACCATGTCAATAACAATCATCAAATATAAATTTTTTTTTTGGCATATAATCATATTCATGTCATCAACTGGTACTTTTATAATCCATCAAATGATAATTACATCAATTTTTCGACTCCATCCACTGACACTTACTAATCATCATCAACAATTTGTCTCACCACTGGACAATTACCAATCAATAATCGGACAATTCCTCAAACACTCCTCCCCACCACTGACCAATACAAAAAAACCAATCAACAACTTTCTCCACACTTACTTTTATCAATCAATCAATCATTGTATTCCAACACTGGACAATTCCAATCAATCAATCATCCAATCTCACCATGGTTACCAATTATCAATCAACCATTTTCTCCACCACTGGACAATTACCAATAATCCAATCACCAATTCCACCACTGGACAATTACCATAATCTCAACCTAATCTCCACCACTGGACAATTACCAATTGATCAATCAACCATTTTTAAATTCTCCACCACATTGGAACAATTACCAATTGAATCAATCAACCATAATCTCCACCACTGGACAATTACCAATTCAATCAATCAACCATAATCTCCAACCGGACTGGACAATTACCAATGATCAATCAATCAACCATATTTCTCCAACATCATGGACAATTACCAATTGATCAATCAACCATTTTCTCCACACTCCAATTGGACAATTCACCAAAATCAGGTAACAATCAACCATAATCTCCACACTGGACAATTACCAATCCATCAATCAACCTTAATTTTCTCCACCAACTGGACAATTACCAATTGATCCAATCAACCAAAGTTTTTCTTCTTCCACCCCCACTGGACAATTTTAAACCAATCAGTCAATCAACCATAACTCCTCCCCCACTGGACAATTACCAAATTGAAATTCAATCAACCCATCTCCCACCTGGGGGGTCCATACAAAAATCCCAATGGACCATTTTGTTCGACTGGACAAATTACCAATCAATCAATCGACCATTTCTCCACCACTGGACAATTTACCCAATAAATCAAATAAAAAAAAAAACCATTTTTTTTCTCTACCAATGGGTGGACAATTACCAATTGATCAATCAACCATTTTCTCCACCACTGGACAATTATTACTCAATCAATCAATTTAAACCATTTTTTCTCTACCAAATCCTGGACAATTACCAATTGATCAATCAACCATTTTCTCCACCACTGGACAATTACTAATCAATCAATCAACCATTTTCTCCACCACTGGACAATTACCAATCAATCACTCAACCATTTTTCTCCACACTGGAGGAACACTTAACTAATCAATCAATAAACCATTTTCTCTACCACTGGACAATTACCAATCAATCAATCAACCATTGTCTCCACCACTGGACAATTACCAATAAATCAATAAACCATTTTCTCCACCACTGGACAATTACCAATCAAAAATCAATCAACATTTTACTCCACCACTGGACAATTACCAATAAATCAATCAACCATTTTCTCCACCACTGGACAATTACTAATCAATCGATCAACCATTTTCTCCACCACTGTACAATTATCAACCAATCGATCCACCATTTCCCCCACCACTGGACAATTACAAATCAATCAACCATTTTCTCCACCACTGTACACTTACCAATCAATCGATCAACCATTTTCACCACCACTGGACAATTACCAATTGATCAACCATTTTCTCCACCACTGAACAATTACAAAACATCAATCAATCAAAAAAAAAACCATTTTCTCCACCACTGGACAGTTACCAATCAGTCAACCATTTCTCCCACCACTGGACAATTACCAATTGATTCAATGCATTTTTCTCCACCACTGGACAATTACCAATAACTCAATAAACCATTTTCTCTACCACTCGACAATTACCAATTGATCAATCAACCATTTTCTCCACCACTGGACAATTACAAATCAATCGATCAACCATTTTCTCCACCACTGTACAATTATCAACCAATCGATCAACCATTTCCCCCACCACTGGACAATTACAAATCAATCAACCATTTTCTCCACCACTGTACACTTACCAATCAATCAATCAATCAACCATTTTCACCACCACTGGACAATTACCAATTGATCAACCATTTTCTCCACCACTGGACAAATACTAATCAAGTCAACCATTTTCTCCACCACTGGACAATTACCAATTGATCAACCATTTTCTCCACCACTGGACAATTACCAATCGATCAAGCATTTTCTCCACCACTGGACAATTACCAATCAATAAAAAACTTTTCCCTAATAAACCAATTTTTCTCTACCACTCGACAATTACAAATTGATCATCACCATTTTCTCCACCACTGGGACAATTACAATCAATCGATCAAACCACTTTTTGGTTCTCCACCATGTACAATACCAATGATCAACCATTTTTCTCCACCACTGGACACTTATAATCAAATCAATCAACCATTTTGTTCTCCCCACTGGACATTAACCAATCAATCAAATTCAACCATTTTCTCCACCTGACATTAATTAATCATTCAATCAAACCATGTCTCCAACCTACAAATTACCAATCATCGACCATTTTCTCCACACCTGGACAATACCAATCATCAACCATTTTTCTCCAACCAATGGAACAATTACAATCAAATCTTCAACAATTGTTCAACCACTGGACAATACCAATCAATCAATCAACCATAATTCCTCCACCGGACAATTACAATTGATCAATCAACCATTTTTCAACACTGGACAATTTCCCAATTGATCAATCAACCATTTTCTCCACCACTGGACAATTACCAATCAATCGGATCAACCTTATTCTCCCACCACTGGACAATTTCCAATTGATTCAATCAAACAATTTTCTCCACCACTGGACAATTACCAATTGATCAAATCAACCATTTTTCTCCACCACTGGACAATTTACTAATAAATTAATCAACCCATTAATCTCCCACCAATGGACAATTTACCAATTGATCAATCAACCATTTTCTCCACCACTGGACAATTACCAATCAATCAACCATTTTCTCCACCACGGTACAATTGCCAATCAAATCAATCCACATTTTTCTTAACCCTGGACAATTACCAATTGATCGACCATTTTGTCCAGCACTGGACAATTACCAATCAATCGACCATTTTCTCCACCACTGGACAATTACCAATAAATCAATAAAACATTTTTCCTCTAACCAATGGACAATTACCAATGATAAATTAACCATTTTTCTCCACCATGGACATTTACTAATCAAATCATAAACCATTTTCTTACCACTGGCAATTACCTATTGATCAATCAACCTTTTTTTTCCACCATGGATTACAATTCATTCAATCAACCATTTTCTCCTCCACTGAAACAATACAAATCATTCAATCAACCATTTTCTTCCCACCACTGGACAATTACCCAATCAATCAATCAATCATTGTATCCACCACTGGGACAATTTACCAATCAATCATAAACATAAATCTCCACCTGGACCAATTACAAATTGATCAATCAACCATTTTCTCCACCTCTGGACAATTACCAATTGACCTCAATCAACCATTTTTCTCCACCACTGGACAATTCCAATCAATCAATCAACATAATCTCCACCAACTGGACAATTACCAATTGATCAATCACCACTCCACCATGGACAATTACTTAAATCAATAAATAACCATAATTCTTCCACCACTGGACAATTACCATTTGATCATCACCATTTTCGGCCACACTGGACAATTACAATCAATCAAACCATTTTCTTCCCGCCAGGTATATTACCAACAATCAATCCTCATTTTTCTCCAACCATGGACATTTACCAATGATCAATCAACCAATTTTCTCCACCACTGGGACAATACCAATCAATCGAACCATTTTGTCCAGAACTGGGACAATTCCATCAATCAATCGAACCATTTTCTTCACCACTGGACAATTACCAATAAATCAATAAAACCCCATTTTCTACCCAATGGACAATTACCAATTGTAATAACCATTTTCTCCAACCACTGGACAATTACCAAATTGATCAATCAACACTTTTTTCCACCCACTGGAAATTTAACCAATCAATCGATCAACCATAATCTCCTCCAATGGACAATTACAATTGACAATCAACCCAATTTTTCTCCACCATGGGAACAATTTACCAATTGGATCAATTCAAACATTGTTATCCACCATGGGACCAATTACCAATTAATCAACCATTTTCTCCAACCACCTGGACAATTTACCAATCAATCATCATACTTTTTATCACCAATGGACACCTTACTAATCAATCAATAACATTTTCTCTCCACTGGACAATTTACCAATCAAATCAACAACCATTTTCTCCACCATGGACAATTACCAATAAATCAATAAACCATTTTCTCCACCACTGGACAATTACCAATTGATCGACCATTTTGTCCAGCACTGGACAATTACCAATCAATCAATCGACCATTTTCTCCACCACTGGACAATTACCAATAAATCAATAAACCATTTTCTCTACCACTGGACAATTACCAATTGATAAATTAAATNCCATTTTCTCCACCACTGGACAATTACTAATCAATCAATAAACCATTTTCTCTACCACTGGACAATTACCAATTGATCAATCAACCATTTTCTCCACCACTGGACAATTACCAATCAATCAATCAACCATTTTCTCCACCACTGAACAATTACAAATCAATCAATCAACCATTTTCTCCACCACTGGACAATTACCAATCAATCAATCAATCATTGTATCCACCACTGGACAATACCAATAATCAATAAACCTAACTCCACCACTGGACAATTTACCAAATCAATCAATCAACCATTTTCTCCACCACTGGACAATTACCAATTGATCAATCAACCATTTTCTCCACCACTGGACAATTACCAATCAATCAATCAACCATAATCTCCACCACTGGACAATTACCAATTGATCAATCAACCATTTTCTCCACCACTGGACAATTACTAATCAATCAATCAACCATAATCTCCACCACTGGACAATTACCAATTGATCAATCAACCATTTTCTCCACCACTGGACAATTACCAATCAATCAACCATTTTCTCCACCACGGTACAATTACCAATCAATCAATCCACATTTTCTCCACCACTGGACAATTACCAATTGATCAATCACCATTTTCTCCACCAATGGGACAAATTACCAATCAATCGCCTTTTTGGTAGCACTGGACAAATTACCAATCAATCAATCGACCATTTTCTCCACCACTGGACAATTACCAATAAATCAATAAACCATTTTCTCTACCACTGGACAATTACCAATTGTCAATCAACCATTTTTCTCCACCATGGACAATTACAATGATCAAATCAAACCATTTTCTCCACCACTGGACATTAACCAATTAATCGATCAACCATTAAATCTCCACCACTGGACAATTACCAATGATTGAATCAACCATTTTCTCCACCAATGGACAATTACCAATTGTTCATCAAAAACCATGTATCCACCAATGGACAATTACCAATCAATCAACCATTTTCTCCACCACTGGACATTACCAAACAATCAATAACCTTTTATCCAACCACTGGGACACTTACTAATCAATCTTAAACCATTTTCTCTCCACGGGAATTTTATTTACCAATCATCAATCAAACCATTTTCTCCACCACCTGGCAATTACCAATTAAAATTCAATAACCATTTTCTCCACCTCCGTGGACAATTACAATCAATCAATCAACCATTTTCTCCCACCACTTGGGACAATTAATTAATCAATGATCAACCAATTTTCTCCACCACTGTACAATTTTACAACCAATCGTCCCACCTTTTCCCCACCACTGGACAATTACAAATCAATCAACCATTTTCTCCACCACTGTACATTACCATAAATCAATCAACCATTTTCCAACCACCTGGACAATTCCAATTGTTCACCATTTTCTCCACCACTGGTCAAAATATAATCAGTCAAACCATTTTTCTCCACCATGAACAATTACAAAATCAAATCAAATCAACCATTTTCTCCACCATGGACAATTACCAATCAATCATTCAAAAACCATTTGTATCCACCACTGGACAAATTACCATCAATCAATCAACCATTAATCTCCACACTGGGACAATTACAAATTGATCAATAAACATTTTCTCCAACACTGGACAATTACCAAAATTGATCATCAACCATTTTTCTCCCACCACTGGACAATTACAATCAATCAATCAACCAATAATTCTCCACCACTGGGACAATTACCCAATTGATAATAACCTTTTCTCCACCACTGGACAATTAATAAAGCAATCCAAATAACCATAATCTCCACCCACTGGACATTTTACCAATTGATCAATCAAACCATTTTCTCCACACTGGACAATTACCAATCAATCAACCATTTTCTCCACCACGGTACAATTACCAATCAATCAATCCACATTTTCTCCACCACTGGACAATTACCAATTGATCAATCAACCATTTTCTCCACCACTGGACAATTACCAATCAATCGACCATTTTGTCCAGCACTGGACAATTACCAATCAATCAAATCGACCATTTTCTCCACCACTGGACAATTACCAATAAATCAATAAACCATTTTCTCTACCACTGGACAATTACCAATTGATCAATCAACCATTTTCTCCACCACTGGACAATTACTAATCAATCAATAAACCATTTTCTCTACCACTGGACAATTACCATTTGATCAATCAACCATGTATCCACCACTGGACAATACAATCAATCAATCAACCAATTTTCTCCACCATGGACAATTACCAAATTCAATCAATCAACCTTTTTTTATCCACCACTGGACATTACTAATCAATCAATTAAAACCATTTTTTCTACCCACTGGACAATTACCAATCAATCAATCAACCATTTTCTCCCCCAACTGGACAATTACCAATAAATCAATAAACCATTTTTTCTCCACCACTGGACAATTACCCAATCAATCAATCACCTTAATCTCCACCACTGACAATTACAATTGATCAATCAACCATTTTCTCCCACCACTGGACAATTACTTAATCAATCAATTCAACCATAATTCTCCTCCACTGGACAATTACAATTTATTGAATCAATAACCATTTTCTCCACCATGGATTTACAATCAAGGGCAACCTTTTTCTCCAACCACGGTACAATTAACCAATCCAATCAATTCCACATTTTCTCCACCAATGGGACAATTACCAATTGAATCATCAACCATTTTCTCCACCACTGGACAATTACCAATCAATCGGACCCCCCCCCCCATTTTTGTTCCAGATGGACCAATTACCAATCAAATCATCGACCATTTTCTCCACACTGGGACAATTACCATAAAATTCAATTAAACCCATTTTCTCTACCACTGACAATTACCAATTGATCAATCAACCATTTTCTCCCCACCTGGCATTACTAATCAATCAATAAACCATTTTCTCTACCACTGGACAATTTACCAATTGATCAATCAACCTTTGTATCACATGGGACAATTTCCAATCATCAAATCCAACCATTTTCTCCACCACTGGACAATTTCCAATCAATTAATCAACCATTTTCTTCCAACCAATGGACAATTCTAAATCAATCAATAAACCATTTTCTCTTCCACTGGACAATTACCAATAATCAATCAACCATTTTCTCCACCACTGGGACAATACAATTAAATCAAAAACCATTTTCTCCACCACTGGACAATACCAATCAAATTCAATCAACCCCCATTTTTCTCTCACTGGACAAATTACTAATCAGTCATACTTTTTCACCACCTGAACAATTACAAATCAATCAATCAACCATTTTCTCCACCACTGGACAATTACAATCAGTCAACCTTTTCTCCAACCACTGGACAATTACCAATTTGATCAAACCATTTTGTTCTCACCACTGGACATTACAATAACTCAATAAACCATTTTCTCTACCCATCGACAATTACCAATTTGATCAAATCAACCTTTTTCTCCACCACTGGACAATTACAATCAAATCGATCAACCATTTTCTCCACACTGTACAATTCAAAACAATCGATCACCATTTTCCCCCACCACTGGGACAATTACAAATCAATAAACCATTTTCTCCACCACTGTACACTACAATCCAATCAAATTCAAACCATTTTCACCACCCTGGACATTTACCAATTGATTCAACCATTTTCTCCAACCACTGGAAATACTAAATTGTGAACCATTTTCCTTTCCACCACCTGAACAATTACAAATCAATCAATCAACCATTTTCTTCCACCATGGACAATTACCAATCATCAAACCTTTTCTCCCACACTGGACAATTACATTGATCAACCTTTTCTCCCACCTCTGGACAATTACCAATAACTCAATAAAACATTTTCTCTACCACTCGACAATTCCAATTGATCAATCAACCATTTTCTCCACCAATGGACAATTACAATCAATCGATCAACCATTTTCCTCCACCACTGTACTAATTATCAACCAACAATCCACCAGGCCCCACCATGGACAATTACAAATCAATCAACCATTTTTCTCCCCACCTGTACATTACCAATCAATCAATCAACAATTTTTCACCTCCACTGGACCAATTACCAATTGATCAACCATCTCCACCACTGGGACAAATAAATAATTCAGTCAACCATTTTCTCCACCATGGACAATACCAATTGATCAACCATTTTCTCCCATGGACAATACAATCGATCAACCATTTTCTCCACCATGGACAATACCAATCAGTAAACATTTTCTCCACCACTGGACAATTTACCAATTGATTAAAACCATTTTCTCCACCACTGGACAAATTACAATCCGATAACCATTTTTCTCCACCACTGGGAACAATTTACCAATCAAGCAATCAACCAATTTTTCTCCACCACTGGACAATTACCAATCAATCAATCAATCGTCCATTTTCTCCACCATGGGGACAATTACCAATCATCAATAAAACCAAAAAATATTTTTGTCCACCACTGGACAATTACCAATCAATCGATCAACCATTTTTCTCCACCCACTTGGAACAATTAACCAATAGTTCAACCATTTTCTCCACCACTGGCATTTCCAATTGATCAACCATTTTCTCCACCACTGGACAATTACCAATTGATCAACCATTTTCTCCACCACTGGACAATTACCAATCGATTAACCATTTTCTCCACCACTGGACAATTACCAATCAATCAATCAACCATTTTCTCCACCACTGGACAATTACCAATCAATCAATCAATCGACCATTTTCTCCACCACTGGACAATTACCAATCGATCAATCAACCATTTTTCCAACCAACCTGGACAATTACTAATCAATCAATCAACCATTTTCTCCACCACTGGACACTTACTAATCAATCAATAAACCATTTTCTCTACCACTGGACAATTACCAATCAATCAATCAACCATTTTCTCCACCACTGGACAATTACCAATAAATCAATAAACCATTTTCTCCACCACTGGACAATTACCAATCAATCAATCAACCATTTTCTCCACCACTGGACAATTACTAATCAATCGATCAACCATTTTCTCCACCACTGTACAATTATCAACCAATCGATCCACCATTTCCCCCACCACTGGACAATTACAAATCAATCAACCATTTTCTCCACCTTTTTCTCCACCACTGTACACTTACCAATCAATCAATCAACCATTTTCACCACCACTGGACAATTACCAATTGATCAACCATTTTCTCCACCACTGGACAAATACTAATCAGTCAACCATTTTCTCACCACTGAACAATTTACAAACCCCCCCCTAATCAATCAATCAACCATTTTCTCCACCACCACTGGACAATTACCAATCAGTCAACCATTTTCTCCACCACTGGACAATTACCAATTGATCAACCATTTTCTCCACCACTGGACAATTACCAATAACTCAATAAACCATTTTCTCTACCACTCGACAATTACCAATTGATCAATCAACCAATTTTCTCCACCACTGGACCATTTACAATCAATCGTTATCAACCATTTTCTCCACCACTGTACAATTATCAACCAATCGATCAACCATTTCCCCCACCACTGGACAATTACAAATCAATCAACCATTTTCTCCACCACTGTACACTTACCAATCAATCAATCAACCATTTTCACCACCACTGGACAATTACCAATTGTGATCTTAACCATTTTCTCCACCACTGGACAACCAATAGACTATCAAGTCAATTTCTTTGTCTCCAATCCAGCTGGACAATTACCAATTGATCAAATCCTTTGTTTTCTCCTCCAACTGGACAATTACCAATCGATCAACCATTTTCTCCACCACTGACAATACCAATCAGTCAACCATTTTCTCCAATAACTGGTTGACCAATTACCAATTGATCTAACATTTTTTCCACCACTGGACAATTACTAATCAGTCAACCATTTTCTCCACCACTGGACAATTACCAATTGATCAACCATTTTCTCCACCACTGGACAACCTTACCAATTGATTCAATTCCATTTTCTCCACCACTAGACAATTACAATCTATCATCAACCATTTATTCTCTCCACACTGGACAGTTTACCAATCAGTCAACCATTTTCTCCACCACTGGACAATTACCAATTGATCAAGCATTTTCTCCACCACTGGACAATTACCAATAACTCAATAAACCATTTTCTCTACCACTCGACAATTACCAATTGATCAATCAACCATTTTCTCCACCACTGGACAATTACAAATCAATCGATCAACCATTTTCTCCACCACTGTACAATTATCAACCAATCGATCAACCATTTCCCCCACCACTGGACAATTACAAATCCAATCAACACATTTTCTTTCCTCTCCAACCCAACTTTTGTACAACGGTACCAATCAATCAATTTTCACCATTTTCAACAACAAAACCACTGGACAATTACCAATTTATTTTAAACCATTTACTTCCACCACTGGACAAATTACTTAATCAAGGGATCCAACTAATTTTACTCCACCACTGGACAATTACCAATTGATTTTCAACCATTCTTCCACCACTGGACAATACAATCCGATCAACCATTTTCTCCACCACTGGACAATTACCAATTCAAGTCCACCACCAATTTTAAACCTCCACCACTGGACAAATACCGAAATGGAATCAACCAAGTCTCCAACCACTGGACAATAACCAATTTCCAGGTTCAACCAATTTTCTCCAACCACTGGACAATTACCAATTAATTGATCAACCAATCTTTCTTTTCCACCGACTTAACACTTTTAAACCAATCATCCAATCAACCAATCAACCACCACTTGGACAATTACCAATTGGAATTAAACCAATTTTCTTTCTCCAACCACTGGACAAAATACTAATCAATCAACCATTTTCCTCCACCACGACCATTTTATCCAATTGAATTCACCATTTTCTCCAACCAAACTGGACAATTACCAATCAGAATCAACCATTTTCATCCACCACTGGACAATTACCAATCAAAGCAACCAAAGGTTCCTCCAAACCCACGGACAATTAACGAATTGATTTTCCTACCATCTCCACCACTGACAATTACCAATCAGTCAATTCCATTTTCTCCACCACTGGACAATTACCGAATGATCAACCATTTTCTCCACCACACTGACATTACCAACTTGGATTCCAACCATCAACCCTGGAAACAACAATAACTTTTAATTCATTTTCGACCATTTTCCTCCCCACTGGACAATTACCAATCCAATCAATTTTCAACCATGATTCAATCCAAACCAACCTTTTCTCCACCACTGGGACAAATACTATCCAAGTCAACCATTTTCTCCACCACTGGACAATTACCAATTGATCAACCATTTTCTCCACCACTGGACAATTACAATCGAATTTTCAAACCATTTTCGCCATTTTCTCCACCCTGGGACAAATTACAATCAGTCAACCATTTTCTCCACCACTGGACAATATTCGATTGATTCAATCCATTTTCTCCCTACCACGGACAATTACCAATCAGTCAACCATTTTCTCCACCAGTGGACAATTACCAATTGATCAACCATTTTCTCCACCACTGGACAATTAACCAACTGGACATTACCATTGATCAACATTTTTTCACCAATGGACAAAATACCAATATCAAGTCCGGACATTTTGTCTCACCACTGAACAATTACCAATCAATCAATCAACCATATTCTCCACCACTGTACAATTGCCAATAAATCAATTAACCATTTTCTCCACCACTGGACAATTACCAATCAATCAATCAACCATTTTCTCCACCACCGGACAATTACAAATCAGTCGACCATTTTCTCCACCACTGGACAATTACCAATTGATCAACCATTTTCTCCACCACTGGACAATTACCAATTGATCAACCATTTTCTCCACCACTGGACAATTACAAATCAATCGATCAACCATTTTATCCACCACTGGACAATTACCAATCAATCAATCAACCATTTTCTCCACCACTGGACAATTACCAATTGATCAGTCAACCATTTTCTCCACCACTGGACAATTACCAATTGTAATTGGTGGACAAAATGATCATTTTGTTCAATGTACTGTACCTTAAAACCTTTCTGAATATATTCTCAAAATAACTGTATTGTTTATACAATGTGTGTTTCATTTTTTCGGTTGACCTGTAGCCTATTTCAGCAACATTGCAAAGTATACTTTTCTAGCAAAGTATACTTTGAGGAAGAAATTTTCAATTTAAGGATAAATTTATTAATTTTTATTATACTGAATTTATTACATTATCACAGCCATTATCACAGCCATTTTGGCTGTGATAATGTAATAAATTCAGTATAATAATTCTGCTTACTTTTAATGATCAAATATATGCAGTCGTTAGTTCTATATGACATAATGCATTTCTGGAAAAATAAATGATTACTCCCTCAAAGTATACTTTGCTAGATAAGTATAGTTTGCAATTTTGATGAAATCGGCTACTGATATGTGGCTGTGACTGAAGAAATTGGACTTATGGGTCTAACGACCAGTGTAGATCCAGATCAGCCTGTGCATCCGCAGTCTACACAGTCTAATCAGGAACCACACTGTTCGCTATTCCGTCAATGTCACTGTAAATCGGGCTTTTGATCATTCTGAGCCATAGTTGTGTGCACATAGATTACGAACAGACCATATAACCCGAGATAAATGACCAAGAAACTCATCAAAAATCCGATCACAGGTTTTTTGTTGGTGTCTGGTTTAGAGGCTCCACTGTAGATGGTACGGCCAACTTACATGGCCAAAATGGAATTTTTTTCTCCATCAGATGCTGCACTCTGTGCCAGGGAAAAATATTTCCCGTTGAAATACGCATCAGATTCCCGACGAATCCTTATTAACAGAAGATCAACATTTTGTCTAGTACAGGCGTAAGAAATTTGCGCCGGTTACTGGAAAAAAAAATGTGGTATCTCTGAAGGAGGGCTGAGTGGCATCTAGTCAGGAAACTGGTGCATGTTTCAAAGTGAAACATTTTACGCTGATGCAAAGTACAGCTCCAGTGAGATCAGAGTTTCAAGGCACTGTGTCGCAGATGACGTCTCGGATATTCAATATTTGGTAACTTTGTTTTGTTTGTTTGTTTACTGGTGTTTAACAGCCTATCAACAGCTGAGGTCCTGTAAGGCCGGGCAAACGGGTTCGATCCCGTTTTAACATGGAGGGGAAATCCCAAAATCAGAACGGAATATTTACATCGGGGAAAAAAGGCAGCCCTGAAATTAGAATAACCCGACCTGGTGCCAGGTCCATACCACACCAAGTCACTTGGCCCCCTTCCCCTAAAATAGGATTACGAATAATCGTAATACAATGTACTCACATAAGGGGTATAACCAGATTCAACTGTCACATACAAAATGCCAAAGACGTATGTGAGGGCCAAACCAGGTCTCCATTCGGAATTCCGGTAAGGATGAATCCCGATCGTTAAATTACCCATCGCATCCTCCCACCTGCCACCCACTGGTAACTTTGTGTTTTAACCCTTTTCATGCCGAGGATACGCCATTTTGTTTGTGGAAAATCCTAAATATTTTCCTTATATGAGCTCAGAAGTATGTCGGCGACCACCATTTGAACCATCTCGTCGAGATGCCTTTTAAAATTAAAATTATTTACGACCAGTTGCATAAAAACTAGCACTTTGTATGAACATTTCTTATTACAAAACACCCTATTTTTCAGGCGACATTTGGGTTAAAAAATAGTATCAAATATACAAAATATTAGTTCAGGTAATCTGTTCCATCTGATCATCCGAGACCAAGTGCCTTTAAACATGTCCCATCTAGGGGAGATAATTCCGTGATCACCAATCAAAGGGAGGCAAATAATGTCACAAGGCAACATATGCGTATCTAGTTTATTCACCAAAGTTTTAGTACAGTGTATGCAGCAAGTATGTGTACAGAGATGTTGGTTACTACGACGGCAACTGTTGCTATGGCAACATAAAAATCATCAACGGCAATGGCCTGCGACAATTATACATAAAACATCAACCCGATTTTACCATGTCGTCAATAATAATTGCACACACTTTCAATATAGAAACTTAGTAATAATAATTTAGTTAAGATAAACATATACAGCTAGTCTACAATAACAGTGAAACCTGCCTAAGCTGGACACCCTGGGGTTCCCCAGGGTGTCCAGTTTAGGCAGATTCCACTGTATAAATACATAAAACAGGAATAAATTAACAAGAAACGGGTTGCACATTTGCCGAGTTTATCCGTCTGTTAAATGCTTGTCAGGGGTTTGAGGGTCGAAAGTTTTTGCGAAAAATGGGCGTGACCGAGATGCCATATTAGCTGATCAAGGTGAAAAAAGTGTGCAGCTGCTATGGAAACGTCAGCATGCCCAAGGTCATGAAAGGTCAAGCATTTTAGAGAGGGATGTTAACCAACTTTCATACACTGTACGTGAACTTATGCATGATAATGGCAGAGGGATTTTCAAATGTTTTTTACCCAATTTCGAGTATCTATCAAAGAGCAAATAAAGACCAAAATTAATTTCAGAACGAGGGAAACTGCGTTTCAGTATATCCCTCCCTACGTGTTTGTTTGTTTTTTTTATTAACCAAGAACATGCAGCAGACAAATATTATTTGGAATCGTTGAATATTTTCCATTACTGTTGATAATAATGAAATATTCAAAAGAACGTATATCAACAAAATCTGTTGCATGTTAAAGGTGAAGAATTTTGTCATTTGAAAACCCAGAACAATTATCATACGCTAGAGCTACATGAGGCAATGATAAGGGCAAAAAATGTATAAAAAATGGGACTTTTTTTTTGATTGGTTGTCGCAATATCAGTAAGTCTGCACTTAATGCTAGACTTGTTCTGATTGGTGCATAACGCTGTGGCACAAGCAGGGGGACCTCACGTCTGTTGCCAGACCGGATCTTCACACCTGAGCGCTCGACAGGTAAATCAGCACCTGTGGGTTAGCTCATTTCATTTGAGTAATGATGAGTAAGCAAAATGGTGTCAGTCTCCATCGCTGCTCATCCGATAGTCGATGTATATTGCACTCGGAGAGCACTTGCGATGTGTTTATACTCTATGTAGCGTCAGTGGACACTATCAAGAGTTGGTGTGTGAACTCGAACCATGTATGCAGGCATTACGGTGGTCAAATCGCTGCAAACACAATGATGATGAGTTCTGCAGAACATGTATCGTGACCGATGTTGTTCGCGATCTTACACATGTATTCCCCTTCATCATCCTCGGTCACGTCTTTGATGATTAACGAACATGTCCTGTCATCCTGTTGTACCGTATGACGTGGATCGTCATCCATTAACTCCTCCTCAAAATACCATGTGACTTCCGGACACGGGTGGCCGGTAAATTCCACGTCAAACCGCACAATGTCGCCCACAAATGCGTTCGAGTCGATCATTTGTTTTCCAAACGTGGGACGACATGATCTCTGGTTTCCACCTTGAGCGCGGGAATCTTTATCGCAGCTCGCACAGGGATTTGCAGGTCCCTTAACATCAGATACAGGTCTTCCATCAATCTGATCCTTTGATCGTGAATTCTGGTCCTGTGAATTCAACGTCCTTCCACTCGCAGAGTTTACGTAATTTGATTCCGTTTTATTACAGTTTATATCAGTTTTATTCAGATCCCTATCACACGCTGAGCTATCATCTTCCTTCGTAATTTGTCCATTATTCTGGGTAACCAACTTCAATTTCAACGTAGCACAACTGGACGTGTTCACGTTTTCAGTTTTTATTGGTTCCTCTTCAGTTTCGTCACCCTTTAATGAGTTAGAAACAGACATATTATTGTCACCAGCAACCGACGTCATAGTAACGCCTGAAGCAGACGTCAACGTTCCCCGAGACTCGACAGACGATGTACTACTGGCACTAGTAGACCCAGTCCCGCTATCGTAACAAGGCGTAACGCTAGAGTGAGCAGGCGACGGGCTGGACTTGAATAGCTTAAACCTTCCCAAGGCGCGGATAGCAAGACCGGTTTTCTGTTCAAAGAGAGAAATAGAAGCCATCACCAATAGCAACTACAGTCGACACCAAATAAAGAGGTACATAGTTAGATGCCAAGCTGGTGTCTTTTAACCCTTACAATGACGAATTAGATTTTGTCGTCTGCTGTGAGTGTTTTATTTTCGATTTTATTCATTAAAAGTATGGTTTGACAGCATTTTTGAATAATTTCCATTGGAAATGATTCTAAAGTGCTGTCAAACCATGTTGTTGTTGAGAAAGATTAAAAACATATGAAACTACAGCAGACGACAATTTTCAGTTCCTGTCTGTTGAGACTTAAATTCCAGCTGCATTGGATATCGTCGTCTGCTGTGAGAATTTTATTTTCCATTTTACTCATCAAAAACATGGTTTGACAGCACTTTAGAATCATTTCCAACGGAAATAGTGCTGTCAAACAATGCTCTTATTGAAAACTACAGCAGATGACAATTTTCGGTTCCCACCTTTTGAGAGTTAATATTAATTCATACAGCTACAAACAAAGCTAGTTTGGTATCAAGACACTAGCCAGATATTATGTTTATCAGGTAACTTTATTCTACAAAATTAGCATGTAGGCAACCAATTGTGGTCTACTGTATCTTAGTATCAATGTTAACCCTTACATCGCTATCTTAATTTTTTGCCGTCTGCTGTTTATTTTCTATTTGCCATTTTTATCATCAAAAACATGCTTTGACAGCACTTTAGAATAATTTACAACATGCTTTGACAGCACTTCAGAATCATTTCCATGATGATTCTGAAGTGCTGTCAAAACATGTTTTTATTGAGAAATAAGGCAAGATGTGTGCAACAGCAGACGACAATTGTTGTGTGGTTAATCAAATATGCAAATAAAATATGTTTAAACCAATTGTGGTCATCATTGCCACGATACAGTCTTGTCTACACTGACACAAACAACCGACCAATCGAATAGCAGAGAGAGTTTTGAATCCAGATTGACTCTGATAGCATTTTGTTATTTAATAGTTGCAAGCTCACCGCATTACGGTAATATGATATGTTGAACAACACTTCAGTAACCAAGAACCCACTCTTCCAACGTTTCGGCAACAGCCCTTTATCCTAGATAAACTTGCAAGAGTGGGTTGTTGGTCACTGAAGTATTGATCAACATAATTTATTATCGTATTAATCATTGATAAAGGCCTTGTGCCGAAACATTGGAAGAGTGGGTTCTTGGTTGCTGAAGTATTGTTCAACATATGTTCTATTATTAGTTGTGTCATGCCATTGTTTTTCTTTGTTAAGTGTCCACCCGGATGGCCAAAACCTACTTACATATCCGGTAAAAACAAACAAGGCCTTGAAGGAAGTTTTTAACATACATTTAAATTGCCGCTAAATAATAAGAAAACACTCTATTCATGAACGGATTTAAAACTTAGACAAGTCCCAAATTCACCAGTAAATAGTGTAAAATAGCATACACAGTTTGTTTGTTTTTTCATAGAACCACTCAAAACCTACCCGCACGCGGACGCTTAACAGAGGAAGAACTTTGTATGGCCGTAGCATGTATTCCGATCATTGTGTAGCGAGTTACCTGATAAACACGTGACATGGACTGAGAAAACACAGCTTATAGCATTTGTGACCAGTGAGGTACATGATCCACTACAACATGGCTGTGTTTCACCGAGACGATAAGACACTGATCCAGGGATTCCGCTGGGGAAAATAAAAAAATCGGCACTTCAAAAAAAAAAAAAGGAATAACCAATAGGATAAAAATAAACAATTGGCGATAAAAAATTACAATTTTCGAAAAAAAAAGAAAAAAAAATGATTTTTTTTTTGAAAATTGTAATTTTTTATCGCCAATTGTTTATTTTTGTCGCCAATTGCGAAAGTGGCGATCGCCAGCGGAATCCCTGCTGATCATAAGGACCATAAGCCCCATTTCGACAGTCCATCTCACAAATCACCCACAACCTGACAAAACCTAGCGGGGACCACAGAAAATTCATTGGTATTATTTGTTTTTAGGAAATGGTGCAGGTGGCAGACTTATTGCCATTTCGCCAGTCACGGCCACAAATGTGCCAAATTGTCTGAAAACTTTTTAACATACAACTTCACTTATTTTTAAGTAGATTGACTAAATAGATTTGAGCAAATATCACAATATGCTATAGGATTTTGTCAGGTAAGAACATATATGCATAGCAATCTAAGTGAATACTTGGGAATTTGCTGACAAAAGGAACCTTACAAGGTCCGTGACCATTGTAGCCACATTGTAAAGTCATTTTGCCAGCCCGCAGGCCCGCCATTTATAAATAGCAATAAGCTGAATAGTGAACCAAGGCCAAATAGCCATAGCCGATTTCACCAAAATTTGGACTTCTCTACGTAAATTCACTTTGTCAAAGTAATTTTGTATTTGTACCAAAATACATTATTTCATATAAAACAAAAAACATTTTTGTTTGATGATTAAAATAATGCAACATTCTAAAGTGCTGTTGAAGCATGTTTTGATGATAAAAATGGAAAACAGAAAATAAACAGCAGACGACAAAAAAAATAAGATAGCGGTCTCAGGGTTAAATATAAATACCAATTAACTATGTATAAATTAAAAATGATTTCCTGAAAGTGTCCTTAGCTCAATCAGCGCACTTAGTCATTGTGGTGAAGGCGGCTTCAGAATAAATATGAAGTATAAATAGTCGAGAACTGTTTAATGATGGATGTTGGAAATAATAATAATGATTGAAAGGGTCAGTTGAATAAGGGGGCTAACTCCATGAGGGAGTTAGTCATGAGGGAGTTAACCCCCTTATAGCCCCCGTATTGATGTACCACCAGAATAAATATAAATCGAAGGATATATTCTAATAATGTACCCATATTGCATTAGAAAATAGTAAATCACCTACACCATATACCGGTACACCAAATACTGAATAAATATTGCAATGCCAAGACATAAATAAAGAGCCAAAAGACTAAGTTAAGAAATACATTGGAATGTTACATCCTAATTAAAGCCGACCCCTGATATCGACTGAGGCTGAATATATAACCCTTTCAACACCACAGGCCTGTATAGAGGTACATGTATTGGCAAACAGTGTAGATCCAGATGAGCCGGCTCGTGCCGAGCCGTCTCATCAGGATCTGCACTTTTTGCAAGCAATTTTCATATTTTTAAGAACAAAAACACCCCCTTTTCATAAATGGACTTGTCTGAAAACCGTTTTGTGATGATTGGATTGGTTGCAAAATTAACATATCAAAGTCCATTCCAGTTACTTAGGGGTGAAAGGGATAATTATGGGTTGCATACTCTGCTATCTGAATGGACAGAGTGAATTATAGAATGAAATTGTGGATGATGATAAAGAAGCATAATTATGAAGTCCCAGGTCTCAATCTGTCTCAGGGTTATTTACGTTAACGCAAATCCTGACGTACAACAAAAAAACTTGAAAATTGCTGACTGTATTGTGCTTACCCCAATGAGGTATGATAAAAATATATGATGTAATTTGTGCAAATACATGTATTTAAATAGCAAATTTCACTGTAAATATGGAAACATTACTCGTCAAACTATAAATATGGAAACTTTACTCGTCAAACTATAAATATGGAAACTTTACTCATCAAACTATAAATATGGAAACTTTACTCGTCAAACTATAAATATGGAGACATTACTCGTCAAACTATAAATATGGAAACTTTACTCATCAAACTATAAATGTGGAAACTTTACTCGTCAAACTATAAATATGGAAACTTTACTAAATATGGAAACTTTACTCGTCAAACTATAAATATGGAAACTTTACTCGTCAAACTATAAATATGGAAACTTTACTAAATATGGAAACTTTACTCGTCAAACTATAAATATGGAAACTTTACTCGTCAAACTATAAATATGGAAACTTTACTAAATATGGAAACTTTACTCGTCAAACTATAAATATGGAAACTTGACTGTCAAACTATAAATATGGAAACTTTACGGAAACTTTACTCGTCAAACTATAAATATGGAAACTTTACTCGTCAAACTATAAATATGGAAACTTTACGGAAACTTTACTTGTCAAACTATAAATATGAAAACTTTACTCGTCAAACTATAAATATGGAAACTTGACTTGTCAAACCATAAATATGGAAACTTTACGGAAACTTTACTCGTCAAACTATAAATATGGAAACTTTACTTGTCAAACTATAAATATGGAAACTTTACGGAAACTTTACTCGTCAAACTATAAATATGGAAACTTTACTCGTCAAACTATAAATATGGAAATTTGACTCTGGAAACTTTACTCGTCAAACTATAAATATGGAAACTTAAACTATAAATATGGAAACTTTACAGAAACTTTACTTGTCAAACTATAAATATGGAAACTTTACGGAAACTTTACTCGTCAAACTATAAATATAGAAACTTTACTCGTTTAATTACGTACCTGCCATTTTCGGCGCGCCATAAAGCGCTTGAGATTTTTTGTGTTGATGCGAAGTGTCCTCCGTCTAAGCGCATCCTCCTCCAACCATTTGTGCTCTAGACACTGCTGGATGGTCAATCGCTTCCTGTAACACACGAGGGATTTGTGACCAGTGTAGATCCTGGCCAAAATGGCTATGATAATGGAATAAGTATAATAATAAAAAACAAGAAATGCGTCTGTCGAACGCGGATGCCACCTGCAGCACCTCCATCATCATGGATGCCACCTCCATCATCATGGAAAATAAAAACTTATTATACATGTGTTGCATGATCAATAAAATTAAATAAGGCAAGATATACAAGCAACAGCAGACGACAATTGTTGTGTGTAGTGGTCTAAGGGTCAAACATACATCTGAAACACATGATAATAACATGAAAAATACATCGGGTTACTTGAAAAAATTTAGAGATGAGGATCGAATACAACAAGAAACGAGGCAAAGCCACGAAGGCCAGGTTTTTTCCAAGCATAGACACTTGGATAACATAATTATACCCACTTTTTGTAGACTAGATGGCCGTGGCCTGCATGTCGCGCCTTGGGGCGAGGCATGGACACTAAAAAAATAGATATAGTAGATGGAAAAACTTTAACCAAAAAACTTTAACCGGACACACGGACGAACGGACGGACGTATGCCAAAATGCCGACGATATCGCGCTTTCCGCAAGCAGGTGTGACAATGATGATAAACACCCATGTGAAGTATCAAGGTACTGGGTGAAGCAGTTGCAGAGATATAGTACACGAAAATACTTTAACAAAAAAAATTCAAAGTAATTTGAACTTGACATAGGGCACAGGATCGCGCTTTCCAAGCAAGCAGGTGCGACAATGATGATAAACACCCATGTGAAGTATCAAGGTATTGGGTGAAGCAGTTGCAGAGATATAGTACACAAAAAAACTTTAACAAAAAAATTCAAAGTAATTTGACCTTGACATTGGGCACAGGATCGCTGCTTTCCGCAAGCAGGTGCAACAATGATGATAACACCCATGAGAAGTACAAGGAATTGGGTGAAGCAGTTGCAGAGATATAGTCACCCAAAAATACATTAAGCAAAAAATTCAAAGTAATTTGAACCATGACATTGGGCACCAGATCGCGCTGGTCCCAGCAAGCAGGTTGCGACAATGAATGATAAACACCCATGTTGAATATCAAGGTATTGGGTGAAGCAGTTGCAGAGATATAGTAACACCGAAAATACTTTAACAAAAAAATTCAAAGTAATTTGACCTTGACATTGGGCACAGAATCGCTGCTTATCCCGCAAGCAGCGGTGCAACAATGAGATAAACACTCATAATTCTCACACAAACCCCATGAGAAGTATCCAAGTAATTGGGTGAAGAAGCAGTTGCAGAGATATAGTACACGAAAAAACTTTAACAAAAAAATTCAAAGTAATTTGACCTTGACATTGGGCACAGGGGCCGCACGGTTGGGGGTTAGAATGAAAATATGGATGATGATAAACACCCATGTGAAGTTTCAAGGTAATAGGCGAAGCAGTTGCAGAGATATAGTATAACAAAAAAGTTTTAACCAAAAAACTTTAACCAGACGTACGTTAAAAAGTTAACGTTGAAAATGGCTAAGTCAATTACGTAGAAATAATAGGTGAAGGTAAAAAAATGGTCACATGTTGGATAGTTGTATGTGGTGGGTACCCCTTGATTATGAAGCTGTGAAAGTTTGGTGGTCCTAGGTGGTACAGTACCAAAGAAATGGACTTAAACACGAAAACTTAACATTGTAAACGCGAAAACTTAACATTGAAAATGGCTAAGTCGACTACGCGGAAAAATGGGTGTGAAATTAAAAAAAAAGTAACATGTTGGATAGTGATATGTGGTGGGCACCCCTTGATTATGAAGCTGTGAAAGTTTGGTGGTCCTAGGTGGTACAGTAACAAAGAAATGGACTCAAACACGAAAACTTAACATTGATTGTGGACGACGCCCGCCGCCCGCCCGCCCGCCGGCCGCCGCCGCCACCCGCCGCCCACGCCCCCCGCCGCCCGCCGCCCGCCCGGCTTTCGCCAATCCAATAGACTGGATTTTTTTTCCAAAAACCTGGCTAAAAATGATCTACCCTGTTGTGTCACTTTGTGCAAACTCCATGACTGAGAACCAAACTACTTTTTTTATATGGCCTTACTTTTTGATTTTAATCAGAAGTCCGCCGATGAAATCCTTCGCATCTTCAGAGATGTTATCAAAGTCTTCCTCTTCGAAGTCGAACTCTCCCTGAGTGACATTGGAGAGTGTCTCCGCATCCGAGTCGCCCAGGAAAGGCGACAGACCAGTCAGTCTATAAATAGAAATATGAACCAGTCAAGTCTATAATTAGAAATGTGAACCAGTCAGTCTATAAATAGAAATGTGAACCAGTCAGTCTATGAATAGAAATGTGAACCAGTCAGTCTATAAATATCAAGAGTTGTCATAACACAAAGAAGCGCGCCTGGTGGTGCTTTAGTTTAACAAGTATCAAGAAGCTGTGTGTAAGGAAACAGAAATTAAAAGAATGTCTAGTGTGAAAGTGCTAAGATTGTGACCTGGACCTTGGTATTAGTGGGGGTCTGAGGGTCATGGATTTGGAATGGCATGATCAAGAACCATTAGAGGAAGGAATTAATATATAATTCCAGCATAAAAATATTTACACAATTCCCTAACATTTGATTGGCTCGTAGCAAGTCTCTGTCCAAAATTTATATCCCAGTAAACTCCCATGCCAAACTACTTTCCGTAACCGTGAGGCGCAGTTAAAATAATTCTTAAGAAAACGGAAAATAAACACATTTTCTTGATGAATTTATTTCAAATGCTGGAATTATAAGGAATGAATGGCCTTTTTGTGGAATTTATCAGGGATATAAACTTGGAAAAGTCAGCCTTCGTCCAGTATTCCCGCGACTTTTCCAAGTTTATACCCCGATAAATTCCACGAAATGGCCATTCATTCCTATAATTAAATGATTTTTTTAAGACGGACGGACAGACGCCGACTACGACGCTGGGGGTATGCCATAAGCACTACTTCCTTCGGAGCATGCTAAAAATGTGACCGTAGAAATGTGAATCAGTCATCTATAAATAGAAATGTGAACCAGTCCCATCCGAGGGTGAGGCTCCACTGGGAACTCTATATAATTTTCTGTAAATATTCAGTTCTAATTATAGGATTAACTCTCTTGTCTTACTTACAAGACATAGCAGATGACACCCATGCTCCAGACATCCGTGGCAAACCCAATCTCATCGTAGTTAACGACCTCGGGCGCGATAAACTCTGGCGTGCCGAACATCACACGAACGCTCTCGCCCGGCTTATAGAACCGCGCGAGCCCAAAGTCGATAATCTTGATCTTGTTGCTGTCATTCTTCACACAGAGGATGTTCTCCGGTTTAAGGTCGAGGTGAAGGACGCCGCTCGCGTGCATGTACGCAACGCCATCGCAGATCTGTCGCATGAACTGGATACAGTCGCGCTCGGTCAGATCAAAGCTGTCGTCGATAACTCGCTCAAACAGTTCCCCACCACCGATACTGGAATACGACAGGGGCATATAGAGTATCATACATGAATTATGATTTTATATGATATTTATTAAACTTGTTTAATGATTTCAAAAGAAACTCGGCCATGCTATGCCAAGTTTCTTATGAAATTAGGCAACAAGTTCGATAAATATAATATTCAATCCAGCACACATGTTATATTATGTTTATTACATAAGCACATAATCATACATTGAAGCTGAAACATTATTGAAATCTGAACAAATGCTGACAACATCATGGATTCGTTAGAGATGGCTTGCTACAATTGATTGTCGTTGTCTGAGCGAACCTCGGCATCAACTGATCAAGCCTCAGGATTTTAACCCTTAGAATGCGGGAACCGAAAATAGTCGTCTGCTGATAATTCATATTTTGTCTTTTCTCTCAGTAAAAACATGGTTTTGCAGCATTTTAGAATCATTTCCATTGGAAATGATTCTAAAGTGCTGCCAAACCAAGTTTTTGCTGAGAAAAATGGAAAAATA
The DNA here is from genome assembly GCA_029237695.1 of Conchocele bisecta. Lineage (NCBI taxonomy): Eukaryota > Metazoa > Mollusca > Bivalvia > Lucinida > Thyasiridae > Conchocele > Conchocele bisecta. The sequence goes on along the minus strand of CM055280.1, from coordinate 46,556,233 downwards.
AAAAATATTCAGCAGACGACACAAATTAATTCAGCATTGTAAGGGTTAAGCACGATATTGGAGCACATAGTTTTATCATCACTGACCCTGGTGGACATGGTTCCAAATTTGAACTTCAAATCAAGCCATCTGATTGGTTGAGCCTCAGCAAAGCTCAGCATCAGCCAATCTAACTGCATGATTTTCAGAACTGGAGACTCGGATCGCATAACCTACTACTTTATTGCAGTGAATTTCAAATTTGAACTAAAAATCAAGCCATCTGCTTGGCTGAGCCTGAGCAAATCTCAGTATCAGCCAATGGAATTGCATGATTTTGAGCACTTAATGATCACATAACCTACTACTTCGTTGCAGAGAATTTCAAAATTGAACTCTAAATCAAGCTGTCTGATTGGCTGAGCTGGAGCAAAGCTCAGCATCAGCCAATGGAACTGCATGCTTTAGAGCACTGGAGACGCATAACCTACTACTTTAGTGCAGTGAATTTCAAATCCGAACGAAAAAATCAAGCAGTATGATTGGTTGATCCCGAGCTTTGCTCAGGATCAACCAATCTAACTGCTTGATCCTGAGCTTTGCTCAGGCTCAACAAATCTAACTGCTTGATTTACTTACTACTCCATGATGAGGATCATCTTCCGTGGCGCCATGAAGGTGTCCCACAGCATCAGGATCTTAGGATGCTTCAGTTTGTTCATGATTTCTATCTCTAGTCGGATCTTGCTCTTGTCCGCCTCGCGACATTTCACGATCTTCGCCGCCCAGAAGTTCCCGGTAGTCTTCTCCTTGCATTTGTAGACGCTGCCAAACTTCCCCCTGAAAACATTAGCTTAGTGTTATACCAGGCCCGTACAGGGGGTGCAGAGGGGGTGCGACGGGTACGCACCCCCACCCCCCTTAACCATTTAAACACCACCGGTCTGTATAGTGGTATTGGCAAAAAGTGTAGATCCAGATGAGCCGGCTCGTGACGAGCCGTCTCATCTGGATCTGCACTTTTTGCAAGTATTTTTCATAATTTGGAGAACAAAAACACCCCATGCGAAAATCGTTTGTGATGATTGGATTGGGTTGCAAAATTAACATATCAAAATCCATTCCAGTTACTTAGGGATGAACGGTTAATCTGCCGAGGTCTTCTGTGGATGTGCAAAACAAGTGTTTAGCCCTTTGCGCCGTCGATAACACACCCCCCTAAATTAATTTCTGCATACGGGCCTGTATACCATTGCCATCTACCATATTTATTCCAGTAGTAGCCCCCTCTCTAATCTCTCTAATAATAGCCCCCTCTATAATAGTAGCCCCTTAGCCCCCTCTCTAATAGTAGCCCCCTCTATAATAGTAGCCCCTCGATTTTCAGTCAAATGTCATTCATTTTCACATAGTAGAGTCATCTGAGAATCAAATTCCTGTGTTTTTATCCAATTATAATGTCAAAACTCTATCAGAAAACTGCATAGCCCCGGAGGCTTTATTAGAATATTTACGGTATTTCATTTAACATAAATCCTTGCCACCTAACCCTTTGAGTTGAGTAACCACATGTGCAGGATTAGAAAAGAGGCAATTTTGTAAAAATTCAAAGATTTTCACCAGAGAATCCCCATCTGGCCTTGCTTCTTTATCAGATTTGCTAATACACCGGCTAAATAAATACTGTACAGTCAAACCTACGCTAAAGACCACCTCTGGATAGCAAATACCTGTCTATAACAGCCACACTTTTGTATTCCCAATTGTTCAATCAATACATAAATATACACCTGTGATCAAAGGCCAGATTTTTCTCTTCCCATGGCTGGCCTTTATTCACAGGTTTGACTGTATTTCGAAATGATGGACTTACTTTCCCACCTCCTCCATGCAGTCGTAGTGCTCTTCAAACAATTCTCCTGGAGTGGCCGTTATTTCTCGGTGCTCAAACGGGGCTTCGTCTACAAGCAGAACCAAGGAACCTCATGATTGAACCTATCTAAACCGGACACCAAGAAAACACCTGTGATCTTATTTTTGATGAGTTTCTTGGTCATTTAACTCAGGTGATAATGTCTGTTCGTGTTCGCATAGCACACAGCTATGGCCCAGAACGATCAAATGTCTGATATACAGTGAAACCTCTCTAAACTGGACACCAGGAAAACACATGTGAGCTTATTTTGGATGAGTTTCTTGGTCATTTATCTCAGGTGATAATGTCTGTTCGTGTTCGCATAGCACACAGCTATGCCTCAGAATGATCAAATACCTTATTTACAGTGAAACCTCTCTAAGCCGGACACCCTGGGGACCTCCCAGGGTGTCCGGTTTAGAGAGGCTACACTGTGACCTATACAGTGGAGAACGGGGGCTTATGGGATTTGTGAGCAGTGTAGCTCCTGAACAACTAGCACACTCTTGTAGCAGGATATCGAACTATGTCGCTTGTTAGAAGCATGACGGGTGTTTCATTGATGGAATGGCGAACAATGCAAATCTCAGTACGATTCATATTTAACTGCTTTAAGAGACGACGGATCAGGAAGATTCATCGTTAAGAAACACAGACCTACGGAGCCCCGCAGCGGACATGGACTTTTTTTTATTAATTCGTTCCCACGAAATAACAATTTGTTCACTCAAATTAACAATTTTTTCCCTGGAATTAACAATTTGTTCCCACGATCCCACGAAATGACAATTCGTTCCCTCAAATTAACAATTTGTTCCCACGATATAACAATTAATTCCCACGAATTAACAATTCGTTCCCGTGAGAACAAATTGTTATTTTATGGGAACAAATTGTTAAATTGAGGAAATAAGTTGTTAATTTGTGGGAATAATTTGTTAATTCGTGGGAACCAATTGTTAAATTAAGGGAACAAATTGTTAATTTGTGGGAAAAATTAATAAAAAAAATAATACTACGTTCCCTGCGGGGCTCCGTACAGACCCTCACCACACGTAGAATTATACAAACTTTTATTGCTTGTCTGAATGCATGGGGTTTTAAGTGCATTAACAGTGTTAGAAATAACAAGCAAAATTAATTCCCCTCAACCAGAAATCACACTGAGTTGTTAAATTTGTATCGACTGTTGAAAATCTTACAAGTAAACAAGACGTCAGGGCATGCAATCGATGCAATTTAAAAAAAAAAAAACGCAATGCAAAATTCAAGATTATTGTCAGGTTAGAGTGAACAATATTTACCAAGAAGTGCGAGACAGTTAACTCTTTGCATGCTGGGAAACTTGTGGCTATAAATAGTTCAAAACTAGCGGACACAAATTCATCATATTTTCTTGTATTTCTCCCCATAAATATCATGAATATGTCTTGGAATTTCATTAGAATTGAGTCCTGAGGACTCAATTCTAATGAAATTCCAAGACATATTTACAGAGAGAAATAAAAAATATACTCATAATTTGTTTGTCGAATATTTTCACCGCTAAGAAGAAACTGTCCATGGAGAAAGATTATACCAAGATAACGACATGGAGGATCTTTTTCAATGATTTAATAAGGTATTTATTAAACTAGTATATAGATTTCATGAAGCCATGCTTTATTTGAATGAAATAAGAGCCATATCAACATATTCACCCAACTTTCCAGACTCAGAGAATGAAGATAACTCGAACTGCGATACTTTGAACTTCTAGCGTTATTCTGAAGTGTGTATGTGATGAAGTTCGTCCATTCAAATTACTTGGTTTTGGATTCAGAATCTGATCAGAGGGCGCAGCGTCGATTTCACTATTTTGTTTGCCAATTAACCCTTCCAACCCTACAGAACATAGATCCAATATTTGCAAACACTGTAGATCCTGGGTTTGTGATGAGCCGTCTCATCAGGATCTGCTGTGTTTGTCATTAATTTGAATTTTGTGATGAATACACCTTTTTCAATTAATGGAATAGTCAAAAGAAAAATGTATTTAATGGTGTTTAACGGCCTGTCAACAGCTACTCATTTTAGGCTGCGAAATCCCATATTTCACGTATACGACTCCAAAATTAACATGGAATATTCCATGTTAGTCATTTAGGGGTGAAAGGGTTAACTTAGTAAACATCGTATTGGTCCGGGGAACCAGCTAGCCACCTACCTGGAGAGAGGGGTGACACAATGCCATAAAGTGTGTCGAGATCAGATACGTCAAGAGTGTCGGGTGCAAATACATCTGCAATGTCACGGTTAGCAGGCTTCAAGCAAGGGGAAGCACTCTAAGGTACACACTACATAGTACAGGGCGTGGGATCACATGATTTCCAAACGATGTCATGTTGTTTTGATGTGTTTACAGTAGAGTTCCTTTACTGTCTAATGGAAGGGCACAGTTTTATGAAACTTAGTGCAGCAAATGCGGAACAGGTTGCTCTTTATTGTATAGCTTGCTTTAACCCTTATATCGCTACACACAACAATTGTTGTCTGCTGTTGCTTTTATATCTTGTCTTATTTCTCAATAAAAACATGTTTTGACAGCATGTTTCAGATTTATTTTTTGTAAATTAAAATCTAGAGCATGTCAATGTAAGAAATAAATGGTACTCGATTCTTCGCGAAAGTTATTATAAGTTATTGTAAAGAAGATTTAAAGCACCAATAAAACATATATGTCATCGTCTTTAGTGCGCTATATATCGATCATCAAAATCTGTCAGTTTATTAGAAAATTTTACAAAAAATTACTGTAAATCAGAATATTAGGTTCGGAAACGTTCAAAAACCACGTGATCCCATACCCTATAGTACATTAACCCTTAAAAGGCGGGAACCAAAATTCTCGTCTGCTGTTGTTTCATATTTTCTCTTGTTTCTCAATAAAAACATGGTTTGACATGACAACACTTTAGAATCATTTCCATTGGAAATGATTCTAAAGAACTGTCAAAGCATGTTTTTGATGAGTATAAAAGAGAGCAAATAAAAGAGAAACAGCAGACGACAAATTTTAATTCAGCATTGTAAAGGTTAACACTAGAGGTGCAAGGCACTACTAACACCTGTGAGTGAAATACTTGCTGCCAAGACAGTTGGTACATGAACTCATAAATGTGGCTGTGACTGGAGAAATTGGTTTATGGGATTTATGACCAGTGAAGCTCCTGATCAAATAGCACACTCCTGTAGCCTGATAATGATCTATATTGCTTGTTAAAAGCATGACGGGTGTTTCGTTGATGGAATGGCAGACCGTGTAGATCCATAAGCCCCATTTCTCCAGTCACAGACACAAATATGTGCCGGATGTATATTAGGAATAAAACATTTTTTTATGGAAAATTTATCGAGGTATTCTTAACCCTTAGACCGCTACACACAACAATTGTCGTCTGTCTGCTGTTGCTTTTATATCTTGCCTTATTTCTCAATAAAAACATGGTTTGACAGCACTTCAGAATCATTTCCAATGGAAATGATTCTGAAGTGCTGTCAAAGCATGTTGTAAATTATTCTAAAGTGCTGTCAAAGAATGTTTTTAATGATAAAAATGGAACATAGAAAATAAACAGCAGACCACAAAAAACTAAGATAGCGGTGTAAGGGTTAAATTCTATCTTGGCAACACATTCAAGACTACAATACATGGCACATTAGTATATACAGTGTGTATTCTCCAAACATACAATGTATTCATGTGATGCATATAAATAAACATATACTGATACAGAAAACTTAGTTGTGTACATGTACTTTGGGTCTTTAGTTGAGGTCAGTATTAGAACAGGGGGGCTGGGCTACACACAGGCAATATCAGGGTGAACTCTCAGTGCTGTACATATAAATAGAGAACACACGGAGCCCGTTTCACTAAACTGCGTACAACTAAAATGTTCGTAAGTGCAAATTTAGGATCGTCTGGAAATTTCAATTGATGGGTTTACATTTATTGAGCATAGGCTGCATATGCAGCCTACGCTCAATAAATGTAAATCCAATAATTGTTTGCAAGAAAACATTGTTAATGTGATATTTACAGACTATCATAATTTTGCACTTACGAACATTTTAGTCGTACGAAGTAAACGGGCCCAAGGCTAGTGGCCTTTGATATCTACTGTCTGTTCCACGTTTTGCTGCCGACAAACTTTTGGCTATTAAACACATTAAACCTGAAAAATATTTAAATGCAAGTACTCTTTTATCAATAACAAAAAAGTCACCCGCCCAAATTTTTTTTATGAAATTCCACCAAATATTGATTTTATAACTAAAAAACTATTTTTTTTTATTTATTTGCTGCCGATTTTCAAAATCTAACTTTTGTTTTCTTAGTTACGGTACATCATTTCCAAGCTGTTTGATGTCAATTTCCATTTGTTTTCGTTTTTTGACTCCTCCACCTCCATTTTCCCCCATGTTAAATTCCCATAGAAAAATAATTTTTTTCGCAATAAAACCAATATTTAAAAACATTTGGGGAGGGTGACTTTTTTGTTATTAATGAAAAAGTACTTACATTTAAATGCGGTATTTTTTAAATTTAATGTGTTTAATAGCCAAAAGTTTGTCGGCAGCAAAACGCGGAACAGACAGTAGTTTATCAGGCAAGGCTAGGAAACGCGAAGGAATTCCGACGCTTGCTAATTCCTACCATTTCCGAGCCGAGCCTGATAAGCCTGATATGAAAAGACACCAGCTTGGTATTCTATGTATCAAGTAATATTTTAATTTACAGAACGGGCAAACCGGATACGGTTCTCGTTGAAAGAAAAGACTGTGTCATTAAACTAATGTTATTCAGCAACCTCATGTGACGTCGTTCGATCAACGAATCGTCAGCGTAATCTTCAGACCATTGTGACCCAGATATGCAGGGCTCCAGATAAGCTGCGTATTTGCTTAAATACCCAATTAAAATTGCCAACAAACCCAATTTAAATCAGAAGTAGCGAGTATCAAAAAGCAATACAAATTTTGTGGTACCTTTATCATTCTGCAGAAAACAATAAACAGATCACAAATATAGCACATTTTCCATGAAAACACATCTTGGTATTCCATTAGAATTGTCTCCAAGGAGACAATTCTAATGAAATGCCAAGACATGTTTTCATTCCGAAGACGAGGATGGCCGCGGCCCGCATGTCGATCCCACCGAGGCATTTGATGGTCTCAGAGTGTATTTATTTGAAGTTTGATGCCCAATAAGCATACAAAGTTTCAAGCAAATCTGACTTACGGTTACAGAGATAGTAGGTATGTGAAAACTTTAACGAAAATTTTGACAGAAACTTTAACGCAAACTTCTAAGTCATTTGACCTTGACATAGGGGCACAGGGGCCGTATGAGTGGGACACAGAATGAATATATGGATGATGACTAATAAGCATATGAAGTTTCAAGTCAATGTGACTTAGGACTGCAGAGATATAAGGTATTTAAAAACTTTAACGCAGATTTCGGAACTCAAACTTCTAAGTCATTTGACCTTGACCTTGGGCACAGGGGCCGCATGAGTGGGATACATCATGAATATATGGATCATGACTAATCAGCATATGAAGTTTCAAGTCAATGTGACTTAGGACTGCAGAGATATACAGTATTTAAAAACTTTAACGCAGATTTCGGAACGCAAACTTCTAAGTCATTTGACCTTGACCTTCGGCACAGGGGCCGCATGAGTGGGATACATCATGAATATATGGATCATGACTAATAAGCATATGAAGTTTCAAGTCAATGTGACTTAGGACTGCAGAGATATAAGGTATTTAAAAACTTTAACGCAGATTTCGGACGGACAGACGACGGACGGACGGACGCACAGATGGACGCACGCACACCCGGACGTCATTGTAATCACTATGTCTCGCTTTCCGCAAGCGGGCTCGACAAAAACTATTCAATGATTGCTGTCTGTTGATGTGTAAACAGTAGTGTGATTTTATTTTACCCAATTAAAATTTTGAAATACTCAATTGCTTCAGAAATGATGTAGTGACAATACTCAATTACTAATTCCTTATCTGGAGCTTGGTTATCAGTCAGTATGTATTTGGTCAATGCAACGCTTGTTACTGGATGAAGAAGGAGAATGAGTGACTTATCCACTCTGGGTAGCTCACCCACAACCTTTGGCATGAACAGTTCATCCACCAACAAAACACGTCACACAAACCATATTAGATTTTCACCAAAAAAAACAACATAAAGTAGAATGAAGTGCTTGAAGTAAATGATAGGCAGATGGGTGGGTCATCTAATATTACATTTACTTATTTGTGACTTGAGAAATGGGGCTTATGGGATTTGTGACCAGTGTAGCTCCTGATCAAATAGTACACTCCTGCAGCCTGACAATGATCTATATTGCTTGTTAGAAGCATGACAGGTGTTTCGTTGAAGGAATGGCTAACAGTGCAGATCCTGACCAGACTGTGCGGATGTGTTTTACAGCATTTAAATTCAGACTCCAACTGGTGGTAAACTGTGATCTATGTAAACTCCGTGGCAGAACAGTGTTGGGGGGGGGGGGGGGGGTTTGCAGAACTTCCCCTGAATTGTACCGCAAGGCCATTTCAACAACTGAGTTCCTTTATGTGGTGTAGGACATACATGCATTCAATTCTAATTCTGGAATAGTTATATTAAGGTGCATGCAACTTTGGAGAATAAAATAGGAAGGAGCATATGAATGGTAACATTTAATAGATGTTGTCTTTATAATGTAGGTCAACAAACTAGAAAATGTGTTCATAGAACACGGATGCCCCACATACCGCTTTGATAATAAACGAGGCAAAATTCCAAGTCCAAAAGGGGAGATAATCCATGACCCGGGGGTCAAATAAAAATTCAAAATAAACTTTGCGCATCTACTCATCATAAGGAAGCTACATACCATGTTTCAGGTGTGTAGCTAGTATGGTTTAAAAGTTTTACGGTAATTCTTAGAGAGGGACTAGAAATAAATACAGTGCATGCCTGTATATCGGTGTCAATATAATACCATGCACAGTAGGTAACAGCACATCTATAATTAACCATTAGAAGGGGGAACAGAAAATTGTCTGCTGTTGTTTCCTATCTTGTATTTTCTCTAAGAAAAAACAAGATTTGGCAGCATTTTAGAATCATTTCCATTGGAAATGATTCTAAAGTGCTGTCAAACCATGTTTTTGATGAGAAAAATGTAAAATAAAAAATAAACAGCAGACGACAAATTTTAATTCAGCATTGTAAGGGTTAATATAACTGAGCTAGGCAGCAGCTACGCTTGCAAATACATGTACATGTGCATGTGAAATCTAAATTGGCAATTAAATATAATTACATATAAAGAAAATAATGCCATTATTTAATTCAACCCTTTCACAGTGGGAGAAAAAAATAGTTTTCTGCAGTCATTATTATTTTTCATGAAGATAGACACTAATTGCTTGATAAAGGCCTTGAGACAAATGTTGAAAGAGTATATGGGTTCGTGGTTACTGAAGTATCATTCAACATAATTATATAACTGCTGAAAGCTTATTATTTTTACACAACAAAATACAGGCAACGCCCTTGTTGGAAGAGTGGGTTCATGGTTAATGAACTATCGTTCAACATATCCTTTTAATGCGGAAAGCTTAACCCTTTCACCCCTAAGTAACTGAATGGGCTGCGATATGTTCGTTTTACAACCAATCCAATCATCGCAAAATGATTTTCAGACTATTCCATTTATAAAAAGGGGGTATTTGTTTTTCTCAAAAATATGAAAATTACTTTCAAACAGTGCAGATCCTGATGAGACGGCTCCTTACGAGCCGGCTCATCTGGATCTGCACTGTTTGCATAAACCGCTATAGCGGGATTTCGGGTTCAAAGGCTTAATTTTTCAACAACTACGGATGAATTTGCTTAAATATTTTATTTTTGTTATTTCTCAATGAAAGTATATGTTGTGACCACTCATTTGAACCGTCTCGATGAGACGGTTCAAATGGAAGTCGCAACATATACTTCTGAGCAATTATAAAGAAAATATTTAGGATTTTCCACAAACAAAATGACGTATCTTCAGCATGAAATGGGTTAATGATTGTTTTCAACAACTACGGATAATATATTCAATATGCTGGTTCTGGCTGTGAATGGATTGAATTACTCGGTATATATCCTAAGTCTGTCAGTGTCGTAGCCAAAGAAAAGAAAATACTTAAGCAAACCAAGCAAACAGAGGCAAAACTGGCACAAATTGGTCACAGAATATCATATCGCAAGAACAAAACATGCCTAAATATGGCTACAGCACTGGTTGCATATGGATTCAGGTGTGATTATGCTAAATACATTCAAAAACTAAAGTTCTACCATAAATAATACTAACTGAAGCTACTACAGTATATTCGCATACACGGTCATACTTAGCACTTTCAACCATTACAGATCTCTTAGCAAACAGTGTAGATCCTGATGAGCCAGCTCGTAAACCAGCCGTCTCATTAGGATCTGCACTTTTTGCATGTAATTTTCATATTCTTTTTAAAAAAAAAAAAATTCTTATAAATGGACTAGTTTGAAAATCATTTTGTGGCGATTGGATTGGTCCTTAAATTCAGGATCTGCTCTTTTTGCAAGTAATTTTCATATTTATAAAAAAAACACACCCCATTCTTATAAATGGTCTTGTTTGAAAATCATTTTGTGGTGATTGGATTGGTCCTTAAATTAACATATCACAGTCCATTCCAGTTACTTATGGTTGAAAGGGTTAATTATTTACAGACTATCAACGACCTTGACTCACCATCAGACTCCATGCTCATGGTGCGTGCGAGCATTGAAGGTCGTTTGTCGGAGGTCACGGTCACGTCGGAGGTCGTGCGCGGCTCACTGGCGCCGTGCTTGTTCTCGGCAAACACGCGGAAGAAGTAGGGAGTGTGGTGCTTCAGGTGGGCAATGTGACACGTCGTGCTCTGAAAGGTCAGAACTGATTGGTTGAATTCGGCCATAAAACCCGAAACAACTGGCACATTGTGCTTTGTAAGGTAAGAACTGATTGGTTAAATTAAGCCAAAAAATATTTTGAACAAATGCATGGACTGATCAAGAAAACATACAATGTATGTGGCCAGCGTAGTCCCAGATAAGCCTGCCCATCTGCACAGTCTGCTCAGGGCCTACAATGCTAGCTGAACAATCACTGAAATGGCCATCAGTAAAGTAATGACATGAAATATGCAAAGACAGACTAGAACAACTATCAATTATAAGCCATTTATCCGAGCGTTAAGGTTTCGAATGTACCAAGTATGTGACCTTGACCCTGGGCTTAGTGGATTTGTCACTGGGCAGTAGAGGACCATTGGAGCAATGTGTGTGTGAAATATGAAGCAGATCCGAGCAAGGCAACGGAAATTATAAGCCATTTACCCGAGCATTAAGGTTTAGTGACGGATGGACGGATGCACGCACGGACAACCTGACTCCAGTATACCCCTCCCACAACTCGTTAAGGGGGCTATAATGATTCTAAAGTGCTGTCATACAATGTTTTCATTGAGAAATAAGACAACACGATTAACCCTTACAATGTGGGAACCAAAAATTGTTGTCTGTTGTTGTTTTATAGTTTGTATTATTTTTCAATTAAAACATCGTATGACAGCACTTTAGAATCATACAAATTAATGATGTTGATCGAGGTCCAGATTTAAAGTGTGTCAAACCATGTTTTCATTGAGAAATAAGGCAAACTATAAAACAAAAGCGGACAACATTTTTAAGGGTTAATGGTACGTACCACACATCTGGCGTCGATGGTTGACCAGATCTGCTTCTCCGCGTTACACGCCTCAACTCGGTAGTGGGTGATAGGCGAGCCCCCGTCGTACGCTGGCCCCGACCACGATAGCACGGCTGAGGTCAAGGTCACAAAACTCACTGCGGGTTCTCCTACAGGCCGCTGGGGCACATCTGCCACGGAATAGATGGTTGGTTGGTTGGTTGGTGGGTGGGTGGGTGGGTGGGTGGGTGGGTGGGTGGGTGGGTGGGTTGGTTGGTTGGTTGGTTGGTTGGTTGGTTGGTTGGTTGGTTGGTTGGTTGGTTGGTTGGTTGGTTGGTTGATTAATTGATTGATTGATTGTTTGATTGATTGATTCATTGATTCATTCATTCATTCATTCATTCATTCATTCATTCATTCATTCATTCATTCATTCATTCATTCATTCATTCATTGAGTTCCTTAAAAATCCAATATGTGAACAATAACATGATTATAATTAGACAGGTTTATAATGCAGTCTCCCATCCGAGAACTGATTTTCCATTTCCTGTCAAACAGGTAATCTTTAAATCTGGTAATATGTAACTTATTCGGGTTAAATATTGCAATATGTGAAATAAGTGGACCGTGATTGGCCTAGAAAGTAGGGCGAATTATAAGTAAATATACAAAATTTAACAAATAACAATATTCACCTTCAACGGTAAGTGAGGCGTAGGCTGTATCGGACCCTATCTCATTCTCGACTGTCACGGCAAATCTTCCACTGTCACCCGATTGGATGTTAATGACAGTCAACGTGCTAAAATGTTCGCTTGTATCAATTTTAATTCGCCGATCTGAAATTACAATATTCAATATTAATAGAATTCAATGGTCCGTTATTTTCATTCAATTTATTACATGAGAATTTCTGGATAAAATCATAAAACATACAAATTAAAAATGTCGCAAAAATTATTGCCATTTTGTCAACAAATTCTTGACATGAAAAGTTTCACTGATTGTATAATATAATTCCAATTAAAAATTAATTAATTCAACACAATTTGGAAAGTTTAAATATCATTAATTTTAACCCTTACATCGCTATATTATTTTTTTGTCGCCTGCTGTTTATTTTCTATTTTCCATTTTGATCCACAAAAACATGCATTGACAGCAATTTAGAATAATTTACAATATGTTTTGACAGCACTTTAGAATTATTTCCATTATAAAATGCTGTTAAACCATGTTTTTATTGAGAAATAAGGCTAGATATTAAGCAACAGTAAACGACAATTGTTGTGTGTAGCGGTCTAAGGGTTTAACTCTTTGCATGCTAGCAGTGAAAATACCCGCCAAACAAATTAGTGTATATGTTTTATTTCTCTCTGTAAATATGTCTTGGAATTTCATTAGAATTGAGTCCTGAGGACTCGACTCTAATGAAATTCCAAGACACATTCATGATATTTACGGGGAGAAATACAAGAAAATATGATGAATTTCTGTCCGCAAGTTTTTAACTATTTATAGCCCACAAGTTTCCCAGCATGCAAAGTTAAAAATAAATATTAGAAATGTGGTTACTGACAATTTTATGTCTATTTCTATTATTATCTATAATTGCTATTATGTTGACAGAAAATGAAAAATCCAAATTCTATATTCTGTAATAATAATGTGACTGCTTACTTACTGCATTCAATCCAAGTATTTCCTCCTATTTGAAAATGCACAATGATCAGAATTGTTTTGTTGAGCCTTCTTGTTTATTTATTATTTTGCTTATTCAGATAATGTGTGTACATGTAAACAGTTACTGTTATTATTATTATGTAATACAATTCAAGAACAATTTTTTGTTATAAAATTTACTTCACACGACTATGTGAATAATCCACAGACAACTGAAGTATACAATACACGAAATATGTAAAATGTGGCTTATGGGATTTGTGACCAGTGTAGCTCCTGATCAAATACCACAATCATGTAGCCTGATAATGATCTATATTTCTTGTTAGAAGTATGATGGGTGTTTCATTGAAATGGCGAACAGTGCAGATTCTGATCAGACTGTGCGGATGCACAGTCTGATCTGGATCTACACTGGTCGCAAAACCCGTAAGCCCCATTTTTCCAGTCACAGCCACAAATGATTAAAGTACTAACTAGGTCGAGACAGAGGTCATCTTCTACATCTTTTACAGGCCAGCGAAAATTAATTTACCGATTCTCATCCCCACCCACCCCTAAAATTAATCACCAAATTAATAATTTATTTTTTAATATATATTTAAGGTACCGTAATATTAACCCTAAATATTCGGACAGCTTTCACTGCAGGAAGCACTGTTAAAGGTACATATTTATTTTTACTGACTCGCGGTGGTATCAGGCTATTTTCATATGCAAATGAGGCATAATATTTTGTAATTATTTATACTAATTAAATACGTCAGCTGAAAAAATACTATTTTAGACAGATTATAAAGTATGAACATTACACACCCAAAAAATAAATACAGAGAATAAATAGTAATGTCCGTTAACATTTTAAGGAAACATAGTATATAGATAAAATCCTTACCAATGGATTCATCGTTAGCCCATTAAAGAATTGATACATTTATAGTAGTATGAAACTTTTTAGGTGGGGGTGGGGGGGAATCCTATTTTCTTCATTTCATCTCGAAAGTATATGTTGTTACCACTCATTTGAACCGTCTCGACGAGACGGTTCAAATGAGTGGTAACAACATATACCTTTATGGAGAAATAAACAAAAGAATGAGATTTTTCCAATAAAAATTATTGTATCCTTAGACTGAAATGGTTAAGATACACATACCCTGTAATATACGAGTTTCCAAATAGCAACTTATGTCCGAATATTCAGAGATATTACAGTATGAATCCTGAAAGATGGATTTCTCGCAAAGGATTCATACCATCCCATCCTGCGATATAAGTTTAAAATCTACTAATTAATTTCCTATGGCCTAAGAACAAACGATGTGCCAGCTGATAAAACTATGAAGGATGTAAAGCCATTATGAAGTATGTCAACAAGATAACAGGATAAGATACACCAGTGAACAAAAAAAGATTTTCAACAAATGCATGGACTGATAAAAGAAAATATACAATGTCTGCAGGCCAGCGTAGTCCCAGATCTGCGCGGAGTCCGCGCAGTCTGATCTGGGCTTACGATGCTAGCTGATCAATCAATGAGATTAGCCATCGGTAAAGTGATTGGGTAATGACATGAAATGGCAGACAGACTATAGAACACAAACGTAAATTTGTGGAAAACAGATCAGAAGATATACACGTCATGAAGCTTTTATCAGATATGATTATTTCATGACAATTCCGTGAAAATTCTGCAAAGTAAACATACCAGTCCTTATTTTCTGTTTGTTTTTGAACCAGGTGATGGTTGCCATGGGAACCGCACTAAACGACGCCTTGAACTCCATGGTTGCTCCACGTAGGATGCAGAAGTCGGCGGGAGAAATGTCGTAAATCTTTGGTGGGGAAATTGTCGGCGAGAATGGTTCCTCTTCGTTTGGTTCTGATTGCCGAACGTTTTCTGAAGTAAAAACATGGGAGTAAAATACATGAAAAAATCACGACAGTTTCTGATTGTGTAACATCAAAATTACTACATGTAAGAATAAATTTTTATTAATTTTTTTATTTGTTTTATGACGTCACCTATCACGCTATTTACCTTATTTGTTTCTTGTCGAAAGTCTTTGGTTATTATGAAGGTTCAAATGAGTGGTCATAACAAAGAGCCATCCATGTACTATTAGTAAGTAGCGCAACATTTCATTCATTTTATAAAATGTACATTTTTGGCTATTCAGATTGTTTTGAATGAATCTCTAGTTATCTTGAAAACCACTAGAGACCGGACACCCTTGTATATTGTACAGAATTGAATTTGCAAAATACATATTTATATAATTTCTGCTAAACAAGACTCTCTCACTGACCTTCAACATGAAGGTGACAGGATGTGGAGACAGATCCGAGCTGACTGGTTGCAGTACATTTATACTCGCCCTCATCCTCCGAGAACGCTTCACTGATAACCAGACTGGCCACATGGTTGCTGTACGATGTCTGGAAATACTTGGATTTCTGAAAAATACACATTTTCATTTAACCCTTTTAACACTACAGACCTCTTTATTGGTGTTTGCAAACAGTGTAGTACAATATGAGCTGGCTCGTAACGTTGGAAACACCCAGCATCAGAAATGATGCTGGGTGTTTCCAACGTTACGAGCCACATACAGCGCCACATACGTCCATGATGTTGTTTTAATGAGCTAATGTGAAAAAATATTGTTTTATTTGAATATAAATTTAAAGTATTTATTCAATTACCAAACAATACCGGTACTCTCTTTAACCCGTAGAATGCTAGACACAAAACATGTTGTCTGTCTGCTGTTGCTGTCTATTTTACCTTCTTTCTCAATAAAAACATGGTTTGACAGCACATTATAATCATTTCCACTGGAAATGATTCTAATGTGCAGTTAAATCAGGTTTTTTTATGAGAAAAATTGGAAAATACAAAATAAATAGCAGACAACAAAATTCAATTCAGCAGTGTAAGGGTTAACTTAATAATATATATAAGCTAATGTATGTACGTGTGTCCGGTTAAAGTTTTTGGTTAAGTTGTTTGGTTAAGTTTTTAGGTTAAAGTTTTTGGTTGAGTTCTACCGTACGTACGTACGCCAAAGTGCCGACTATATCGCGCTTTCCGCAAGCTGGAGCGACAAAAACTTAACCGAAAACTTTAACCAAAAAACTTAACCAAAAAAAACAAAAAACTTAACCAAAAACTTTAACCAAAAAACTTAACCAAAAACTTCAAAGTAATTTGACCTTGACATTGGGCACAGGGGCCGCACGGAAGGGGGGTAGAATGAAAATATAGATGATGATAAACACCCATGTGAAGTTTCAAGGTAATGGGCAAAGCAGTTGCAAAGATATAGTATAACGAAAAACTTTAACCAAAAACTTAACCAAAAAACTTAACCAAAAACTTTAACCAAAAAACTTAACCAAAAACTTCAAAGTAATTTGACCTTGACATTGGGCACAGGGGCCACAAGGGAGGGGGGTAGAATGAAAATATAGATGATGATAAACACCCATGTGAAGTTTTCAAGGTAATGGGCAAAGCAGCTGCAGAGATATAGTATAACGAAAAACTTTAACCAAAAAACTTAACCAAAAACTTTAACCAAAAAACTTAACCAAACAACTTAACCAAAAACTTTAACCAAAGAACTTAACCAAAAACTTCAAAGTAATTTGTCCTTGAAATTGGGCACAGGGGCCGCACGGGAGGGGGGTAGAATGAAAATATAGATGATGATAAACACCCATGTGAAGTTTCAAGGTAATGGGCAAAGCAGTTGCAGAGATATATTATAACGAAAAACTTTAACCAAAAAACTTAACCAAAAAACTTAACCAAAAACTTTAACCAAAGAACTTAACCAAAAACTTTAACCAAAAAACTTAACCAACAACTTAACCAAAAACTTTAACCGGACACACGTACGACGTACGACGTACGTACGTACGTACGTACGCCAAAGTGCCGACTATATCGCGCTTTCCGCAAGCGGGCGAGACAAAAATTGGAAAATACAAAATAAATAGCAGACAACAAAATTCAATTCAGCAGTGTAAGGGTTAACTTATATATAAGCTAATGGAACAGTCTCAAACTTAACATGAAATAGTCAACGTCAGTTACTTTGGGGTGAAAGGGTTAACTTACTTTTATATCTTTGTTGTTGATGGACCACCGGATATCGGGGGCGGGGCTGCCACAGATCTCACATTCCAGCAGAACCTGACAGCCGTATCTCACAGACTGGTCCTCCAGCCCGGCACTCACTACTGGCCTTACACCCGTCTTCTCTCGTTTATTGCGAGCCTCATTCGCTGGTTTCAAGCTAACTTCGGGAACTGGTCTTAAGTTGGTTTCACTGACTGGTTTAATAAGTTCATTGACTGGTTTAATAACTTCAGTGACTGGCTTTAACTTCATTGCATTTACAGGTTTTAACTTCACTTCGTTGATAGGGTTTACGTTTTCTTCACTGACAGGTTTCAGGTTAACACCTGTAGCTGGCTTCCTGTTGACTTCCGTGACTGGTTTCAGGTTAACTTCCGTAGTCATTTTGGGTTTCACAGACTGGTTTTCAAACAATGCGGGTCTATGCCGATTTTTTAACACACTTCTATAATCAGTTGGTAAACCCACCTGGTTGTTTTCTAACACACTAGATCCACTCTGCCGAAGTCCATACTTGTTAAAAATGGGTGACGGTGTCTGTTTTGTTAAAAAATCTGGCTCTTTTCTTGTTAATTTTTCTATGACTTCACTGACTCGCTGTTTATGTGATTTGTTTTCAACACGTGTTTGTGAAGTTACACTACTTGGAACACATTTCTGAACACTTTTCTTTTCTATTTCTAAACTTGACCTTTTGAGCTGTAGGCCTTTATTGAAGTTACTTGGATACACAGTATCAACATTTCTATGTCTACCGTGATGACCATTTAATTCCTGGTCATCTGAGTGATTGTCGGAAGCTTTTGGCCGAGCCTGATTTGGCGTCTTTTTCAACACAGCACGGAAGTCAAACTGATTCGCTCCTACCTTCTTCAGAACAAGAGGCGGAGGAGTAATCCTTCTTGGTGGGGTAATACTGATGTTCGATTGGTGGGCGTGACGACTAGGTGACACGTCTAATTTGTGTGAGTTTGTTGTCGTTGTTATCACTTGTTCAACAGGAGAGTAGTTAGTCCTGGAGTGAAACAGGTTAGAAATTTAAAATCTGAATCTCAAGAAATGGTGATTGCTTCATCAAATGCTGGACCTTAACCCTTAGACCGCTACACACAACAATTGTCGTCTGCTGTTGCTTTTATATCTTGCCTTATTTCTCAATAAAAACATGGTTTGACAGCACTTCGGAATCATTTCCAATGGAAATGATTCTAAAGTGCTGTCAAAGCATGTTTTTCATGAAAAAAATTGGAAAAAAGTAAATAAACAGCAAACGACAACAAATTAAGATAGTGGTTTAAGGGTTAAAGGGACTGTGTCTCAGATAATGTCTAAGATATTCAATCTGTGGTGTTTCGCATAATTTATAAATCAATTTTGTTTGATCACATTCCAAAAAAACATGTGTTATATCAATTTTAATTCTGATACAACTATGGCAACATTGTAATCCAAAAGACAAAATATATACATGTACATGTGTAGTATAGAGGGCATCCTAATCTGGGATGTCATATTCTGCATAAAGCTGTACTTATTTGTCGTCTGCTTTTATATATTTCTCAATAAAAACATGGTTTGACAGCACTTCAGAATCATTTCCAATGGAAATGATTCTGAAGTGCTGTCAAAGCATGTTGTAAATTATTTTAAAGTGCTGTCAAAGCATGTTTTTGATGATAAAAATGGAAAATAGAAAATAAACAGCAGACGACACACAATTAAGATAGTGGTCTAAGGGTTGATGAAAATTGTACATTTATATAAGTACATTTCTCTTTGCTGGATATAGCAACTTATATTTAACAAACAATATATGCGGCTGTGACTGGAGAAATGGGGCTTATAGGTTCTGCGACCAATGTAGATCCAGATCAGACTGCGCATCCGCACAGTCTGATAAGGATCTGCACTGTTTGCCATTCCATCAATGAAACACGGTGTAAGGGTTAATAAATATCATATTATATTAGCATTAAATGTAAATGCTTTGATTTAACAACGGCACTGGCTCGATGACCTTGCATGTCGAGAATGACTACTTAAGTCCCCATCCGATAGGAATAGGCTAGCACGAAGGACACGCCGTATCGGCCATTTGGAGCGGGTCGAGGTGGGAATCGAACCAGGGGTCTCCGGATCCACAGTCCGACGCTCTACCTACTGAGCTAATCTGGGACCCGTTTCACTAAACTTCTTACGACTAAAATGTTCATAAGTTCAAATTTAAGATTTAAGATCGTCTGTGAATTTCAATTGATGGATTTACATTTATTGAACATAGGCAGCCTATGCTCAATAAATGTAAACCCAATACTTGTTTACAAGAAAACATTGTTAACGTGAAATTTACAGACTATCATAATTTTGCACTTGCGAACATTTTAGTCGTATGAAGTTTAGTGAAACGGGCCCCTGGCCACTTATATCAGCACTCATGCAAGATCGTCTATAGATTCACCTGTGTTTCAGCACGGACTGGAAGTCTATTGGTGGTTGTTTCGGAGTTAGTTCCTCAACCGTGACGAGCGCGGTGGCGTTTTTCGTATCTACGGCGTTACTAAGGAGACACGAGTATTGGCCCGTATCATTGACACTTGTGGAAGAAACCTCCAAACTATGTTCATCACCAATACTCGAGATCTATAAATAGTTTGAAATACAAGGAGATTTATAAATAGATTTAAATACAAGGAGATCAATAAATAGATTGAAATGCAAGGAGATCGTTCAAATGTGTGGTGTCACAACATATACTTTTGAGAAAAGATACAAAAAATAAAAAAATAGCAAAGTTAAATTTGTTCATACCCTGTGTAGTTGTTCCGAGTACATCTTGCAAAACTGGGCCCGGTTGCTCAAAACATCAGTTAGCTTAACGGACTGTTAAATCCTTAACTGAATGGTTAAAATCTCTGTTTAACAGAGATTTTAACCATTCAGTTAAGGATTTAACAGTCCGTTAAGGATTTAACAGTCCGTTAAGCTAACTGGTGTTTTGAACAACCGGGCCCAGGCTGTTGTAGAGAGGTTAATGTAGTATTTCCAAATTTGCATTTTAAGGAAGCGCGATATAATTGTGTTTTTTTAAATGTATGATCATCAATATAACATATACATAATGCCCTATGTTATAATTTATAAAACATATAAATACATGTGGCCTAAGTAATAATTCAAACAAATACCTCTACACATGTATTTCATGAATAAATTGACATGTTTACCATGTTGTGACTGCTGTTGATAATTCGTGTGGGGGGGGAGGGGGGCGGGGGGCGGGGGGGGACCTTCAGAAACTATTACAAACTTTATTAGGCTGTTGATAATTTGCAGGGGGTCACCTTCAGAAATTTGGTATTACAAACTTTATTAGGTGAGTTTATGTTAATATTTTCATCCCATACTGTTGCCTCGTCTCTAAACTATAATACAGCGAAGTATGAACGTCAATGCCCTGCGGATTATTGCAATATTTTAGTGCACAAAATGGAAACCTTATTCTGCTATGGTTTTACCTTGGCTGCAGTATAGCGGTATAGTACGGAGCCCCGCAGGGGACGTAGAATATTTTTTTTATTAATTCGTTCCCACGAAATATCAATTCCTAAATTGAGGGAACGAATTGTCATTTTGTGGGAACGAATTGTTAATTCGAGGGAACGAATTGTGATATCATGGGAACAAATTGTTATTTTGTGGGAACAAATTAATAACAAAATGCCTGTACCCTGCGGGGCTCCATGGTATAGAGCAACATATCGCCTATAAAGTAGAAAACGTGCAATTACAATGTACCCATACATTCAATTGAAATTTACAGACGATTCTAAATTTGCACTTACGAACATTTTAGTTGTACAAAGTTTAGTGAAACGGGTGAATTCAATATGAAATGAGTTAAGAATTCGTCAAGATTTCAACCTGGTAGATCCTGAAAAAAACAAAACAATTTAAATGCTCACCTTATATTTATGTCCGTGCTTCAGGTTGTCCGAGCTTCTGCTCCACTGCACACTGGGTGGTGGTTGCCCGGCAACACGACACTTCAATATTGCACTGTTTCCCTTGGTTACTCGCACGTTTTGTGGGCGGGTGATAAATTCTGGTGTATGATGCGAATAATTTGGTGTGTCGTCATCTTCTGTGTTCATTTGGTAATAAAGCATGCAAATTTAGTCTCCAATACAAAACAAAAATCATTTTCTTGGAATGTGTCGTCATAGAAACGTGTGATAGGATGAGAAAGTATAGATAGAGAATAATTGTTCAATTCACATGAAGTTTCAAACAAGGAAAACAGAGAAAGAAAGAATGATGAAGATAGAATGAATATATAAACATAAAATATAAAAAAAATAAAAAAAATGATCAGATGTTTATTTTTGGGATTTGGCGGGTCGAGAGTGGAAGCCCTCTGGAACGAAAAAGAAATAGAAAGAATTTTGAGTGAATTTGTAAAATATAATTTTGATCATGCTTCCATGCCATGCAAACTTGGTTTCCGTTCGTAAAATACATACTTAAAAACATAAAAACAACATTCCTGTTAAAATATTAATAAACGTTCTAAAATACGGTAGGTAAAATAAAAACGGGGTCAATTCATGCAGTTCGAGGCATAGTTATCTATCTATGTCAGTTAGGAAACACTGACTGACATTACAACTCTTTGCATGCTGGGAACATGTGGGTTAAAAAATAGCAGAAGACAATTAACCCTTACACCGCTATATTATTTTTTGTCGTCGGCTGTTTCTTTTCTATTTTCCATTTTTATCACCAAAAACATGCTTTGACAGCACTTTAGAATCATTTCGCGCTTTTATTGAGAAATAAGGCTAGATATAAAGCAACAGCAGACGACAATTGTTGTGTGTAGCGGTCTAAGGGTTAAGTACATTTTCTTTTATTTCTCCCTGTAATATCATGAATGTCTTGAATTTTATTAGAATTGAGTCCGGAGGACGCAATTCTAATGAAATTCCCAGACATATTTACAGAGAGGAAGATAAATACCCCAAATTTGTGGGCTGTGATTTTCACCGCTAACATGCTTTGTGTTAAAAAAAAATCATATTTAAAAGATATTACTAGCCTGAATATGTACATACAAACACATCCAAAATATAATCACCTCATTTCACGGTAAATTTGTAAGATTTCCAGGTTTTCCATAAAAGAACTGCTAGTCCAACAATCATTCCAAATTCATTTATATTACCCTAGATGCCATAGTTAATAAACGCGACTATTCCCAAATATTATCTAAAGCTAGTTTGAATGTTGGCATTTTAAATCATTCTACAACTATATAATAATCATATCTAACCTTTAGGAAAGTGTTTTCACCCAGTTGACAATTTGACGGTGGATTGTTCCGTAATGCAATATGAAATGGTGTCATATGACAACTGACTTGTCATTGGAACAGCGAATGTATAGTACAGTACAGACGTTTGATTCCTGGATTGCATATTCGGGCGGCATAAATCTATGATTTATATGGTATGCATTTTCAACAATGGAAGAAACGGAATCTAAATTTCTAAATTCACGTTTATTTTTTGTACTTAAGCCTTTCAACACCACAGACCTCTATAGAGACAATGTTTGCAAACAGTGCAGATCCAGATGAGCCGGCTCGTAACGAGCCGTCTCATCAGGATCTCCACTGTTTGTTAATAGTTATCAAATTTGAAAAAATTACCCTTTCTGAAGAATGGAATAGCCTGAAAATTTGAATGGACCAATGAAATAGCATGAAACAGTGGCATGGAACAGCCCATTAAGTTACTTGGTGTTGAAAGCACTCTAACTTACATTTGTGTCTGTATTAAAGGTACGTGCCCACTCAGTAGGCCCAACATGTTCTTTATAGGAATTAACCCATTTCATGCTGAGGATACTCTGATTTTTGTTGAAAAAATCTCATTATTTTGTTCATTCATCGATAAAGGTATATGTTGTTACCACTCATTTGAACCGTCTCGTTGAGACGGTTCAAATGAGTGGTAACAACATATACTTTCCAAAGGATATAAAGAAAATAGGGATATTTTTCTCTCAGAAGGTTCATACTACTAAAAGTGTATCCCGTCTGTAATGGGTTAAGTAAGTGTATAATTGTGTCACTATTCCACCAGTTCTAAAAAAATACAAGTGCCCGCTATACAGATACATATAATCATTTAGTAATGTTTATTTTACTGATAGTGACGCGCGGTGGTATCAGGCTAGCTTCATATGCATATGAGGCATGATATTTTTTAATTATTTATTCTAATTAAATGTGTCACCTGAAAAAATATTATTTTCGACAGATCATAAAATATGATCATTGCACATCAAAACATAAATACAGAGAATAAATAGTAATGTCCGTTAACATTTTAAGGAAACATGGTTATCGCCCCTGATATAGGTGTGTAAATTTACGTCTTATATGAAATGTATAATAATTCCAATCAGTACGTGGGATGAATGTTCATTTTACCAGAAAATTTCTCCGATGATGTCTCTGATATAAAGACCATTTGTGCTACTGAGTGGGCATGTACCTTTAAAGTAAGTAATATATTAAATACAAAAAAATAATTATCACATATCTGCAGGCGGCTGAGAAAAGCGAACTTGCGACAATTGTTGCAAATGTGGCTGTGACCACAGGTTGAAGTAACGGACCGATGTCTATAAATACATTAAATATGCCTAAAAGCATCAATAAATGAAGAAAAAAAATTTAAAAAAATTCTTCATTTATTGATGCTTTTAGCATATTCAATGTATTTATAGACCTCGGTCCGTTACTTCAACCTGTGGCCGCGACGGGAGAAATGGGGCTTATGGGATCTGTGACCAGTGTAGCTCCTGATCACATAGCTCACTCCTGTAGCCTGATACTGCTTGTTAGAAGCATGACAGGCGTTACATTAATGGAATGGCAACCAGTGTAGTTCCTGATCAGACTGTGCAGATGCACAGGCTGATCTGGATCTACACTGGTCGCAAAGCCCATAAGCCCCATTTCTCCAGCCACAGCCACATATATACTAAGGTACCTTTCTTCACCGGCGGCATATATAATCCATATATTTGTAGAGTACCAGTATTTTGTAGTGGGTGAGAGTGGATGGGTGGGGGTGGAGGGGGAATACAAATAAAAGTAAAACCCTGAATTTCTGTAAACCTTACTGAAGGAAATACTCCAAACTTTGAACTTGGGGGGGTGAGGGGGTGTAGTTGCATGGGGGTGGAGAGAGGAACACCAATTAAAATATCATGAATTTCTGTGAACCTATCGGATGGAGAAAATTCCAACTTCTAACCGAAAACTGAAAACTTTCTTCAGACAAAACTGCAGATAATTATGTATAATATTTATTCCGCGTCTCGGACCATTAGCTTTATTCCAGTTATTAATTCACAAACAGCAATTAATTTTAAATGTTTATGTGTTTACAATCCAATAAACGCACTTATTGTCCAATACACTTATATTGCACTATTGTTCACCGAGTTTATGACAACGACTGTTAACAAAACGAGCCGTCTATCATCTATCATCACAAAGTGCTTTGTGCCCAGGTTTTATACAAAATATATTCAACACCAAATATGTGCCACACCATGTGATTTTGTACCTAAGAACATTGTGCGATTTTTCATGAAATATATTTACAGAAACTGCGACATTTTCTGTAAATGATGTCAAAAGTTGACGAAAATTTCATATCTATGAAAATAGCTATGAAATTTTCGTCAACTTTCTACATCATTTACAGAAAATACTGTAAATGTTGTAAATATTTGTCACGAGATATCGCACATGTTCTAAGGTACAAAATCACATGGCGTGTCTCGTATGTGAGGAGAATAGGAGGAATTTGGAAGTATAATTTTTTGCACACAGAGACAGATTGGATGGGAGAGACAACGTTTATCAAATAAAATAGGCTCGTAGTGGTGCCTAAAATAATGCATTGGTGGACAAAAATATTTCACTTGGCCTGTCAAAATGCGTTTCCTGCATGCTATGGCCCAAATTGGTGCCTACATTTACAGACGGGATACAATTATAGAAAAAATAATTCGAATTTTCGTTATCTCACCTCGAAATATATGTTTCAAGTAAGTATTAATACTGTTAATATTAAGTATTAATACTGTTAATATTAAGTATTAATATGTTTTAAGTACGTTGTTACCACTCATTTGAACCGTCTCAACGATACGGTTCAAACGTGTGGCAACAACGTATACCTTTTATCGAGAAATAAACAAAATAATGAGATTTTTTCAACAAAAATTAACGTATCCTTACACTGAAATGGGTAACCTTTTCAACGCTATAGCCCACTATCCTCTATGTTTGTAAACAGTGAAGATCTAGATGAGCCGGCTCGTCTGAAACTGCACTGTTTGTAGATAGAATAAATGGAATTGTCTAAAACTTAGCATGAACTAATCCATTTCCATTTACTTCGAGGTGAAAAGGTTAAGTCTGCATGCACCGAATGATAAATGTATCTCTATCCAAGCTGCATTTAATGGAAGACCCGCTATTCTTTCTTAACCCTTCCTTAGACAGCCACACACAACAATTGCTGTACGTCTGCTGTTGCTTTTGTATCTTGCCTTATTTCTCAATACAAAAAACCTATTTTGACAGCACTTCAAAATCATTTCTGTCAAAGCATGTTGTAAATTATTTTAAAGTGCTGGCAAAGCATGTTTTTGATGATAAAAATGGAAAATAAACAGCAGACGACAAAAATATTAAGATAGCGGTGTAAGGGTTAATTGTGGAGTAATAGGATTGACCATCATCTTAATTTACACAGAATACAAATAAGTTATTTGTGAAGGAATAGGATTTACACAGAATACAAATAATCTTATAACGAAGCATTAATCCACAACTTTCACAAATATCATTATTTCCAGTATGTCACAGAGCCTGCAATGTTATCATTTCTGCTTCAAATACTCCATTTTAATCTCATATGTTTGGATAACATTTTAACCCTTACACCGCAATCTTAATTTTGTAAACATTCTTTGTCAGCACTTGAGAATAATTTACAACCTGCTTTGACAGCACTTTAGAATCATTTCCATTGGAAATGATTCTGAAGTGCTGTCAAACCATGTTTTTATTCAGAAATAAGGCAAGGCATCATTTTTATCCATTGTATTCCATTTCCTACTAAAAAAACACAAATGCATAAACAATTCATTGCGTCTACTCCTTTGAATAAGGCAGTCAAAATTAGTGGTCATAATGATTTTTTTAAGAACTACAAAAATTCTGCATATGTATTGCACCAGTATTCGAAGTAAAATGGGTCAATTTTTAACTGTAAAAGTTTTGAAGGAATATCCCTTATCTTCTACTTCTATGTACACCTATTCCAAATACGAACATAAATCCTATCAAAAACTTCAAAGCATCGCACAAATCAAGGTTTGATTAAAGGTAAGCAACGTTAAGGTGCCCAATCTTTCTGGAAAAGATACGGGAATACGTAAATCCGGCATCTATAGATACCATTATACAATAGAGATATATTACCGTGATTACCAAATTATAGAGCGCAACGATCATTTATAATCTAACTACTATTATCAGAATGACAGTAATACGTCAGTGGTCCTGATAAGCCATTTATTTTCATATAGCACATAACACAAGGTAGATGCATTTATAAGCTTTACGATGCTCAATAATTTTTTTGTTTTCTGCTGTTTTTGTCTAATTTCTGATATTACTGGGCAAAAACAATGGTTTGACAGCACAATAGAATCATCTCCAGTGGAGATAATTCTCATGTGGTTTACAATAAATTACAAGACAAAGCCCAGAGAGATCCATGATAATCACCGAACACGACTACCAGACAAAACTAGAAAATGTGGTTTGTAGACGCACTTAGGGGAGGCTGATTTTTTTGTTATTGATGAAAAAGTACTTACTTTTAAATATTTTTTAGATTTAATGTGCTTAATGGCCAAATGTTCGTCGCCAGCAAAACGTGGAACAGACAATAGTGGTTGTAGACGTCGAGATTTTATATCTAGATCGATTAACGATTTGCTAAATTTTCATATTAATGAACTAATATTACTAAAATTTAGTACTACTAAAATATATTCAATGAGATATTAATCTTCAAATACAAATATAGGTTTTCATGTGATTTAATGGGTTTGCCTTGTGTGAGATGTGAACGTATTGTGTTTTTATGAATCATGTGGGTTGTACTTTTCAATTCAAATTAATTTCTTCATATTAAGAAATCTTTGCATTGTATGGAGTGCTTCAATTAAATAGACAACATGAATAAGCATGATTGAAAAAATTGAAAACTTAAGTCAAGTGGAAAAGAGGGGAAAAAAGGAAATTCAGAAGAGAGGAATGAAAAAGTCAGAGATTAAGGTAGTAGGTCATAGAAAGATACACTCAGCTTCAATGATAATTGCTTAATAAGAGTGATGTGATATATGAATATAACATATGTGAATATTGTCTTGTTACTGTATACTATATGCAGCTTTGAGTTGCCATCTCCGCCATCTTTGTATGTACAAGCCATCGTACAGTTTCACCACTTAGTGTGTTTGACACATACAGCAAATAATATGACAGTAACCAAATAAAATTTGGTGAAATACATAATAGACATACACAACGGCAAACTATAAATATTATGCCCGCAAACTATACATCTGAGCATTTCTCCCATCAATCTCAAAATAAATTTTGATGTATAATTCCAGCACAAAAATATTTACACAATTCCCTAACATTTGATTGGCCCATAGCAAATCTCTGTCCAAAATTTATATCCCAGTAAACTCCCACACTGAACTACTTTCCGTAACCGTGAGGCGCAGTTAAAATAATTCTTAAGAAAACGGAAAATAAACACATTTTCTTGATGAATTTATTTCAAATGCTGGAATTATAAGGAATGAATGGCCTTTTTGTGGAATTTATCGGGGATATAAACTTGGAAAAGTCGCGGGAATACTGGACGAGGCCTTAAAAAATTACAATTTTTGAAGAAAAAAAATATTATTTTTTTTTATCGCTTCGTCCAGTATTCCCGCGACTTTTCCAAGTTTATACCCCGATAAATTCCACAAAAAGGCCATTCATTCCTATAGTAAACACTTTTCAATCAGATGCACATCCTATGCTAGTGTACACGTTACCCATAGCTAAAGCCATATTTACTCGCATAGTAGGTGAGCAGACACCAGGGACAAAACACTCAGGTAACTGCTTACATGTCACTGGATTTGATAGCTAATAACAGAGTACAGTAGTGGGTATATATGGTATGTGTTGTGTGGTTGGCCAGGTAAAAGTGATACACTGTGCGTTTTTCTGTGTATGAGGCTATCTCTAACGGTGGTTCATGTGGTTAAAAACACAGGCACAAACCTGTCCAGAAAACAGTCATATTTTACAGTTTGGTGTAATGTAATGGATAGGAGCCCGTTCTCCTGCCTTTTCTACATGTGATTAGTTACATTATATCATAAGTTCTACTTCACAATTTAAGTTCTTTGTCAAACGGCAGAACAGGTGAAACTGGCTGAAACACACAAAGATGGCCGACTTGGCCACTCCATGTGCCGTATAGGATACAGTAATGAGGCAGTATTCGCATATATGTTATACATATACTCTATCACATTTATGAAGCAATTACCTTTGAATCAAACGATGATCATGTATAGAACGTGTCCTTAATGACAAAGTAAAAACAACAATGTCTTAATGTTCTTAAAAAACTTTAAATATTTGTAAGTCCCAGATCGGGGTCGATCCCACAATGGAGGCCAAAAATGTGACGTCAAACACAGAGTGGCGGCCAATTTGACAATGACCAGGAAAGGCAGGAAATGCACATTAAACAACGTAGACCGTCATGGAAACGAGAAGCCATGTGTTGTTTAATTCACAGTATTAATTATCACTTCACGGTGGGTATTGTACGTTTGGTCTCGATGACAAACCCAACTTTTCAATAGTCGTCACCATCTTTGACCTGAATGCCAGTGGCCAGAGAATGACATTATGGGAGGTCACTATAAAGTGTGACGTCAGTGCATATTCAGAACATACTAAATTAGCCCCAGGTCTTGGAAAAATTAGCTGATGTTCTGGGATTTGACCCCCGTTCTGGGACTGACACACGATCTGAGTCCGACATATTTAACAAGTTTGTTGTTGGATTTCTAGATATACAGCAATGGACTTGATCTTTGAATAACTTATAGCTAAATAAGTCCCAAGTTCATAAATTTGAGGTGAAATAAGAAAACAGTAATACCGAGAAATATATTTTTCTTCCATCGATTTAAAAATACGGTACATCTGTGCAATGAGTTTTCTGAAATCCCATTGAAATTTGGCAGAGATTTGAGAAAGAAGAACTGGAAATTACTATGTCTGTTGACAATGATATCATTTATAGAACAAGTATCAGGTTTTTAGAAATCAATGTCAATAAATTGTGGAGACAAAATAAAGCCTATCTATCGTAGTGCGCCATGTCAAACAACATAAATTACACACCCCCACGGTAAATACAGGACGAACGTGCGGATATGAAATTTTCTTCTTTATCCGAGACTTAAAAATAATATAAACCAAAGTTTTATGTGGTAAAACTAATCCTGCATAATATATTTCCCTGCATTCCGTGTTGAGCTATATGCTATATTTACATAATTCCTTATAGTCAAAATGTTTTACATATTTTCTCTTATTTGCCCATCAAATTATGAACATTGGGATTTTTTATTTAAATTATCTTAACATAACTACAGTATTAAACTTGCATACAGGTTTATTGAGCATTGCATACTTTATTATTTTACATATGTTTTATCATTATTATTGTTATAATAACTACAGCAGATGCAAATGTCATTTTGTATCGTCCATTATTTCTCGAAAATAAACATATTTCCGATGGTGTACGATCTTGACAAATCACAAATCTTCAACCTTAAGACCTTTATATCACTTTTCACACTGAAGATGCAGAATTTTTCTGACTGAAATTTGTTCATATTTTTTTCTTTTTTCTGCACAGTGCAGAAAAAAGAAAAAAATATGAACAAATTTCAGTCAGAAAAATTCTGCATCTTCAGTGGTAACAGCATATACATTGAAAAATTACAATTTTTTTTTTTCCTGTAGATTTAGATACATGTGAATGGGTATCCCACATGAAATGGGTCAATGGGGAATCACATTACTTGCAACAGTGAAGTGACATCCATATCCGAGTTCGCAAGACTTGATTTCATAAACATACATGTATATTAAGGAATGTCAAAAGATTTGTTCGCAAAACATCAAAACATTACTTAGGACAATATGCATTTGCTGTACACAAAATAATAATTTAAATTAATAATTTTACAGTAAATATTTACCTGATGTATTTACGCGAAGCCTACAAAACGTATCCGTATCACCAAAGTCATTATAAGCCTCACAAACATACTCTCCCGCGTCCTCGGGAAAAACCTCAGGAATTACGAGTTTCCGCGTGCTTCCATCGCTGACCATGCGACATACAGGGTCTGTGGGAGGGATTTCCCGGTTGTTATGCACCCACACAATATCAATGGGCGGGCTACCTATGGATGCAAACAGAACACATGACATGCCATGCACACGCCTGGATCGCTAAGAAAACAGACACGCATACCTGCAAACGATGCTTATCGCTTTAATAACGGTGCATTTTTCTAAAATAAATGTCCATGCAACTAGTTTATAATTTCTATTTGTCTGTTAAATGATTTATTAGTTATTAAACATGTTGCCATGGCATGCATAAACCCTTAAAAGGCGGGAACTGATTATTGTTGTCTGCTGATTTTCATTTTTAACTTATTTCTTAATGAAAATGTTTTGGCAGCACACGAGACTCATCTCCATTGGAGATGATTCTGATGCGCTGTCAACACATGTTTTCATAGAGCAAAATGGAAAATAAAAACTAAACAGCAGACGACAATATTTCATTCACCGTTTTAACCCATTCCTTTTGAAAACACCTTTATGGGTATGAAATTTATTAAATATTTTATTTTTGATATTTCTCAATGAAAGTATATGTTGTGACCACTCATTTGAAACGTCTTGATGAGACGGTTCATATGGGGGTCACAACATATATTTCTGAGCGCATAGAAGGAAAATATTTAGTATTTTCCGCAAACATAATGGTGTATCCTCAGCATGAAAAGGTTAAATACTGTTTTTACAGTACAAACAAAATAGCACTCAACATACATGTATTTGCATAAGGATTAGCATCTGATAAAACCAGGCGTATTACTCATGTAACCAAATTAGACCCAGACCTGCCTGTGCAGGCAGTAGCCAATTTCACCAAAAAATGCAAAGTATACTTATCTTGCTAAGTAAGTACACTTACAAATTATTATACTGAATTTATTACATTATCACAGCCATTTTGGCTGTGATGATGTAATAATGTCAGTATAATAATTATGGCATACTTTTAACCCTTACTACGCTGAATTAAATGTTGTCGTCTGCTGGAAATGTTTTATTTTCAATATTTCTCGACAAAAACCTGGTTTTGACAGCACATGAGAATCGTCTCCAGTGGAGACGATTCTCATGTGCTGTCAAAACCAGGTTTTTGCTACGAATTAAAGCAAAAATGAAAAACTAAATATAATTATGCAGTTGTTAGTTCTATATGAAATAATGCATTTCAGGAAAATCATTTACTGATCAGGGTATACACTGTTCACCATTCAGTGAACAAAACATCCAATACAATTCCAGCAAACGAAGCAGATTTGAACCCTTAGACTGCTAAACGACAACTGTCGTCTGCTGTTGCTTTTATGTCTTGCCTTATTTCTGAATAAAAATATGTTTTGACAGCACTTTAGAATCATTTCCAATAGAAATGATTCTGAGGTGCTGTCAAAGCATGTTGTGAATTGTTCTAAAGTGCTGTCAAAGCATGTTTTTGATGATGAAAATGAAAAATATAAAATAAACAGCAGACGACAAAATATTAAGGAAAATTGCCGTCTATTGTTAGTAGGTCGTTTTTATCATTAAAACATGGTTTGGCAGCACTTTATAATCATTGCCATTGGAAAAGACTCTACCTCCACAGTGCTGCTAAACTATGTTTCTGTTGATAAAAAAAATGAAAATAATC
The DNA here is from genome assembly GCA_029237695.1 of Conchocele bisecta. Classification (NCBI taxonomy): domain Eukaryota; kingdom Metazoa; phylum Mollusca; class Bivalvia; order Lucinida; family Thyasiridae; genus Conchocele; species Conchocele bisecta. The sequence continues at coordinate 46,523,446 of CM055280.1, read as the reverse complement.
AGCAGACGACACAATTTAAATTCAGCAATGTAAGGCCACAGAAAATTAATTAGTAGATTCTCATTCCCACCCGCCCCTAAATCTTTGGGCCAAATTAATCTTTTATTTGTATATATTTAAAAAAATTCAAATGATTATTGTTTTTTGACACCTAATTTGAACAAATTTCAATAAAAAATAATAAATAAAATTCGCCCACCCGCCCCATCTTTCCCCAAAATTCGGATGAGAATCTACTAATTAAATTTATGTGGCCTAAGTGTTAATAGTATCACAGGCTGCAGAAACGCTGGTAACAAAATATTCGTGTTTTTTTTCCATCAGAAAATAGTGGTATATGTTTATATAACAATCTGAACACATTCTCCAAATACAGATTCAAAATCAGGCAATTTGATTGGTCAAGCCTGAGCCATGTTCAGGCTCGACCAATAAAACAGTGTAATTCCGAGTAGGAATTTGGAGAATGTGCTGGGGGTGGGGGTTCATGCACATGCTTTCATTGGTTTAACCCTTTCAACACTACAGCCCTCTATAGCGGTGTTTACAAACAGTGTAGATCCAGATGAGCCGGCTCGTGACGAGCCGTCTCATCAGGATCTGCACTTTTTAGCATGTACATGTAATTTTCATATTTTTCAGGGGAAAAAAAAACACACCCACTCATGGATACATGGATTAGCCTGAAAATCATCTTGTGACGATTGGATTGGTCTGAAAATTAACATATCAAAGTCCATTCTAGATATTTAGGGGTGAAAGGGTTAATAAATATATGTAATCTGGGTCATAACAAAACTAGGCTTATCTTGTTGTTCTAGAATTATTTTTTTTATTAATTTATTGCCACGAAATAACAATTTGTTTCCTCAATTTAACAATTCGTTCCCACGAATTAACAATTTGATCCCACAAATTAACAATTTGTTCCCTCAATTTAACAATTTGTTTCCACAAAATAACAATTCGTTCCAACGGGAACAAATTGTTAATTTGTGGGAACGAATTGTTATATCATGGGAACAAATTGTAAATTCGAGGGAACAAATTATTAAATTGAGGGAACGAATTGTCATTTCGTGGGAACAAATTGTTAATTCGAGGAAACAAATTGTTATATTGTGGGAACGAATTGGTAATTCGAGGGAACAAATTGTTAAATTGAGGGAACACATTTTGAACGAATTAATAAAAACAAATCCATCTCCCCTGTGGGGCTACGTAAAATTGTTCATTAGAAACAGCAGAAATATTACACTATACCAAATACATATCAAAACAGGCCTTGACAAATCCACTCGTCCAGATTGGATTTCAGTTCATATGTTTCTATATGTTTTAATGTTTATGACACATTGTCTGTTCAAATTGCCACTCGTCCAGATCGAAAATTCACTCGTCAATACGAGTGGATGAGTGGATTTGTCGAGGCCTGCAAATTCAGGCCCTACGCTGATAAACAACTAAATAAGCACATTTTTATCGTGGATGGTCGCATACTTCATTGACTTATTGTGGTTTTGAACAACAGCCAATGCAAAGTATGCATATCCTGGTTGTGTTAAACCAATCAAGCAGTTCAATTTTCTGGTCATTAGGAATTCGAAATGTTTGAATGTACCAAAATCTGATAAAAATTAAAATCAAGATTGATTTCATTTCTAACATGTGTAGATCCTCATCAGCCTGCACACTCAAAATGGTTTGTTTGTTTGTGTAATGGTGTTTAACGGCTAACGTCATGTAAGGCCGGGCCAACGGGTTCAATCACATATTTAACCAGCTGCATTGGGGGGGTAAATCACACCAGATGGCTGTGGCCCGCATGTTGAGCCCGCCGAGGCATTTGATGGTATTTTTAAAAACTTTAACGCAGATTACGGACGGACGGAGACGGACGATGACGGACGATGACGGACGATGACGGACGGACGCATGTACGGATGCACGGACGGACGTGCACGCACGCACGCACGTGCGTGCGCACACCCGGACTTCATTGTGATCACTATGTCTCGCTTTCCGCAAGCGGGTTCGACAAAAATCAGAACGGAATATTTACATTGAAAAATAATATATTCAGCCCTGAAATTAGAATAACCTGACCTGGTGCCAGGTCCATACCACACCAAAGTCATTTGGCCCCTTCCCCTAGAAGTAATAGGATTAGGACATCCTGGAGTGGTAGATGTTGTTTTCAGACTGTGATTGGTGCACAGATTGATCAGGGGCTACACTGGTTACAAAGACAAATTAATAAGACTGTTTTGCTAGATTGTCATTCAAATACATTCAGCAAGGCATTCAGTAAGTCAAACGTAATGGCCTAACTATCGAATAATCTTAAATAATCTTAATTGAGTTGTGACCCTAGATTACATATGTCAAGGTACTCTAGTGGATTCCGTTCATTGCTAAAAACTTCCTTATCCCTTTCAACAATATATGCCTCGTCATTATGAGCCGTCTCATCAGGATCTGCACTATTATAGGAATGAATGGCCTTTTTGTGGAATTTATCGGGGTATAAACTTGGAAAAGTCGCGGGAATACTGGACGAAGGCCGGAAGGCCTCGTCCAGTATTCCCGCGACTTTTCCACGTTTATATCCCCGATAAATTCCACAAAAAGGCCATTCATTCCTTATAATTCCAGCATTTGAAATAAATTCATCAAGAAAATGTGTTTATTTTCCGTTTTCTTAAGAATTATTTTAACTGCGCCTCACGGTTACGGAAAGTAGTTCAGCGTGGGAGTTTACTGGGATATAAATTTTGGACAGAGACTTGCTACGGACCAATCAAATGTTAGGGAATTGTGTAAATATTTTTGTGCTGGAATTATTTGTTAATGTTTTCACTACACGTGGAATACACATTTACAGGTAGTTTGACCTTGATCTTGTGTATGTAGGCCACATGGGTGGTCTACATCATATTTATACGGCATTTTGTATAAGAACCTATGTATTACGGTAGATTCATTTATATTAACATGCACAAACATTTATCATTTCATTTACACAAAAAGCTTTTAGTAATGAACAATGAATCTATAGATAGTAACACTGACCTTTGACGTCCACACTCATCTCGACCCTGTCACCATCATCGACTTCCATATCGTGAAGTTCTTTCGTAAATATCGGTGGCTCGCGGTAGTCCTCAGACGCTGGAAGTGAAATGTTGCATTTACTAGACCTGGATTATCGTATATAATAAATGCTTTATAGGAAGACTGTGATTTATTAAATTCCTAATGCCTATGAAAACAATTTACCCCAATATATTTCTTAAAATAACCCTTTTTATTATATACCTACCTATGAAATACATAGTTATACGATGTAAATAAAAGTCATATGTTCTCATCGATGAAATAAACAACTTCCGGTGAAAATACGACTACGTCCGCTATCTATATTCATAACGCGCATCTGCACAAAACAGCGCAAATAGGCTGCAGTACACATTCATTACCGTATACAGTCTAAAAAACTGCTAATTTCCATGGAGCGGTATATAATAAATAGAATATTCATATTTTTGCAACGAATATGACATATATGTTCATCTCGTGGTGTGAAATGTCCATGTTTCACGAGTGCCGTTAGGCATTAGACATTGTAAAAATATGAATATCCTCTATATATTTCTTAAAATAACCCTTTACATTCCGAAGAACATAAATTTTATGGTAGAAAAACAAATGAATATGTTTCTCATTTTTCCATAAAACTACTAGTACCACCAGTCACCTGAAGGACAAAACGACTACAGAACCGAGTATTACCAATATCATTATCAGGCTACATGACAGTGCTATATGATCAGGAGCTACACTGGTCATAAAACCCATAAGCCCCATTTCTCCAGTTACAGCCACATATAAAATTACTATTTACCTACAAGTTGAAGCCAAACTATTAAATTCCATCTGGTTTGAATTCCTATACCATGTATAAAACGCACAACTAGAAATAGAGAAATAGTTCATACTTTGGATAGCTAGCGAACCTGGGCTATAATTTAATCAAGTTTCTCGGGATGAACTAATTAAAAACGCGCTTAATTCATGCTTCAAAACTCAAAATTTGCATCATAATCATTATAAATTGCTATCATAATTTGAAAAACCTGAGCAAGTGCATTTAATGTTGTACCAGATAATCTGAAGGCATTAAACTGATGCGAGGAAAATCTTACTGAATGTAAGAACTTTCTTAATTGCCGTATTTTTATTCATCAGTGCTCATTAGACCTGTTTTTTTATTGTACTCCTTTAATCTGCTGTAAGTCCCCATCTTATACAACACCCAGATAACTGTGGCTTTATGTGCAAACTGGTAATGTGTGTGAAGTTTGTAACCCTTAGACCGCTAAACACAACAATTGTCGTCTGCTGTTGCTTTTATATCTTGCCTTATTTCTCAATAAAAAACATGATTTGACAGCACTTCAGAATCATTTCCAATGGAAATGAAATGATTCTGAAGTGCTGCCAAAGCATGTTGTAAATTATTCTAAAGTGCTGTCAAAGCATGTTTTTGATTATAAAAATAGAAATTAGATAATAAACAGCAGACGACAAAACATTAAGACAGCGGTGTAAGGTGTTTATGCCAACAGAAATATCGCAACACAAAAAGAAAAAGCCAACCGACCAACTCTAATATTTTTCAGCCCGTAGTGGGGTATGTTTATTTAACGTTCGGAACGTTGGTATAAATGGGTTCAGATGTGCTTTCAAAAGAAAGCATTAGCAAGACGGGGTGAAACAAAAACAACTTGTGACCTAAATGCCTTATGTTCTATTATGTATACATAACATTTGTCTTCACCTTCCATACAATATCATGGATTCACAATTCACACATCAATGCTATTATTGTTCAGAAGCAAACCTCCACAAATAGAGAAGAATGCAGTACAATATAATGGTAATTTTCTACTAAATAGAGCAATTTTTAGGGTGCAACAGCTTATAGGTCCATGCAAGAACGTAATACCATAGAGGAGATGAAACAATGTGAAATCTCGAGAAACTTGGTATACACTCCCTTGTCAAAACTTGTTAGGAATATCCTAGGAATATCTTAAGAATCTCAGCCTCAAATGATACATGGGAACTTAGGAAAATCCTTGGATTCCTTGCTGGTATTGAAACAGGAATATCTTAGGATTCCTAGGAACTAAGGAATTTAAGACCATGGAAATACCTTGGATTCCTAGGAATCCCAGTTCTTAAGAATCCTAGGAATATCCTAGGATTCCTTGCTGGTATTGAAACAGGAATATCTTAGGATTCCTAGGAACTAAGGAATTTAAGACCTTGGATTCCTAGGAATCCCAGTTCTTAAGAATCCTAGGAATATCCTAGGATTCCTTGCTGGTATTGAAACAGGAATATCTTAGGATTCCTAGGAACTAAGGAATTTAAGACCATGGAAATACCTTGGATTCCTAGGATCTTAAGAATTCCATGATTTTTAACTACAAATGTCCATGCATGAATCTATTTTTTATAGCAGTGACCTTGGTCCATGAAGGAAAAGAGTTTTTCTATTTACCAGAACGTTACATTTTCGGGAACATATGGACATTCTTACAAGACGTACATTGTGGGTTTTTTCCTTTTTACCTCACAAGGCTAATGGAATAAAAATAATTTGCAGTTACCTATTGTTCTTCAAATTTTTTTAACCCCACAAGGTAACTCTTGTTTGCTCGGATGGACGGACAAGGGTAAAACATAACCTTTAACATGCAGAAGCAAACCTGTGAATTTAGAATTACAACAATCAACAAATGGGGTTGGAGCTAGCCCCTGCAAAATGAACACTTACTGTTCATGAACTGTTCATGTATTATTCATGCAAAGTTCAAGAACCTGATTCATGAACAATTCATGGGATGTGCATGAAGATAAAATGGCACACATTCTTGAAATGTTCTTAAATATTTTAGTTCATGAACTTTTATAGATTCATGAACAGTTCATGAAAAATAGTTCAGTTCCCAATCCAAAAAAATATTGGACGTAAAAAGTTCATGAACTGTTCAATTACTGTAAATTCATGAAATGTTCTTGAATTTTTTTCAGATATGAACTGTTTATGAACTTTTTCCCATCCAAATCCATTTATCTTCACGAAATGTACTTGAACCGTTCAAGAACTACTGTTCAAGAACAGTTAAAAAACTATAGTTCATGAACTGTTCATGAACAGTTCCCAATCCCAAAAAATATTGGATGTATACTGCAGCATTTCTGTCTGAGAATATATGCCATCGTTGTATTTAGAAAACAAGTGCACATATAACATTTATCAACTTTTACATTTACCTTCTTGCGTTCGGAACCATGGACCTCTCTGGACATTTTCATGCTTTGCATATATCTATGAAGACTTAAATGGAGATCTCAGGAAACTGTTTCATGGGTCACAGAATTTTGAAATGCAGATTGCAAATGCCAGTTCACTACTTCAGAAATTCTCCAAGAATGAAAATATGATGCACACTAAACAGGGATCGCACATCTACCATAAGCTGACCTATCCTAGAGGCGATGGACCAAGAACAAGACTGCAAGTTTCCGAGGAAATAATTTATTTTGGTCGACCACACATACTAACATGAACTCAAAGTGAGAAAGATGCTATTTACTCATAAATAGGTTTGAATGTTAATGAAGTTGAACAGTTCTAATTGTGTGGGACAGATTGATTGAACATAAATTAATATGCTACATTTGTAAATGCCCAGATAATGCAGATGTAGATGATTTGTGACCAAAACAGATTGCAAAAAAAAGCTTTTCACAGCGGATTTCTATTGGTTTCCTTAATATATATGACCCTGAAAATATATAGATAGAAGATTGGATGGATGGATGGATGGATGGATGGATGGGATGGGATGGGATGGATGATGGATGATGATGGGATGGGATGGTGGATGGATGGGATGGATGGATGGATGGATGGATATGGATAGGATGGATGGATGGATGGATGATGGATGGATGGGATGGATGGATGGATGGATGGATGGATGGATGGATGGATGGATGGATGGATGGATGGATGGATGGATGGATGGATGGATGGATGGATGGATGGGATGGATGGATGGGATGGATGGGCAGCAATACGTGGAACAGACAGTAGCTAGCTAGTTCATTTGTTTATGAAATCTCTTACTGTAGTTTGGTTGTGTGCATAATTAAATTATAATCAATCGTCAAGTGTCTGTCAGTCACAGTATATACTAATGTGTGTCAGCTAGTCTTTTATCCAGTTTGTATTATTATGCCTGTCTTTTTATTTGTAATTGTATTGTGTCTTTAACACTGGAAAGTGATGGAATGCGAGTCCAATATCGCATACGTTGTTTACTGGATCCAGTCGGTTACTGGTTAGTTCTTTCATAATTTGGAACTCAAAATTTTCTTATTACATTTAAGTGACACATAGACTAGTCTTAATCCTTTCTATGAGTCTAGTTCATTGATTGTGAAATAGTTTACTGTGGTTTGATTGTTGACTTACATATTGAAGTAATTCATGTTTAAATCATAAATAATTTAAACCATGTGACAGCTTAACTTCTAGTTGTTGTTGTTGTTGTATGTCTGTAATTCAGGCGCTTATTTTTCGCCTCAATCTCTGCAGCCACAAAGACTGCAAGAGCATTGTTCCGACACATATGTGTGTGCATAATCATACATGTATGTGTCTGTCTGTGTCTTGGAGGTTAATAATTCCCTGACATTTCAGTGAAAGTCTACATTGCAGGTGCGGATACAGGGGGGGGGTCCAGGGGGTCCGGACCCCCCCCTGCTCCCAGCAAAAAAAATTAAAAAAGACGAAAATCTACAATACTCGAATAGTTGGATGACTTTTTTCGTGGCCTAGGTGTCAGGAAATCGCATCTGCGGCGATCTGGCATCTAAATATTTCCTGGGGGAGGACCCCCAGACACCCTACTTTACGATTTCGCTCTCGCAGAGGTCGCTATGCCGAATTTTAATTACAGACCCCCCCCCCCCCTACCCCCCCTGCAATTATTTCTGTATCCGCGCCTGCATTGATATCTCAAATGGTAATTTCAGTGAGAATCATAAGGGTACACATTCAAGAACCACCAATATTACTAATATTCTCTAAATTTCCATAACACAAGATGAAACTCCTATGACTTGGGACATTTAGGAATTTTGTAATGTGTAACATGGCTTAAAAATTCACTCGCCCCGCTCGCCATGGCGATTCAATTTTCATGTTGGCGAGAGGATTTTCACTGGTCGATTTGGCGAGTGACACATCGGGCAAGGCCATATAAGTACATAGGAACTTTTAGCATACTTTAATTCACATTCATGATTGGAATACTGAACATTCAACAATAATCATGATAATAACAATTCATGAAATGGACAATTGATTGCTCTTTGTACATGTTCATGAACAGTTCAAGGATTTTGTTATATACATTCTTCAAAAGCTCACGAATAGTTCTTAAATTGATTGTTTAACATGTTTAAGAACAATTTATGAACTATTTTATGATACTACAGTTCATGAAATGGTCATGATTGCTCTTCGGACGACCCCCACTTTTTTAGACCCCCCTAGATACCTCAGGCCCCTTGGGCCTTCGAAACGACCCCCCCCCCCTTCAAACAGGTCTGGCTACGGGCCTGGTTCAAGGATTTTGTTACGTACATTCTTCAAAAGCTCATGAATTGTTCTTCAATTCATTGTTTAAGAACAATTCATGAACTATTTAATGATACTACAGTTCATGAAATGGTCATGATTGCTCTTTTTACATGTTCATGAACAGTTCAAGGATTTGGTTACATTCTTCAAAAGCTCATGAATAGTTCTTAAATTGATTGAATAAAATGTTTAAGAACAATTCATGAACTATTTAATGATACTACAGTTCATGAAATGGTCATGATTGCTCTTTGTACATGTTCATGAACAGTTCAAGGATTTGGTTACATTCTTCAAAAGCTCATGAATAGTTCTTAAATTGATTGAATAAAATGTTTAAGAACAATTCATGAACTATTTAATGATACTACAGTTCATGAAATGGTCATGAGGCCATCCATAATTATATCTCCGTTTCCTGTAACCCGACCGACCCGCTAAAAATGGTGCGACCCGTTTTTTTTTATTGCAATTTCGTTTACAATTTATTTTTTTTTTTTTTTTTTACAATTTTATTTATTTTATTTTTTTTAATTTAGTGCTACAGTGGGTTAAAAGGGTTAATATAATCTCTGGCCCTAAATGGCATACATGTTCATACAACAACACATACAGCAATTGACATACTTTTATTGCAAGACTTGCAATATTGAATTTAAAAAGTATTAATATTAAAAAGGTACAATATTTTAACACTTGCAATGCAAGTGATAAAATATTGTACCTTTTTAATATTAATAATTTTTAAATTCAATATGTCATATGACAGAAAGAAAAAGAAATTGCCTACCAACCGACCCACTTCTAAAATTCTGGGTCGGGTTACAGGAAACAAACATTTTTTTAAGGACGGCCTGAATGATCTTTGTACATGTTCATGAACAGTTCAAGGATTTTGTTACATTCTTCAAAAGCTCATGAATAGTTCTTAAATTGATTGTTTAACATGTTTAAGAACAATTCATGAACTATTTAATGATACTACAGTTCATGAATGCTCTTAATTTGTACATGTTCATGAACAGTTCAAGTGTTCTTCAAAAGTTCATGAACAGTTCATGGACATATTTCAAGAACTGTTCATGTACACTATTTAATGAACATAAATTATGAACTTTCAATAGCCAGTTCATGAACTATCCTTAAATGTTTTGAAAAAATCATGATTTCATGAACCTCATTTCGCAGGGGAAGTTACTCTGGTGTGGAATGGACCTGGTCAGGATATTCTAATTTCAGGGCTGAATATATATTTTTCTGTAAATATTCAGTTCTGATTTTGGGAATTTCCCTCATAATGGACAGGTTAAATACGGGATAGACCCGTTGACCCGGCCTTAAATGACCTTAGCTGTTGATAGGCGTTTAAACACCAATAATCAATCAATCAATGTTGATTTTGTGATTTTCTCCTATATGGTGGTGGTGGGATTCAAACATCTCAACCTGGCACTTCCCTGTCCTGGGAATATTGTAGAAATTTTGTGACTGGAAATATTCGAGATTTGAGAAAATTCCCAGCAATTGGGATTTCTGGGAATTTATTTATTTGGAGATATTACTAACATTCTCTAAATTTCCATAACACAAGATGAAACTCCTAAGACTTGGGACATTTAGGAATTTTGTAATGTGTACATTCCTAGCATTCCTAGAATATTCCCACAGACTGATACAATTCCTAGCAACTGGGATTTCTAGGATTTGAATTAACAAGTTATTCCTAGGAATTCCTAGGAATTTCTTAGGAATCCTGACTTATAGCATACCTAGGAATGAAAAAATCAAAATATTCCTAGGCTTCCTTAGATGTTCCTATGTTGTGAAGGTATGAATGATTTTTGCACTTTAATTCCTAGGAATATCCTAGGATTTTATACAGACTAGGAATAATTTTGACAAGGGCTCCTCTGTTTAACCCTTGCAACACTGAATTAAAATTTGTTGTCTGTTGCTTATTTTAATTTTCCAGTTTTCTCATTAAAACATGGTTTGATAGCATTTTAGAATCATTTCCATTGCAAATGATTCTAAAGTGCTGTTAAACCTTGGTTTTACATACAAAGAAGACAAAATATAAAACAACAGCAGACGATAATTTACATTTCCCGCGTATAATATGTGTGAAATGGCTACACCAACTTAAAATCAAAATAGCTAAAGAAATATTCATATTTTAAACTGTCTAATAATTTCAGACCAATGAAAATAGATTTCAAAGTAATATTTGATAATATAAAACCCAATATTGATTTTCGAATATTGATGGTTCATGTCGGTGTGACAGACGTGTTGGTAAATAATACTACCGGAAGTTGTAACAGCCTGAAACCAGACAATTTGGTTAAATGTCATCCATAGAATATATAAGGCAGTCTGTTGGGGATCGCTAATCAGTGTACAAATTGCTCGCTTAGCTTATACACTCAGTTTGGTTGATTGTAAGTCCCCACAATGGGCCGCCTTTGGGCGCCGTTTATTAGTCTGGGCATGGGTGCCAACAATGGACTCTGAGATGTAGGCTAATTCGACTATACGATCGATTGCGTGCCAAAGTACTACGTTGTTCGTCTCAGAGAGGTTCCAGACAAGGTGTAACTCATGGTGATCACAGCAACGTTATAAGTATAGGCTGATATCATAACATTAACGACGCATGTCATATGTACATTATAAATTGTATTATTCTATTCCTGTTTCAGTTTTTATTTCCATATTTATAGACAAAGTACAATGCTGAATTAAATTGTGTCGTCTGCTGAATATTTTTTATTTTCCATTTTTCTCATCAAAAACATGGTTTGGCAGCACTTTAGAATCATTTCCATTGAAAATGATTCTAAAATGCTGCCAAACTATGTTTATACCGAGAGAAAAGACAAAATATGAATGAGCAGACGACAATTTTAGGTTCCCGCATTCTGAGGGTTAACATACATATGAGACATCATTGGAGACGAGCCATGCAATTTTGTACCTAAGAAGATGTGTGATATCTCATGAAAAATATTTACAAAATTTATTATTTAAGGCTGGGTCAACTGAGCATGAGGGCCAAACCAGGTCCAGTCGCAACTCCGGTAAGGATGAGCCCCGATCGTTAAATTACCCATCGTATGCTCCCACCTGCCACAATGTCATCGAAAGTGACAACATTTTCAGAGTAAATGTGGAATATATTTCTGCATTTTCTCAGCAAATATCGCCAACTTTTGAAAATATCACTATTTCTGTTAATAAGTTCCTGTAACTAGTTTTTTCAGGCAAATCTTCTTTGGTACAAAATCACATGGCCTGTCTCGTATATTCTGCAACTGACAATATTGTACATTAACCCTTTCCCTGATAGAGACGACTTTTCACGCCTCTGCAGAAGATGTCTTTTGAAAACATTGTGGGAAAAGGAGAAATTGCTTGTAACAAGCAATTTCTCCTTTTCCCACAATGTTTTCTACTCTATCAGATAATTTAACCATCATTTGACCCAGCATTTGATTCTTTTATTCAGATGTTTTCGATTTGGATGAGTCGAAATATCACAAAACAGGGAAAGGGTTAATAAGCACATAGTAATTATTTTATATTATACATTACCTTACATAAGCTACATATATAGCGCAACAACTAATCCAGGTGCGGACGAAAATAAATCTGGAGATTTAAAAGAAAATCCATATATCCCCAATTATATACCACAAAATTGACACAGATGCTTCTGAACCAAGACCGACGAATGCAGTCTAATCGGGAATAAACGATAAGCACAAATGACGAATAATATGGGTTTTAAACAGTTACGCCTAGACTTCACACTGAGGTAAGTGACACATGGTGATACAGGCGAGTGGGCTCAGTGAAAGAATTACATAACAACGAACTTGGTGTATGTCACCAGTGTAGACCCTGATCAGACTACACAGATGTGCGGATCGCACATCTGTGTAGTCTGATCAGTGTCTACAATGGTACCGTTTAGCTGATGTTTTGAAAGTTAACAATAACGTAGAAAATTGTCTAGATTCAAATCTTACATAAAATATATATACATGTAGGTTGATATAGTATTTCATATACTGGGTGAAACGTTTATGGGTCATATACTTTTGAACAAGGTCTACGATCGTTGCATTTAGCTAATTGCTTAAAACTTGGAAAGGTGTCACAAACATTTTCGATTCAAGTCAAACATGATATTCATAGGCTAATATACCGGTAGTCGCTTACACTGGGTGAAACAGGTTTTTGCAAATATTGTATCACTTTTTTTCAATGAACCGAATACGTGAGCAGAATACTGGAATGTGACAACGTTCTCATGGTTATTAATTATTCATTAAAGGTGACTATTACACAGGCATGCTACCTATCACATTCCAGTGGTGGATAGCGATAGTATGTTATATTGTGGTAACATTATAAACAAGATATTGAATACACAGCCAATACCTAGTAGTGTGGGGGCTGGGGCTAATATAGACAATATTTGTTGAATATTACCCCCTTCACACCCCCATCCACCCATAAATAAAATGTCCAAATTATTATTTTATTTGTATGTATATATTAAAAAAAAAAAAAAAAAAGATAATTTTTTTTTTTTTTACACTAGTTTTACTCAAATTTCAAAGAATAATAAAACATAAAATGAACTTTGATAAAATAAATTAGATATAAACCACAAATTAATTGTCTAAAGTTTTTATTTGTATGCACATCAGTTGTTATTACATGTAGTTCTATTTCATGAAAATGGTGGATCAGTGGCCTATTTCACCAACATTGATTGTATACTTATCTAGCAAAGTATACTTTGCGGGAGAAATTTTCAATTTAAGGATGAATTTTTTAATTTTTATTATACTGAATTTATTACATTATCACAGCCATTTTGGCTGTGATAATGTAATAAATTCAGTATAATGATTCTGCATACTTTTAATCATCAAATATATGCAGTCGTTAGTTCTATATGAAATAATGCATTTCGGGGAAAATAAATGATTACTCCCTCAAAGTATACTTTGCTAGATAAGTATACATGTACATGTGCTTTGCAATTTTGATGAAATCGGCTACAGGTGCTACATTGGTCGCAAATGTCATAAGGAACTTTTTGTCAGTCAACAATCCAACTAAAGTATTGAGTGGCTGTCACATATTTTCTGCTTTGAAGCATCTCATTATTGTTGTTACAACCTTATACTGTATTTATATGCAATACATAGCGACGCCAGCGGTGTCATTAGAAAACAAGGCTAGCGCAGTACAAACAAATAAAACTGAACGGGTTTAAAGTCCCAGCTGTGGTCATATAGAGATGGGGTAGCCCTGTACAAACAGGGGTATACATGCAAATTCTGTGAGGATTTAACTCGACATCCACAATCGCAATGATTCCAGTGAGATACAGATGAGCTGGCACATCAGGATCTGAAGCAGTGCCTCTTAACCCTTTCACCTCTAAGTAATTGGAATGGGTTTTTATATGTTAATTTCCAATCCAATCATCACAAAATGACTTTCTGACTAGTTCATTTATGAAAAGGGGGTGTTTTTGTTTTAAAAAATGCGAAAATTACTGCAGAAAGTGCAGATCCTGATGAGATGGCTCGTTACGAGCCGGCTCATCTGGATCTACACTATTTGCCAATACCACTATACAGGCCTGTGGTGTTGAAAGGGTTACCCTGAACAACACTATAAAACTCTGTAGCCGTGTAGATCCAGATGAGACGGTTCAATGGAAAAGTATGAAAATAAGATGGGAAGTTGATAATTGATACTCCAGGGTGAATGCGAAAAAAAATTTCAATCATATATTTGAAGTGTCCAAGTATAGCATGCGTGTAGAAAAAACTATTTTGGTACATGTATATACTTTTATAGTAAACATCACATCATCATCAGATTTTGTGCACAATGATCAGGAGGTTCCATTGCTACAAAAGCAGCAACTCAGCCGACTAACTGTCCATATACATAATTAAATGTACTGTTTATATATATATATAATGAAACTATAGGGTAAAACATCGTACTCCGATTATCTAAAAAATTTCAAACATGAAAGGCTCTTCATGGCAAGTCTTGTAATTGGAAGGAAGATAACATTTCCACAGCCGCCCAGGCTAGATTGCCACTGACAGGTAGATATGACACACCTGCGTATTGTATAACTACCATAATTCATCTATATATTGGACACCATCATGTTTATGACAGTTGGCAGATATACAGTGGGGACACATGCACAACAATGGTTATCAAAATACGGTAAATTACTTGGTTGTGCGGAGTTACTGTGATAATAGATATTCGGCTACTTATATCAGACAATAGATAAAACTCTTAACACTTTCAACCCTAAATAACTGAAATGGACGGTGATATGATAATTTAAGGACCAATTTAATAGTCACAGAATGATTTTCAGACTAGTCCATTTGTAAGAAAGGGGTGTTTTTTATATAAAAAAAAAAAGATGAAAATTACTTGCAAAAAGTGCAGATCCTGATGAGCCGGCTCGTTATGAGCCGGCTCATCTGGATCTACACTGTTTGCAAACACTGCTAAAGAGGTACCGTTATGTAGTGTTGAAAGGGTTAGACAAGATTTCCACCATAAGCTGTGTAGCGCCTGCAGATGTCTTACCAGAAAACAAGGTATGGGGGTTGGTGGGTCATGGATTATTCACAGAATGAAAGACGACCACCAGAGAGATGCATGTGTGAAATATATCAAGATGATCTATGAAAGGAAAGTTATGAGAAATTTACACCAATATTAAATTTGTGGACATGGACGATGATTGAAAAAGTTCCAACGATAGTAAATTATTAGGAAGGGGCTAAGCCACAAAAAAAGTAGTTTAAAGGTACATTCCCACTCAGTAGGTACAAAATGTTCTTTATATGAGAGACATCATCTGAGACATTTTCTGGCACAATAAACATTCATTCACCATTACCCCATGTATTGATTGGCATTTTTATACATTTTATATCAGACGTAACTTTCCACACTGATATCAGGGGTGATAACCGTGTTTCCATAAACTGCTAACGGATTATTACTATTTATACTCTGGATTTATTCTTTGATGTGCAATTATCATACTTTATAATCTGTAGAATATATAACTTTTTCAGGTGACACATTTAATTAGTATAAATAATTAAAAAAATACCATGCCTCATTTGCATATGAAAATAGCCTGATACCAAGGTGTGTCACTATCAGTAAAATAAATATTACTAAAAGATTTATCTGTATAGCGGTCACTCGTTATCTTTAGAACTGGGCCCGGTTGTTCAAAACACCAGTTAGCTTAACGGACTGTTAAATCCTTAACGGACTGTTAAATCCTTAACTGAATGGTTAAAATCTCTGTTAAAACAGAGATTTTAACCATTCAGTTAAGGATTTAACAGTCCGTTAAGCTAACTGGTGTTTTGAGCAACCGGGCCCTGGTGAATAATGGCACAATTATACACTTATTTAATTCCAATAAAGAACATTGTGTGCCTATGTAGTGGGCATGCACCTTTAATATCACCAGAATGACACAGGGTGGTGTTAGCAGTGAGGAAGTTACAGATGAAGTTTGGTAAAGATCTAACAAGATACAAAACCAGGTTTAGTGGACATGACCAACATTTCAAATAAATATGGATCAATGACACAAGATGACAAAGGACATATGCAAAATTTGGACATATGTTCAAAATTGTTGGTCAAATTGATGTAAACACCGCCCGACATGACTGTTACGTCTCACTTTCAAAGTAGACATAATTATGTCCCAATATTTAGGATGAGTATGGTATTTTGTAAAGACCCATGTTTGTTGTTTTTTAAATACAGGCAAGGTTGGAGACACGGGTATGTGGTTAACTGGTTTATGGGTTTGTTTTTATATGGGGTAGATTAGCGAGATTAGCCCGTTGCATTCGGAATACACCTTTACGGGTTTTCCGTACGTTATTTTTATTTTTGTTATTTGTCAATAAAAGTATATGTTGTGACCACTCATTTGAACCGTCTCGATGAGACGGTTCAAATGGTGGTCACGTCATATACATGTAAGAACGGAGACAGAAATTATTTAGGCTTTCTCACAAACAAAATAGCGTATCCTCAGCATGAAATAGGTTAAACACCGAAATTGGTATACGGCCAAGTATGACTGTACACTTGATTGATAGTTCAGGTTTTGACCGATAATTGACTGATTGATTGATTGGTTGGTATAATGATTGATTGATTACTTATATCAATCAATACAATATTAGTAATAAATTTATTCATTTATTGTTTCATCTATATTTTTTCTTTTTGCCTTGCCCCATCTGAATTTATTAGCATTACAATGACATTAAAACATCTATCTATAGTTATGATACTAAAATCTATGACACAAAAACATCTATTAATAACACCAAGACATCTAGATGTATAAGTTATTGTTGACATATTGGATTTTTAAGGAATTCTATGCGAGGCAGAGTTAGCTGATCTATAATCGGTACTCACCGACGACGTTCACGGCAGCCATAGACTGGTCCTTGCCAGCCGTATTCTGTGCGATGCACGTGAACTTTGCGGTGTCGTTGGCGGCCATGTTGTCCACAATGAGGCGCCCCCTACCGTCGCGGTACTCCATGCGGATGTCCTGGCTCGATCCCAGCTCACTGTTGTCTTTGTACCACTTCAGCGAAGGTCGCGGCTTGCCTGCAAATTAAAATTGACCATGACATCATAGTCATTTCAATGACATTGACACTGTTACTACAATGACATCGACACCGTTACTGCTTTGACCTTGACATCATAGTCAGTTCAGTGATCTTTACAATGATCTTGACACATTTACTGCTTTGACCATGAAATCATAGTCATTTAGCATGTTACTACAATGATCTTGACACAGTTACTGCTTTGACCTTGATATTAGTCATTTCAGTGACCTTGACCTTGTAACCCACCTGTGACCTCTGTCTCCAGCACAAGTTTCTCACCAGATTCTATAGTCTGGTCACCGAGGGGAACCACAATCTTAGCTGGTTCCAGCTTCGCGGATGCATCTGGAACAGGCAATGGTGACATCATATGAATATATTGTCAAATATTATCAAATTATCATCTCCCCTATTTATCAGTCTACTTTTTTTTGTAGAACGAAACACAAACTACTTGGCATTTGATCAAATAAAATGGGCTGTTTGGTTGCTGTAGATCACTGGCAGTTGAAAAAGTGAAACACCATACCTTTAACCATTACCCTGCTGAATTAACTTTTTTCGTCTGCTGTTCATTTTCTATTTTCCATCTCATAGAAAACATGGTTTGACAGCACTTTAGAACCATTTCCAATGGAAATGATTCTGAAGAGCTGTCAAACCATGTTTCTATGAGAAAGAAGAAAAAACAAAAGCAGACGACAATGTTTGTGCCCTGCTTTCTGTGATTCTAAAGTGCCGTCAAATGGTGATTTCAGTGTGAATGAAGGCAAAATATATATAACAAGAAATGCATCTGTCGAACGCGGATGCCACCTGCAGCATATTTGAGAAACTGTGACAAATTGGTTAACCGAAAAGTGTGACGGACGGACGGACAGACGGACGGACGGACGGTACAAACACTATATGCCACCCGTTTCTTCGAAATCCGGTGGCATAACAACAGACGGCAATTTTCATTTCACCCCTATATAACTGAAATGGATTTTGATGTTAATTTTCCGACCACTCCAATCGTCACAAACTGATTTTCATACTAGTTCATTTATGAAAAGGGGATGGGTGTTTACTAAAATAAAATACGAAAATTACTTTCAACAAGAAATGCGTCTGTCGAACGCGGATGCCACCTGCAGCATATTTGAGAAACTGTGACAAATTGGTTAACCGAAAAGTCTGACGGATGGACAGACAGACGTACAAACGGACAGACGGACGGACGGTCCAAACACTATATGCCACCCGTTTCTTCGAAACCCGGTGGCATAAAAAGTTCAGATCCTGATGAGACGGCTCGTCACGAGCCGGCTCATCTGGATCAACACTGTTTGCAAACACCGCTATAGACGGCTATACTGTTGATAGGGTTAACAAATATTTGGTACAGGCACAACATAAAATTCTAGGCACATGTCACCTGTTTCACAGATGAGCGAGTCATACTTTTGATCAATCACGGCACACTGCAGGCATTTGTCAAATATCAAATCATTTTCTCGTTAACCGCTTAATAAACTCTACATAATCGCACATAGCTCATAAATACACACTTGTCACATCTGGTAGAAAACAGGTAAAGATGTTATTAAATAAATGCAACTAAAGTTAAACAGTGTAATGTAAAATACCGTAGTCTGCAACTAATGTTTTACAGTGTAATGTAGTTATAAAATAGTATGCTACTAATATTTACAGTGTAATGTAGTTATAAAATAGTATGCCACTAATATTTACAGTTTACTGTAGTTATCAAATAGTCTGCCACTAATATTTACAGTGCCATGTAGTTATAAAAAAAGTCTGCCACTAATATTTACAGTGTAATATTGTTATTAAATAATCTGCCACTAATATTTACAGTGTAATGTAGTTATAAATAGTCTGCCACTAATATTTACAACAGTGTAATGTAGTTATCAAACAGGTTGCCACTAATATTTACAGTGTAATGTAGTTATCAAATAGTCTGCCACTAATATTTACAACAGTGTAATGTAGTTATCAAACAGGTTGCCACTAATATTTACAGTGTAATGTAGTTATCAAATAGTCTGCCACTAATATTTACAGTGTACTGTAGTGTGTAATGTTGTTATCAAACAGGCTGCCACTAATATTTACAGTATAATGTAGTTATCAAACAGTCTGCCACTAATATTTACAGTGTAATGTAGTTATCAAATAGTCTGCCACTAATATTTACAGTATAATGTAGTTATCAACAAGTCTGCCACTAATATTTACAGTGTAATGTACAGTCGAACCTGCTCGGGCGGTCACCTTTAATCAGCGGTCACCGCCGTTAAGCGGCCACTTCAAATTCCTCCCGCGCATTTTTGCTATATAAAACGCTTTCATTCAACGGTCACTCGTCTAACGCGGCCAGCGGTCATTAATTATCGTCCCAAACTAGTGATCCAATTTCATTAAACGGTCACCGCTAATCTCGATTTCAATGTACCCTGCGGCGGTCGTTACCGAAGCGCGAATTAACAATGATGTCAGCAGTCAATGCGGGTAATTAAAACACCTAACACGTCGCCGCGTCGGCGATATTGAGAGGGTATGTTTCACAGGTGCAAATTGTGTTGCCCGAATTGTCGGCTCATATTGAAAGAACAGCCTATCGCATCCGGGTTCTTGCACCCTTGTCCGTCGATTCGTAATTTCTATAGGTTACCGACACAAATGTTGTAAAAAGGAACAGCCCATTGCCAGTTACCAAATTGACAAAACACGAATAGCTGATATAATTGGTGTGTATTGCACAGGACCGAGTGTAACTGGCTCAAATATAATTTAAGCAAAATTTGAAATGGCCTCATATGTCGAATATGAGCCGAATGTCGCACTTATTGACTGCTTTTGCTGACATCGCCTATGCATTATTTACATACACAATTGGAAACGAATCCAAATTCGACTTGACCAATACCCGACAAAAAAAAACAAAAAAAAAACACAACTTATCCCACACCATTTCCGATTATACCACATTATGCCCTATTATCTAGTACAATAAGTTGTCTACAATATGAATCAATATGAACATTGGTGTTTTTATTTGTTGACAGATTTTTTATTTCATTAAATTATATAATCCACTCATTACATGTTCAGGTTCAATTTTGAAAATATTAAATAAATATAAAGATACACATTTATATTGCATTAAAACATACATATTTAATCAATATGGCACTCTAAATTAATCATTAATATTATTTATTACATTTGTATTATCAAGTCAACATACATGTCTATCTTATCTTTATCTTCATTTCACTTTTCAAAATTTACCTGAAATGTACCTGAAAACACAACCCTCTATTAAGAGGTCACCTCTGTTAAGCAGCCAGTTTTGTCACTTCCCTTGGGTGGCTGCTTAAGACAGGTTTGACTGTAGTTATAAAATAGTCTGCCACTAATATATATTTACAGTGTAATGTAAAATAGTGGTAGTCCAATAATTCATGCTAGTATGTCGCAGTTACTGGAGAAATGGGGCTTATGGGATTTATGGCTAATGTAGCTCCAGATAAAATAGCACACTCCTGTAGCCTGATAACAATCTATATTGTTTGTTAGAAGCATGACAGGTGGTTCACTGATGGAATGGCAAACAATGCAGATCCTGATCAGACAGTGCGGATGCACAGGCTGATCTGGATCTACACTGGTTGCAACACCCATAAGTCCCATTTCTCCAGTCACAGCCACATATATGCGTTGCAATTTTATTCATCATTAACAAGGAAAAGTCTCATAAATGCCTATTTCTCATGAATCTCAAAGAAAACTTCATGCAGAATGATCTTACAGCAAACCTGAAATGCACAATCCAGGTAACTTGTATGTAAATGGTATCCAATCATTTGGCCATTAATGGTGTATTAGCTCTACATGATACAAATTAATAGGCCATAAAAAAAATACTGTGGCTGTTAGATACCGGGTTTGCAAAAAATGACGCATGAGTGCAGATATTTTAAATATATTTTTTGTATGATATTTTGTTAAGTCGTCAATTGCAGTTTGCATGTCATATACACATTTGGTTTACATAACGGTATATGCTTACTAAAGCTATCAACTCATTAGACATTAAAAATCACCAAATTCTGTGAGACATGATTGGGTATAACATATTTTTACATGATCGTGTTTTTCGTTGATCATGTGGCGAATTTACAGTATGTTTTTATTTGTACATGATGATAAAATGCCGACGCACAGAAACTTTTCTGATGATCTTAGAACAAAAGTACTTTTTATGGCCTTACTACTTGTGTAATATAGACTGCAGGCTAGCGTGTTTATGAACAAATATTCTGGTATTTTAAGCTATGATAATCAGGCAAATATATGGTGAAAATATGAGTAAAAATACCATATAAATAGAATCTAATATTACTCTTGAAATAACATAGCATAGCCTCGTTTCTTATAAAATCACTAAACTTGTTTAACTCTTTGCATGCTGGGAAACTTGTGGGCTATAAATAGTTCAAAACTAGCGGACAAAAATGCATCATATTTTCTTGTATTTCTCCCCGTAAATATCATGAATATGTCTTGGAATTTCATTAGAATTGAGTCCTGAGGACTCAATTCGAATGAAATTTCAAGACAAAACTAACGTACGCATGTACATAACGCAATATCCCCTCTTGCCTATCGGTGAGGAAATAACAAGGGCATCGTTATCACTAAGCTAATCCCCTCGCTGACAGCGGTCAGACGTGGGCACACAGTGTGGCCAAATATTATAATTGGTGAAGTGGTTTATGAGTTATTGAAAAATAAATACAAATGTACGTACGCACGTGTGTACATACATGAACTAACGCTATATCCCGTCTTGCCTATCGGTGAGGGGATAATTAGCATGTGGAATAGGGTTGAATGCCTGATCACAGTTGAATTTAAGTAAGCACACGATTTTCCCATTAGTGAATAGTGCCGACTACTCAATCCATAGTGATGCTACAATATAGGACATCAACCGATTAGTCCTCATTAGTAACCAACACACCCCTAATTCCCGGTCACGCTGAGGCAAGTAAGACCCCCTGAATCAATTAGAAATGGGATTTTTAAAAACTTGTAAGCATGAGGAAAATCATAATCGCATTCCTATGATAATCTTTGACACAGATCTTTGGTTTTCTGTCTGAGAAAACAGGCCTTACATTGTTTGAATGCAACATATGCCTCCCTTGACACCTTACATTTGGAATACTCTGTAGGTATATGGGTATACCGGTAATATAGGAATGAATGGCCTTTTTGTGGAATTTATCGGGGTATAAACTTGGAAAAGTCGCGGGAATACTGGACGAAGTGATAAAAAATTACAATTTTCGAAAATTGTAATTTTTTGGAAGGCCTCGTCCAGTACCGGTATTCCCGCGACTTTTCCAAGTTTATATCCCCGATAAATTCCACAAAAATGCCATTCATTCCTTATAATTCCAGCATTTTAAATAAATTCATCAAGAAAATGTGTTTATTTTCCGTTTTCTTAAGAATTATTTTAACTGCGCCTGACGGTTACGGAAAGTAGTTTGGCATGGGAGTTTACTGGGATATAAACTTTGGACAGAGACTTGCTACGGACCAATCAAATGTTAGGGAATTGTGTAAATATTTTTGTGCTGGAATTATTTCTTTTAAACATTTTTTTTTTCTCTACAAAAAGATATGTTGTGACCACTCATTTGAACCATCTCGATGAGACGGTTCAAATGGTTGCC
This sequence comes from Conchocele bisecta, assembly GCA_029237695.1. NCBI lineage: Eukaryota > Metazoa > Mollusca > Bivalvia > Lucinida > Thyasiridae > Conchocele > Conchocele bisecta. Next base: position 46,500,224 of record CM055280.1, on the reverse strand, counting down.
GCAACATATACTTCTGAGCTCATGAAAAGATAATATTTAGTCTTTTTCGCAAACAAAATGGCGCATCCTCAGCATGAAATGGGTTAATCTAAAGTAAAACATTCAGTGCCTCATAAATAGTGTATAGGGTGATCTGAATCTGCAATCATTATGGTTTATTTATATTTCTAAGAAGCATATATATACGAAGTGTAACTTTTAGTAGTTTGGTACCCATGCATGTGATTCACTGTAGTTTGAACATGAGTCATAATATACCATAGGTGGGTGATCTTGTCCCAGCATGACAAAAAATAACCTGGGCTATTGACAATCAACATAGAGCTATCCATATATGTGGCTGTGACTGGAGAAATGAGGCTTATGGGATTATTGACCAGTGTAGCTCCTGATCAAATAGCACACCCCTGTAGGCTGTAGCTTCGAAAATTGTAATTTTGTATCGCTTCGTCCAGTATTCCCGCGTCTTTTCCAAGTTTATACCCCGATAAATTCCACAAAAAGGCCATTAATTCCTATAATAACCAATAGGATAAAAATAAACAATTGGGGATAAAAAATTACAATTTTCGAAAAGAAAAAAAAGAAAAAAAGATTTCTTTTCGAAAATTGTAATTTTGTATCACCAATTGTTTATTTTTATCGCCAATTGCGAAAGTGGTTTTTCCAAGTGGTTTTTCCTATAGTGTAGCTCCTGATCAAATAGCACACCCCTGTAGCCTGATAAGGATCTAAATTGCTTGTTTAATAGAAGCATGGTGTGAAAAAACGCCACTGCATGTAAATCATGAAAAAAAAAAAAAAAAATGTTTTAGTTGGGATTATTTCCCTTATTGGGGAAATTTTGTTTATCTAATATTTGTGATTAGGAAAATAGATGAATAACGGCATACAAATGGCTCTATCATGAAGCCAGATGGAGACTGAATATTGCCACAAGAATGTGTGGTGACTGTAAATTTAATAAATATCAACACTCATTGTTGATCAAAAACCATAATCTGTGGGTGAAAAGGCACAGATGGTGACATTTCGGCATGTCTATAGTTGAACCTAGGTGAACCGGACACCTGGCCCCTGGGAACAAAAACAATCGGCAACCCCAGCAAACCACCAAATACCAAGACCAAAACTGCATAAATCTGTGACAGAACATTTATATAGACACCGCCATATATACCTAGGTTCACAGGTGCAAGACTCGGACCTAAATTTAATCGATGATTATTATAGGAATGAATGAATGGCCTTTTTGTGGAATTTATCGGGGTATAAACTTGGAAAAGTCGCAGGAATACTGGACGAGGCCTTAAAAAAATTATAATTTTCGAAAAAAAAAAAAATTATCGCTTCGTCCAGTATTCCCGCGACTTTTCCAAGTTTATATCCCCGATAAATTCCACAAAAAGGCCATTCATTCCTTATAATTCCAGCATTTGAAATAAATTCATCAAGAAAATGTGTTTATTTTCCGTTTTCTTAAGAATTATTTTAACTGCGCCTCACGGTTACGGAAAGTAGTTCGGCGTGCGAGTTTACTGGGATATAAATTTTGGACAGAGACTTGCTACGAGCCAATCAAATGTTAGGGAATTGTGTAAATATTTTTGTGCTGGAATTATTGTGTTTGTGTGAGTCGGAAACGAGGGGGCTTTTTCAATAATAGCCATATTGTTTACCACCTTTCTATAATAGAAGATAGTACTGTATGAGACCAAGTGGGTGGGGTAATGGATTTTTTGTAATGGACATTTTCTTTGTGTCACAGGTCCGAGTCTTCCACCTGTGCCTTGGTTAGCTATGGAACACCACGAGCGAGGTGAACAAATGTACACTTACATATTTCTCGTTGGTTTATGGGTGTTTTTCTAAAATATTGCCAAGTTTAAGACCGCAAAACGGCAAAAGCAAGGACAGAATCACTGAGAATGGGCTGTTATTGTGACCAAAAATTACATAGCAGGTGTTTCAGCTGCTAGAAGGATACAGGACATATAAAAGACAGTTGAAATAGTAAAAGACATCCGTAGAGCTGAGATTATCTAAGCTAACCTATGTGTGCCTCAATGTGCCTATATATGGAACCTGCGCTGGCATATTCATGGGATTATTGTTTGTTTGTTTGTTTTTTTGTTTGTTTTTTGTTTGTTTGTTTGTTTGTTTGTGGGGGGGAAATCCCAAAATCAGAACTGAATATTTACAATAACAAAACTATATATTCAGCCCTGAAATCAGAATAATCCTGATCTGATGCCAGGTCCTCGCCACACCAGAATCACTTGGCCCCTCCCAAAAAGCAGTAGGATCAGTAATAATCTTATAATGGGCAATAACCCAATTCAACTCCTAGGTAACAAAAGAGCCAAAGATAAAAACGTACCGGACGGCCAAACCAGGCAAATAGTGATTCTTATAAGGAGGAACCCCTACCGTTAATTTACGCTGTCTCGTTCGCCCAACCACCACCCACTACGCGATTATTGACCAATGTAGCCCCCGATTATATATAGCACAATCCTTTAGCCTGATAATGATCTATATTGATGGCTAGAAGCATGACAATTGTTTCATTGATGGAATGGCTAACAGTGCAGATCCTGACAAAACAGAAAAGCCCCATTTCTCCAGTCACAATCACATATTTTGGTGCTTACCAAAAATTGCAGTGAAAAATCTCAAACGGGACACCTTGGCGACCTCCTAGGGTGTCCGGATTAGAGAGGTTACACTGGTGCCCCAAAAATATTCTACCAAATAAAGACACCACATTTTGATAGGTTCCACTGTCGATGTCCAAAATGAAAGTAATGGGTTGAAAGTCCCAGCAACAGCTAAGGTCATATAGGGATGGGACCACAGTTTAAAGTCTCATCCGACAGACCAGTGGGATGGAAATACTATGTAACTTGTCAGTACTTTTCACGACTAAGGTGAGGATTGAACTCACAACCTCCGATATTTAAGTCCAATACCATATCCCCTAGGCCATCGCCCATCATTGATCAAAACAAACACAACCTATGACGAACAATAAATTCCTACCTAATAAAGACACGAGACATCTGGTCTTGGCTTCGCCTCCGGTGTTTCGTACGATACACTCGTAAACTCCGCAGTTTCTCTTCACCACCTCTTTCAGACTGAGTTTCGCGCGTCGTCCGTCAAACGATGTATTTGCCTGCCACGAACCTAGCTCTCGTCCATCTTTGTACCACGTCGCTTTGGCATCGATGGCATCTGGAATATAAACAGGTGTCATAGTTCTCCGTGAATAACTTTTTAACTTTTCGATGACGACAATTGTTTATTGCTTAACCCTTGCATCCCTATGTAACTGGAATGGATTCTGATATGTTAATTTTGCAACCAATCCAACCATCACAAAATGATTTTCAGACTAGTCCATTTATGAAAAGGGGGTGTTTTTTATTTTAAAAATATAAAAATTACTTGCAAAAAGTGTAGATCCTGATGAGATGGCTCGTCACGAGCCGGCTCATCTGGATCTACACTTTTTTCAAATACCACTATACAGCCATGTGGTGTTGAAAGGGTTAAAATGTGTTTAACCAATTGCAGTCGGGATACCATTAAAGTAGTATGTAAAATCCCTATTTTCCTCATTTCTTCACAAAAATATATGTTGTCACCACTCATTTGAACCGTCGCGCCGAGACGGTTCAAATGAGTGGTATCAACATATACTTTTATTGGGAAATAAACAAAATATTAGATTTTATGTCAACACAAAACATATAAAACCCTCCATATCTATATATGTTATAAACATGATTTGTTGCTTCCACTAAATATAAGAAAAGAAATACAGACATTTTTACCTTCCATAAAATGTCCTAAAACAATACCTTAAAACAACAAAAAACAGCACCACCAAATAGCAAAAAAAAAAATTTAAAACTCTTTTCTAAACCTTGTACCTCTGTCAAGTGAACCATCCTACACTTAAAACTTGCCATGTAATCAAAAGGGAGTGAAATGCATGTACATTATTTGTCATCCACAAATCATTTGACTCGGTTATCAATATAACACGGTGACCTAAACCTTCGTACTCCATGAGACAGGTGAGTTGAACGTGTTCTATATATGGAATATCCTATAGCTACATCAATTAATTTTGTGACATCAATTTCTCATCACTTTCTAAGCCAAATATGTACTCAGCGAGTCATATAATGATATTCAAACTCATTCAAGCATAGGATAGACATGTAAATGTGTATACATGTATTATATTACTATCAGTTAATGCTTAGTGCAGGGAAATGTAAATTGTCCTCTGCTGTTATTTTATGTTTTGTCTTCATTCTCGATAACACATGGTTTGACATCACTTTAGAATCATTTCCAATGGAAATGATTCTAAATTGTTGTCAAATCCTGTTTTTGATGAGAAAAATGTAAACTACAAAATTTAATTCAGCATTGTAAGGGCTAATCACTGTTGCATATATTTATAGTTGAGTAATTTCCAAGTGTACATAGTAATGATATTGTTTTATATATTAGTCCATCTTCTGTCAAACCACATCATTCTATCAATACATGTACGTTATATTTAACCCTTAGTTAGAATGTTTTTTTCTTCATATTTTGTCTTTTTCTCGAACAAACAAAAATGAAGAATACATAATTATTTAGTATACCTACAGCAAAAAATTATAAATCCAACAAACGTTTATATTGTCATATATGACACCAACAATTTTATGACACTTTTTTACATTTATCCACTCAAAAGATCACAGAAAAAAATCTGAGTAGCTCGCTAGAAAGAAATAGTAGTGAATAAATATCTCTACAGTAACATCACCACATTATTTATTCTACAAACATGTTACATAGCAGTAGATGTGTACATAGATATAAACATTTGAGAGCTGATGAAGATTTCACTTGACATCCCTATGTTTATGAGTTTATGACAGAAATTACTCCCGGACTACTTTCCCAGGAGGGGTAGTAATACGTGACTGTGACTGGAGAAATAGGGCTTATAGCATTTGTGGCCAGTCTTGGTCTTCTAGCACACTCTCTGGGCTCGAGAATTCCACTCGTCCGCTCGTATAAGCGAGTGAATTTTCTATCTGGACGAGTGGTAATTTGATGCGACATTAAAACGTATTAAAACGTGCATGCATTAAAACGTATAGGAATGTATAAGTTGAAATCTGGATGAATGGAAAGTTAAGAATTTGTCTAGGCCAGACACCTGCATCATTAAAATAACCTATTACACTTTGTTTAGTGACAGATCTAGTGTTTTACTGACTGAATGGCGATCAGTGCAGATCCTGATCAGACTGCGCGGACGCGCAGGCTGATCTGGATCTGTATTGGTCGCAAATGCAACAAAGCTGATCTGGATCTGTACTGGTCGCAAATGCCACAAAGCTGATCTGGATCTGTACTGGTCGCAAATGCCACAAAGCTGATCTGGATCTGTACTGGTCGCAAATGCCACAAAGCTGATCTGGATCTGTACTGGTCGTAAATGTTACAAGCCCCATTTCTCCAGCCACAGCCACATCTAAACAATGTCATAAATAGACAAAGGGTGTGTCAAAATTTTATGGCTTTCATTCGCGCTGCCCATTGAGAAAACGGCCGTTCGGACAGTACAGAAGAAATTATAGATAATTATAGAAATTGTAGATAATTGTTCACCTTGAACATTCATTATGTCTGATTAAAATCTGATTTGATTTGCTGATGTATGTGGGTCTACTTCAGTGAGCGTAGGCCCTGATCAGATTGTGCTGATATGCAGGCTGATCTGGGGCTATGCTGATCGCAAACATCATACATATTACGGTACCTTTTATACGCCAGTGGCTGATTTATGCCTGCTACTGATAAAAGAACTTTATGATTCCCTGATAGATTAGGATATACATGTAATTGTACATGTACAAATAAATAAAAACAGTTTTGGATATAAACTGTTTGTAATTCGATGTTTGGATGTCTAGGTCAGTTAAGAGTATAATCAGCACAAACAATAAAGCATTGTTATGTGCTCTTGACCTTTTGAAATAGATATATGTCAGTCAGAGGTTTATATAATTTGGTTACCATATGTATTTTCATTCCAGCGAAACAAAATAGACATTTGAATCTCACAATTAAACGGCACATATTAATCACATTAACACAATACATATCATATTGTGGGCTCTTCAATTTTGCTAACAGTATCATGACATTTCAATTAGTCTATGGTTGCTAGTAGTCATTATTGCATGGCTTACAGCTATAGCTGATTGCACGTTTTGAAGTGTTACTCATAGCTCCTTAGTTGTGTCTAAAGAGTATTATACCACCAGATTTAAAATTCAATGCGTAATTTAATATGTAGCTATGATGGGTTACATGCGTATATGTAACCTATGATAGCTACATATTAAAGTACCATCAATATTTATTAGCCATTTAAAATGGCATTAAATGAACTTTCTTTAAACAAAAATATATTAATTTTATAACTCTGCATGGTTTTTAATATGATTATATAGTTTTTAATCAACTTAAATTTGTTGTAATTCAACAATGGTGAAATGTTATTTGCCACTCATGTAGCTGTGTAGCTGTTTTATATACTGGATTTCAATAATATATTCTACATATAGATTATTTGCCTCGATGCTATTTGGTTCTCTTCCCAGGCACAGATACAATATAAGGTTCAACAATGTCCAGCAGTCGGTAAACGATTGCCGTGGCACGAGGGAACTGTTTGAACCTCAAGGCTGCAGGCCTTGGGGTTCAAACAGTACCTCGTGCCACGAAACGTTTACCCACGGCTGGACATGGTCGAACGTTATTGTTACATTTCCGTCGGAAATATCATGCAATTTAAGCATATATGATATATATGTAGTACTTTCGGTACTTTGATAATCTGCTCCAATCAAACAGCTGATTTACACATGCATGTTCCGGGGCAGCAGTACACGTCGCGTGATGCAGCAGCGCCAATTTCAAAAGTTCAGTGCGACCGTTGCTAACTGGTCTGATGACGTAATTGCGCGTTCTAGTCACATCACGATACACATGCATTATGTAAGTGTTGGCTTGGGCCCGGTGTAACAGGAAATCTTCCCCCCCTGAAAATGTTCCCCCCCCCCCGGGGGGAAGATTTTCAGGGTTCATCCTAGGAAATCTCCCCCCCCGCCTGAAAATCTTCCCCCCCACCTATTTACATACAAATTTTGCTATATCCATATATTAAACAATTCTGAAATATTTTATGTATGTATTTATAAAATAACGATCAATATATATTAAAGGTCGGTTTTATTCACACAAGGTAAAAACTAAATAGATTAGTTTGACATATAGAGAAACTGATGTTTTCCAAAATACATGTCTGATGTTGTCAATGGACATGTACAAATGATCAAGTGAATGTATATAAAAATAGATTGGGGCAGTAATACTAAAAGGCATATTGTATCCATATTCAAATGTACATATATGTAGGTGGGAATATAATTTTGTCTCCATAATTGTATCTCCCTGACAAAAATATACTATGGATTTGGTGTAGTCACACATACAAATCTTGACTGGGGGGGGGGGAAATTTCAAATCTCCCCCCACCCGACATTATTTGATCATCCATACACCAGTACTTACAATATCATGAGGGGGGGGGGGGGGGGGGGGGGATTTCTAGGAAATCTTCCCCCCACCCGACATTATTTGATCTTCCATACACAAGTACTTACAATATCATGAGGGGGGAGGGGGGTATTTCCTATGAAATCTTCCCCCACCCGACATTATTTGATCTTCCATACACAAGTACTTACAATATCATAGGGGGGGGGGGGGGGGGTATTTTCCTAGGAAATCTTCCCCCCACCCAACATTATTTATTTCTTCCATACACAGTACATACATTTCATTGACGGGGGGTGGGGAGGATTTTCTAGGAAATCTTCCCCCCCACACCCAACATTACTATCCTCCATACACATGTACATTACTATGTCTGATGTGGGGGGGGGGGGGGGAGGATTTCTAGGAAATCTTCCCCCCACCCGACATTATTTGATCTTCCATACACCAGTATACTTACAATATCATGAGTGGAGGATTTCCTAGGAAATCTTCCCCCCCCACCCGACATTATTTGATCTTCCATACACAAGTACTTACAATATCATGGGGAGGGGGGGGGGGGAGGATTTCTAGGAAATATTCCCCCCAACCAACATTATTTATCTTCCATACACATGTACATACTATATCATGACGTGGGGGGGGGAGGATTTCCTAGGAAATATTCCCCCCCACCCAACATTATTTTATCTTCCATACACAAGTACATACAATATGACGGTGGGGGGGGGGGAGGATTTCCTAGGAAATATTCCCCCCCACCTAGGATCTTCCACACGTACATTACTTTATGATGATTCTTCCAGGAAATCTTCCCCCCCACGACATTATTTGATCTTCCATACTTACTAATCATGAGGGGGGGGGAGGAGGAATTTCTCCTAGGAAATCTTCCCCCCCCACGACATCTTTGATCTTCCATACACAAGTACTTACATATGGGGATGGGGGGGGGGGGGAGGATTTCCTCTAGGAAATATTCCCCCCCCCCCACCCAACATTATTTTATCTTCCATACACATGTACATACTATATCATGACGTGCGGAGGATTTCCTAGGAAATATTCCCCCCCACCCAACATTATTTTATCTTCCATACACATATATTAATATATCCTGACGTTGGGGGGGGGAGGATTTCTAGGAAATCTTCCCCCCACCGACATTATTTATCTTCATCCACACAAGTACATACAATATCATGATGGGGGGGGAGGATTTCCTAGGAAATATTCCCCCCACCCAACATTATTTTATCTTCCATACACAAGTACATACAATTTTATGACGTGGGGGGAGGATTTCCTAGGAAAATCTTCCCCCACCCGACATTTATTTGATCTTCCATACACCCGTACTTTACAATATCATGTGTGGGGGGGGGGGGGTATTTCCTAGGAAATCTTCCCCCCCACCCAACATACTTTATCTTCCCATACACATGTACATACAATATCATGACGGGGGGGGGGGGGGGGGGAGGATTTTCCTAGGAAATCTTCCCCCCCCCCCCACCCAACATTATTTTATCTTCCTACACATGTTTACATACTTTATATGAGGTGGGGGGGAGGATTTCTACATACTATCATGTACTAGGAAATATTCCCCCCCACCCAACAATATTTCATCTTCCATACACAAGTAAATTGTTCTCTGCTTAATTTTCATATTTTTCTAAATTCTGAAGAAAAGCGTGACGTACGTAACAGCAAATTATAATCGTTTCCGACTATCAGCTGTTGAACCATGTTTTTGGGTGCGAATTCAGCAGAGATATGGTAATTAAGCTGGTAACAATTTTAGTACTTACAATATCATGAGGGGGGGGGGGGGATTTCCTAGGAAATCTTCCCCCCACCCGACATTATTTGATCTTCCATACACAAGTACTTACAATATCATGAGGGGGGGGGGGGGGGGGGTATTTCCTAGGAAATCTTCCCCCCCACCCGACATTATTTGATCTTCCATACACAAGTACTTACAATATCATGAGGCGGGGGGGGGGGGGTATTTTCCTAGGAAATCTTCCCCCCCACCCAACATTACTTTATCTTCCATACACAAGTACATACAAGTCATGATATTGTATGTACTTGTGTATGGGAGATGAAATATTGTTGGGTGGGGGGGAATATTTCCTAGAAATCCTCCCCCCCCCCGTCATGTATTGTATGTACTTGTGTATGGAAGATAAAATAATGTTGGGTGGGGGGGGGGAATATTTCCTAGGAAATCCTCCCCCCCCCCCCCACGTCATGATATTGTATGTACTTGTGTATGGAAGATAAAATAATGTTGGGTGGGGGGGAAGATTTCCTAGGAAATCCTCCCCCCCACCCCCCCAGATAAAATAATGTTGGGTGGGGGGGAAATATTTCCTAGGAAATCCTCCCCCCCCCCGTCAGGATATTGTGTACTGTGTATGGAAGATAAAATTTTTGGGTCGGGGGGGGGGGAAGATTCCAGGAAATCCCCCCCCCCCGTCAGTTTGTATGTATTTTGAAAATGGAAGATAAAAATAATGTTGGGTGGGGGGGGAATATTTCCTAGGAAATCCTCCCCCACCCCCAACGTCATGATATAGTATGTACATGTGTATGGAAGATAAAGTAATGTTGGTGGGGGGGAAGAATTTCCTAGGAAATCCTCCCCCCCCCCCACGTCATGATATTGTATGTACTTGTGTATGGAAGATGAAATAGTTGTTGGGTGGGGGGAATATTTCCTAGGAAATCCTCCCCCCCCTCATGATATTGTATGTACTTGTGTATGGAAGATAAAATAATGTCGGGTGGGGGTTGATAGTGTGGTACATATAGGGGTTGATAGTGTGGTACATATAAAAGCACAATATTTGTTTAGGAGTGAATTTTGATCAATAAAGACACAACTGAGTACGCTTTTGACTACAAAATAACAATAATAAAAAAATAAAAAATAAAAAATAAAAATAAAAAAAATAATTGGTGGGGGGGAATATTTCCAGGGTGGGGGGGAAGATTTCCTAGGAATATACCCCCCCCGGGGGGGAAGATTTACCTGGAAATCTTCCCCCGGAAAGATTTTCAGGGGTGCTGAGTTCCCCCCGGGGGGGAAGATTTTCAGGGGTGCACCCTGAAAATGTTCCCCCCCGGGGGGGAAGATTTTCAGGGGGGAAGATTTCCTATGACACCGGAATGAGCATTTTCTACAGCCATGGTCAAACAGTACGTGCTGTACATTTGAACACGGCTGTAAGCGGTGTCAAACAATGGCAGTCATGTAACAATATACAGTTTGTATACTCACTGTGGAATTTACAGATCAGGGTGGCGTCCTTCTCCTTATTGGCAAATTCTGTATCTTCGAGCTGAACGTCCACAGTAGGCGGTAAAAACATGGATTTCTTCCCCTTTCCCTGCGACTTTGGCCGTACTGAAATCACCAACATATCTCGTGAAGAGGCTGACAGTTTTTATCCAAGTATTAATAACAGTATATATGGAATGTGAAGGAATGTATATGTCATACAAGTAAAGCACTATACAGTATACTAAAACTCATGGAATTGTATCTTGCAACGCACAAATTATATCCTATAACTTATGAAATTGTATCTTGTACATGACAGAATTTGTATCATTTAACAGTCAAAATTCTATTACATTGTACTACGATTGATTCGCTGTCGCATACCATTATTATATAATATGAAATTCTTTACTATGTTGGCCACTTAAAATCAAGATAAAAACAAACAAAAAAAAATCATCGGAAGTTCGTATTTGCAGCTACATCAGGAAAACAACACTCAACATTTTGACACAGGTTTGTGCTTATTGTTCATATGTGGCTGTGACTGGAGAAATGGGGCTTATGGGTTTTGTGACCAGTGTAGATCCAGATCAGACTGTGCATCTGCACAGTCTGATCAGGATCTGCACTGTTCGCAATTCAATCAATGAAACAACAGTCGTTATCGGGCTACAGGAGTGTGCTATTTGATCAGGAGCTACACTGGTCACAAAAGACAGATCAAAATACACTAGCCTGGTATTCTATCAGGTAACATTTTATGCTGCGAAATGCGCAAGTGTAATGTTGTTTTTTGTAGAAAATAATGCACATGTGTTTACATTGCATCATTGGATTGTCATTAGGTAACGTCATGTGACATTGTTTGACCACTGAAAAGTAGTTTACCCTTTCCACACCCAAGGCCTGTATAGTGGTATTGGCAAACAGTATAGATCCGGATGAGCCAGCTCGTGACGAGCCATCTCATCCAGATCTGCACTTCTTACAAGTAATTTTCATGTTTTATAAAAAAAAAAAAAAACCTTTTTATAAATGGACTAGTCTGAAAATCATTTTGTGAGGTTGGATTGGTTGCAAAATTAACATATCAAAATCCATTCCAGTTACTTAGGGGTGAAAGGGTTAAAACAAGAAAATGTGGCCTGTTGGCACACAAACGACCCCGTTGACAGATTGGAGAAACTCAGGCAAACTTATTAACCAGACACACAAACGGACACACTGACACAGTTCAAACACAGGTGGAAGACTCGGACTTATGACACCAAAAGAAATGCCTATTAAAAAAATCCCATTACCCCACCCACCTGGTATCGTACTGTACATGACGTTAATATAATATATAGTACTGTATGAGACCAAGTGGGTGGGGTAATGGATTTTTTTGTAATGTTGTAATTAACACAATTCCCTAACATTTGATTGGTCCGTAGCAAGTCTCTGTCCAAAATTGATATCCCAGTAAACTGATATCCCAGTAAACTCTCATGCCGAACTACTTTCCGTAACCGTGAGGCGCAGTTAAAATGCTGGAATTATAAGGAATGAATGGCATTTTTGTGGAATTTATCGGGAATATAAACTTGGAAAAGTCGCGGGAATACTGGACGAGGCCTTCCGGCCTTCGTCCAGTATTCCCGCGACTTTTCCAAGTTTATACCCCGATAAATGCCACAAAAAGGCCATTCATTCCTATGATACCTCAATTCCCTGAAGAATGGTATTCTCTATGTGTGTGGTCATTAACTCACCGAATACTTCCAGGTCCGCGGTGGCCGTAGCCGACCCCACCGAGTTCTTGATCGTACAGACCACTGTTCCATTGTCCTCAGGTTTCACGGTCGATATTTCCAACATGTGGATCTCCTTCTCCACGTAGATCTGACAATAGAACAGGGTAGGTTTGAAAATATGAAACATTAGGCCCAACGATCACGAGTCTCTCAGAATTTAGCTGTTGGAATTGTGTATAATCATAGAGATTATCAACATGTGGATCTCATTCTCCACGTAGATCTAACAATAGAGAAGGATATGTTTGAATATATGAAACATAGGTCCAACCATCAAGAATTACCCATCTAAATGTTGATGGAATTGTGTTGTTAGCTGTTGGAATTGTGTATGATCAAGAGATTTCCAACATGTGGATCTCATTCTCTGGTTAGATCTGACAACAAAGAAGGGTAGGTTTGAAGGTATGAAACATTAGGTCACACCATCATGAACCGTTCCATCCAAATGTTGATTGAGTGTCTCAGCTGTTAGAATTGTGTAGAGATTATCAACATGTGGATCTCATTTTCCGCGTAAATCTGACAATAAAAAAGAGTAGGTTTGAAAATATGAAACATTAGGCACAACCATCATGAACAGGGCTTCTAAAATTTCAGAATGCCAATCGGTCCGGACGTAATCTGGTCTGGACGTAGCCGGCCCAAAGGAGCCGGTACGATATTGGAGTGCTACCGCCGCTCCCCTCCCCCCCCCACCCCTCCGCCGCGCCTCAAAACTCAAAATATTGTTTTTTTCTAATACTGTAAACATGTTTTGGCAGCATATGAGAATCGTCTCCTAAGACAAGTGTTATGTGTCCTGTTGGGGACACGTTACAATCTCTCGTTTTTTTATTACTGATGGTTAACACGTTTTGGTCTTCGCAAGTCGCATAATATACAATAAGTCCAGTTTTGTCGGATCAAGTCGTACATAATATGCACGTGCGGTTGTAATCATTATTGACTATGATGTGATGGAGGGTGAGACATCAAAGGTTACAAAGTCATGCCGAACTGACCTTTGATACACGCCGACGTGATGTCAACATATTTATCCATTTTGGGACACTATTAGGCATGGAACACGGATATGCCCCGGATATGTGTCATAAAATTGACATTACTTCGTGTCAACATCGTTACATTTACACGGTTGATACGGAAATAGCAGCAAATAGGTAATTTTTCTCGGACCGATTTTTTAGACTAGTTTTCAAATCTCGGTCCAGAACCGATAAACTGAAAATTTTAGAAGCCCTGAATTGATGAACCACTACATCCACATGTTGTTGGAGTGTCTCTGACAGCATTTAGCTGTTTGAATTGTGTATAAACATATAGATTTCCAACATGTGGATCTCATTCTCCACGTGTGACAATAGAAAAGGTTTGAAAATATGAAACGTAAGGTCACACCATCATAAACCGCTGCATCAAAATGGATGATCATAGAGACATGTGAATGCCAGTCTCCACGTATCTCTGAGAGCGGAAACATGAAGTAGGTTTCACTGAATGGAGAAAAGAATGAAGACTGACAATATACATAGAGAGTATCAGGAAAAAATGTGCAGGAATTCTGAGGCCTAAAAAATGTGAATTGCAGGCTGAAAAATTTGGGGTAGGTCAGTCAACTTTTTCTCTTTTTCTTCCCTAATTATTTTTTGTACTGCAATATTTCTGTCAACATTGTGTTAAAATAAAGCGTTTGATCATGATGTTGTTTTTGTTGTGGTTGTAAATGGTGTGTTTTAAAGAAATTGTTTCAAACAACAAGAATAGAGTTATCCCAAATAATAAATTATGGTCGGGGACAAAAGAATACGATCGGTTGGGTAACAGGAAGCCTTATAGAAGCCTTATCAACTAGACATCAAAGAACACTAGGTTGCTATGCTTCTATATCTATTCCTTTTATTTGCATAGATTGAGTCAAACTTAACATTTCTGGAACAAACAATTAAATATATTTTCACCCACCTTGTATCTGCCTTCATTGGTCAGGGTCTTGTCATTGAGCGTCCATTTCAGTTCTGTCTGGGGTGATCCTTCGAACATGGCCTTGAACTTCGCGGTCTCGCCTTCATTGATAAACTGTCGCCGTGGCGTTGTCACAAATTCCGGCGCCTTTTCCTTCACTGGTGGGGGCGGCTTCTTGAGTAGCTTACTGTGAATAATTATAGGTTATTTGATTTGTATGTGGATATATTCCGCAGTGCACGATATTGCACGACTTTAGGAGCGGAACGAGTGGCATACAAATCACATAACCTTTTTATCATATACGTACATAATTCACAATTTCTATGCGCTTCATTAAGTATACAAAATAAAAACAAAATAAACAAATTAGTGATGATTTAGAAGGAACTATTTTGCTATGTGAAGTGTAGTTCCAGCACTGATCAATACGAACTCACGAGACGTCAATATGGAAAAATATTGATGTATTGCGTTCCATTGGGAAACAAAAGTATGTACATGTATATTATAATTAGATGCTGTGTGATATAATATATGGCTGTGGCTGGAGAAATGGCGCGTATGAGTGTTGCGACCAGTGAAGATCCAGATCAGCCTGTGCATTCGCACAGTCTGATCAGGATCTCCAATGTTTGCCATTCCATCAATGAAGCATCTGCGATTATGCTTCTAACAATCTATATATATATATATATATATATATATATATATATAGATAGTTACAGTGTAGATAATGTATTTTTAAATTATACAGATCATTATCAGATAATGGGGCTGTGCTATTTGATCAGGAACTACACTGGTAACAAATCCCATAATCCCCATTTCTCCAGTCACAGCCACATATATGACTGTGACTGGAGAATTGGGCTTATGGCAGTTGTACTGTGAAGTTTCTAATATATAGCAGAACAGATTGATTGATTGATTGATTGATTGCTTGCTTGATTGATTGATTGATTGATTGATTGATTGATTGATTGTCTATATGTGTGCATGTATTTACCATTGAGCATTGACTTGCTGATCTTCCATTTCACGTATTACTATATAGAATATTAATTATTAAAAACTTCCAGCTTTGAAATTCCACAAATAATATTCCTCAACTGCAGTCATGGTAAACTGTATGCCTAAAATACAATTGCATTTGCTCTGCTTTTGGGATAACGATGTCTATGAAACTTTTTCGGATAAAAAAATCCTATTTTCTTTATTTCATCTCAAAAGTATATGTTGTTACCACTCATTTGAACCGTCCTTGACGAGACAGTTCAAATGAGTGGTAACAACATATACCTTTATGGAGAAATAAACAAAATATGAGATTTTTTCAACAAAAATTACCTCCCCATCCTGCAAACAATACAGGTCAAAGAAACCCAGGTATACCAAAGTTTACATTGCCTATATCTGTGCATGTATTTACCATTGCCAGTTGATTTGCTGACCATCCATTTCGTATAATAATATAGAAATAAGCCAGAATATTAATTATTAAACACTTCCTGCTTTAGAATTCCTTAAATTTCATTCCTCAACCGCAATTGCAATGTCTCTGCTTTTTGAATAACGATGTCTACAGCGATACCTGTATTATGTACTGCATCCCTAATAAAATATTCAAAAGATCATTTGCATATAACCAAAAGAAGATGCCTGTGGCATAATATCGTTGAGCAAGAATTGCCACAGCCATATGTCGAGGATTAGCAACGAGAAAAGTTGGTAATTAAGTTATTGTGCTTCTACACAGTCGAGTTTAGATTTTAACCCATCTTTCTTTCGTGGAAATATCTGATTATTTCCTTATTTCTCACACAAAGTGTATGTTGTTACCACTCAGTTGAACCGTCTCGTCGACACGGTTCAACTGAGTGGTAACAACATATACTTTTGATGAGAAAAAAGAAAAAATGAAGAAAACATAATCTGAATTTTATGAAAATTGAAATCCATGCCCCCTCTAGACATAAATCCTGGATCCGCCCCTGGCATACGTACCATAGATTCTTTATATTTCTCCAGAAATTAGTTATATACGTGTGTTGATGCATGTTTATATAGATAGCAGCACTATCCTTTAAACATATTGTGGTTAGAGTTTGCATATAATTAACTTGGTCAAAAACTACCTTAGGCGATGGAGAAATAAACAAACTAATCAGATTATTTTCAATAAAAATGTTTTATCCACAGTTTTCAATGGGTCAGAAAGGAATTAGAAACAGCAGCCGACATTTGCGTTCAAGCCTCGTCTCAAACATCCTTCTACAGTCTACACTCGTTTACTCAAAATCCAGGAGACTGAGGAAAATACTCAAGTTAACACAAAATGGAGTTAACAAGAGTTATTATGTAGAAAAATATGTGCCAAAATAACACTAAATATTTGGACACCATTTATTTGGGGAAACGCATAAAAATATATGGTTTTCCCACAACAGTGAGCGTGCCAATATTTAGGTTTATATGGCGATACTGGTTTCATCACAATAACAATGTATTTGGATACAGTTTGTTTTGGGAAACCCCTATTTAATAGGGATTTTCCCAAAGCAAACTGTGTCCGAATATTTAGGGTTATTACAGTACTTGGGACGAAGAATTTTACTTCGAGTTATGAGTAGTTTGACTTAAGAGAGTTTGAGATAACGAGGGTCCACTGTATGCCTCTTACAATGAGGAATTCAATGGCCCAGTTATGTACGTTATTTCTATACACATCCGTGTGGTGTAGGACAACCATTTGGCGGTATTTATTTATTGAAACTAAATTACTATCTTCAGATCTCAGGGGAGGTAATTAGGGTAAGGGTTAGTGTTATATGTGAAACTTTTCAAGGGTTTGGGTTAGCCCGTACATACGCCAAGTAGTTGTCCACACCAAACCTACAAGAAACGGTTGTCCGATAGGCCCAGTTATGTACTTACCCGGTATTTGGGTCAACATGGAAGTCAACTGAAATAGAAACAAATACATTATTTCTACACTCGCTGATATACGGAGCCCCGCAGGGGACGTAGGATTCTTTATTTTTATTAATTCGTTCCCACGAAATAACAATTCGTTCCCACGAATTAACAATTTGTTCCCTTAATTTAACAATTTGTTCCCACAAAATAACAATTTGTTCCCACGGGAACAAATTGTTAATTTGTGGGAACAAATTGTTATATTGTGGGAACAAATTGTTAATTTGAGGGAACAAATTGTTATATCGTGGGAACGAATTGTGGAACAAATTGTTATATCATGGGAACGAATTGTTAATTTGAAGGAACAAATTGTTAAATCGTGGGAGCGAATTGTTAAATTGAGGGAACAAATTGTTATTTTGTGGGAACGAATTAATAAAAAAAAATTCACGTCCAATGCGGGGCTCCGTACTGATACAACTATTAACCCTTACAATGAGGAATTCAATTTTTTATTTTTGTCGTCTGCTGTTATTTTATATTTTCCATTTTTCTCATCAAAACCATGGTTTGACAACACTTTAGAATCATCTCCATTGAAAATGATTCTAAGGTGTTTTCATTGAGAAAGAAGACAAAATAATAAACAACAGCATATATAATACGACAATTTATGTTTCCCAAATTCTAAGAGTTAATATTCGTCATTTTCAATGATCATTTTTCAAGTCGATGATTCAGAAAATTATAACCCATTACGATTACTACGACACATACATTTTGTAAATACGCACAATGGTATCATGAATTGGACTAATCGGACATAAAAATAAGAATCAGTT
The DNA here is from genome assembly GCA_029237695.1 of Conchocele bisecta. Taxonomy (NCBI): domain Eukaryota; kingdom Metazoa; phylum Mollusca; class Bivalvia; order Lucinida; family Thyasiridae; genus Conchocele; species Conchocele bisecta. The sequence continues at coordinate 46,481,751 of CM055280.1, read as the reverse complement.
TATCTAATTGGTCAATTACAACGTATTTACGTTTTAAAAATATATTTAGTGACAATATTTGTGAATGTAGTTCCTGACTATTGAAGGTCATTAATGGGCCAATTCCCGCCCTTTAATATAAGACATTGCTATTAAACCCCGGTAAAAATGACAATTGAGATTTTGGTGGAATTTCATTGAAAGAGTTGGACAAAATAAAACTAGTGAAATGTCAAAGAAATATCAAAGAAATATCACTTCTTTCAATGAAATTTCAATGAAATTTCACTGAAATTTGATAAAAATATGCAAATTGTCTAAAATATCAATATTTCACAAAATTCCACTGAATTTATAAATTTCACTGAAATATCTATGTAATTTTCACTGGGGAATGTCATGTGAAGTGAATATCTCTAAACCGAACACCCAGGCATAGTGACTGGCTTCGCTGTTATTTATATGCAATGGTAACATCTTTTCATGATTGCAAAACTGTGTTGGAGTGCTTATATAGCTGGGGCATGTTACACTAAACTTCGTACAACTAAAATGTTCATAAGTGCAAAATTATGATAGTCTGTAAATTTCACATTAACAATGTTTTCTTGTAAACAATTACTGGATTTACATTTATTGAGCATAGGCTGCATATGCAGCCTATGCTCAACAAATGTAAATCCATCAATTGAAATTCACAGACGATCCTAAATTTGCACTTACAAACATTTTAGTCGTACGAAGTTTAGTGAAACGGCCCCCTGAACTGTAGTGGAAGGTCTTCTAACATGCCTAGCTTAAACTTATGTTGCTGTGACTGGAGAAATGGGGCTTATGGGATTTGTGACTTCGGTAGCTCCTTGTCAAATATCAGACTCGTGTTGCCTGATAACGATCTATGTTACTTGTTAGAAGCAATGACAGGTGTTTCATTGATCGAATGGCGAACATTGTAGATCCTGATCAGACTGATCTGGATCTACACGGCTCGCAAAACCCATAAGCCACATTTCTCCAGTGACAGCCACATTTTATAATGTATGTATGATACTATATACTGTATACTGTATACTGTATACTGTATTTAAGCCAAGCATAGCCCAGAGTGAAAGTGAAAGTGAATGGGTTTAACGTCCCAGCAATAGCTAAGGTCATATAGAGATGGGACCACAGTTTAAAGTCTCATCCCACAGACCAGTGGGATGGAAATACTATGAATGTATTTTTGATGCCCAAGGCGAGGTTTGAACCCATTACCTCTGGATTGGGAGTCAGGTGTTCTACAACCGATCCCTCCCTCTCTGCTTTTTGTTTGTTTGTTTGTTTGCTCGGGTTTAACGGCCTATCAACAGCTATGGTCATTTAAGGCCGGGTCAATGGGAATAGTACTAAATCCCATATATTACCTGTACAAGTACACGTACATGTTCAAGTACATGTACAAATTGGGGGGAAGAACTTAGAATAATCCTGATCTGATGCCAGGTCCTTACCACACCAGAATCACTTGGCCCCCTCCCAAAAGCAGTAGGATCAGTAATAATCTTACTACTTTTATAATGGGCAATAACCCAATTCAACTCTCAGGTAACTAAAGAGCCAAAGTTAAAACGTACTTGAGGGCCAAACTTCTAAAATGTTTGTAAGTGCAAAATTATGATAGTCTGTAAATTTCACATTAACATTGCTTTCTTGTAAATAATTATTGGATTTACATTTATTGAGCATAGGCTGCATATGCAGCCTATGCTCAATAAATGTAAATCCAAAAATAACATTATAGTTGTAAGAAGTTTAGTGAAACAGGCCCCAGCCCTCTCTGGTACAATATGAAATAGAGGTACTTACGGGGTACTTATAGAGGCCAAATAGAGGTACTTATAGAGGCAAAACCAGCCTTCTCTGGTACAAATAAACAATATGAAATAGAGGTACTTACGGGATCCGGAGCCTTCATCAAAACTTCTAGTTCGACTGGTTCCTGAAAGTAGACAAGGAAACACCTTTGAACATCAGGTAAATACAAAACCATGCAAGATAACCATCGTACCCGAAAACCATGTAAATCTGAAAACAAGATAAAAAGTGAATACCCTTGTGAAAGGCAATATATGTGCCTGTAATGCCATAGAAAAGTACTTCGGTTCTCAGACAAGGGGCTTGCAGAATGATAGACAACATATAAAATGCTGAAAACGCAGGAAATTTTCTGACGCTGCGATATCTGAGAAACAAAGTACTTTTTTTTTATGGCCTAATATTAAACTACCTTAAACTGTCTCAACATGTCTGCTTTCAAAACACATATGTTAGTAACCATATACTGCTATACAGTTTTAACCGTTACAGTGCTGAATTAAAATTTGTCGTCTGCTGTTTATTTATTTTTTTCTTATCAAAAACATGCTTTGACAGCACTTTAGAATCATTTCTAAAAAGCTGCTAAACCATGTTTTTATTTAGAGAAAAATACAAAATAAGAAACAACAGCAGACGACAATTTTGTTCCAGCCCTCTAAGCGTTAACATGGGGTATAATGAGCGAATATGAGAAGTAATGTAAACCAGGAAAACTGTCCTAAACGCTTGAAAGATGCATCGGAATATGCATGCAGAAGGTGATTTTATAGATCATTTCAAAATGTATATCAAATTTTTGATACAAAAAATGAAAATAAAAAATAATTATCTTAATTATACACGAAAGTACATGTTGTTACCACTCATTTGAACTGTCTCATCGAGACGGTTCAAATGAGTGGTAACAACATATACGTTTGAATAGAAATAAGAAAAATAGCAAAATTATATCAAGTTTTTCATACCCCATATTGGATGTTCAGCATGAACCGAGTCTTCACATGAATACAAAACTGAATATTATTATGATTTCTATTTTAAGTATCAATAAGTACATCTTCCTTCCTGTCATAATGGATGAGGGTTATATTACACAATGCCACATTCATATTCTGGATTCAACAAAAGGATACATATTCTTATTTCTCCAGTAAGGAGACCCCATGTGTAGATGTAATGAATGTAAATTGTGGGGAAACTATAATACCCTTAACTATAGTGCAGTGGTTCCTGTCTAAACCAGACACCCTGGGGAGCCCCCAGGGTGTCTGGTTTAGACAGGTCCCACTGTAATTCTGGAATACGAGCCCTCCAACACATGCCTGTGTGTGTTGCAATCATGAACACACATTAACATCAGATATAAATGTCAGTGATACCAATCAAATTAGACAAACATATGTGCTTTCGGTTTAGAGAGGTTCACAGTCTATCTATGCCACGTATAAAACATGGGTGTGAATTGAGAAATAAGGCAAGATATGAAAGCAACAGCAGACGACAATTGTTGTGAGTAGCAGTCTAAGGGTTAATTATGCACAGAAGTACATGTTGTTACCACTCATTTGAACCGACTCATCGAGACGGTTCAAATGAGTGGTAACAACATATATGTTTGAATAGAAATAAGAAATATAGCAAAATTATATAAAATTAGACAAACATATGTGTTCCACTGTACTCAATTCAGCCTATCTATGTCACGTATAAAACATGGGTGTAAATCATATATACGGTAATAATTGAAATGAAATACCTGCAATTTATTTCTTTATTATACCATTCTATGCCTGCTCATATTGCGATCATTCCCTAGAGAGATCATTCCTATCAATTTGCCAATTAACTAAATAAATAAACGATGACTAAAAATATAATCTCATTGTAAGCCATGAAAAATCATCTATATTAATCCTTTGAATGCGGGGAATGAATAATGTCGTCTGCTGTGGTGGTTTTTTTCAAACTTGTAAGCGAACAAGGCAATCGCTGAAGTGTTTCACATTCACTAAACAAGGTGATTGCCAGTAAGGTCAAGGTGGTCGGATTAGCTCAGTAGGTAGAGCGTCTGACTGCAGATCGGGAGACCCCGGGTTCGATTCCCACCTCTGCTCTGTCCCGAATGGTTGATTCGGCGTGTCCTTGGGCAAGACAACTTCGTGCTAGACATGCAAGGTCATCGAGCCAGTGCCGTCGTTAAATCAAAGCATTTACATTTAGGTCAAGGTCACCAAGGTCAAGTTGACAATATGACAAAGTCCAATATTATTGATATAATGGTCACGGTCACCAAGGTCAATGTCACACAAATGACACTTGTTGGATAGCCATCAAAGTGAGGGAGCTATTGATGAAGTTTGGTAATGATCCGACTAACAGATCAGGAGATATTCAACATCCAAAATTATTGACACAAAGTGAAGGTCACCGAGGTGACAGTCAAGGTCACCAGAATGACACAGGATGGATAAGCTATCAATGCGAGGAAGCTATTTATGAAGTTTGGTAATTATATGACTAACAGATCAGGAGATATTTAACATTTGGACGGACATCCAAAATTATTGACATGAAGGTCAAGGTCACCATGGTGACTGGGTGGATAGCCATCAATGTGAGGAAGCTATTGATGAAGTATGATAAGAATCCGATTAACGGATCGGGAGGTATTCAACACTTGGATGTATGCACAAATTGATTGACACAAAGGTTAAGGTCACCAAGGTGAAGGTTAAGGTCACCCGAATGACAGTGGGTGGATAGATATCAATGTGAGGAAGCTATTGATGAAGTCCGACTAACAATTCAAGACATATGGGAAATTTGGCTACATCCAAAATTTACATCCCAAATTGTTGACGACGACGACGCCGCCGGAACTGTGACCACTATGTCTCACTTTCCATTATCGTGGTTGAGAAAATAAAAATCATCTATATTTATATATTTTCTATATTAATTAATCCTTTGAATGTGGCATGGAAAATGAAAAATATCGTCTGATATGGCCGTTAAATAATCAAATTTATTTGCTAGTAAACATGTGGTCAAAGCACATACTTTTACAGTGAAATACTTGTTAGACCAAGGCTATTTTTGTGACAACTGACCGCTCTTATTTTTTTTGTCGTCTGCTGTTTCTTTTCTATTTTCCATTTTTATCATCAAAAACATGCTTTGACAGCACTTTAGAATCATTTCCATTGGAAATCATTCTGAAGTGCTGTCAAACCATGTTTTTATTAAGAAAAAATGCAAGATATAACAACGGCAGACGACAATTGTTGTGTGTATTTTTGTGACCACTGACCGCTCTCTCTTACTCTCCCTTACCCTCAACAAAACGGCTTTAATCCAATTCTGAACGCACCATGTAACTATTGAAAATTGCAAGTATTGAATTACCTGATACATTAACAAATATATTAACCCTTAAACCGCTATCTTATTTTTTTGGTCGTCTGCTGTTTCTTTTCTATTTTCCATTTTTATCATCAAAAACATGCTTTGACAGCACTTTAGAATAATTTACAACATGCTTTGACAGCACTTTAGAATCATTTCCAGTGCTGTCAAACCATGTTTTTATTGAGAAAAAAGGTAAGATATATCAGCAACAGCAGACGACAATTGTTGTGTGTAGCGATCTAAGGGTTAAACTACTACCAGTACATGTACATGCATTTTGAATATTTTATTTTTATATTTTCATCATTTCTTATCAGAAGTATATGTCGTGACCACTCATTTGAACCGTCTCACAGAGACGGTTCAAATGGTGGTCACGACATATACTTCTGATAAGAAATAAAACATTTAAATTTTTCACCAGTAAAATGGTCTCCTCCAAATGTAATGAATACAAATTACCTTTCTCCATAATACATAATTCCACAGTCACAGGTGGCTCCATATCTAGGTTACAAATCCTTAAAACTCGTCATAAATATATAAAATCTTTAAAACTCTTCATTAAATTATCAAATCCTTGAAACTCTTCATTAAATTGATATATCAAAATTTATACAGCCACAAAAACTAACACCGATCATTTATGGCCAATTGTTCGGATGAGATTAGTCAATTTTAAAGACCTTACAAGTTTCTGTCAATATTTACTTACCGGTAATATCTGTTACGATTAAAATATGAAAAGCACACCTGATGCACATAAAAGACAAACTAAATCACGCACAATACAAAGCATGTGTGTATATTTTAGTAATCCTTACAATATTACTGATATATCAGATTTAAAGCCCTTCCATTTTTTTCACACTTACGGTAAAATATTGTATTATATACAAGTGTACTTGGAAATAAGATTGAATAAGAAGATGTAACTAAGCTGATTTTATCAACATATTTTAACTATGTATGTGGCATTCTTTTTTCTGGTAAGTGATTCACATAATACTAATTATAATCTTTTGACCTTACTCTCAACAAAACAGCTTTAATCCAATTCTGAACGCACCATTTAACTATTGAAAATTGCAAGTATTGAATTACCCGATACATTAACAAATATATTAACCCTTAGACCGCTATCTTATTTTTGTTGTTGTCTGTTGTTTATTTTCTATTTTCCATTTTTATCATCAAAAACATGGTTTGACAGCACTTTAGAATAATTTACAACATGCTTTGACAGCAGTTCAGAATAATTTCCATTGGAAATGATTCTGAAGTGCTGTCAAACCATGTTTTTATTGAGAAATAAAGCAAGATATAAAAGCAACAGCAGACGACAATTGTTGTGAGTAGCGGTCTAAGAGTTAATAATTAGGCTGAAACAAAACTGTCAGTCCAAACAAGACCAGTATTCATTTCATACATTAATCTTAAAAAAACAACATCATATTAAAAATAAAACACTCGCCTCCTTGGCAATGGTGAACTTACATTATAATTTAAAGCAGAAACAAAGAATATTTTTCAGCTGAAAAATGGTGAATCTTCAGATTTAAATGGATTTATGCCCATTCAGCATTTGGAACATGACGTCACGTTAATGCTTTAATGTTTATCAACGTCAATAGTTTGCATACAATTTGGTTCAACACGTGTTGCCAACTGATGTTGATGCATCCATGATAAACTATCCAATCGGCATTCTAATTAATGTCTTCATCGGCAAAATAATTACCGCATGAAAACATACATCTATCTAGTTCCCTGTAAGCTCCTGATAAGAGTATTATTATATTTCAAATTAAATGCATATTTTACTTTTACAAATGTATTATTGATTACTTCCTTATTAAATAGGGAGCAAATGATAAACAAAAAAATCACTTATTTGAGCCGCAAAAAGCATTTTGCAGCTCAACTAAGTAAATTTTCAACTTTATTACAGTATTTTCACTACTAAATTTGAAAATTGATGTGTATTTTCACATTGCTGTGAGTATTTTGTACTCCCACTTTTGATAATCAATGCGTATTCTGCTAAAACAAGTGCGTAAAATACACCAATACTCACCTTATCTGGAGCTCTGCATTATAGGAATGAATGGCCTTTTTGTGGAATTTATCGGGGTATAAACTTGGAAAAGTCGCGGGAATACTGGACGAAGGCATTTGATTGGTCCGTAGCAAGTCTCTGTCCAAAATTGATATCCCAGTAAACTGATATCCCAGTAAACTCTCATGCCAAACTACTTTCCGTAACCGTGAGGCGCAGTTAAAATGCTGGAATTATAAGGAATGAATGGCATTTTTGTGGAATTTATCGGGAATATAAACTTGGAAAAGTCGCGGGAATACTGGACGAGGCCTTCCGGCCTTCGTCCAGTATTCCCGCGACTTTTCCAAGTTTATATCCCCGATAAATTCCACAAAAAGGCCATTCATTCCTTATAATTCCAGCATTTGAAATAAATTCATCAAGAAAATGTGTTTATTTTCCGTTTTCTTCAGAATTATTTTAAATGCGCCTCACGGTTACGGAAAGTAGTTTGGCGTGGGAGTTTACTGGGATATAAATTTTGGACAGAGACTTGCTACGAGCCAATCAAATGTTAGGGAATTGTGTAAATATTTTTGTGCTGGAATTATTAGGTAACAATGACGATCAAACCGAAGGTACATGCTTCTGTTTTTGTACCAGAGAATAATTTTTTTCTTTGACATGTCCCAATTTTGTCTTTACAAATCAAATACTTTATAATTATATATAACCATTATTATGTAGTAAGTTGGCAAAAATATAACAAATAACATGTCCGACAAGTTCAAACTTCGCGAACTTAAAGCCAGTACATTTACAGGTCATAAAACATTATTTTGTATAAAAACGCACATTATATCGTCGACCTATCCTGTAATCAATTTAATTTGACATATTCACAAAATAATCGCCTTTTAATGTCCCAAAGCAATGTCCTTCGGAAGTCATGCCCTATAATGGTTGGGCAGAGATTAATGACATTGGTGAACTAAATTTTTGACGTCTGCTGTTTTTTTATTTTCCTATTTTTATGATCAAAGGCCCGGATTGACGGCACTTTAGAACCATATTTTATCAGGATCTCCCCTGTTTGCCATTCAACTAGAGAAATATGCTTGGTGTTCTGTAGCCGATTTCACCAACATTGCAAAGTATACTTTTCCGGCAAAGTATACTTTGAGGGAGAAATTTTCAATTTTAGGATAAATTTTTAAATTTTTATTATACTGAATTTATTACAGTATAATAATTCTGTATACTTTTAATCATCAAATATATGCAGTAGTTAGTTCTATATGGAATAATGCATTTCGGGAAAAACAAATGATTACTCCCTCAAAGTATACTTTGCTAGAAAAGTATACTTTGCAATTTTGATGAAATCGGCTGCTGGTGAACTGCTTTAACCTTTACAATGTTGTTGTCTGCTGTTTATTTTTTATTTCCCATTTTTCTCATCAAAGACATGGTTTGACAGTACTTTAGAATCATTTCCAATGGAAATGATTCTAAAGTGCCGTCAAACCATGTTTTTATTGAGAAAGAAGGCAAAATATAAAACAACAGCAGACGTCATTTTACGGTTCCCGCATTCTAAGTGTTAATGACAAAGTTACCAAAATGTATATGTATATGTGTACCATAATACTGCCGAGTGTTGGGATATATATTTACATTTTTTGGCTACCAAAGGGACTCCCGGTATATAGTTTTTTGCTTATTATGATCATTGAAATACCAGTTGCAGTGGGACCTCTCCAAACCGTACACCCTGGGAAGATATAAAACATAAAACAAAATGTAAAACAACAGCAGACGGCAATTTACTTTTCCGGCATTACAAGGTACAAGGGTTGAAGATCTGTATCAAACGGCATGCAAATATTGTTGGGTCTGCTACACTAGTTCTGAAAGTTGTCGTCGACCATTTGCTAAAAGCCAGCAAGCAAAGTACAGTCTACCCTATATATTCTTAACCCTTACAAGGCGGGAACCGTAAATAGTCGTCTGTTGTTGTGTCATATTTTCTCTTTTTTCTCTCAAGAAAAACATGGTTTGACATCACTATAGAGTCATTTCCAATGGAAATGAATCTAAATTGCTGTCAAACCATGTTTTTCTTGAGAAAGCTGTAAATTAAAAAATAAACAGCAGACGACAAAATTGTATTCAGCATAGTAAGGGTTAAAGGTACATGCCCACTCAGTAGGCACAAAATGTTCTTTATATCAGAGACATCATCCGAGACATTTTCTGGCCAAATAAACATGCATTCACCATTACCCCACGTATTGATTGGCATTATTATACATTTTATATCAGAAGTATATTTCCACACTGGTATCAGTGGTGATAACCGTGTTTCCTTAACATGTTAGTGGACACTACTATTATTCTCTGTATTTATTTTTTGATGTGCAATGATCATGCATACTTTATAATCTGTCGAGAATATTATTTTTTCAGGTGACAAATTTAACTAGTATAAATAATTAAAAAATATCATGCCTCATTTGCATATGGAAATAGCCTGATACCACCGCGATCCACCATCAGTAAAATAAATATTACTAAATAGAGGATATTCATATTTTTGCAACAAATATGATATATATGTTCATCGAGTGGTGTGAAATGTCCATATTGCACGAGTGCCGTTGGGCACGAGTGAAATATGGACATTTCACACCACGAGATGAATATATATGTCATATTTGTTGCAAAAATATGAATATTCTATTTATTATATACCAATCCATGGAAATTAGCAGTTTTTTAGACTGTATACGGTAATGAATGTGTATTTGCAGCCTATTTGCGCTGCAGTGCGCGTTATGAATATAGATAGCGGAAGTAGTCGTATTTTCACCGGAAGTTGTTTATTTCATCGATGTGAACATATGACTTTTATTTGCATCGTATAACATGGGTATTTCATGGGTAGGTATATAATAAATGATTATATCTGTATAGCGGCCACTCATAATTTTTAGAACAGGTGGAATAGTGACACAATTATACACTTATTTCATTCCTATAAAGAATATTTTGCACCGAGTGGGCATGTACCTTTAACCTTAGTGTTGTTGAGACTATTGGTGACCAAAACAAGATGTACCCTGAAGATAGACAGATTCTGACGGTTGTTGAGACTATTGGTGACCAAAACAAGATGTACCCTGAAGATAGACAGATTCTGACGGTTGTTGAGACTATTGGTGACCAAAACAAGATGTACCCTGAAGATAGACAGATTCTGACGGTTGTTGAGACTATTGGTGACCAAAACAAGATGTACCCTGAAGATAGACAGATTCTGACGGTTGTTGTTACACAATGGTAATTATGGTCACTTACTTGACCCGATAAACTAAACAGATAAACATAAACAGCTAAATTGCATTGTTAAGATGGGAAGACATTTTAACACCACAGGCATTCACTTAGTTCAACATCATCCAGTTGAGCCAGATTGTAACAAACCATTACCCCACCCACTCCCTAGCTACACCACTGATACCAACAGAGACAGCCAGAAAACCCCAGTGTCTTTAACCCTCACTACGCGAGAGACGAAAATAGTCGTCTGCTGTTTTTCATTTTTGCCTTAATTCTTAACAAAAAACCTGTTTTGGCAACACATGAGAATCGTCTCCTGTGCAGACGATTCTCATGCGCTGTCAAAGCAGGTTTGTATCAAGAAATATTGAAAATAAAACATTTCCAGCAGACGACAAAAGTTAATTCAGCGTAGTAAGGGTTAATTGTGATGTGTTTCACTGTATTTATCTCAAAGGCATATCTCTGTTCATGATTGCAAAACACACAAACATATCTTGAAGTGTCCATATTATATGTATATGCGGGTGTGACTGGAGAAATGGGGCTTATGATTTTCTGACCAGTTTAGATCCAGATCAGCTGCATCCGCACAGTCTGATCAGAATCTGTACTGTTCGCCATTCCATACATGAAACACTCGTCATGCTTCAACAGGCAATGTACCGGTAGATCGTTATCAGGCTACAGGGGCCCGTTTTACTAAACTTCTTACGACTAAAATGTTCGTAAGTGCAAATTTAGGATCGTCTGGAAATTTCAATTGATGGATTTATATTTATTGAGCATAGGCTGCATATGCAGCCTATGCTCAATAAATGTAAATCCAATAATTGTTTACAAGAAAACATTGTTAATGTGAAATTTACAGACTATCATAATGTTGCATTTACAAATATTTTAGTCGTACAAGGTTTCGTGAAATGCCCCGCAAAATGCGCTATTTGATCATGAGTTACACTGGTCACAAATCCCATAATCCTAATTTCTCATATGAGACATGCCATGTGACTTTATAATAATTTACAACATGCTTTGACAGCACTTCTATGGAAATGATTCTGAAGTGCTGTCAAACAGTGTTTTTACTGAGAAATAAGGCAAGATATAAAAGCAACAGCAGACGACAATTGTTGTGAGTAGAGGTCTAAGGGTTAAATATGTTTACAAAATTAACAATATTTCTCATAAATAAAGTCAAAAGTTGACATGCGGAATTTTGTCAACTCTCGATGCCTATTGCGGAAAATATTGTAAATTTTGTAAACGTATTTCATGAAATTACGCAGATGTCCGAAGGAACAAATTCACATGGCGTGTCTCATATTTGGATTACAGTGGAAACTCTCTATATAGGAAACCTTGTCGACCTCCCAGGGTGTCCAGTTTAGAGAGGTTCCCCCTGTACTGGATATTGCGGTTTTACATTTATCATTAGAAAACGTGTGTTTGTGACATTGTGCGGTAATATATATGCATTAATATATGCGTATGTGGTGTGTTGAGAATCAACGTGTATACAACAAGTGTGCATTTGCATATATCACTACCGAAAGTGCATGTCATATACATAGCTAGATGTACCGTATTAACCCTAAATATTCGGACATAATTTGCTTTGGGAAACCCCTATTAAATAGGGGTTTCCCAAAACAAATTATATCCAAATACATTGTTATTGTGATTAGACCACTATTGTCATACTAACCCTAAATATTGGCATGCTCACTATTGCGTGGAAACCATATGTTTCCGCAAATAAATGGTGTCTGAATATTTAGAGTTATTCTGTTACTTAGATATGTTAAAAGGACCATGTAGTTTGATTTTCACATCAGTGTACCATACATGGAAGTTCTTCGAGTCAATCCCGCCCTAAAGTATAAGAAAAACTGACTTACATCAGTGTTATAAAGCCATAGCAGTCTATTAAAGGATATAACTTTTTTTGCTCAAAAAATATTTTGTTTATTTCTCCATGAAAGTATATGTTGCTACCATTCATATGAACCGTCTTGTAGAGACGGTTCAAATGAGTATACTTTTGAGAAAAAAATAAAGAAAATAGGGGGAAAATTCTGAAAAATTTCATACTGCAATATTATTCAGCCTGTAATGGGTTAGTATCTGATCTCAAAATTTTACTGAAAATAACAGGATAACTAGACTACAGTCGATGGCGCGCCATCGCAATATACCCACTTTTCCCAAATGTTAAGTCGAAAAGATAAAAGTAAATCCATGACCAGGGTTCAAATAAAAAATCGAAACACACTTTGTGCATCTACACACCGAAAGGAAGGCACTAGCTATTACAGTTAAAAAGTTTTACTTATACTTTTACTTATCTATAAATTCTAAGTCAAAAAGGGGGAGATAATCCATGACCGGGGGGTTGAATCAAAAATCAAAATTACCTGCGCATCTACACATCATAAGGAAGGCATCACAAAGTTTCAAGATCCCCAATCGCCACCTCTTCTCGGGACTTTCAATTTAACCCTTTCACCCCTAGGTAACTGGAATGGATTTTGATGTTAATTTCGCAACCCGCAATCCAGTGGTCACACAATGGTTTTCAGACTAGTCCATTTATGAGTCTTATGGGTCTTTTCTGTCCTCAAAAATATGAAAATTAATTTCAAACAGTGAAGATCCTGATGAGACGGCTCGTTACGAGCCGGCTCATCTGGATCTGCACTGTTTGCATAAACCGCTATAGCGGGCTTTCGGGTTCAAAGGGTTACAGTTAAAAAGTTTTACTTCTTACAAGAAACGTGATGGATGGACGTACGGACAATTTACGTCCAAAATGGGAGATAATCCATGTTCCAAGAGTCGGATTTAAAATTGAATATTCATTTCCAGTATCTACCTTCCGTTATAAAGAAAACAATATACCTCCCCATTTTTCTAGAAGAAGTGGGTATAATTGGGGAAATTTGCAATAATCCAGGTGAAATGTTGCTACACTGGTCAAAGATGTCATACGTGACCATTCATCAGCTGTTTGACCATTATCAGAGTTGAGAAGACAAGACTACTGGGTATAGAAGATAAAGATGAAAGCAGGGAGCACTTAGCAATGATAAACAGTGACCTAAACACTCATCTACTGTGGCCGGATTAGCTCAGTAGGTAGAGCGTCGGACTGCGGATCGGGAAACCCCGGGTTCGATTCCCACGTGCACCTCCGCCCACTGTGAATGGCGTGTCGGATCGGATGGGGACTTAAATAGTCAGTCCCGACATGCAAGGTCATCGAGCCAGTGCCGTTGTTAAATCAAAACATTAATTTATACTCATCTACAAGGATCATCTGTAACTTTATGTAACTTAAATGTACTGGGTCGCATGAACAAGACGGTTCAAATGGTGGTCACAGTGTGGTAGGAGAATGAACTAGCTAGGTTAAATTAACCGTCTCATAATATCCTTAATTTAAAGCACACATTTCGACTGCATTACAACTAATATTAAATTCGGAAAGGAAAACAGGCCAACAGATTTTGGCTTGACATATTTTCTGGTCTCATATGCCCGGGTTTGGAAGGTCTGTAAGCGAATTCCTACCCTTAAATATAAGATAACTAAAATTAATGGTGGTCACAACGTATACTTCTGATGAAAAATAAAAATAATTATTTGAAAATTTGACGTAGTATATATCTTGTAATGTAATAGGCAATACAATGTATACAAACGGCAGCCTTAACCCTTTCCAGTTTAATTTTTGGAGTATTCTACAAATCAGAAATGGCTAATTTTGATAAAAACTCAGAAAATATTCACAAATAGTGCAGATCTTGATCGTTACGAGCCAGCTCATCTGGATATACATTGTTTTAATATAGAGGACTGTGCTGAGGAAAGGAAGAGAATCAGTCAAGAAGACAAACAGCCCAGTCTTGGGTCGACCTGACATAATACATTACACAGCTGACCCACCAGCAAAACGAAACACAACAATTAACTATATATAAAACGTGAAACTTGATAAACGACATTTTCTATTCCATGACTTAACAAAATGTTCGTCTGAGGCGAGAAAACAATAATATATGTACATATGTAGCTGTGAATTGGAGAAATGGTGACCAGGAATCTCGAGGTCTCTGAGTAATTTACTGTGAAACGAAAATGGATTAAATTTTGATTTATTGGTGTTTAATGGCCTATCAACAGCTAAGGTCAGTAAAGGCTGGGCCAACAGGTCCCGTATATAACCTGCTGCATTGGGCGAAAAATACCAAAAAATACCAAAATCAGAACGGAATATTTACATAAAAAAAATAAATATATTCAGCCCTGAAATTAGAATAACCTGATCTGGTGCCAGGTACATACCACACCAAAGAAACAAAATGGAATATTAGAATGATGTGTGGTATAATATGTGGCTGTGACTAGAGAAATGTAGATCCAGATCAGCCTGTGCATCCACACAAGCTGATCAGGATCTGCACTGTTCGCAATTCCATCAATGAAACACCCACCATGCTTCAACAAGCTATATAGTTTGATATCAGGCTACAGGAGTGTGCCATTTGATCGGTTTGTTTGTTTGTTGGGGTTTAACGGCCTATCAACAGCTAAGGTCATTTAAGGCCGGGTCACTGGGTTTAGTACTAAATCCCATATAATCCCAAAATTATAACTGAATATTTACAATAATAAATCTATATATTCAGCCCTGAAATCAGAATAATCCTGATCTGATGCCAGGTCCTCGGCACACCGGAACCACTCTGATACCATACGCCGCATTTCTCCAGTCACAGCCACATATATGACAAATATGTTACCGTGGTGGTCTACAAATCTGAATCAATTCACCAATACATGAACATATTTTGTACTGGTTGACACTACTGTTGTGAGTGATGAATTTCCGATAATAATTCATCATTATTCTGGCCTGAAGGTTTATATATAAAATGTTACTCATGTACGTTATACTGACATACATGTATATTAACCCATTTATTTGTTTAAAACATGAATATGCCCCCGTGGCATATTGGACACTAACTGGAGAGACTCTTACAAACTTTTTTACTTTTTGATTTAAATGTACACAGACGTACGTATGGATGTACGGACGGAAGCCTCAAGAGCAATGCAATATGCCCCACCCCCACCCCCTTGCTATCCCATGGGGGCATAAACACATGGTTTGACAGTACTTATGAATGCAGGAAATAAAAATTGTTGCCTGCTGTTGTTTTATATTTTGTCTTCAAACCATTTTAACGATATACCTACTAAACTTCAATCCTTTTTTAACTGCCGGGGACACTTTATATACTTAAAACTACACCATTTACCAACTCTTACCTAACTGTATGTGGAAAGATGATCTAAATAACCTCCGTTCGGAAAACCGAGTCGTCATTTTTTAAAAATCCGCCGTAATCCTCAGATGTTAAATTCCAACAAAACATTTATCGCCGCTTGTATCGATATTAACTTCACATCACGGAAAATAATTATGGTAATCCATACACGGGTTTGTCACATAAAACACACATACCGAACTGACTTATGAGTAATGATGTTTTGGTTATTATCTCACAACAGGTATATAGCTACTAGTCGACCCCACCTGCACCAAGCTACTGCGATAATTAGCACATTGAAGGGGAAAATAGGTCATTTGTCAATCAAAAGCTAATTACGGTATACATGTGACCAAAACACAAAACACAGAATACCACATGTCCTTTCAGAGGTGCATTATGGGGGAAGCCAGACTTGAATGGTGATAAATATTTAATGTCAGAAAGTTTGTCCCCAAGGGCATTATCATTTCACTCATCTCTGTATGTACGATAAAACACAAGTGAATCATGGGAAAAGGCGACCGAAGATTTATTCAAAGGTTAACGCCTACATACCTTAGTGTCTCGTATGTTTTCCATTTTAATTTTCATACAATTCCATTAAATAGAAACGCATCTTTGTTTAAAAAAAACAGGACTTAAATCGTGTGAATTCGAAGTTTATTTTTTTCCATTAATTTTTTCTCATCAAAAACATGGTTTGACAACACTTTTGAATCAGGTCCAATGGAAATGATTCTAGAGTGCTGTCAAACCATGTTTGTTATCTAATGTAAAATGTAAAACAACAGCAGACGACAATTTACGGTTCCCATATTCTATAAGGGTTAACCCATTACATGTGGAATACACCTTTACAGGTACAAATTTTTAAAAAATATTTTTGTTATTTCTCAATGAAAGTATATGTTGTGACCACTCATTTGAACCGTCTCGACGAGACGGTTCAAATGGTGGTCACAACATATATTTCTGAGCTCTTATAAAATATTTAGGATTTTTCACAAACAAAATGGCGTATCCTCAGCATGAAATGTGTTAAGATCTACACTGTTTGCAAACATCATTAATAATGGTCTGCAGTGTGAGGGAAAACAATTGGAATGTCCCTAGAGCCGTGAACAATATCAAAATAATTTTCACATATTTGTCTCGTTTTTCCTCAAAAGTGCACCGGTAGGTATGCTGCGATCATTATATGGTGTAGTTACAAAATCAATAAGTCCTTTTATCACAGAGCCACAATAAAATAACTTGATATAAACATAGGCAGTGTGCTGAGAATTTACCTTTTTTTCCCTTCAAAGTGAATACAATATATGGAGAAACATATCAGTGTATTACATATACATGCACTATACAATATGGCTTATTTTCACTATTACCAGTGTAGACCCTGATCAACCTGTGTTCTCATTATGTCTGATAGCATTCTGTTTGTTGAATGATTCACCTTTTCAACCCTATACACCTCAATAGCAGAGTATGCAAACTGTAGATCCAGATGAGCCGGCTCGTAACGAGCCGTCTCATCAGGATCTGCACTTTTTGCAAGTAATTATCTCTTTTGTTTTCAGACAAAAAGCCACCCTCTTGTTATAAATGAACTAGCCTGAAAATAAATTTGTGACAATTGGATTGGTCGGATTAACATATCACCGTCCATTCCAGTTTGACATATGCATAATGACTGGCTCACTGACTCAATAGCTGACAGTGTAGACCCTGATCAGACCACACAGTGTCTACACTGGTCACACAGATAATAAGCCATTTTTTTCTCAGATTATGGCCAATAGTTACAAAGATTCATGTTGAAACTAGAGTAAGCGAGCAGAGGCTCACAAATACCCCCGGCCGACACCTCGACGAACAGACAAACATTTTAACGAAAATTTCGAAATATTAACTTTTTATGTTATGGATGGACAGATGGACGAATGGCCGGACAGCCGGATGTAAAGGTGAAACTAACCCGTCGTATAATTAGAGAATAGCGTACCATGATTAGATAGCATTTCCATTTATCAATATTTCGGTTGACAATTTTGTTGAGAAATTCAAACATTAACTGGTCTAGTTTTCTCATAATGCATCATACAAATGTAAACTAATACCTTATCAAGTTTGAAACAATCAGAGATCTTTATCTCTTTGTTTCACACAGTCAGATTCGAATCTACGCATTTTTGTAGCATTAGTCGACTACTTAAGTGACTGAATGGCGAACAATGTAGACCCTGATCAACCTGCACTACTGTGCAGGCCGATCAGGGTCTACACTGGTCAAGTGGCTAGCATGCATACTAATCTGGAGCTATGCTGGTCGTAACTACAAAATGTCCTTGTTCTCAGGTGTTCATATACATGCAGAGTGAAAGTTCACACCCGAGCTGTGAAGCTATATGACTCAGACAGAAAGTTCTCAATCGCATCAATGATCAGACTATGCTATTATTGAATCGCGATCATATGCTGATCGTATCGCCGTGCGCATGCCATATATGAGTTATTGAATGACGTAACAGGCAGACAGCGCGTCATAGCAACACGCAAAACACTGGCTGGCTGGCTGGCTGGCTGGCTGGCTTGTTGGTTTTGTTTGTTGGTTCGTTGATTTGTTTGTTGGTTGGTCTGTTGGTTGGTCTGTGTGTTGGTTCTTTAATTTATTGACTGATTGGTTCATTGATTTATTGATTTATTGGTTAATTGATTGACTTGATTGGTTCATTGATTGATTAACTCATTTGTTAATTGATATATTGATTGGTTCATTGATTGATTGACTGATTGGTTAATTGATTGATTGACTGAGTGGTTCATTGATTTATCGACTCATTGGTTAATTGATATATTGATTGGTTCATTCATTGATTGACTGATTGGTTAATTGATTGATTGACTGAGTGGTTCATTGATTGATTAACTCATTGGTTCATTTATTGATTGGTTCATTGATTAATTGACTGATTGGTTCATTGATTAATTTATTGGTTAATTGATTGATTGACTCATTTGTTAATTGATTGAATGATTGGTTAATTGATTGATTGATTCATTGGTTAGTTTATTGCTTGACTGATTGGTGCATTGTTTGGTTCATTGATTCATTTATTGATTGACTGATTGGATCATTTATTGATTGACTGATTGGTTCATTAATTCATTTATTGATTGACTGATTGGTTCATTTATTGATTGACTGATATGTTTTAATGTTTATGCTGCAGTCACTTGAAATTACCACTCGTCCAGAATGAAAATTCACTCCAATACGAGGGAACGAGTGGATATGTCGAGGCCAGAGTGCTAAGTTATGCTCTCCACAAGTGGGCTCAACACAAACGTTATATTTTCATAAGATAATCAGTCAAGCTCATCTCAACTGGAAAAGGACCGACACTGAACATATTCAGACAGCTCAAATACATGTATAATCATGTAAAATGGATTTGTGGCTGTGACTGGAGATATGGGGCTATCGGAATTGTGATCAGTGTAGCTCCTGATCAAATAGCACACTCCTGTAGCCTGATAATGATTTATGTTGCTTGTTAGAAACATGACGGGTGTTTCATTAATGGAATAGCGAACAGTGCAGATCCTGGTCAGACTGTGTGGATGCACAGTCTGATCTGGATCTACACTGATCGCAAAACCCATAAGCCCCATTTCTCAAGTCACAACCACAAATATACAAAACTTTCTCCAAGTCACAAATGCTAGCTCCTGTGCGGGTGCCCCAAAAACGAGTGGTGAACATGTCTTAGAGGTAATGGATCATATCGAAGCATTCACTGCCAAACAATTGCCGCAACTAACCGTGAAAGGGTATATGTCCTTGTTGGGACAAATCGGTTGCAACAATGCGCGTCCATTGTCAAGTGAACATATCCGATAACCAGACAAAATTATAAGAAAACAAGTAAATTTGAGGGGAAATTTAACAAATGGATCGCGTTATGAAATATATTAAACATGACAAAAGATAATTTGTTTTCTGGCTTTGTAAGTAGACCATTGGTTGGTTTTCAGACCATTTCCAAAGTACATTGCATTTTATTGACTTTTCTCCAGATTGCAAAATTTGCTATTTTTTCCATTTTCAGTGAATTGTTAAATTATGAAGAATAATTATGAGTTGCAGATTTTTTCAGGCATGTTGTCCTCTGTTCTGGAACTTTTGTAAAATATTGTCCCTTCATATGGCATGGAAAATTTTATGCATGCAACGATTAAGGAACATTATAATTTGTATCTTAACCCTTAAAAGGCGGGAACCAGATATTGTCGTCTGCTGTTTTTTTAACCTATTTAAAAAATAACATGGTTTGCATGCACATATCATATGTGCTGTCAAAACATGTTTTCAGCGAGAAAAATGGAAAATCAAAAGCAGACGACAAAAGATTTAATGTCGTCTGCTGTTTATTTAATTCAGCATTGCGAGGGTTTAATAAATAAATTGGCTATGTCATGTTTACAAGATAACCAATCAAACATTACGATTTTAATACCACCAATTTTGACCACGTCACTAGAACTGACCGCACAATGTCAATTTGACCACACGACATAAGCCGATGTAATCCGCTAAATCAGACCAGTAAATATCATCCATGATCTGAGAAAGTAATGGCAGGCGCGGATCCAGGATTTCGGGTTAGGGGTGGAGTAATTATTTTGCAATACATCACTATATTATCGAACGAGCTATGCTTGTTCGATAATATAGTCAAGTATTGCAAAATAGTCGTCCGAGCAGAATCTACATCGCATTTTCTGCGTTCTGGCACATTTTGGAGCAAAAATATTGACACTGTCACAGTATGTTTAGACATGATTTTTGATTGAAACCGTTTAAATTTTGAAACAATAAGAAAACGACTGAAAAATGCATGGAATACATGGCACTTGGCATGAAACGTGCCTTGTAACTTGTAAAAAATCTTTACTCGGCGAATTTTAGGGGGGGCGCACGCCGGGTCCGCCCCCCCACCCCCCCCTGAATCCGACCATGAATGGAATTAATTTTCATGTTTCATTAATGGAATAGCGAACAGTGCAGATCCTGATCAGTCTGATCTGGATCTACACTGATCGCAAAACCCATAAGCCCATTTCTCAAGTCACAGCCACAAATATACAAAACTTTCTCCAAGCCACAAATGCTAGCTCCTGTGCGGGTGCCCCAAGAAGCTTAGAATGCTAGAAACAAAAATTGTCGTCTGCTGTTTCTGTATAAAAACATGGTTTGACAGCATTTTAGAATCATTTCCATTGGAAATGATTATAAAGTGCTGGCAAACCATGTTTTGATGAGAAAAATGGAAAATAGCAAATAAGCAGCAGACAACAACATTTAATTCAGCAGTGTAAGGGTTAATCTGACATTGTATTTACATATAGCAATGAGAAATAACATATATTTTTCACAAATTACATCAAAATTTGGCTTATTTTTCAAAACAAATTCCAAATATGAATTAGCCAAAATATTGACATATTTTAATTGTCTGTCGGAAAAAAGCACAGGTTGTGATAATACATTATTATTTATGTATTATTTATGCAGTACACCATCTTTTATAACGTTATGGTGTCTAGATGCTCATGCAATGACGTCACAACGTCATGACGTTATGAATAAACATAAACATTGTGAAATCTAAAATGGATGCCACTTAGCGTTCAGTAGAAACTAATTCTTTGATTTTGCCGAAACGTCGGAAAAGTGGGTTCCTGGTTTTTGAAGAATTGTTAACAGGCTAGTTAATTGTCTGCGAAATAAAAACATGGTTTGACAGCATTTTAGAATCATTTCCATTGGAAATGATTCTAAAGTGCTGTCACACCATGTTTTTATTAGAAAAATGGTAAATAGAAAATAAGCATTTTATACGTCTGAAACACTTGACTTGCATAAATAGTGATTGTGAAAATTATTGAAGTACATGCAATCATAACAGAACTCTAGTGTTAAAGCCCCTATACGGCTGAAGTTGCCGAATTTGGCCTCCTATTGGGTTTTCCCACACACAAATCCAACTTGTTTCTATTTACACACACTTTGAAACTGTTTGCATTCATTTTGGTACAAAAATGAGTTTATAGTCGATGAAAATATCAATATTTGTTGATAAACAAACAGCAGGTGCGTGTTTCAAAGCCCGATCGATTTTCCGATAGACGCTCGGGTCAACTCCTAAACTCCCCGATTTGCGGCCGATGAATTCCGATAGCCGGAGTTTATCGACTCGCTTCCGAGCCGAAGCCGTTGGGTTACGGAAATGAAATTGTCAATATTGACATTTTGCACTGAGTGGTACACACAAAACAAGTTTTTGTTGTCTCACATTGCGATTAAGATGTAAATCACAAGACTTGAGATGTATCTATTAGGCACTATATGTTAGTTTTGTGTACTAAATCAGTACTAAATCAGTTGCCAAACATGTTTTTGTGTTCGAAAAAATCGGAAAATTGTAATACTTTGACCTCCCTGTTCATGGTACTATGGTCAAAGTATTTTCCAGAGAACATAATTATGAGACATGCCATGTGATTTTGTACCTAAGAACATGTGCGATTTTTCATGAAATATATTTACAGAAAGTGTGATATTTTCCGTAAATGATGTCGAAAGATTATATTCCGCATCTGCTCTGAAAATTTTGACAACAACTCAATGTCATTTACAGAAACTCTGTTAACTTTCGACGTCATTTACGGAAAATATCATAAATGTTATACATGAGATATGAGACAAGTAGCACAGCTCAGGCTCAGTCAATCAAGTTCTTAGGTACAAAATCACATGGCGCGTCTCATATGTGAATTCCGAACGTTCTAATTCTCACCTAATATATTCCTCACCAATGAATACATGGCTATCTGCATCAGATGTTCCAATATGTCGAGTATATCATTCCAAATGTGCATCCAGAAATTTGTCCAAAATGTCTGATGAAGCTGTCCAATGAAATGAAGAACCCTTAGAATTCAGGAACCCGAAAAATTTTGTCTGCTGTTGTTTCTTATTTTGTCTTTTCTCTCAATAAAAACATGGTTTGACAGCAGTTTAGAATCATTTCCATTGGAAATGATTCTAAAGTGCTGTCAAATCATGTTTTTGATGAGAAAAATGAAGAATTAAAAATAAACAGCAGACAACAATTTTTAATTCAGCATTGTAAGGGTTAATTAATTTAAATCCACAAACGATGAACACATCCTAATTACTTCTTAGAATGCGGGAAACATAAAATGTCGTCTGCTGTTGCTTTATATTTTATCATCTTTCTCAATAAAAACATGAATTGTACAACACTTTTGGAAATGATTCTAAAGTGTTGTCAAACCATGTTTTTGATGAGAAAAATGGAAAATAAAACAAATGCAGCAGACGAGACAATTGAATTCAATTGCATGGGTTAATGAATCATATAAAGTTACATTACATCCTGTTATCTATAGTGTCAATACACATGTATATCAGTTTCTTAGTTGCATTTCCTGTATTTGAATGTGACGTTCATCTCTGACAAAATGGGAGTTATTGACCTTCTGGCAGTGTAGTTTGTTTGTTTATTTATTATTGTTTAACAGCCTATTCACAGCTAAGGTCATTTAAGGCCGGGCCAACGGGTTCAATCCTGCATTTAACCCGCTGCATTGGGGGGAAAATCCCAAAATCAGAACGGAATATTTACATTGAAAAAAAATGCATTCAACCCTGAAATTAGAATAACGTGACCTGGTGTTTGTTTGTTTGTTTATTAGTGTTTAATGGCCTATCAACAGCTAAGGTCATGTAAGGCCGGGCAAACGGGTTCGATCCCATTTCAACCCTGCATTGGGGGGAATATCCCAAAATCAGAACGGAATACTTACATCGAGAACAAATATATTTAGCCCTGAAATTAGAATAACCTGACCTGGTGCCATGTCCATACCACATCAAAGTCACTTAGCCTCTTCCCTTATTACAAAAAAATCGTAATACTCACATAAGGGGTATAACAAGATTCAACTGCCAATATTCAAGATTCAAGAATGCCAACGACATACATGAGGGCCACACCAGTAGCCTATTTCATCAACATTGCAAAGTATACTTTTCTAGCAAAGTATACTTTGAGGGAGAAATTTTCAATTTTAGGATAAATTTATTAATTTTTATTATACCATTTTGGCTGTGATAATGTAATAAATTCAGTATAATAATTCTGCATACTTTTAATCATCAAATATATGCAGTGGTTAGTTCTATATGACATAATGCATTTCAGGAAAAATAAATGATTACTCCCTCAAAGTATACTTTGCTAGTAAAGTATACTTTGCAATGTTGATGAAATCGGCTACAGGTCTCCGGTCAGGATTCCGCTAAGGATGAACACCGATCGTTAAATTACCCATTGCATGCACCCACTTCTTGCAGTGTAGCTTCTGATCAGCGAGAGAGAGGACATAAATTATGCAGATGAGGAAATAACGTATTTCGCAAAAATCTTGAAATTATGGCAACTTCATATTGTGTTGTCTGACTGTATATCTACAAGTAACAAACTATATAATATAGGTAGATGTATATGGTACAGGCCACGACAAATCCATTTGAAATTTTACCAATAAGGGAAGTTACTCTTCTTTCCTGGTCACACAATACGTACCTACTTATCTCCCTTGCAAATGGTAGGAAAATAGTGCATTTTTCAGCTTTGTGTCTCAATTACAACAATACTCTTGAGATAATGACTATATATAGCACAGAGAAAAAGTAATGTTCTAGTTGACAACATGGAATTGTGTATACATATCAAAATCATGCTTTAACCCTTACTATGCTGAATTAATTTTATCGTCTGCCGGAAATGTTATATTTTCTATATTTCTTGACAAAACCATGTTTCGACAGTGCATGAGAATCGTCTCCACTGGAAACGATTCTCATGTGCTGTCAAAACCGTTTTTTTTTTTTTTAAATTAAGACAAAAATGAAAAACAGCAGACAACACTTTCTGTCTCCAGCGTAGTGAGGGTTAAGTTTTCCTAATGTTATAGGCATGAGTAACAATGAACAGTGCCATATCTCTCCGCAATATTTAGAAAAAATGCGTAGAATATATTTGAAATAATTTTAAAATTGAGTCAAACCATCTTTTTATTGTAAAAGAAGAGAAAAAATAAAATAACAGCAGAGGACAATTTACTTTTTTCCCCCATTCTGATGGTTAAAGTTTAAATTTACAGATTGTTCCAAAGCCCCCATCCCATTGGAAACAATTCTAAAATGCTTACAAACCATGTTTTTACTGAGAAAGAAGACAAAAAGTAAAATAACAGAAGACGACAATTTACATTTCCCCCATTCTAATGGTTAAAGTTGGGGTCCCATCTGTTAGGCACAAAATTGTCTTTATAGAAATTAAATAAGTGTATACTTGTGTAACCACCAGTTTTAAGAATTACGGGTGCCTGTTATACAGATACAATAATTTAGTGATCTTTAATTAACTGATAGAGATGCTCGGTTGTATCAGGCTAGTTTAATATGCAAATTAGGCAGGACAATTTCAAATTATTATATCAACTAAATGCTGAATAAATACATGTATGTTTATCGACATATTATAAAGTATGATCATTGCACATCAAAAAGTAAATAGAAAGAATAAATAGTTGTTTCTGTTAACATTTTACGGAAACATGGTTATCGCCCCTGATATCAAACTGGCTATTCACGTTGAAAAGTATGATAATGTCAATAAATGATTAACACGTCGGGTAAAGGTAAATCAATGTTTTCATTTCCCGAAAAATGTCATATGTAAAGATTGGACGAAACAAATATGTCTCCCCATATTACAACCTGGGCCCGGTTGTTCAAAACATCAGTTAGCTTAACGGACTGTTAAATCCTTAACTGAATGGTTAAAATCTCTGTTAAAACAGAGATTTTAACCATTCAGTTAAGGATGTTAAGGATTTAACAGTCCATTAAGCTAACGGATGTTTTGAACAATCGAGCCCAGGGACGTGGGAGCGCAGGTTTAAAGTTTAAATGTACAGATTGCTACAAAGCCCCCACCCCTTCTACCCCACAGGCATTATCTATCAAACACAACAATAGCCGTTTATCAAAGTATCGAGATAAACATCTCAACCTTCAAGTTTTATGAAGATGCCTAAACGGATAAACATATTGCATAATATAATAGTATACCAACATACCCATCAATCATATTTGTCATTGGAGAACAAATATATGCCATATTTATTCTAATAGTAGCCCTCTGTCTAATAGCAGCCCTCTCTCTAATAGTAGCCCTCTCTCTAATACCCTATCTCTAATAGCAGCTCTTTCTAATAGTAGCCCTCGCTAATAGTACCCCCACCGCACAATAATTTCAAGCAAAACATGTTATTTTCACATGAAAATGCCATTTTAAGAGTTTTCTGATACATGGCTGTGAATGGAGAAATTTGGCTTATGGTTTTTGCGACCAGTGTTGATCCAGATCAGCCTGTGCATACGCAGTCTGATCAGGATCTGCACTATTCACCATTCCATCAATGAAACACCCGTCATGCTTTAAGCAACGTAGATCATTATCAGGCTAAGTGAGTGTGCTATTTGATCAGAAATTACACTGGTCACAATTCCCATAACTTGAGCCCCATTTCTCCAGTCACATACACATAATAAAGTGTTCTTGATCCTCATGATTTGAATAGCCCCGGGGGGGCATTGATTAGAATACATACGGTATACCAGTAAACACAATAAATCAGCAACACTGACGGATGATACCCCTCAAGGTCTTTAAAATAAAAATTGCTAAGTCATATGACATTGACCATAAGCATAGGCACCTCATGCGTGGGCTATAGAATGTAAATATAGATGATGACAAATAAGTATATAAAGTTTCAAGTCAATCCGACTTACGGTAATAAAGATAGTAGGTAGCCGAAGTCTATTAACTCGTTACTTTCGGAATACACCTTTACGGTATGAAATAAACATTTTTTATTTCTCAATGAAAGTATATGTTGTGACCACTCATTCGTCGCGACATACTTCTGAGTGCATAGAAGCAAAATATTTAAACATAATGGCGTAAAGGGTGAAGCTAATCTCGGACAGACAGACGAACAGATGACTATATATACCCTCAATGTTTTTTATGGGGTATGTAAAAAGAAACATGAATTCCTATAGTTGCCAGTACATGATGTAGTGTAATTGAAACAGATGAAACAATATTGTCTAAACCCGTAGAATGCGAGAAATGAAAATTGTCGTCTACTGTTGTTTCATATTTTGTCTTTTTCTGAATAAAAAACATGGTTTGGCAGCATTTTAGAACCAAGTTTGTGAAGAAGAAAATAAAATGGAAAATAAAACATAAACAGCAGACGACAAAATCTAATTCAGCGCTGTAAGGGTTAAATAAGGCAAAGTATTGGGAGCTAACTCATGTGTGCTTGCAATAAGTATGCACAAGAGTTATGTCTCTTGTATAGTTTGTGCACAAATTCTGTCAATGTAATCATCCGAATGTTGGGGGGAAAAAATGTGGCACGTGGGTGCCTTTTATGTTTTCTTCAAATTTGTTGTAAATCGTGTTAAAAAACAATACCAGTAATTACTGATTTTATACAAATTAAAAAATAATCTGGCATTATTTTTTAGGGGCGGGTGGGGATGATATTCAGTAAATTAATTTTATATGGCCTAATTTCCATCAATCAGAAATCAGCACAGACCAGACCAAAATACCAATTACTGGAAATTCAAATCCTATAACCATGGAAATGCTCGCAAATTTAATAATCGGCTATTTGTGAAGATGTCACAGAATATGGCGCCAGCTGTCTGACATTTAATGGAATCCCCCGTGGATACACTGGAATGCCTTTGACAAAGTAGACAACAATACTGAGCTCCTCTGGCTGCCAATGGTGGAGCACAGCTAGTTATTTCCCTTTGTAAATCTATTTATAGAGATCCGGTCCTTTGGTTTATTTTAGCGTTTATTTCTTACTGAATAACTTGCAAAAATAAAGACTGCAATCAGGGTAGACCCAGATCAGACTGCACATATGTGCAGTCTGATCTGGGTCTACACTGATTGCAATACAATTAATAAGTGTGAAAATATGAATCTGGCGAAATATACAGTTCCGGATCAGATTGCGTAAATATATGTAGGATGATCTGGATCAACAATAGTGGAAAACACTTTAATGGCTCCTTTACACAACAAATCACGCGACATTCAGTTTTATTACAAGCAATTATGCCATAAAATATACAAGTTGGACTGGATTTCTATAAATAAATTAAAAGGGAAATAACTAGCTGTGATCCCTCATTCTCAACTGTATGAGCACCTAACACGTTATCAACATTTGTAAACAGCGTACATCCATAATGTCCTGGAAATTATTAACAGAAGAAGAGTGCCGAAGGTCACAATATACAATGTATGCCCGTCAAGGCATGGCCAGTTAAAAAGGGAAGATAACTGAGCGAAAATAAATGGGCCTCTTTCTCTTGCCATGATGAACGTGTGTACCAAATTGTTACGATCCGTCAAGTAGAATTTCAATAGTTAGTGCGAGGACAGGATACAGAAAGCAAAAACTCGGCAAAGGGGAGATAACTAATCACAAAATATTGAAAATCAACAGGGTTCTTCGTCTTGCCGTGATAAACATGCATAATTTGGTTATGATCCATCAAGTAGAATTCTAGTTCATGCTTGCATGGACAAACTGTGCCTATTGTACAAGGTGAATACATAATACGTCCCTTTTTTCAAACAGGTGTATACAAATAATCGGAAACAGTGTAATCATTATGAGCTGGATATTTCTTTCAGGAGAAAACAGGAAAGTACATGTAACCCTAATTAGAACACGGAAACCAAAAATTGTCGTCTGTTGCTGTTTCATATTATTATCTCTTCTCTCAGTAAAAACATGGTTTGGCAGCATTTTAGAATCATTTCCCTTGAAATGATTCTTAAAGTGCTGTCAAACCATGTGTTTTATGAGAAAACTGGAAAATAAAAAATAAACAGCAAACAACAAATTTTAATTCAGCACTGTAATTAAAGAGTTAATTGCTAAATGAATGTTAATTGATATGGAAATGGGCAATAACTGCAATCGGCTGACCATGTCATAGTTAGGAATCATTGCCATGGCAACAACAGGCGTGCTAATTATGAATGCCAGTTCCAGAGAAATGATTAACTGACATTTATTGTCTCCAAGTCACCAGAGGACATGTGGGGACAAAGGCTGTTGGTGAGCTTCAGCTGACCCAAACTGGGAAAACAGCACCACATGGGACCCACCATCACAAAATGGGGTTTGTTGAAATAGCGACCAGCTGCAACACCAATTATAATTGATTGAAATAAATTCTTCCTGTATTATCGCGAATTTTGTCGTCGATAGTGACTTCCAATTCTGCATGAGGCCATAATAAAATAGGTGTGTTTCCCATCGCCCGACCGACCCGCTAAAATCGGCATTACTCAAACAATATTGCCATATTTTTTTCAAAAATTATTTTCAGTTTGTCTCGGTCAGCATTTTAGCCCAAACTTGAAAATGCAGGGTCGGTAGATGGGAAACAAACATTTGATTAATTGTAGCCTGAACTCTGAATTTAATTCCACATGAGCTCTAATTTTTTGTGTCAATTTTCAAAGTCATTTATGCAAAAAATGATGATTTTCTAAATCAATTTCATCAAAATTCTGTGATATACATCAAGGGAGATAATTCAATAGCTGGGCTCATATTTGAATCATCTTCATGGCAACAACATTGCATGCAACATCATGGAGATCATGTGACCTCGGCAGCATCGAGTTACGTATTTGACGATTTAATTATGCCGAAACATGAAATTGTACGATTATAAGATATCGGAATTTCATACCGAGATGACTCATCGGAAGCAATTTGTAAGGTAAACCCTGCATAGGTGTCATATTTTAACCCTTAAAAGGCGGAAACCGAAATAGTCGTCTGCTGTTTTTTCATATTTTTCTAACGTTTCTAATTAAAAACATGGTTTGGCAACACTTTGGAATCATTTTCATTGGAAATGATTCTCAGTGATGCCAAACTATGTTTTTGTTGATGAAAATTGAAATTAACAAATAAACAGCAGACGATAAAATTTAATTCATCATTCATCAACACTGGAACCAAAATTGCCGTTTTTTCATAGCTAATCTGGATCTACACTGGTCAAGAAACCCTTAACCCTTAGACCGCTACTCACAACAATTGTCGTCTGCTGTTGCTTTTATATCTTGCCTTATTTCTCAATAAAAACATGGTTTGACAGCACTTCAGAATCATTTCCAATGAAAATGATTCTGAAGTGCTGTCAGCTGTCAAAGCATGTTGTAAATTATTCTAAAGTGCTGTCAAAGCATGATTTTGATGATAAAAATGGAAAATAAACAGCAGACGACAAAAAAATAAAGATAGCTGTCTAAGGGTTAAGCCATATTTCTCCAGTCACAGCCACATATATCTATATACAGTAGAAAATAACTGCACACCCCAAGACATGAGCTATGCGCAATCATGAACACTTGTCTGCATACAAATATTAAATTACAGGACGATTTATGGGCCACAGTTCAAGAGAATGCACCAGGGCTCCAGATAAGGAATTTCTGATTGAGTATTGTCACTCCGTCATTTCTGAAGCAATTGGGTATTTCAAAATTTTAATTGGGTAAAATAAAACACAACAGACCGCAATTATTGAATAGTTTGCTTCGAAATGAAAACATGTCTTGGTATTTCATTAGAATTGTCACCTTGGAGACAATTCTAATGAAATACCAAGATGTGTTTTTATGGAAAATAAGTAAAATATGCTATATTTGTGGTCTGTTTATTGTTTTCTGCAGCATGATAAAGGTACCACAAAAATGTTATTGCTCTTTGATACTCACTACTTCAGATTTCAATTGGGTTTTTGGCAATTTAATTGAGTATTTAAGCAAATATGCAGCTTATTTGGAGGTCTGATGCATGGTGAATTGTAAACAATCATTGGCTAGACGTTTTACTTCGCTGGCCACATTTGACGCCACTTGATTAAAACGCAAAGACTGTTATTAGTAGGTGCAAAGAGCTGCAGATTTTGATGTTAAAACTTATTGACAAGACAGTGTATTAATTCATTCAATGTAAAATACCAAATATGGGTATTAAAATTACTAATTATTTTTCTGCAATTTTTCTCATTTCTCATCTTAAGTATATTTTGATACCACTCATTGTATACCGGTATATTGTTACCGTCGACGAGACCGTTCAACTGAGTGGTAACAAGATATAATCAAATTTTCCCATGTAATATATTGTTTACCATCAGCATGACTGGGTTCATGTACTACTGGTGCCAGTGGTGACAATAATTTCAACGCCCCACCCTTACCTAATCACCCTCAGAATAATCCCCCCCCAACGCCACCCACACGAGTGACATCCGGCCATGAAATATATCTCACATTCGTTTTATCAACAGAAATGTTGACCATGACCTCTGACAATGACATATCTCATTCTTTTTATCTATAGAAATGTTGACCTTCACCTCTGACCATGACATGCATCTCACATTCTTTTGATCTACAAAAATATTGACCTTGACCTCTCTCACGTTCGTTTTATCGACAGAAATGTTGACCTTGACCTCTGACCATTACAACATCTCAATTTTTTATTTTTTATTATAGGAATGAATGGCCTTTTTGTGGAATTTATCGGGGTATAAACTTGGAAAAGTCGCGGGAATACTGGACGAAGGCCAGAAGGCCTCGTCCAGTATTCCCGCGACTTTTCCAAATTTATATCCCCGATAAATTCAACAAAAAGACCATTCATTCCTTATAATTCCAGCATTTGAAATAAATTCATCAAGAGAAAATGTGTTTATTTTCCGTTTTCCTAAGAATTATTTTAACTGCGCCTCACGGTTATGGAAAGTAGTTTGGCGTGGGAGTTTACTGGGATATAAATTTTGGACAGAGACTTGCTACGAGCCAATCAAATGTTAGGGAATTGTGTAAATATTTTTGTGCTGGAATTATTGTTTAATAGTGCATCTTGAGCTAAGTTACACCCACGACAAACAAAACAATAGCCTTGATGACAGTATCAAAACAACAACAACAAACAAGGACATCAGACAAACACAACTGCGATAATATCTGTGATGTAAACGTTATATTTCACCGAGGAATGCGATACAGGTTGACTAATGGTATGAGATAACGCCTAAATACGTCCTTAGACATTAAAATGTGGGAACTGAGTGTTGTCGTCTGCTGTTTTTCTTATTTTTTTTAAGAAAAGACATGTTTGGCAGCACATGAGAATCATCTCCATTGGAGACAATTCTCAAGTGCTGTCAAAATATGTTGTCGTCGAGAAAAATAAAAAATAAATACTAAATAGCAGATGGCATTTTGTAATTGAACGTGGTGGACTATCCTGTATATTGCTTTACAAAATCAGACTGGGAAACAATTTCTGACAAAACCGTGAGAATCGTATTACGGAAAGATACAACAAACCACAGCCGAAAAACATACCTTGTATAATATTGCTGATATTTATTTTTTCAAAATTTATCAAACTAATTTGCAACAATTTTTGTGAATATTGTCACATTTTTTAGGAAAAAATCAGAGAATATTAAAAATTCGACAATACCCGATTGTCAATGACTACCCATGGGCAGATTCAGGGGGAGCGGACCCGGTGCGCGCCCCCCCCTAAAATTCGTCGAGCAAAGATTTTTTACAAGTTACAAGGCACGTTCCTCGGTTATAGTCAAGTATTGCAAAATAGTTACCCCCCCCCTAGCCCGAAATCCTGGATCCGCACCTACTACCGGTATACAAGGTTTTAAATATTTTTTGTTCTCGTTAGACGTCAGAGATAAAAAATAATGCCGATTTCTAGAATTCTGGCCTATATTATAATTATATTCAAGTATTGTACACAAAACAATCTTGAAAGGTGTGAGGTGTGAAGTTTTCAGTAATTTATCATGTGAAATTGTATATTCAAGATAATTTGTATTGTGGAACATGCCTTTTAGCTAATAACTTCAGACAATGAATTTGAAATAAATGTCGCACTGGTTCAGAGAAACCTTTCAGTTAGTTTTACTACATAATGCATATGTGGCTATGACTGGAAGAATGGGGCTTATGGGTTTTGTGACCAGTGTAGATCCAGATCAGTCTGATGGAATGGTGAACAGTGCAGATCCAGATCAGACTGTGCGGATGCACACTCTGATCTGGATCTACACTGGTTGCAAAACCCATCAGCCCGACATCTCCAGTCAGAGCTGCATTTATTGTACCGGCTGTTAATTTCCAATATTGGTCAATTGCGTAGCTCCCAATTAAATATCTCACTCCTGTAGCCGGACAACGATCTATGTTGCTTGTTAATGTTAGACACATGACGGGTGTTTCATTGATGGAATGGCGAACAATGCAAATCCTGATCAGACTGTGCGGATGCACAGGCTGATCTGGATCTACACAGGTCGTGTAACTCATAAGTGCCATTTCTCCAGTCACAGCGACATATGTATACAAACCCAAACAAAATGGTGTATAATTACCAGTAATACCTTTTTAACTATTGTAGAGATCAGACAACGCATTGATAGTTCCCGGTTTGGTCCACGAAATCCATATGTAAAATGTTTCAATGAGTGTAGAAGTATTTAAGTGTCAAGCTAATCCGACTTACAGTAACGGAGGTAGTACAGTAAGTAGCGATGACATTAACGCAAATCTCAGACAGATAGATGGAAAGTTAACACTGAATTGGTAAGATTCTGATTTGGTGCCAGGGGCCCATCTCAATTGAGAAGACAAAATATCAAGAAATAAAAATGCACAGAATATCTACATTTACCATAAGTTCCTATATTTAGATAGTAGAACCTAACTACCGGTATATGATGATGTTTCTTCATGATTGCAAAGCACACAAACATCTGAAGTACTCATATGCTTGTATTACACCCTATCGGTGTCCGTAGAATGAAACTGGTCCTGTTTTATTTACAACATTAAGACGGGTTATTTAAGTCTCGCCATACATAAATGTACGAGACACACTGGTCAGGAAAGACAATAGTTTTGCTGCTCAAGTGAAAAGTTCAATACCGACCAATACAGACATAGACAAAAAAACAGTAAATCGTAAATCATATTCGCCCAGTCAAACAAGTAACCGAAACCCCACGTCACAAAGTCGCGGAACTAATCGACTATTCGCGCGACAGTCGTGCAATATCGATAACATCGAAAAGTCTCGATTTTCACATGCCCAATTACCTGCACATTGTATGATGGTCAAAGAACCCTTACCTTTCCGTGACAGCTGCATAATTGCAGCCGATATACGACCCGACGGCATATATAAAGGACCTGGGCCCGTGATTTATATATAGAATAAACTTATTGTGTTTAGAAAATATCAAAATTCAACCACGCATGTGTGTAGTTTTTTGCATTAGCGAACGAGACTTGCCAGTTGGCTAACATTTTAAAAATACATGTACCGTACATACAAAACATATTCATAATTTGTTAATTAACATTTTGTATCTATTTCGGAAATTCATAAGCAGGACAATTGCATGTACATCTAAAAGTTGAATCAGGATTTTATCTCAATTGACCAATATTGGAAAATAACAGCCAGTACTGTAAATGTGGCTGTGACTGGTGAAATCCGGCTGATGTGTTTTGCGACCAGTGTAGATCCAGGATCTGCTCTGTTCGCAAAACCCATCAGACTGATCTGGATCTACACTGGTCACAAAACACATAAGCTCCATTTCTCCAGTCACAGCCACATTTGGTAACAAACAAACACATAATCTTAGTTGGAGATCAGGTAGAAATGATTTTATATATCTGTGCCAATGTCTTACACTGGATACTGTTATCAGTCATCGTGTATTTGGTCAATGCATGCAGGTACGTAGATAACACTACAGTAGCCATCTCGGTTAACCTCACTAAGCGGGGATGAAAATTGTTGTCTACTGTTTTTCATCTTTGCCTTAATTCTTAACAAAGAACCTGTTTTGGCAGCACATGAGAATCGTCTCCAGTGGAGACGATTCTCATCTGCTGCCAAAACAGGTTTTTATCGAGAAATTGAAAATAAAACATTTCCAGCAGCTAACAAAATTTATTTCAGCGTAGTCAGGGTTAACGCTAAACCCTTGCTAAAGACAGGCGTTCCTTTGTACAGCTGTTCCATTAATTTAAGTGACAGACACATGAAAACAACAAAAGGTAAAATGTCACCTTTAGTTGCCTAAGTTACCGCGACCTGTTGACCTTGTCTGATCTGTATCTGGGTGGAGCTTTGTTGATCTGTATCCCACTGAAGCTATTGATCAATATCGCACAAATGTTTTGTTCTAATTGCGACTTAAAATTTTCTCCATTGTAAAAGATCATAGGAAAATCTTTTTTTTTAAATAAAATGTAATAGCATACCTACAACAACAACAACAACAACAAAAATATGCTGTATCAAAATGGATTTGTTGTCTAAGATTTGGAGCTAGGATTTTGAAATTGGTAGCCAAAATGAACTGTCAGCGTGAAAAACAGACATTTGCTCCAATATTTGTAAAACATAGTAATTTGCAAATAATTTCTGAAATTTTCAGTAGCCAAAATATCCATTTCTCAAGTAGCCAAACGGTTACTCTGGCACTACCCAGAGCCAACCTGGATTGTGTTGAATTGCATTCATTTGTGTCACAATATTTGTCAAAGACCGATTGATTGATTTGGAGTTTATTTCTGATTAACAACAAGGAGTGAATTCGTGAAAGGATTCATGCACCATTGTGATATACATACCCAAACATCCTCTGCATCAAAAGTGAAAGCTAAAGGGCTTAAATGTGTTCATTGTTTGTGGATTTAAATTAAGTAACCCTTACAATGCTGAATAAGATTTTGCCGTCAGCTGTTTATGTTTTTTTTGCCATTATACTCATGAAAAACATGCTTTGGCAGCACTTTAGAATCATTTCCAATGGAAGCAGACAACACTTTTCATTTCCAACATTCTAAGGGTTAAGCATATCCTAAGACTTAAAAGCGCAGACTTGACCATAGGTAGCGGAAGATTAGCGAAAGGATTAACATCAACCACAACACCAACAAGAATATACCTGATTTAGTCAAATTTTCCCTGCACCATGTAATGTAACACAAGATTTTATGACCTAATTAGTTTTCAAATTATACATTTTACAGCGATAGGGATCAGCTAGTTTTTTCAGAGGCGCTTTGTTCTAGTACACATACAGCAGCATTCAATACGTTTGATCTCTGTATGCACGGCAGTCGCTGTTTGAACCTTTATAGCTCGCATTGCACCTGGCACACCATCAGAAAACAGTTTAATGTCGCATAGCAGTATATATCACGCTATGAGATTAACCTTTACAATGCTGAATTAATTTGCGTTGTCTGCTGAATATTTTTTATTTTTTCATTTTTCTCATCAAAAACTTGATTTGGCAGCACTTTAGAAGAATCATTTCCAATGGAAATGATTCTAAAATGCTGCCAAACCATGTTTTTTACTGAGAGAAAAGACAAAATATGAATTATCAGCAGACGACTATTTTCGGTTCCCGCATTCTAAGGGTTAACCTTTACAATGCTGTTCATTTTTTATTTTCCATTTGCCGCAAGAAAAACATGATACTGCCAAAACATGCTTTTATTCGAGAAGGAATACAAAATAAGGAACAACAGCAGACGGCAATTTTTGTGTCCCACATTCTATGAGTTCAAGTAATTTCTCAGGATTTACTGGCTTGATAGTTTGGAAAATATGTAATTATAAGAAAACAAAAGTTGGATTTGAAAATCGGTCCACGAATCAAAAGAAAAATTCTATTTTTAGCCTCCAATGTATCATAGAAAAATTTGTTCTTTCGGAATTAATCTGTGTCTAAATCGCAGGGGCCAGAGCAGTATTTTCCAATAACTCAGCCAGTACAGACAGACTTGTGGACATCTAATATTCCATACACAAAGAATATTTGTCAATCTATTTCTCGCCACTAGGACTTATTTGATGGTCTAATTCCCCATGGACACACCCACACACCAAAACCCATCTATTATTTCAGTTGACTCAAGAAATATTCAAATATAATTACACCTTCAGTAAATTCATAATGCAAGCGCGACGTTGATTCGATAAAGTTTGTTTGACGTCATTAAAATACATGACGTTTATCGTCGTTGTCAATAACATTACGCTATTGACCGGCAACGTCATTGTTCCATGAATTGCGACAAAATGATGCAAAACAGGATGATTCTTAATTTTAACGTCATATTTGGCTCTGTACATTTTTGAAACTATCAGAACAATCAATGTAAATATAAGTAATAAACCCATGGGTTTATTACTTATATTTACATTGATTGTTCTGTTGTGTTTACTGTAGTATGAAAAACATTTGGTCTGCTTAAAGTGTTTGGAGTCCTTTAAAGTTTGCAAGGAATCCTTCGGACTCCACGCACTTTAAACAGACCAAATGATTTTCATACTACAGTAAATGCAACAGCCCGTGGTTTTATTCCGTAGTACATATTCATCAGCAAAATATGTAATGACTTAGTATGATTAATAGTTCTCACGCACTGTAACAAAAACCTATTTTTTTACCACCTGGATTTTGATAGCATTTTCATGTTTACAGTTTATTTAAGTCTATTGTTCGGTTGAATTTGTTTAGGTGTCACAAGTTAATTGAGTGTGCCACCCGACTTTGTCACACCAGGGGCTCTAAGTCGTCATGGCTGTGACTGGAGAAATGGGGCCTATGGGGTGTGTGACCCATGCAGCTCCTGGTAAAATAGCATGCTCCTGTAGCCTGATAGCGATCTGTATTGCTTGATGGGTGTTTCATTGATGGAATGGCAAACAGTACAGATCCTGATCAGACTGTGCGGATGCACAGTCTGATCTGGATCTACATTGTTCACAAAACGAATAAACCACATTTCTCCAGTCGCAGCCACATTTAGTGATACGTTTGTCATAGAATTACGACAACAATGGTGAATGTTTAGCTAATGAGATAATAATTATGCAAATTGGTATTTATAACTGGGTTACAAACAATTTGTGGTCCCAGTAAGGAAGTTCATTGAGCCAATTCCCAATCTTGAATATACGTGACAAATATACACAAATCACATTATACCACACTCTGTAATAAATATGTGACCATTTTCTGGCATAATGTTACCACAGGCATTTTACGTTTGAAAGATTCATTAACTCTTTGCATGCTAGCGGCGAAAATATCTGCCAAACGAATTAGGATTATATGTTTTATTTCTCTCTGTAAATATGTCTTGAAATTTCATTAGAATTGAGTCCTCAGGACTCAATTCTAATGAAATTCCAAGACATATTCATGATATTTACGGGGAGAAATACAAGAAAATATGATGAATTTTTGTCCGCAAGTTTTGAACTATTTACAGCCCACAAGTTTCCCAGTATGCAAAGAGTTAACCCTTTCAAAACCACAGACATGTATAGTCAAGGTGTGGGATCACGTCGTTTGCGAACCAGATTTTTCGACGTGACATAATCTGTGAGAGACGTCACGCCATTCGGAAACACGTGATCCTACACCTTGATAGTGGTATTGGCAAAAACACCCCTTTTTCATAAATGGACTAGTCTGAAAATCATTTTGTGATGATTGAATTGGTTGCAAACTTAACATAACAAAATCCATTCCAGTTACTTAGGGGTGAAAGGGTTAATACAGTCAAACCCCCTGTGAACGGTCATCTCTCTTTGCCAGTTATTTAAAGGTGAAAGGGTTAGTTCCTACTTGACATGTTTAATAAATTTGAATAATCAATGACTTGGCAATGAATGTTAACACTCGAGTTATTCGATGTATTATAACAAAAAAACAACTTGCCAAACTCTGATGCCAAACAATTTAGCCTTTGCAACTCGGCCGGCTATATATGTTTGCAAACATTGTAGATCTTGATGATTTGTATTTAAGTAGTCATGTATGATATTGTGCTTATGCAATGAATAGAATGTAACATTTGTGTAATTTAATTTAATATGTTGAACAAGTTGACTGACTTCATAAGTACACTCAATATGCTATAACACTACTCGTTAAAACACAAATTTGGATATAACAGTACCAAGTTGCGACTCCGAAATGTCTACACTGGTTTCAAAAGCTATAAGCCCCATCCATTTCTCCAGCCCAATATAAGGTCAAGGTCACTCAAGGTCAGTGCTAAGGTGGCCGGATTAGCTCAGTAGGTAGAGTGTCAGACTGCGGATCCAGAGACCCCGGGTTCGATTCCGACCTCGACCCGCTGCCAGTGACCAATTCGGTGTGTCCTTGGTCCAGACAACTTCGTGCTAGCCTAGTCCTATCGGCCGACATGCACGGTCGTTTTTTTAGGTCAGTGGCACAGGGGCCCGTTTCACTAAACTTTGTACGACTAAAATGTTTGTAAGTGCAAATTTAGGATCGTCTGTAAATTTCAATTTATGGATTTACATTTATTGAGCATAGGCTGCAAAAGCAACCTATGCTCAATAAATGTAAATCCAATAATTGTTTAAAAGAAAACATTGTTAATGTGAAATTTACAGACCATCATAATTTTGACTTACAAATAGCCGAACAAAGTTTAGTGAAACGGCCCCTGATGTATAAAGTTGATGTTGATTCAGGTGGTCGGAATCTACATTCACACAGTCCCCTATTGTCCCCATTGACACAATCTTGGCAACAAACACCCGCTAAATGATACGATACCCCATCCTAATTTTTGGCTGTGACTGGAGAAATGGAGTTTATGGGTTTTGCGAGCAGTGCAGATCCAGATCAGCCTGTGCATCCGCACAGTCTGATCAGGATCTACACTGTTCGACACTCCATCAAAGAATCACCCGTTATGCTTCTAACAATCAATATACATGTAGGTCACTATCAGGCTATTTAATCAGGAGCTACACTGGTCACAAATGCCATAAGCCCCATTTCTCCGGTCTCAGCCACATTTCAGTCGATACTTGTAGCCTATGTGCAATGTTTGTCTACACACAAGTATAGAAATCGCTGGTATTCACTGACGGCCAAATTAATAAACTGGTCCGTTTTAGATGTTTAGGCCAAGATAAACTCAACACAATAAATATACAGGTAGCTAGCAGCTTTTTTAAAACGGTTCGGAATCGTTCCTGGTTTACAATTGCAAAATATAACGCAAATAGACAGAAACGAGTTGGCTCCATGCATATGATAATATTGCCGTGTATTTATGGTAAAACAAAAATTCCGCGGAATAAAATGTCTCGCCTTGTCCCGCCGCCTTGACCTCGAGCCTGGGCCAGAAAGCAATTTTCACTGGCCCGAACATATTATACAATTATTGACTAGTGATTATATTCTATGGCTCACTAGTCAATAATTGTTTTATTATATGATAATAGTCCATATATAGCACTTACGACCTTATGCTACTAGATAACAAGAAACGAGGCAAAGCCACGAAGGCCAGGTTTTTTCCAAGCATAGACACTTGGATAACATAATTATACCCACTTTTTGTAGACTAGATGGCCGTGGCCTGCATGTCGCGCCTTGGGGCGAGGCATGTACACTAAAAAAATAGATATAGTAGATGAAAAAACTTTAACCAAAAAACTTTAACCGGACACACGGACGGACGGATGGACGGACGGACGGATGGACAGAGACGTGGTTATGAAGCTGTGAAAGTTTGGTGGTCCTAGGTGGTACAGTACCAAAGAAATGGACTTAAACACAAAAACTTAACATTGTAAACGCGAAAACTTAACATTGAAAATGGCGACTGCGCGGAAAAAATGGGCCAAGTTCAAAAAAAGGTAACATGTTGGATAGTGATATGTGGTGGGCACCCCTTGATTATGAAGCTGTGAAAGTTTGGTGGTTCTAGGTGGTACAGTCACAAAGAAATGGACTCAAACACGAAAACTTAACATTGATTGTGGACGCTGCCCACCGCCCGCCCGCCCGCCCGCCCGCCGCCCGGCTTTCGCCAATCCAATAGCCTGGATTTTTTTTCAAAAAAACCTGGCTAAAAATTGAAAAAGAATTTGAAAAAAAAGTTAAAAAAAAAAAAGTTTAAAAATTAACAAAAATAATGCTCGCTACTGGAGCCCAGAATTTTGTTTAAATAGTCCTATATTTATCTACATATCATATCTGCACAGGTCCACATAGTGCCACAATATTTTCAACACAGTTTACGGAAATGTAATATAATTTACCTGTATAAATTACCTGTAATAAGTTAGTGGTCAGTTAGTGGTCAGTCTGGACATTTGCACATGCTAGCACATGCACAGGTGAATGG
The DNA here is from genome assembly GCA_029237695.1 of Conchocele bisecta. NCBI lineage: Eukaryota > Metazoa > Mollusca > Bivalvia > Lucinida > Thyasiridae > Conchocele > Conchocele bisecta. The sequence goes on along the minus strand of CM055280.1, from coordinate 46,440,238 downwards.
TTCTCCCAGTCACTATTGTTCAACCAGAGAAGGCTATTGTTCTCTCTACAGGTAAGGTGTACAGAGCACACGAGAAAACGGGTCTTCATGCATTAATGTTCAGTTTGTAGCATAGAAAGAAATAGAGTTTGACCTTGACCCTGGAGCCCGGAATTTTTTTTAATAGTCCTATATTCATCTACATATCATAGTAAAGATATGTATAAAGTTTGATGACTGTAGCTGATAAGGTGTTGAAGTAATGACCGTAACACGAAAACTTAACATTGAATGATGACGCCGACGCCGCCGACTCCGGAAAAGCAAAACCTATGTCTCGCTTTCCGCTTCGTGGGCGAGACAAAAAACTATTTGTCCAATTTTCATGGTTTCTTGGTTCTTGGAGTTTGCCTATTTTTTTCATTTCTTTAACTTTTTCAACACTACATACCTCTTTTGTGACATTTGCAAACAGTGTAGATCTAGATGAGCCGGCTCGTAACGAGCCGTCTCATCAAGATTTGCACTTTTTGCAAGTAATCATCATAGTTTTTTTAGACTAGTCTGAAAATCATTTTCAGATGATTGGATTGGTCGGAAAATTAACATATCACAGTCCATTCCAGTTACTTAGGGTTGAAAGGGTTAATACATAGAAGTTCTACTAAAGCATTTCTGCATTTTATTAAATCTTCAGTAACAGAATATATTGAATTAACGATGAATCATACATATTAATCTGCCAAATATTTACTATAATATGCACTGGTATTTACACTGTATGCAATTATACTATTACAAATTTAGTATTTATAATCGCAGCTTTAGAATACAATAATTTATAGCACACCATTGATCAGATTATCAAATTAGACTCCACGTCTTCAGTTCGGAAGTTAATCTGGAAACCACATACTTCACGAATATGACTCACCATTTTGGTATTGTTGGGTTCACACTGATATAGATAGCAACTTCCCAGGTGGTTCAGACCCACAGGTGTCACATTAACCCTTCCTACACTGTTGACGAAAATTGCCGTCTGCTGTTTTTCATTTTTGCTTTAATTCTTTACAAAAAACTGGTTTTGACAGCACATGAGAATCGTCTCCACTGGAGACGATTCTCATGTGCTGTCAAAAACCAGGTTCTTGTCGAGAAATATTGAAAATAAAACATTTCCAGCAGACGACAAATTTAATTAAGCGTAGTAAGGGTTAAATGTGGTGTTGATGATAACGATGAACAAGCTATATATGAATGCCTTAATGATTGGTTAGTAGGTTTGTTGGTTGGCTGGTGTGGGTCAGCGGGTTGGCTGGTTGGGCGGGTCAGGTGGGTCAGCGGGTGGGGTGGTTGGGCGGGTGAATCAATGGATGGGAGAGTGTTTTTGTTTGGCGGGGTGGATCAATGGGTGGGAGTGTTTTTGTTTGGTTGGTTGGTTGGTTGGTGGTTTATGTCCATACAACAATAAGGTCAGATTGATAAATTTGGGGTTTATATACATCAAAACCATGTTTTCATTGTAAAAAAAAAAAAAAAAAAAAAAAAAAAAAAAAAAAAAAAAAAAAAAAAAAAAAAAAAAAAAAAAACGAAAAGAAAAATAAAAAGACAAAATATGAATGACAGCTGACGAAAAGTTTGGTTTTCCATATCCAACATGTATTGGAGTCGCGTAGTTTTGCCTTTACTTTTGAGGAAACCGGAAACGACCGTCTGCACACAGCAAGTGGCTATGTCCGGAGATTATTAAGAAGTCACGCCTTACGAAAGTGCAACCACTTCCTGTTGGTGGATGGGCGTGGAATGTATACATGGCTCCAGATACATAATAGGTGGGAGTCAATTTGTGGTGTAACATCCTTTAACCCTTTCAACAGTACAGGTCTGTATAGTGGTATTGGCAAAAAGTGTAGATCCAGATGGGCTCGTGACGAGCCGTCTCATCAGGATCTGCACTTTTTGAGAGTAATTTTCTTGTTTTTGAGAACAAAAACACCCCGTTTTTCATAAATAGACTAATCTGGAAATCATTTTGTGACTGTGGGATTGGTTGCAAAATTTACATATCCAAATCTATTCCAGTTACTTAGCTAAGGGTGAAAGGATTAAAAGATGATACCTGGGCGGGGATTAGTTATTGAGAATTAGCACAGATCGCTTGGAAGTTCCCTCATTAGAACGAGGAAAATATAAATTGTCGTCTGCTGTTGTTTTACATTTTGTCTTTCTCACTAAAAATATGGTTTAACAACACTTTAGAACGATTTTCTCTCCATAAAAACATGGTTTGACAGCACTTAAGAATCATTTCCATCAGAAATTATTCTAAAGTGTTATCAAACCATGTTTTTTTATTAGGAACATGAAAAACGAAACAGAAACAGCAGACGACAAAATTGAATTCAGCAGGCCGACCTGCGTCTATGCTGGTCAGAAGCATTATAAAATCCATTTTATAATCTGACAAAAGCCTCCCCCCACCACCCTAAAAAAAAAACAAATACAACAAAATGGCCTACCAGTAATTGACTATTTGCATGATTGGTTGGTTGATTCATTGATCTATGGTTGATTCATTGATCTATTATGATTGAATTGGTTGGCTGATTGATTGATTGAGGTTGTGTATCCTTTAAATGTAAGTTAATATGGTTACATAATTGAATCTTGGATTATTTGAACCAACATCAAATCAAATGTGACAATGTTTCTGAACTTTAAAATAGAAATCCATGTGAAATGAACATCTGTGCCAAACGTACGACATATAGACAGCTCTAGTTTCAACTTCATTTCACTTAAATATATAGCTGTTGAAAAATGCATTTGAACTTTAACCTTTCAATGAATACTAGTATATGTACAGTCACTGTGTCCATTCAAAACTTTCACCCTTGAATATATAACATGGTCCGATTCATGTTAATTTTGGACTATTCCGTTAATCGAAAAAGGAGGATTGTTTCAAAATCTTTAAAATAATGACAAACATTGAAGATCCTGATGAGACGGCTCGCTACGAGCCGGCTCATCTGGATCTACAATGTTTGCCAGCATTGGGATCTACATTGCTCATCTGGATCTACAATGTTTGCAAATGTTTGCTTTATTTACTGTACAGGAGTACAGGAAGTGAATATATCTTGTATATCCGAGACATCATCTGACACACGGTCACTTAATAAAATACTTTCAAAGTAACAAGGTTGTTCGTTATCTTATTAACGTTACACAGAGACCAATAATTGCCCGTGGCATGTGGTATTTCTAGGTTCGACCCACAATTCATCATGCACATACCTGTATAGTATTGGCTTATCAACGAGCAACACATGAGAGAAAATTACTAGCCTATAATATCAGGGATCAATTTACAGGGCGAAATGGATGATTTTGCCCCTGTAAATCTTACCACTTCTCCCTGCTTTGAGCTGATGGAGGAAATGATTATGGGTGCCATTCCACAAAACTTTGTACGACTAAAATGTTCATAAGTGCAAATTTAAGATAGTCTGGAAATTTCAATTGATGAATTTAAATTCATTGAACATGTGCAGCCTATGCTCAATAAATGTAAATCCAATAATTGTTTACAAGAAAAGAGTGTCAATGTGAAATTTACAGACTATCATAGTTTTGCACATACGAACATTTTAGTCGTACAAAGTTTAGTGAAACGGACCCCTGATTTCCAACCTTGATTGTAATGTTTTAATGAGAAAAATTGATATCAACTCTTTGCATGCTAGCAGCGAAAATATCCGCCAAACGAATTAGGAGTATATGTTTTATTTCTCTCTGTAAATATGTCTTGAAATTTCATTAGAATTGTGTCCTCCGGACACAATTCTAATGAAATTCCAAGACATATTCATGACATTTATAAGCAGAAATAAAAGAAAATATAATGAATTGTCATGTGCTATTTTTTAATTATTTATAGCCCACACATTTCCCAGCATGCAAAGAGTGAACAAAAGAGAAAATATGTCCAGTATGGATGCCTCACCTACTGCTTTCATAGTAAATGAAGCAACATTGCAAATTGAAGACACAAACTCAAACAAACACTTGTAACCTTGTGAAGGACGAACAGATAGACAGATGAACAGGACGGATACACAAGGGTAACACTAAATGCCACATCCACTATCTTGGTGGGGTATAATAAACAAAAAAACAATAAAAACTTAACCCATAGACCGCTATCTTAATTTGTTATGTCGTCGGCTGTTTATTTTCTATTTTCCATTTTTATCGTCAAAAACATGCTTTGACAGGACTTTATAATAATTTACAAAATGCTTTGACAGCACTTCAGAATCATTTCCATTGGAAATGATTCTGAAGTGCTGTCAAAACATGTTTTTATTGAGAAATAAGGCAAGATATAAAAGCAACGGCAGACGACAATTGTTGTGAGTAGCGGTCTAAGGGTTAATTCATATTTTAACCTGTTGCATGCATGCCCACATTTGCACTTACATTTAATACCTCCATCGACTTCACAATTCAGTTTGGCTATTTTAATTATTTCAACTTTCACCTGGTGGTATAGATTAGAAAGCGATTTATTGATCGTTTATTGAAAAATCCTGAAGTCGCAAAGTGAGAGATCAGCGATAAAGCTCCCCTTTGATGCAGATTGTTGACCCAGGACAACAGACTTCCGTTCAATTTCGAAGGTGTTTGTCGCGATTATAATCTGGCAGTTATTAATGAGAAAATCCCAAAGAAAATTCAGCAGAAACTGCAGAATGGTGTTTAACGGCACACCAACACAGAACTGTCATTTATGAGCATTAAAGTGGAATCTTTCAAAATTAGACAGCCTGGGAGATCCGATCTGAAAATTTGATTACCTTATTTATTTATCCAGAAAAGTTTATGATGTTACCGCTCATTTGAACCATCTTGTCGAGACGGTTCAAATGAGTGGTAACAACATATACTTGGTGAAAGGTGAAAGTTAATGGGTTTAACTTCCCAGCAACAGCTAAGGTCATATAGAGACGGGAACACAATTTAATGTCTCATCCGACAGACCAGTGGGATGGAAATACTATGAAAGTATTTTTGATGCCAAAGGCGAGGTTTGAACCTTTGAAGAAGAAATGAAGAAAATAGAGAAAATAAATTCTCAAACATTTCATACATTTTGATGGTACAAGCAGATTTAATTTTATTAAAGACGCAAATAGTTTAATTTATGTGCGTAATTTCAAATTGAGGCGTGTAGATATTTTTAGTCGCAATTAATTACGTGAACACTTACATTGTAAGAATATATCTATTTGTTCTACAGGCTGATATACTCAATTTTAGTCGCAATTACGTGAACACTTACATTGTAAGAATATATCTATTTGTTCTACAGGCCGAGTATTCGTAATTGCTATGAGCATGTACACCTGTATTTACAGTAGTGACGTGATGCACGCAATCGTTTTGTAGATATCTTTAGTCTCGTCTTTCAAATACCTACAATAACATTGGAAGATCATGCAAGAACTACATTTAGGTACGAAATATATCTGCGCATGAGTGTGACACATAATTAATATATGGATCATGACTAATAAGTATAATGAAGTTTCAAGTCAATGTTACTTAAGACTGCAGAGATATAAAGTATTTAAAAACTTTAACGCAGATTTCGGACGGACGCACGGACGCACGGACGCACGGACACCCGGACGTCATTGTGATCACTAATGTCTCGCTTTCCGCAAGCGGGCTCGACATAAATTAGCGGACAAGAAATCATCATATTTTCTTGTATTTCTCCCCGTAAATATCATGAATATGTCTTGGAATTTCATTAGAATTGAGTCATGAGGACTCAATTCTAATGAAATTTCAAGACATATTTATAGAGAGAAATAAAACATATACTCCTAATTTGTTTGGCGGATATTTTCACAACTAGCATGCATGAATTAATTTTTGTCGTCTGCTGTTAATTTTTATATTTTTAGTTTTTTATCAAAAACATGGTTTGTCAACACTTTAGAATTATTTTCAATGGAAATGATTCTGAAGTGCTGTCAAACCATGTTTTACTTGAGAAAGAAGACAAAATACAAAACAGCAGACAACTATTTTTTATGTTTTCAACAACTTTTGTTTTCCACATTCTTAGGGTTATGTAACCCGAATTTTTTGTCTGTAATGCGACTTGCTAAGACTACTGTGTTACAGATAAAAAATCCCAGTTGAGGATACTCTGATTTTTGTTGAAAAAATCTCGTTATTTTGTTCATTCATCGATAAAGGTATATGTTGTTACCACTCATTTGAACCGTCTCGTTGAGGCGGTTCAAATGAGTGGTAACAACATATACTTTCCAAAGGATATAAAGAAAATAGGGATATTTTTCTCTCAAAAGGTTCATACTACTAAAAGTGTATCCCGTCTGTAATGGGTTAATTAAGGGTTATGAAAATTTACTGTAGTCGATGACAATCTGATTCATACGTCTGTGCAATGTAGGGTTGAGTAAACAATAAAACAGACACAAACAGACACGGGAGTGCAAACATCAATTTCAATTGTAATTTTCATTATTTTTCTTATTAAATTGTGTTTGTCAAACTTCCCGATGCCAGGGTTTAATTTGAAGATTGAAATCAAGGCCGCACTCTGTCTGAATTATAAGTGTCATAATTGCCGGAAACCGAGAGATGGTTGATAGAGATCTACAAACATCGATAGCCAGCGAATATACTGATTTATAGTAATTTCCAATAACCTCTGAAGGGAAGCACATTTAATACACATTGTTTTAAAGTCACTCTTTTTATTAAATTTTCGACCACATGGTCGAACATAAAAAGAGTGACTTTAAAACAATGTGTACTGATTTATAGTTTCACAACTTGAAAAATACTTTCATAGCAGTTCCATCCCACTGGACCTTCGGATGAGACTTGAAACCGAGGTCCCAAACAAATTAGGAGTATATTTTTTATTTCTCTCTGTAAATATGTCTTGGAATTTCATTAGAATTGAGTCCTCTGGACTCAATTCTAATGAAATTCCAAGACATATTCATGATATTTACAAGAAATAAAAGAAAAATATGATTATTTTTGTCCGCTAATTTTGAACTATTTATAGCTCACAAATTTCCCAGCATGCAAAGAGCTAGATGACCTTAGCTGTTACAGAGACGCTAAACCAATTCACGCTAAACCAATTCACTTACACTTTTTATGATATAAATGTATGGTTTTCCTATGTTGAAAAGTATTTGTTAGTTGGTCAGTTGGTTTATTTATCAATAATTCCAGCACAAAAATATTTACACAATTCCCTAACATTTGATTGACCCGTAGCAAGTCTCTGTCCAAAATTTATATCCCAGTAAACTCCCACGCCAAACTACTTTCAGTAACATTCTTAAGAAAACGGAAAATAAACACATTTTCTTGATGAATTTATTTTAAATGCTGGAATTATAAGGAATGAATGGCCTTTTTGTGGAATTTATCGGTGATATAAACTTGCAAAAGTCGCGGAAATACTGGACGAGGCCTTCCGGCCTTCGTCCAGTATTCCCGCGACTTTTCCAAGTTTATACCCCGATAAATTCCACAAAAAGGCCATTCATTCCTATATTAACTCTGATCTTTGCATGTTAGTGGTGAAAATAACAAATTTGGAGCATTTTTCTTATTTCTCTCTGTAAATATGTCTGGGAATTTCATTAGAATTGAGTCCTCCCAAGACATATTCATTCATGATATTTACAGGCAGAAATAAAGGTAAATATCATTTGAAGTGTCGTCGGCTATTTGTTTTAAACTATTTCACACGTTTCCCAGCATGCAAACAGTTACCGGTAATAGTGGTAGTAGAGTAGCTGGATGAATTGGTTGGTTGGATGATTGATCGATTTATTGTTGGTTGGTTGGTTGGTTGGTTGGTTTATGGAAGAATAGTTGGTTGTTTATCAATCTGAACATACATATTTGAATCGTCTTGATGACCTGGTTCAATTGAACATTACTTTAGCCGAGAAATAAAGAAAATGAAGGGAAAAATGTTGAGATATTCCGCTACTAAGTCTTGTGAATCAGGGGCCCGTTTCACTAAACTTCTTTCGAATAAAATGTTCGTAAGTTCAAATTTAAGATCGTCTGTAAATGTCAATTAATGGATTTAAATGTATTGGGCTGCATATGCAGCCTATGCTCAATAAATATAAATCCAATAATTATTTACAAGAAAACATTGTTAATGTGAAATTTACAGACTATCATAATTTTGCACTTACGAACATTTTAGTCGTACAAAGTCTAGTGAAACGGGCCCCCGTATCCTGTATACAAAGATTAAATGAACTATGCACTCATTCCCTATGACTTATCTGCAGACAGGTTTTGTTTTAAAATTTTCCCGTCACCAAGACGCTAAAAGATTTGTGTAAACAGTTTTCGCAACGATTCAACAAATAATGGACGATTTGTGAGACCTTTGTGAATGTGAATGGTCATGACAATGTGCCAAAAGTTGAAGTACATGTACTTGCCACATCGGTTCATTTAGAGGGACCTTCTGACACCATAGAGCACTTACCCCTTATATGGTCGGTTGGCTGACAAAAGGGAACTTACGGCATTTGCAATAATTGTACATTCCGATCCTCGTCTTGGATATAATGCACTTGGATTAAGATCTCATATTTTTGTTGATGGACGTAAGGTTATTTAAGTGAGTTAACGGCAAACGGTGTAGACGCGCAGGCGCGCAGTCTGGCCAGGGTGTACACTGGTTACAAATATCTAATAAGACTCGGAATTATCTGGATGCCCGCTCGACAATACCGTAATAACCCTCAGTATTTGGACACCATTTTGTTTTTGTTCCGAATATTTAGGGTTATACGGTAATCGCAGCATGTCCACTTGAACTTGGACTTATATCACTTCCCACAAACCCAAACATCAATCTTCACAACAGTGTCAAGACATCGTCAAAACTTGAAGACTTATAAATGCACCTATAACTGTCTTAACTGTGTGGACAGGCACACAAGGGAGAATTATTAGACAGACAAAAATATATCGGGGAAGGAATTAGACAGGTAAACCATTCTAGCAGTGGGGATATTAGATAAGTATTGTTGTTTCCATGAAAAGAAAAACGTCACCCCCCACACTCACGAATAAGACATAGGGCAGCATAGGTAAATGATTGATGTAGAAATATCAAATCACTTTACCCTTTTATGCTGAATTCAATTTTCTCATTGTCAATAAAAAACATATTAACCCATTTCAGTTTAAGGATACAATAATTTTTCTAAAATAAATCTCATTATTTTGTTTATTTCTCCATAAAGGTGTATGTTGTTACCACTCATTAGAACCGTCTCATCGAGACAGTTCAAATGAGTGGTAACATCATATACTTTCGAGAGGAAATAAAAGTTTCATACTATGTGTAGTATAATTGTATCCGGTCTTTAATGGGTTAAGTGATGAAAATGACGAGCTGGTCACACAGGACAATGATATTGGCCTTCTACTAGAAGATGATCTGTAAGTGTCTGTAAGTGTCTGTAAGTATGTTTTAGAAATGGGACAATTTTGAACAAATTAGAAAATGTGTTAATGAAACATGGATGCCCCCACCTGCAGCCTTGATAGTAAAAGGGCGGGCATCGGTATTACGAAGCTAATCCATAGACAGACATTGTGGGCAAATATTATTTTTGAAAGTGGTGAAGGCGTTTAGAAGTTATTGAGAAAAGATTAAAAACTTTAATGCATTTGCCTTACATACAAGGTGAACATAAGTCGCCAGTGACCTTGACCTTGGGTGTTCGGGCGTGGGTCATATCATAACAAAGCACCATCCCTAGACAGATATTGTGGGCAAATATTATTGAAATTGATAAAGGAATTAAGAAGTTATTGGAAACGCATTTGCCTTATGGACGCATGAATGGACTCAGACACACAGGGGTAAAACATAATGCCCCTCCAATAAATTGGTGGGGGCATAAAAAGACAACCATATTCATTCCACGCTAACCCACCTACAAACTAGGTTAAGCTTATCAGTTAGCTAACATGTCGGTAAGGTGATGTTAAAATTTCACCAAGCTATGTTAAATTTATCACTGTGAATCGCTCCATGTTTGACAGAATACATCGTTATCAAGTTGTATGGGATGAAAACATTAAAACAGTTTTCTTCTAAAAGTGTCTGTTGTTACCACTCAGTTGAACCGTCTCGTCGAGACGGTTCAACTCAGTGGTAACATCATATACTTTTACTGAGAAATAAATAAAATAGGAACAAAAAGTCACCAATTTATGTTAAATTTATCACTGTGAATCGCTCCATGTTTGACAGAATACATTGTTATCAAGTTGTATGGGATGAAAACATTAAAACAGTTTTCTTCTACATGGACAGAAGGCCAGATAAAAATACACCTGGCTTAGTTAGGGCTTTAGACCTTCAGACCAGGGATTAGTTGACCCATTTCATGGTCATTTTTGCTCTTTCTCGGTAAAAGTGTCTGTTGTTACCACTCGTTGAGACGGTTCAACTGAGTGGTAACATCATATACTTTTACTGAGAAATAAATAAAACAGAAAAAAAAACAAGATTTTTTATACCATGCAATCAGTATCCCACACAAAATGGTTTAAACAAGTTTCCTCAAATGGATAGAAGGTCAAATAATAATACACCTGGCTTAGGAAGGGCTTTAGACATTCAGCCTAGGGTTTAATTGATCCAGTTCATGATTAACGGTACTTTTCTTATTTCTTCACCGAACATGCATGTTGTTGCCACTTGGGCGAACATCCCCAACCCACCACCCCCACCCCACCTCCAATATTGAAAACAACAACACCAGACCATTCTTCTTAATCTCACCAAAACTGTTGTTGTCATTCAGTCGAGATGGTTCAAGGTAAAAACACATACAGTGGAACCTTTCGAAACCATAGGACCACTCCAAGACAGGTTTTCATGCTTTGTGATCATGAACAGACATCGGAGATCATTGACAATGAAACTCGTCAAAATTACCCACACGGGGTGTACAGGGTGTCGGGTGTAGAAATTACATTGTACTTTTGATGAGAACTAAACATCAACCCTCTTTACAGAGATTGAAATAAAACTAAAATATAATATATCATGAATTAATATTTTAATATAGGCAATAATAATCTTTGTGTCATATCACATGCATACATAGCACCAACATACAATCATTTATTTAGACAATGTCAAGTTTCCATATTTATCATGTCACACAGAATACCAGAACTTACGGAGCCCCGCAGGGGATGTATAATTCTGTTTTATTAATTCGTTCCCATGAATTAACAATTTGTTCTCATGAAATAACAATTTGTTCCCTCAATTTAACAATTCGTTCCCACGAATTGACAATTCATTCCCACGAATTAACAATTTGTTCCCTCAATTTAACAACTCATTCTAACGAAATAACAATTCATTCCCACGATACAACAATTGTTATTTCGTTGGAACAGAATTGATATATCGTGGGAACAATTGTTAAATTGAGGGAACAAATTGTTATTTTGTGGGAACGAATTTATAAATAAAAATCCATGTCCCCTGCGGGGCTCCATCAGAACTGACCTCGTGTACGGTGGGTGATACTCTTACCACCCATTAACCCTCACTATGCGGGAGACAAAAATTGTCGTCTGCTGTTTTTCATTTTTGCCTTCATTCTTAACAAAAAACCGGTTTTGACAGCACATGAGAATCGTCTCCAATGGAGACGATTCTCATGCGCTGCCAAAACAGGTTTTTATCGAGAAATATTGAAAATAAAACATTTCCAGCAGACAACAAAATTTAATTCAGCATAGTAAGCATTAATACGGCCAATATTCAATATCGGATGAAGATTCTAATGAGTAGCTTTGAAGAATTCTTTAGTTCAGAAATAAATAACTTATTTTACAAATGAATCAGTAAGTTAAGGGTCCACAAATTAACCAATTTTATTCTGAAGATACGCAATTGTATTGACGGAAAATTTTGAATAATAGATTTATTTCTCGTCAGAATTATTCGTGCGGACCACCATGCGAACCATCTCATCAAGACGGTTCAAATGAGTGGTGACAATGTATGCTTTCATTAAAAATAAATATTTAAAAATTTGCATGTGCGTTCAGAATGTAATAGGATAATCATTTTCATACACAATACATATTTCAATAAAACTTACATGTGCATGTGTCTACTTTCAACTTATTAAGAGCAATTTTGCCAAATAATTACGAAAAGTGTGCATATCAATTGGTAGTTTTAATACCCACAGAGTTATTGTCAATTTCATAATAATAAACAAAATATTATGAGGCACTTCCGTCTTCCAATTGTTACTTATAACCATGAAATATTTAACAAAAAAATCCCTGATGAAAAATATCATTTGGTATTTTATTTCGGCTTCCCTGTCAAGAAACTCATAACTCAAGTAATTGGGTTTCAGCTTTAAATTAACTCTTTGCATGCTGGGAAACTTGTGGGCTATAAATAATTCAAAACTAGCGGACAAAAATTCATCATATTTTCTTGTTTTGTTTGTTTGTTTGTTTATTAGTGTTTAACGGCCTATCAACAGCTAAGGTCATGTAAGGCCGGGCAAACGGGTTCGATCCCATTTTAACCTGCTGCATTGGGGGAAAATCCCAAAATCATATTGTCTTGTATTTCTCCCCGTAAATGTCATGAATATGTCTTGGAATTTCATTCTAATGAAATTTCAAGACATATTTACAGAGAGAAATAAAACATATACATGTACTCCTAATTCGTTTCGCCGCTAGCATGCAAAGAGTTAAACAGGCACAAAGAACTAATCAATGTGTCAACCCTTACAATGCTAGACATGAAAAGTGTCGTCTGCTGTTGCTGTATATTTTGTCTTCTACCTCTATAAAAACATGGTTTGACAGCATTTTAGAATCATTTCCATTGGAAATGATTCTAAAGTGCTGTCAAAGCATGTTTTTGATTGAGAAAAATGGAAAATAGAAAATGAACATCAGACGACAAAATTTAATTCAGCAGTGTAAATGTTAATGTGTATCCCAGGCAATAGATTATATAGTGGAGACAACATCCATGGTAACGTAGTCCTCATCCGCTTCATTAATGGCACAATGTGTCCGGCGAGGGTTATCCACCCTGTCCAATGTCTTCACCATCACGTCCTGTGAGGTCAATATTTGTCTAATTGACCTCAGGTCGAGTGTACCAGTGTTCCTGTTGCTAAGGTTACTGTTACTCTGACTTTCAGTGTAATTAAGTCGACCTTGCCATATTTCATTATCACACACGTCGAATATGTCTTTACCCAAGTTTGTTTTTGTGTAGGTTGTAGTGGGCTTGTTTCTGTTGAGGCTATTTTTATCGTGATTCATTGAATAATAAATTGTATCGTCAGTAGTCGAGGCAGTTAAATAATTTGTATTATGGGTATGGCGTGAAGCTGAACTACGAGAAGATGCACTCGATGACGAACACTCGGAGCTGGAAGAACTGATCGCGCTGGAGCAGTGGGAATTATTGGAGTTTGTCGTCGAGTACGAATCGTCAGTGTCACTGCACATGTTGTAGTCGGCATGGATACTCGCTGTCGTATACTCCCCGTCCTCCGGAATAGACGTCATTGACGTCGACGAAAACAGACTCGATTCCTCGGTGGACGACGTTGATATGCGTTTCAGATTTATTCCCTCCTCTTCTGTAATGGACGATTCGTCAAATGATTTTTTTGAATCCTTCAGATTACAAACGTTCTCCCTCTGCGTGCCAGGCAACAGACTGGTAACAGAGTTGCGTTTGGCGCGGAACGATGCTGGTAACGATCCCCGTAAACTATTCCGCCGGAACGGAATACTACCAATCCCGCTACCAAACTCTGTGCTCTCAGACTCGGTTCGGTTCAGAAGATTATTTAAACCATTGTCTATTTTAAGATAGTGACTGTGTCGCCGGACTAACTTCACCTGTGGTTTCTCCTCCAGATAATTCGTAACCACGGGTCTCGTTTTAACAACATCCGACACGTGTCCTGGTTTGCTCTGACCACAGATATTCTCGGCACGAATTCGGAAAATGTACCGTGCCTCCGGAATCAAATTCCGGACATGATAACACGAGCCCTGACATGTGCTTGTCACTACCTTCCACTTCCTGTCTTTCAAATTGCAACACTCCACCTGATAGGCCAGAATTCTCCCAGAATTCATCGGTGACAACCAAGTGAGTGTGACAGAATTATGGGTAATCTGTGTAATCTTGGGAATTCCTTCTGGACAACCGGGTTTTCCTGAAAGCATAAACATAAACACAAGGTTACAAACATGTAAATACTTTTTATCACAATAGATACTGATGAGCTAAATATTATCTGAAATGTGTGTTGCCATGACAATACTGTGTACAAAGTGCATACATATACATCGCACACTTTGATAAAAATTTCATACAAGAAAAAAGTACATGAATTGAAACGTATACCTGGGTATTGATTTAACCGTTAGAAGGTGGGAACCAAAAATTTGTGTCTGCTGTTGTTTGATATTTTTTCTTCCTTCCCAATATAAACATGCTTTGACAGCTATTTAGAATCATTTCCATGGGGAAAAAAAGGATAAATAAACAGCAGACGGCAAATTTTAGTTCAGCATTGCAATGGTTAGGATTTCTTCAAGATTGGCAGTATCCCAGACAATATTTAGCAGATGGCCTTGTGTGACCTTGTTGTTTCTTTGGCGGATATCCAAATATAAAACACAATACTAGGTCAGTAATCATATAAGCAATGGGAACCAAATTCCTGAGCATTAGGAATTAACAAAGACTTTGAAAACAATCCAAAATCCAAACAATTTTGATCAGCTGATACCATAGTCTGACCACATACATTTGACATAGGGGTTGTTCAATTGTGGGACTGACATAGAAAGGATTACAGGCCAAGACGTTACAGCAATACTGAAACACGGGGCCTGGTTTACGGGTGAATTTCAATCACAGATGAAGAGAATATAAACAAACTATATCTGTCATATTCATATCAATGCACTGGTCGAGACAGAAAAATAAACATTTGTTTAAGCCATTCAGATTACATACATATTGACAAGATTATTTTGTCAAACAGCTTGATTTTAAAAGATGTTCCCACATACATATCCGGTTCCAATAACGACACAAGTCCAAATTGTACCGTTTTACCAATAACCAATTCATATGTTATTTCTTCACAATGGCACAACACATTTGCAATATGCCTTTATAATTTAATCCAATCAAAGTCAGATCCATTCTTGCAACCAACTGGTGCAATAGTGCCAATGGCAATCTTTTAATTTAATTAGTGGAAGATCCACAATTAATGAATTCATATCAATCTACTACAAGGTCATACACAGAAGCAAATAAGCCACTCCAATTGTTGAGAAAATAGAGAATAGTAGGTTAGTGCCGTGAATGGGAAAAAAAATCTGGCAAGGCTCAGGAAACGGAAAATTTCTCATCATAAGTATATGTAGTGACCACCATTTGAACCGTCTCGCCGAGACGGTTCAAATGAGTGGTCACAACATATACTTTGGTTCAGAAATAAGGAAAATAGATAGAGAATGTCGTGAATGGGAAAATATATCTGGCAAGGCTCAGGAAACGGGATGGGCAAGGCTCTGCCGAGCACATCCCGTTTCCGTGCCGCGCCAGATATTTTTTCCCATTCACGGCACTAACCTAGTATTCTATTTATCCCGTCAACACCTAAAAATGGCTTTAAAATGAATAGTATTGACTGGATATCAAAAATGTTTCACAGCACTGTGTTTCACGGCACATACGCACTGTGTTGACGGGATAAATGACATTATTATGTTACAATTTTCTTCAGCAGATGCACACAAATGGGTTAAATTTATGGATTGAATTATTCAACACAGAACAAAGGATGGAATGTGGAATATTCATAAAACCCAAGCAGGGATCAAAGTTAATTGTGCTTACAATGGCACTCCATTAGCAATGTATTCAAAATGGATACAAAGTTTTCACAAGATGGTGAAAATAGATACGAGGTCCTCCCTAGGGGAGTGTGTGTGTTTGTGTTTGTCAAATGTATCACAGTAATGGACAGTGTGTGTGTGGTCCGTCTAAATAACGGGGAAATAACGGGGAGGGTGGGGGGGGGGGGCCGTTTCACTAAACTTCCTACGACTAAAATGTTCGTAAGTGCAAAATTATGATAGTCTGTAAATTTCACATTAACAATGTTTTCTTGTAAACAATTGTTGGATTTACATTTATTGAGCATAGGCTGCATATGCAGCCTATGCTCAAAAAATGTAAATCCATCAATTGAAATTTACAGACGATTCTAAATTTGCGCTTACGAACATTTAAGTCGAACATTTTAGTCGTACGAAGTTTAGTGAAACGGCCCCCTGGTGTTTTTTGTTTGTTTATATAAGTAAGTCAGAGACAAACGCAGGTTCTGTAATTTCAGGGACCATGGATGATTTGGCTACATAATATAACTATGTTATACTACACATATAAGGTTTGCTTCTACAGAGCCCGCAGGGGACGTAGAATTTTTTTTTTATTAATTTGTTCCCATGGAATAACAATTTGTTGCCTCAATTTAACAATTTGTTCCCTCGAATTAACAATTTGTTGCCACAATATAACAATTTGTTCCCACGAAATGACAATTCGTTCCCACAAAATGACAATTTGTTCCCTCAATTTAACAATTTGTTCCCTCGAATTAACAATTTGTTCCCACGAATTAACAATTTGTTGCCACAATATAACAATTTGTTCCCACGAAATGACAATTCGTTCCCACAAAATGACAATTTGTTCCCTCAATTTAACAATTTGTTCCCTCGAATTAACAATTTGTTCCCACGAATTAACAATTCGTTCCCGTGGGAACGAATTGTTATTTCGTGGGAACTAATTGTTAAATTGAGTGAACAAATTGTTAATTTGTGGGAACGAATTGTTAAATTGAGGGAACAAATTGTTATTTCGTGGTAACAAATTAATAAAAAAAAAAATTCTACGTCCCCTGCGGGCTATGTATGCTTTGGATAACATTGATTCTATCAAATGCAAACTGATAAATTACAATGAGACAGGGATAGGCGTGTAGAAATATGTCAGCATGGGGCCAGGAAACATATGGTGGCTAATTTGTCTGGCCGGTTAGCTGTTATCCAGCCAGTCTACACAGGATTACATGAAATGATTTCATCTCTCATCATGTTGATAGCCATCATATAGGGTTCCCACAGAGTACTACTATTGGGAGCAGGAAGGGCTTACTTATAATGTATATCTCTTATAATGTGGGGAGGAGGTGCAAGAAAAAAATGTTGGCCTGGGGAGGGGGGCAGGGGGGAACCATACAAAATGTCATCTGCTGGGTTTATTTACCAAATCTAACAGTGTTTCCCTGCCTTATATAATGTTATAGGTAAATAAGTGACATTTATGAACATCGTTCCAAACTAACCATTATTTCTTTTTCTATTTGTTTTATTTCTTAATGAAAGTATATGTTGTTACCACTCTTTTGAACCGTCTCAACGAGATGGTTCAAAAGAGTGGTAACAACATATACTTTCATTCAGGCTGAAAGACAATATGTTTGTATTTCATACAGCATGGACAGAGTTGTTTTGACAACTATTCAAAGAAAATACCAAATAATCTTCCATTTGCTTCGTCATATGATATTGTCTGTATAATCTCATTCAAACCATCATCATGATCATGTTCCGATAACAATCTGATTAAAAGAGTGTGGTTTAATTTCCAACAGTACAAATGAATTAATAAATTCCGACACCTGTTATTCACCAATATTTAAAGAAGGTGGCATTCAGTTAGCGATGGAACCTTGTAAAAATCTGAAGTATGCTAGATTTTTGAATCGTTAATTATGATTAAATCTCAGTCTATTATGCTGGGTGACAAACATTCTATGACATATCTGATATCAGTATCAACATTATCTTGATTCATTTAAATAAATATTTTCAAAATATAGGAAATGTTCCAATTTTCAAATATCCATATTGCTTACGATTTGATGATGAATTCAAATTTGTCGTCTACTATTTATTTTCATTTTATTCTCAACACAAACATACTTTGGCAGTGCATGAGAATCGTCTCCATTTGAGCCGATTCTCATACACTACCAAAGTATGTGGGATTGGAGACGATTCTCGTGTGCTGCCAAAATATGTTGCTACTAAATTGAAACAAAATACATGAACACAATAAGGAGGATATTTGATTCCCACCTTTAAAGGGTTCATTATTAATAATAATTTTACAATCTTAAATAAATACACAGAGCATTCATTGGCATAGCAACCATGCTGTTTACATGGTAACCATGGTGATGGAGTTGCCCCAGGCTTAATAAATTGTTATCTGCTGACAAAAAAAAGCCTGATTAAAATAGAAAACATGGTCAAACTACTAAAATAATATTGTCATATTCTGGAATTTTAGGGAGTGGCAGGTAAAGCACACACAGGAATTAGACATATTTTAAAATAGACAGTCTAAATCCCATCTTGCAATTATTTCCGTGTCTATTTCCCAAGGGTGGGGACAGGACTTTTCCATCGAAATGACAGTGAAGGCAGACTTGTAGACATTAAATACACCCACGCCCGGAATATTTGGGTCTTCTAATTCCTGCCCCTGGGCAGAGCTCCAGATAAGATGCGTATTTGCTTAAATACCCAATTAAAATGGCCAAACACCCAATTGAAATCAGAAGTAGCGAGTATCAAAAAGCAATAAAAATTGTGTGGTACCTTTATCATGCTGCAGAAAACAATAAACATACCAAAAATATGGCATATTTTTCTTATTTTCCATGAAAACACATCTTGGTATTTTCTTAGAATTGTCTCCAAAGAGACAATTCTAATGAAATGCCAAGATATGTTTTCATTTTGAAGCAAACTATTCAATAATTGCTGTCTGTTGATGTGTAAACAGTAGTGTGATTTTATTTTACCCAATTAAATTTTTTAAAAACCCAATTGCTTCAGAAATGATGGGAGTGACAATACTCAATTACTAATTCCTTATCTGGAGCACTGCCCCTGGGAATTTTAATTCATCCTTTATATTGTGACACTTCAAATGGGTGCTGACAACAATACGTTTGAGAGGAAATGAAGAACATATTGAGTTTATTTTAATTTTCACACTTCACTTATAGCATATTATTTTCTAAACTACAGATTCAATATTCCATACGAAAAAGGAAAACTTATTTTATCAAAATAAGAGGATTATTGCCAGTTATTCTGTATTAGATTATTTTGTATAATCAAAAATCCTTTCGGAATCTCTCACACACATGAGGAGCTAAGTTGACCAAAAGTTAGGAGATATACAAATGTCGCAACCATGTGCTAACTTTAAGTAACAGATTAGGCACTCAGAAAAGGATTATACCCCAAACTTGTCATGTCCCATCATTATTTGTTACTGACAATGTATAGCTTCTGGATATAGAGTTTAACCCTAGAGGATATGCCATTATGTTTGCGGAAAACCTAACTATTTTCCTTCTATGCCTTGGTTTAAATGAGTGGACACTTTCATTGAGAAATAATTCCAGCACAAAAATATTTACACAATTCCCTAACATTTGATTGGTCCGTAGCAAGTCTCTGTTCAAAATTTATATCCCAGTAAACTCCAATGCCGAACTACTTTCCATAACCGTGAGGCGCAGTTAAAATAATTCTTAAGAAAACGGAAAATAAACACATTTTCTTGATGAATTTATTTCAAATGCTGGAATTATAAGGAATGAATGGCCTTTTTGTGGAATTTATCGGGGATATAAACTTGGAAAAGTCGCAGGAATACTGGACGAGGCCTTCCGGCCTTCCGGCCTTCGTCCAGTATTCCCGCAACTTTTCAAAGTTTATACCCCGATAAATTCCACAAAAAGGCCATTCATTCTTATAATAAATTTCATACGTGTAAAGGTGTATTGTGAAAGAAATGGAATAATCTGTTAGTTTGTCATGATTTTGCATTAATTTCTGTATTCCTTTCTTAGTTTTGTTTGTACAAATTGGTGATGGACTGTATCTGCTATTTAAAGAATGTGGTACATGTAACACAACATAATAAGTGCATGTAACTGTTATAGTCATCTAACGTTAATGTAAATGTTATGGAAAGTAGTAAGGATGAACAGACGGACACACATCGGACAGAAAGGCAAAAACTATATACTCATTGACATACATGTACTACAATTGCCAGGGGTGGGGGTGGCACATGTATGGTGTCCTGGGTAGAACCATTAATAAGCCATTTATAGACAGTTGAAAGAGTGGTGGCAAATGGATTTATGTGATTCTCTGGGCGGTCCCCAGGTTTAAAAATATTCCACTGTAATTCAAGGCATGTGAATAAGAGATGTTTGTGTGTTTTGCAATCATGAACAGATTTATCATACTGATAAATGTCATTGAAACATAGCAAAATATAGCTAAGAAAATCTTGACCAATACGGATGGATTTTACAACTTCATCTGTCTTTTGTGTTTTCTGTATCCTATTATTATGATACACAAAAAATATAAAAGAAAGAGGAAGCAGTAAAATACACCTGTATTAGCCCATATAGAAGAAGTAATAAAAGACCCTGTATTAACCTAGACAGATGAAGTAGTAAAAGTCATGTGTATTATTAGTTGGCCACATGGGTGGGCTATAGACTGAAAATATGGATGATGATAAAGAAGTATATAAATTATTATAAAGTTTCTAGTCAATACAATTTACAGTTGCAGAGATAATGGGTAACCGAAAACTATAACGCAAATCTTACAGACTGACAGACGAATGAACCCAAATACAAAAACTGTATACTCCCTGACATACTTCGTATGATTAAGCACACGAGACATTTTATCGATGTACGGTTTAGAGAAGTTCTACTGTACAACCATCTATACGCACCTTGTGGATGACTGTACAGTCCATGGGGCCTTCGTCCAGCGTGGAACTCGCTCAACTCCGATGATCCATTTGCTCCCATTCTTCTTTCTTCTGTTTCCAATGCTTCGTATTGTTGGCTAAATCCGTCTACGTTAACAATAACAACCCCATCTCCTGAACTGGGGACAAATGTTTAAATATCCTTTCACTGTTACTTGAACCAAATAAATATATATATCATGTATATGATATTAATATTGCAACACTGTAGGTTTAATGTATATTTATTGTCTGATAATAATACCCAAAGTTTGGTTAAATATTTTCAATCCACTTGAAGTCTGTTGTCTAGAATTTCAAACCGCCTTTGGCAATTAATTCCTGAATACTTTAAATGAAATTATATTGCAATCTAATTACACAGAAATATAAGTCTTGCCATAAACCCAGGCCAGTTCAGGTAATGTCAGGTAATCCTTCCTGCATATAAATCACGGCTAATTACACAGGTATGGCCACCATGACAGAGAGTTACCTCCTGTTACAACAGCTAGCTCAATGGTCAGTCACAAAAACCTGGCCCAAGTTTTACTACCTCTCCACCATAAACTGGCAATTTAGCTGACCTTTTACATACCAAGACAACACAGGCAGACCTGTTGTATGATTGTTTGTGTTCTTTCTATCTCATCTAAAATCATCAAGTCAGGCCTTGGGCTATACAGTGTCTATGTGGTCACTTTGATCTCGTCCAGATTGTTCTGAATAAAACTGCTTTGGTCAGTGGCTACAGCCTAAGGATACACATAGCCAGCTGTGAGTATACTGGACATAAGGATTCCAAATAGTCCAGATCAAGATTGGTGAAGACAGGAGTTATTTCCCTCATGTGCACCATGTAGACCAGTGGGATATCAGACAGCCAGTTAGTCCAGTCTGACTGTGCCGACAGTGTCTATGAACTACACGTGTTTGTAATTATCCTCGTTTGTCGGACATATGTTTGGTATGTACATTATATCCCCAGCAAATATACCAGCTAGCAGTTTCAAATCTTCAAGTATATATCCACAGCAAATACCAGCAGGCAGTCACAAATGTTCACACTTTCAATGGAATGACCAGATACCTTTAGACACGCATTAATACACCCCAGTCTACTCATGTGATATCATTCAGGTTTTCCACTGTGACGGCTTATCCTAAATCCAATTTAAATTTATGAGTAAAATTTCTATAAATATATCTAAATTCTCTTGGTGACTGTTCCACAATTAATCCAGTTTCGTTTTAACTGTGCAATAAACTGACCAAGTTAACTATATATAGTCAATCACTTCATATCCAGTTTTATTCCGTTATTCAAGTTTAAATTGAATCAGTTTCCGGATGAGATACTTCACCAACCAGAGGTAAACTTTAATCCAACTGGTCTTCACGCACTTCCAGCAACAGCGTACTATAAACACCGCAATAACACAGACACATGGTCATAATATGAATGACTCACACTATAGCAGGTTATCTCAGTCAAACACTACATCCTATGCATGTCAGTCCACAGCGCTCAAGATAAAACAACAGTATTCCAATAGCTCAAACGTGACCTGAATATCTTCAACTGAAACAATTTTGTCAAATGTCCACTTATTGAAAACAGCTCTTTGCCAAATGCCCATTAATTCCCTACTATTCACAAACTGTCAAACAACTGCCACACTTTCTTTGTCATTGCAGTTCAATCTGATTGGATGATTGGAAACCTGTGAACCAACCTCCTCATGAATATTCATTAACTGGTATGGTAAACTGCAAGTGTGAATTGATTTCAAGGTCACACCTCCTCATTAATATTGATTGTTTGTAGTGGGGAAGTATGAATGAAGGCATAAATTAGTATTGACAGATAATGTGACAGTGACAAACTATAAGAGGTATACTGATGATAGGAAATGAGTTGGTGTTACTCAATAGCCATAAATTAGTTCAATTTGACTTTTCAGACGGAGATCTTTGGGAAAACCAGGATGTGGGAGATTGAACTGTCCTTCCATAAACCATGTGAATAATGACCAGGATCAAATACTACTGTATTTACTGAATTGCTGAACCCTTAAAATAAGGGAAACAAAAGTTGTCTACTCTTGTTTTATATTTTTTTGAATAAAACATTGTTTGACAGCAATTTAGAATCATTTCCATTGGAAATTATTCTAAAATGCTGTCGAAGCATGTTTTTGATGATAAAAACGGAAAATAAACAGCAGACGACAACAATTTTTTTCAGCATTGTAAGATATAAAATTGCTACTATCCAAATTACTATTAACCCCAAGTTTTGTCGTCTGCTGTTTATTACTTTCTAGTTTCCATTTTTATCATGAAAAAACATGGTTCAATTAGAATCATTTCCAATGGAAATGATTCTAAAGTGCTATCAAACCGTGTTTTTTTTTAGAAAGAAGTCAAAATCTGAAACAACAGCAGACGACATTTTTTGTTTCCCGCATTCTAAGGGTTAAAAGGATTCAGGTGTTTCTGCATATTTTTTTAATGGAACAGACATATGCCAACAGTGTGGACCCTGATCAACATGGGCCCTACACCAACACACTTTAAGAGTTAATTTACATTGAATGTTTGTGCTTTTTATCGTTGCAAACAAAACTTCAGGCGAGTGTGCTGATAATTTAATTACTTGTTTGTTTACAATATGTTTCCTCCTCTGATTGACACCCCAGTTATGTTGTCACAATACATTCGTAAATGGTTTATTAGGGGATAGTGGGAGGAGTGAAGTGATACAACTAAAAAGTTCACAGATTTTCAACATGATTTATCCTGGTGCGCCGATCACAGGCGGGATCTACAAACTACAACAACCACATGTAGAACTAGTATAGCATTTCCTATCATATTGGCCTCCGCCTGACATGTGTGACCAGTGTAGGCCTGATCAGACTGCGCATCCGCGCAGTCTGATCAGGCCTACACTGGTCATTCATTCTGTCAGTGAAGTAGGCCAACTGTCACCAGCAAAACAATTAGTTTTTAATTCGACCAAGTAGTGTACAAGTGGACAAATATATCCCATTGTTGCAAATGCTGTCAGGTACGTTTTCTCAGTCAAAACCAATATTGCATTCACAGCATCCAAAGATGGGGCCTAAAATATGGTAAAATGAAAGTAGTTCCCATGGTTACGGTAGTTAGGTATGTACAGCTGGGATCAACAATCATTGTAAATGCAATAAGACCCAATTTGTGGGAGCACATGTCAATTTATGACATTCATGTCAATCATGTTCATGACTCTCTCACCACCTTCCGTCACGCAGCACAAACAAGTGGGCCTGGCTCGGAAATTACCTCCCTTAACTCTTTGCATGCTGGGAAATTGTGGGCTATAAATAGTTCAAAAATAACAGACGACAATTTCCTTATAATTTCATTTATTTCTCAATGTAAGTATCATGAAGATGTCTCGGAATTTCATTAGAATTGAGTCCGCGGGACTCAATTCTAATGAAATTCCGATACACATTTACTGAGAGAAATAAGAAACATACTCGTAATTTGTTGGATGTAATTTTCACCGCTAGCATCCAAAGAGTAAACATCTAGAGGCGAAAATATCCGCCAAACGAATTAGGAGTATATGTTTTATTTCTCTCTGTAAATATGTCTTGAAATTTCATTAGAATTGAGTCCTCAGGACTCAATTCTAATGAAATTCCAAGACATATTCATGATATTTACGGGGAAAAATACAAGAAAATATGATGAATTCTTGTCCGCTAGTTTTGAACTAATTATAGCCCACAAGTTTCCCAGCATGCAGAGTTAATTTCACCGATACTGATTTCGAAATTCATCCATATTTTCCATTTATCAATAATAGTTTTTGTCAATGAAATTTTCAAATGCGAAACTAAAGTGTATAATTATGGAGCATTATGTGTTGTATGATATGGGCTTACAGAAGTGGTGATTTAACCCTCACTACACGGGAGACGAAAATGGTCGTCTGCTGTTTTTAATTTTTCCCTTAATTCTTAACAAAAAAATTGTTTTGACAGCACATGAGAATCGTCTTCAGTGGAGACGATTCTCATGCGCTGCCAAAACAGGTTTTTATCGAAAAATATTTAAAATAAAACATTTCCAGCAGACGACAAAATTTAATTCAGCATTGTAAGGGTTAAAGGTGCATACCCACTCAGTAGGTACAAAGTGTTCTTTATAGGAATTAAACAAGTGTATAATTGTGTCACTATTTCACCAGTTCGAAAAATTACGAGTGCCCGCTATACATATATATAATCATTTAGTAATAAGTATTTTACTGATAGTGACTGGCGGTGGTATCAGGTTATTTTAATATGCAAACAAGGCAGAATATTTTTTAATTATTTATACTAATTAAATGCATCACCTGAAAAAATAATATTTTCGACAGATTATAAAGTATGATCATTGCACATCAAAAAATAAATACAAAGAATAAATAGTAATGTCCTTGAAACACGGTTATCGCCACTGATATCAATGTGGAAATTTACATCTGATATAAAATGTATAATAATGCTAATCAATATGTGGGGTAATGGTGAATGAAGTGTAATTTTTGCCAAAAAATGTCTCTGATATAAAGAACATTTTGTGCCTACCGAGTGGGCATGTACCTTTAATATATTTATTTAACAAGTTTACAGATTTCATATGCATGCCAGTCTACTCATGCCGAGTTTCTTATAAATTGGTTAACCAGTTTAATACATATTATATTTAATTACATAATTGTCTGATTATATTTAACAAATTGTGGGTTATTACGGTACATACAACACAGATTGTTCTATCATGACACCCAGGTCCGTACACAGGAATTAATTTAGGGGGGTGCGTTATCGACGGTGCGAAGGGCCAAAAATGTTTTTTGCTCATCCACGGACAGACCTCTGCAGATTAACCCTCTCACCCCTAAGTAACTGGAATTGATTTTGATATGTTAATTTTGCAACCAATCCAATCATCACAAAATGATTTTCAGACCAGTCCATTTATGAACATGGGGTGTTTTTGTTCTCAAAAATTACTTTACTATTGGCAAAAAATTTGATGGCTGTTATTTTCACCGCTAGCACGCAAAGAGTCAACGCTGCCAACACCACAGGCCTGTATAGTGGTATTGGCAAAAAGTGTAGATCCAGATGAGCCGGCTCGTGACAAGACGTCTCATCAGGATCTGCACTTTTTGCAACTAATTTTCATATTTTTGAGAATAAAAACACTCCCATTTCATAAATGAACTAGTCTGAAAATCATTTCGTGACAATTGAATAATTAGTTGGAAAATTAACATATCAAAATGCGTTCTAGTTACTAAGGGGTGAAAGGGTTAACTTGCATCCCATCTCATATAGTAGATATTATGAATTGAATTTCACATACGGTAAATGACTAATTTTGTTAGCTCGGTATGACCCGGGAATAGTCAATACATACATTAACCCCTCCAACCCTACGTAACTGGAATGCATTTTGATATGTTAATTTTGCAACCAATCCAACCGTCACAAAATGATTTTCAGACTACCGGTAGTCCGTTTATGAACAGGGGGTGTTTTTGTTCTCAAAAATATGAAAATTACTCGCAAAAAGTGCAGATCCTGATGAGACGGCTCGTCACGAGCCGTCTCATCTGGATCTGCACTGTTTGCCAATTACCACTATACAGGTCTGTGGTGTTGAAAGGATTAATTAGATTCTACAAAACATATGTTAATTTTGCAACCAATCCAACCATCACAAAATGATTTTCGTCAAGAGCCGGCTCATCTGGATCTACACTTTTTTCCAATGCCACTATACAGGCTTGTGGTGTTGAAAGGGTTAAGGGGGTGCACACGCACCCGTCGCACCCCTCTGTGAACAGGGGGTGTTTTTGTTCTCAAAAATATGAAAATTACTCGCAAAAAGTGCAGATCCTGATGAGACGGCTCGTCACGAGCCGTCTCATCTGGATCTGCACTGTTTGCCAATGCCACTATACAGGCTTGAGGTGTTGAAAGGGTTAAGAGGGTGCACACGCACCAGTCGCACCCCCTCTGTGTAATGGCCTGACACCAGTTCCTATCCTTCAACCTCTTGTATTAACGTTGACTTTGGTTTTCAACGTGTCTCCATAAAGTCTGCGTAAACATGCACCAATTTATAATTTACAATTGACGTTCCTACAAATTTAATTGACACAAATGAAAACAAGAATGTTTATGTCCATGGCAGTTTTGTTAGCAAGTCAGGGACACATAGTCCATTGCTATGTATAACATTCAAAAATTCAAATTTAAAACCAACTGTAATTGGAATTAAGAAGCAAAATTGATACATGTGTCACATCATGACAAACTAGGGCTTATTTTGCTTTGAACTATAGTGTAGGTCAAGCACAATTTCTGAAGTCGTACAAGGAAGTACAGGGTTTGCTAGAAGAATAAATAATATTTGACTTACTAAATGACAAACATGGTAACACTGATAGATCAAGAAGGTCAAGGCCAAGCTGAGAAAAAGCGATTGAAACGGACGTGACTTATTTTTATCATGACACATATACGGTATGTTTACCAACGGCAAAGAAAAGTAAAACTTTAGAACAAAAGAAATTAATATGGCAAAATTTCAACCTGCCATTTAGGAATTTAAGAAATGTAATGAGCCTATTCTGTTATTACCTCCTGTAACATGGTGTAACCATTTTTTGTTACAGATATTTAAAAAAATAAATAAAATAAATTCCATAACTAATATTGAAAGTCGACACAAAATTCAATGCTCATGCGAATGTACCGTAATTATATAGATATCAAACACTGGTAGCATGAGCGTACTGGTACTATTTCAATATCGTCAAGGAAAGGCGAGAAGGGTTTAAACATCTCGTCAACAGCTATAAGGTCATAACTGAAATAGAGATGGGCGGGCTTTAGTTTTCAAGTCTCACCTGTATCCTATTTCACCAACATTGCAAAGTATATTTTCTAGCAAAGTATACTTTGAGGGAGAAATTTTCAATTGAAGAAGAAATTTATTAATTTTTATTATACTGAATTTATTACATTATCACAGCCATTTTGGCTGTAATAATGTAATAAATTCATTATAATAATTCTGCATACTTTTAATCATCCAATATATGCAGTCGTTAGTTCTATATGACATAATCAAGGTGTATGATCACGTGGTACTAACAACAACAACAAGTTCTGATTCAAAGTACGTATTCTTTTATAGTGTCCATATTACGTAACGGATTTTGATGTAATATAGCGCACCAAACGCGTCTTGTTAAGCTGCATTTGGTGGTCTCTTTATTTTCGCCCAAACTTCTGTCGTTTTTGCAAAGAATTGCTTTCCATGTCTCCGACACGGAAATCGATTCTTTGCAGAAACGACATAAGTCTGTGCCAAACTCCATGGACCACCAAATGCATCTCACGAAGACGCGTTTGCTGCGTCATATTTCATCAAAATCCATTGCATATTAAGAAAAATATCAAATAATACTTACTTTGGAGTGGGCGACATTGTTGTTGTTGTAACCACGTGATCATGCACCTTGATAATGCATTACAGTACAAATAAATGATTACTCCCTCAAAGTATACTTTGCTAGATAAGTATACATTGCAATTTTGATGAAATCGGCTACAGAAAGACCAGCGGGATGGAAATACTATGAAAGTCTTTGTTCATGCCTAGGGTGGGGATTGATTGATTGATTGATTATTGGTGTTGAACAACCTATCAACAGCTAAGGTCATTTAAGGCCAGGCCAACGGGTTTGGTCCTGCATTTAACCACAGGTGGAAGACTGGGACGTAGGACCCAATACATGGCTCATTTGGAAAACGTTACCACACCCACCATTTCCATACACTGCATTTCCCACTCAGTCAATATCATCAGAAATCAGTGAGAAACTGAGACAGAAATCTGCACTAAAAAGACAGATTGATAAACCAGCGCAAAATTAATTACCCACTCCGGTATCATCATGAACCATTGAATACTTTCACACGATTGATTCAATGTGTCAAAATGTATAAACTTCTTTAAATTGATGCAAAATTCCGCCCACATCATCCACGCTAGACTATTACAACCTCATTAGTATGCGCATTCATTCTACTTTCATTTTTCAAGGACAAATTTTAAGGTCTTTGAATGTAATTTTGGATCATTTTAATGCTGCTGCACACGTAATTTCTTGTCTTCACGTTCCAAATCCTGTTACACTGTGCTATAAACAGACGTGATTTTACAACACATTCAAAATCTTGGAAGGCGGGAACCGAAAATAGTCGTCTGCTGTTGTTTCTCTAAATAAAAACATGGTTTGTCAGCATTTTAGAATCATTTCCATTGGAAATGATTCTAAAGTGCTGTCAAACCATGTTTTTGATAAGAAAAAGGGAAAATAAACAGCAGACGACAAATTTTAATCAGCATTGTAAGGGTGAATATCATCTGAAATGTCGATCAAACTATATTTCTGCTTTCATAAGTAATTTTAGCATCAATGCGTCCGCTGTAAATGTCATGCTTTGACAGTACTAATTGTACTTGCGCTGCCAAGTATGTTTTTTTCCAAGGTATAAGACAGATATGCAAGAATACAACGTTTGGTTCCTGTCTTGTACGCGCTAATCTGAATGAATTTCACAATTGTCAAAGACTTTAAGACATGTGTGTGCTTTGCAATCATGAACAGACATTATGGTCAGAGGTAAGTGGCAATAAAACCCATGCTAATCACACACATTGTTTTCTGTGTGACAAATTTAGAGAGGTTTCACTATATAACCCTTACAATGCTGAATTAAATTTTGTCGTCTAATGTTTATTTTAATTTTCCTCAATAAAAACATGGCTTGACAGTAATTTAGTATCCTTTACATTTTCTAAATTGCTGTCAAACCATGTTTTTAAGTGCTGTCTAACAATGTTTTATTGAGCACTAGGACAAAATATAAAATAACAGCAGATGACAATTTTCATTCCCTGCATTAGGATTAATGTGAAAATAACTTCAGTCTGAACTAGAAATGATTCTAAACTGCACTCAAACCATGTTTTATTGAGAAGTAGAACAAAATATTAAATAACAGCAGACAGCAATTTTCGTTTCCTGCATTTTAACCCTTTACAATGTGTGAAACATAAATTCTCGTCTGCTGTTGTTTCATATTTTTTTCTTCTTTTCTTTCTCAAGAAAAACATGGCTTGGCAGCACTTTAGAATCATTTCCATAGGAAATAGGAAATGATTCTAAAGTGTTGTCAAAACATGTTTTTGATGAAGAAAATGAAAAAAATACAAAATAAACAACAGACGGACAAAGTTTGTTTCAACATTGTAAGGGTTAATTAACTGTGAATGTGAAACTAACTGCTGTCTGCAGAATATAAATTCCTTGGGTCAATATAAATTGCAGACAAATAGGTGCAAACCAATTCCCACAGAAATCTTTGAAAAGATCAATGGCTGTAATTTGGAGTAATGTTCATAAAGGCACTTATTTACCAATAACATTATTATATAAGACAGAGGAACACTCCAGATTTGGTAAATAAACCTGTCCATATGATAAGCCGCCTTTAATATATAGCATGGATCCTATCTGAGAAAAGTCATTTGAAATTCCTAAGAAAATAATGAAAGCTGGTAAAAATTTCTACCAACTTTCATTATTTTATTAAGAATTTCAATGTATTTTTCTCAAATACTTTTTATGAAAAAAGTAAATTATTCAGATATTTTTGTCAACTTTCAATCATGTGGTGGAAGTAATGAACATAACATTATCAAAATAATGAAAGTTGTTGGAAAATAATGAAGGGAAAATACAGACATATCCCAGAACTTTTTACCAAGTTTCAATGTCATTTACGAAAATACCATGTATTCTATTCAAGTATTTTTATCAATAGTCTGATACCAATGCGGTAATGTACATTATTTCATGATATGTGGCTGTTAGTTGAAAAATTGGGCTTATTGGTTTTGGAACCAGTGTAGATCCAGATCAGCCTGTGCATCCGCACAGTCTGATCAGGATCTGCACTGCTCGCCATTCCATCACTGAAACACCCGTCAGGCTTCTAGCAAGTGATATAGATTGGTATCAGGCTACAGGAGTGTGCTATTGTATAAGAAGTGATATAGATCGTATAGTATAGAGGGTGGATATTAGAATCGGTACGGTACAGTGTGCTATTGTATAAGAAGTGATATAGATCGGTATCAGGCTACAGGAGTGTGCTATTGTATAAGAAGTGATATAGATGGTATCAGGCTACAGGAGTGTGCTATTGTATAAGAAGTGATATAGATGGTATCAGGCTACAGGAGTGTGCTATTGTATAAGAAAGTGATGATAGATGGGTTTCAGGCTACTGGGAGTGTGCTATTGTAAATAGAAGTGATTTAGATGGTATCAGGCTACAGGAGTGTGCTATTGTATAAGAAGTGATATAAGATGGTATCAGGTACAGGAGTGTGCTATTGTATAGAAGTGATTATAGGGTTCGGGTATCGGGCTACAGGAGTGTGCTATTGTATAAGAAAGTGATATAGATGTATCATGCTACAGGCGTGTGGTATTGTATTAAGAAGGTGATATAGATGGGTATCGGGCTTAAGGGGAAGTGTGCTATGATAGAGGAATAGATCGGTATCAGGCTACATGAGTGTGCTATTGTATAAGAAGTGATATAGATGGTATATGGCTACAGGAGTGTGCTATTGTATAAGAATGTATTTTAGATCCGGTATCGGCTACAGGAGTGTGCTATGTATAAGAAGTGATATAGATTGGTATCATGGCTACAGGAGTGATGCTATTAGTATAAGAAGTGATTATAGATGGTATCAGGCTACAGGAGTGTGCTATTGTATAAGAAGTGATATAGATGGTTCAGTACAGGAAGGGGGGTGTGCTATTGTATTAAGAAGTGAAATAGAATCTATTTAGGCTACAGGAGTGTGCTATTGTATAAGAAGTGATATAGATCGGTATCAGGCTACAGGAGTGTGCTATTGTATAAGAAGTGATATAGATCGGTATCAGGCTACAGGAGTGTGCTATTGTATAAGAAGTGATATAGATCGGTATCAGGCTACAGGAGTGTGCTATTGTAAATAAGAAGTGATATAGAGGGTGGCTATTGTAGGCTACAGGAGTGTGCTATTGTATAAGATATGATGGATAGATCGAAATTGATATAGATGGTATCAGGCTACAGGAGTTGTGCTATTGTAATAAGAATGAATATAGATCGTAATAGGCTACAGGAGTGTGCTATTGTATAAGAAGTGTTATAGTGGTTATCAAGGATCAGGAGTGTGTATTGTATAAGAAGTGATTTATAGATCGGTATCATGTTAGGCGTGTGCTATTGTTATAAAAAGAAGTGATATAGATCGGTATCAGGCTACAGGAGTGTGCTATTGTATAAAAGTGAATATAGTTCGGTATCAGGCTACAGGAGTGTGCTATTTGATAAATGAAGTGATATAGATTGGTATCTGGCTACAGAGTGTGCTATTTGTATAAGAAGTGATATAGATGGTATCAGGCTACAGGAGTGTGCTATTGTATAAGAAGTGATATAGATCGGAATCAGGCTACAGGAGTGTGCTATTGTATAAGAAGTGATATAGATGGTATCAGGCTACAGGAGTGTGCTATTGTATAAGAAGTGATATAGATCGGTATCAGGCTACAGGGAGTGTGTATTGTAATGAAGTGATATAGATCAGTATCAGGCTACAGGAGTGTGCTATTGTATAAGAAGTGATATAGATGGTATCAGGCTACAGGAGTGCTATTGTATAAGAAGTGATACAGATGGTATCAGGCTACAGGAGTGTGCTATTGTATAAGAAGTGATATAGATGGTATCAGGCTACAGGAGTGTGCTATTGTATAAGAAGTGATATAGATGGTATCAGGCTACAGGAGTGTGCTATTGTATAAGGAGTGATATAGATGGTATCAGGCTACAGGAGTGTGCTATTGTATAAGGAACCAGTACCATAACCAGGATGAGACAGACGAGGCGGTCTGTCATTTGCCAGTTTTTTTCATGCTAACAAATCCCCGGGGCGGTGGCGGGGAGAATGCTCCCTGACCCTCATATCAGCACTAGGTTCGCCTTGTCTGTTTTTTTTTCGTTTTTTTTCTCGATAATGTTAAATTTTATCAAAATGTAAGAATGAGCCTTCTTTTTATTCTGCGAAAGTTGGTCAAATATTGATTTTATTACGATTTTACCTCTGGTTACGGCCCAGCGGCCAGTTTCACTAAACTTCGTACGACTAAAATGTTTGTATGTGCAAATTTAGGATCGTCTGGAAATTTCAATGGATGGATTTACATTTATTAAGCATAGGCTGCATATGCAGCCTATGCTCAATAAATGTAAATCCAATAATTATTTACAAAAAAAAAATGTGAAAGTTACAGACTCATAATTTTGCACTTACAAACATTTTAGTCGTAGGAACTTTAGTGAAACGGGCCCCTGGAAGCCACACTGGTCATTAATCCCATAAGCCCCATTTCTCCAGTCACAGCCACACATGACCTGGCCAATATACTGATATAATCCCTCCCAGACAAAGGTCAGGTCTAGACAAGCACTTTCCCTGTGCAGAAGATATCAAGGATCCATAACCAGGAACAATTACACAGGCAATCACATGTGCCAAGTCATTCAGAGTTCCAGATAAGGTGCGTAATTGTGTATTTTACGCACTTATTTTAGCAGAATACGCATTGATTATCAAAAGTGGGCGTACAAAATACTTACAGCAATGTGAAAATACGCATTCATTTGCAAATTGAGTAGTGAAAATACTGTAATTAAGTTGAAAATTTACTTAGTTGAGCTGCAAAAAGCAAACAGTGTTCGCTTTTTGCAGCTCAACTAAGTTAATTTTTTTAATTTGTTTTATTTTTTATCATTTGTTTTCTATAAGGAATCAAATAATACATTTGTAAAAGTAAAATACGCATTGAAGATGAAATCTGGGGGTATAATACTCTGGAGATACAAAACTTATCTGGAGCTCTGGTCATTCTGATTCACCTGACAGGTTTACTGAGAGTGAAGTAGTATATGAGCTACTTCAAGTTCCCCTTGATCATTTCCACATACCAAACCATGACATTTTTGTCAAAGCTTGTTTATGGTGTAACAATACTGTATGACATAAGCTCCACAAGAACAAGAAAATGTGGCCTGTCTGCACAAAAATAGAGACAGTGGACATGTTTGTTTGTTTGTTATTGGTGTTTAACAGCCTATCAACAGCTAAGGTCATGTAAGGCCTAGCAAATGGGTTCAATCCCGTTTTAACCTGCTGCATTGGGGGGAAAATCCCAAAATCAGAACGGAATTAATATTTACATCGAGAAAAAATATATTCAGACCTGAAATTAGAATAACCTGATCTGGTGCCAGGTCCATACCACACCAAAGGCACTTGGACCCTTCCCCTAAAATAGGATTACGAATAATCGTAATACTCACATAAGGGGTATAACCAGATTCAACTGTCACATACAAAATGCCAAAGACACACCGCGGACATGAAAAGATTATTGTTTGAGTGGGGTTTTATGTCCGTTCAACAAAAATAAATATCATATACAGATGGAAAGAAAAAGACCAATTGTTATAAGTGTCATAAACATTTATCAAGTTGATTATGTTGTCCAATGAGGCCTACGAAGTATTCTGTGAAAATGGCAAATAGTGCAGACCCTGATCAGACTGCTCCTTCAGGAGCAGGCTGGTCTGGGTCTACACTGTTTGCTCACATATTGGTGTCCAAATATTTAGGGTAATTACGGTATTTGTTATTTTCAAGCAAACCCATAGCCAACCTTGCTATCGCAAATTCTTCTATCGCTATTTACTTTTCTACCCAATTTAAAGCATTTAATTTTGATTTTAATTAAGACATATTTACTTTTATGCGTAACTCGAGCAAACATATTGACATACCGGTTACATGGCTTGTATTACCTCGAGGAAAAGTTGACTTTATTGTGTCCATGTGAACTTATAACGCAGACATTTTATTGTAAATAAATTAAAGATAAAGTGAAAAACAAACAAGTAATTAACCCTTAGACTGCTGCTACACACAACAATTGTGTCTGCTGTTGCTTTTATATCTTGCCTTATTTCTCAATAAAAACATGGTTTGACAGCACTTCAGAATCATTTCCAATGGAAATGATTCTGAAGTGCTGTCAAAGCATGTTGTAAATTAGTCTAAAGTGCTGTCAAAGCATGATTGTTGATGATAAAAATGGAAAATAGAAAATAAACAGCAGCCGACTAAAAAATTAAGATAGCGGTGTACTTAGTAAGGATTAAGTCTGTGTTATGTAAAAGCAACTAAAACTGGGATTCAATTACTGAAGAAACATGACTTAAACTCCAGACTCAATTCTAATGAAATTCCAAGCTATATTTACAGAGAGAAATAAAAAACTTACTCCGAATTTGATGGCTGTTATTTTCACCGCTAGCATGCAAAGAGTCAACCCTTTCACCACCACAGACCTGTATAGCGGTATTGGCAAAAAGTGTAGATCCAGATGAACCGGCTCGTGACGAGCCGTCTCATCAGGATCTGCACTTTTTGCGAGTAATTTTCATATTTTTGAGAACAAAAACACCCCCTGTTCATAAACGGACTAGTCTGAAAATAATTTTGTGACGGTTGGATTGGTTGCAAAATTAACATATCAAAATGCATTCCAGTTACATAGTGGTGGAGGGGTTAATGTATGTATTGACTATTCCCGGGTCATACCGAGCTAACAAAATTATTCATTTACCGTATGTGAAATTCAATTCATCTACTACGTGAGATGGGATGCAAGTTAACCCTTTCACCCCTTAGTAACTGGAATGCATTTTGATATGTTAATTTTCCAACTAATTCAATCGTCACAAAATGATTTTCAGACTAGTCCATTTATGAAAAGGGGGTGTTTTTGTTCTCTCAAAAAATATGAAAATGATTTGCAAAAAGTGCAGATCCAGATGAGACGGCTCGTGACGACGAGCCGGCTAATCTGGATCTACACTTTTTGCCAATACCGCTATATACAGGACTGTGGTGATGAAAAGGTTAATTTCTCTTGAATCTTTCAGTTAACCCTTAGCCTGCTGAATGAAATGTTGTCGTCTGCTGTTTATGTTTTATTTTCGATTTTTCTCATCAAAAACATGCTTTGACAGCACTTTAGAATCATTTCCATTGGAAATGATTCTAAAGTGCTGTCAAACCATGTTTTTATTGAGAAACAGGGCAAAATATAAAGCAAATGTTATGGACGGACGAACAGACGAACGGATGAACGTACGGAATAACAAAAACTATATAGCCCTCGTCATACTTCGTATGACAGGGGTATAACTAATTGTACTTGTTAATGATACCAGAAACTGATATTTTTTTGTTTGAAAAATGGGGTTGAACTATTCAAATGTATTCTTGAACATGTCAATTCTTACAAGACAGCTATAATATTTTTATATCAGTAATTGCCTTCATGAAACCAATTAAAGTGCCTAGTCCGGTACTATAACCCTACCCTACAACTTATCTACTATAAATTTACGATTTAATAACAATTTCATCTCATAATTCCTAACATATTGGCAACACCAATTCTACTTGACACGATTTTTCAGACCTACAATGTTTACTTGTGAGCTCTTCAGTCACAAAGCGAATTTTCCTTTTGTATTCGGTGACAATTAGCGAATTCGTAGACTGATACACTTTAGATATATCTGAGTGGATAGGGCCACGTTAGAAATGGGCGTATTGAGTTTGTGACCAGTGTAGCCCCACATTTATCCTGCCTGTTCATGATCACAAAGCGAACAAACTGCGCTGCTTACGGTACATGCCTGAATTAGAGTCAAACATTTCTAAATTGGACACCCAGAAAATTGTATTTGTTTGATGTTTAACGGCCTATCAACAGTTAAGATTGGCCCCTTCCCCTAAAAGTAATAGGATTATGAATAATCGTAATACTCACATAAGGGATATAACCAGATTCAACTGTCACATGCAAGAAAGCCAATGACGTACATGAGGGCCAAACCAGGTCTCTGGTCGGGATTCCGATAAGGATGAATCCCGATTGTTAAAATACCCATCTTTTTGGAGAGGTTCCACAGTATTTCCCAAGAAGAGTATATCAGCCTATATTTACATCTTCTATAAATCCATAATGCAAATGCCCATTCGACGTATTGCGTTTACATCCCAATACAATATATTAGACCCACGCGACGCCGCGCGATGTTGTTGATTGGTTAAAGTTCATTTTATGTCATTAATTTCCACGAGGTTGTCAATAACTGCACGCTATTGACCGGTAACGTCGCTGTTTCAGGAATTGCGACAAAGTGATGTAAAACAAAATAAATCTTAATTTGAACGCCATATTTGGCTATTTAAATTTTGGAAACTATCAGAAAATTCAGTGTAAAAATATAGGAAATCATGGGCTGTAGCGTTTACTGCGGTGTACAATACATTTCGTCTGTTTAAAGTTTGCGAGGAGTCCTCGCAAACTTTAAACAGACCAAATGTATTGTACAGCCCAGTAAACGCAACAGCCCATGGTTTTACTCCTTGAATACTCATTAGAGTCTGTCTATAGTGATCATAACCTCTATATAAGGTCCATTTTGTCTGACGGCACACCAACAAGTCGTGTGTAGGAATACAAGTGGTTTCAAGTGGTCATAGCGGGAGGAGAGTGTCACTAGGATACGACATGTCAGGATTAACACAACACAACAAGAGCTGTTGGACAATAGCATAGCTGAACTATATGATATAAATTACTACAAAATATTGGGCTAATATTGGCCACTGTAGGTTGAGGGTGGGATTGGGTGGGGGTGGGGAGGGGGGGGGGGGCGGGTAGCATGGGGAAACATTTATTGACACTGCTGTATATGCGGGATCAATATGAGTTCTATTGACAACTAGAGATTTTCAGATGAATCAATCATGACAAATATGTGGCTGTGACTGGAGAAATGGGACTTTTGGCATTTGTGACCAGTGTAGCTCCTGATCAAATAGCACACTCCTGTTGCGATACATCTTGCTTGTTAGAGAAGCATTACGGGTGTTACATTGACGGAATGGCGAACATATGGCTAATCTGGATCTACAATGGTCGCAAAACCCATAAGCCCCATTTCTCCAGTCACAGCCACATATCAGTCATGACTGTTCACCGATTGATGACAAACAATTTCCACTAACGATAACGAGCTCGATCAATCAATGCAAAAAAATAAGTATATGAAATTATAAATCACTGTAATACATGTAGATGTAGAAGATGTAACGCATTGTTAATAGATGTAATACATGGGAATGTCAGATTTTATGACAACAAAGACACATATGTCCTGACAACAATAAATATGACTTTATTGAGATAACAAAAATATGACTAAATCGATTGCATTCAGAGTATGCTTTTAGTCATATGCAAATTTTAAAATATTTTCTATTTTTCTTGTTTTGGATTAAAAGGATATGTTGTGACCACTCATTTTAACCGTCAATGAGACGGTTCAAATGGTGGTCACAACATATACTTATGACGAGATATAAAGAAAGGGAAATAAAATTAATCGGGTTCAACATTCCAGAAAGGTCATATAGGGACGGTACCACAGTTTAAAGTCTCATCCGACAGACCAGTGGAATGGAAATACTATGTAAGTATTGTTCATGGCCTAGGGTAGGTTTTGAACTCGCAACCTTCAGTATTGAAGTCCTGTATTCTACCGCTGAGCCACAGCCCATCCCTGATAAAGAACGGGAGGTCCCCAGGGTGTTCGGTTTATACAGGATCCACTGGAATCTAGGCATATGCGCACTCCAAGGCGTGTGTGTGTTTTCTGGGTGTCTGACTTAAGAGAGGTTGTACTGTAAATATTGCCAACTATGAATAATACAGCTTGGCTGACACTGACTGTCACATTGCGACAGAATGACGTCAAATAATGTAACTGACAAACCACAATTATTTGTTACCAATTAAATAGTTCCGCATTAATTAATTGCGACAATTGTTCAGACGTAGTAGGAAATATATTAATAATGAAAACTTAAAATGTCTTGATTAAACCTTTTAACACTACAGCCCTCTATAGTGGTGTTTGCAAACAGTGTAGATCCAGCAAGCCGACTCGTGATGAGGGATCTCATCAGGATCTGCACTTTTTGCAAGTAACTTAGAGAACCCAAAAAACACCACCATTTCATAAATGGACTAGTCTGAAAATCTTTTTGTGACAATTGGATAGGCCGGAAAATTAACATATCACAGACCATTCCAGTTATTTAGGGGAGAAAGGATTAAATCTACAACAAGAAAGATTAATTCACAAAAACAAAATAGTTTCAAATGCTTCTTTCTGCAGAAATGACAATAAGCTTTCATATTTCCATCAGTAAAATGTGTATTTAGCTTAATCCAGCAATATGTACACTTTTCTACAGAAATATTAGCAAATCTTTACATAGGAAGGATAAAGTATAAAGTTACAGGGGCGGATCCAGCATTTGGGGGGAGGGGCATGCACCCGTACCCCCTAGCATACTCGTTCCACTCTGTTGGAGCTCGAAAATAGGACAACCCCTCCCCCACACACACACACACACACACCCAAATGCTGGATCTGCCCCTGTAACTTTATATTTGTCCTTTCTATATTGTCCATTCTAGTAGTACAACAACATCATGAATTATTTATTTTAAGCCGACCGACCGACCGACCTTACTCTTTTTCAACTTTTAAATAATGAAACACACCTATGTTATTAATAGGCCTAATAAAAGGGGAACATTGATTTTGTTTTACAATCAAATAAGTATGGTAATATATAGGAAAATGCCTTTTCAATTTTTCACAACCAAAGATGATGTAACATGATGTAATAACAATACATTTAGCCAAAATGTGTCATTGCTAAACTTGTCGTGTGATTTTCACCCACTTATTCTATGATGTAACAAATGACACGTACATGTATAGCAGTGTTATTGCCATCTGTAAACATGTCGGGTTTGCGTAGAAATCCAATTTCATGTAATTTATATTCATTTCTTTTGCTTGTATTGTGTTTTCCCCCTTTAATCTTATATTAGTATACATTAATCCTTAGAAGGTGGGGACTGAAAATTGTCGTCTGCTGTTGTTTCTTATTTTGTATTTTCTCTAAATAAAAACATGGTTTGGCAGCATTTTAGAATCATTTCCAATGGAAATGATTCTAAAGTGCTGTCAAACCATGTTTTTGTCGAGAAAAATGGAAAAAAAGCAACAAAAAAACAGCAGACGACAAAATGAATTCAGCATTGTAAGGGTTAATCTGCGTCGGATCTGGGAATGCATATACAGAATACCAGACTAATGCCTTTTGATATCAAGTTTATCAGGCAAAGCCAGGAAACGCGTAGGAATTCCGTGATCAATACTGATTGGTATACATTAAATGGCTATGAAAACGGTAGTCTTTGAAATAAGTGTGGGCACTTACCAGCCTATAATCTGATCAGGGTCAGTATTGATTGCCAGCGAATCAGTCAGACAGTAACACAGTGAAATCTCTCTAAATTGGACACCCTGGGAGGTCCCCAGGGTGTCCAGTTCAGAGAGGTTCCACTGTAATTCAGCCATGAGCTATCCAGGTCATGTGATCTCATCCCTGAATCCGCCAAATATGGCCATAAAACATCCCGATTATTTTTATACTGGGCTACTTTTGCAGACACCCTGGCGTTT
Source organism: Conchocele bisecta (assembly GCA_029237695.1). Taxonomy (NCBI): domain Eukaryota; kingdom Metazoa; phylum Mollusca; class Bivalvia; order Lucinida; family Thyasiridae; genus Conchocele; species Conchocele bisecta. Next base: position 46,399,279 of record CM055280.1, on the reverse strand, counting down.
TACACTTATTTAGCATATTCATACCTCTACAGGAAGTATAATTTGTCACGTTTAATACATTACGATTACCCAACAGACTGAACATGTCCCTTTCATCTTTACATCTCTATATAACAATATTCGTATTTCACACCTGTTGTGTTTTTTGTTACCATGGTTACCGATATGTAATTACAGGGGGATAATTCTCTCAAAGCAGAAATGCCAGTACAATGTTCAAATTCAATCTTCAAACTTTGTACATGTATATAGCCAACAGTGCTATATACACCAGGGGCCTGTTTCACTAAACTTCTTACGATAAAAAGGTTTGTACAAAGACTTTTATTAACTCTTTGCATGCTGGGAAACTTGTGGGCTATAAATAGTTCAAAACTAGCGGACAAAAATTCATCTTATTTCTATTTCTCCCTGTAAATATCATGAATATGTCTTGGAATTTCATTAGAATTGAGTCCTCAGGACTCAATTCTAATGAAATTCCAAGATATATTTACAGAGAGAAATAAAACATATAGTCCTCATTTGTTTGGCGGATATTTTCGCCGCTAGCATGCAAAGAGTTAAGTTGCTTCTCATATTAACTTGCTAAACTAACGTTATCATTTTGAACCAACATGCACACACTATTACGTGTGAACAAATCAAATCCACTCACGATTTTCCAACATCGGCTGACAATGCAAATGCTATTTTAAAATAATTTGTCATATTTTCTTTATTTAAGAATATGAATTTGAAATTTTTCTTATTTCTCACTGTTAATGTGTCTTGGAATTTCATTAGAATTGCGTCCAGGACGCAATTTTAATGAAATTCCACGACACATTAGCAGTGAGAAATAAGAAAAACACTCAAAATTTGGTGGCCGTTATTTTCAATGCTAGCATGCTGAGTTTTGTAAATATTGAATTAATCATACACTGATTCATACTGGTATACACCAAGTTCATTTAGGTCACATATTTTTACGTTACAAAAAATAAACATGCCAATACTTTTTGACATTACCACAATCTGATATGTAAATAGATAGTGCAAATTTAACAGATGTATTTAACAAGGTCAACCTATTATGATAAAGATATGTGTAATACGTGCGTTACGTTACGTTACGGCATTTTTCCATCAAATAAATGTTTTGAAGTTCATGACCTTAGTCTAATCACATAATTTCAGATTTTAATCGTCAATGTAATCAATGTGTCATACTTTTTCGCAAATCAAATAATGTGATTGATTGATTGGGGTTTAACGTCCATTCAAAGACAACATCAGATACATATGGGTAACTGTATAGGATCAGTCTGCACACTTTATTGCAGGGGGGGGGGGTGGTGGGGGGTGGCAAATTTAACCTACAATTTATAATATCCTTATATTGTGCCATGTACCCTTCACACACCCAGAAAATCACACGACTACTGTTGAGTCAGAGTATGTGCTTACAATTTTCCCCCCAAATTCATACTTGAAATCAGGCAATTTGATTGGCCAAGACTGAGCATAGCAAATTTCCTGATTCCGAGTCGGAAAACAGAGAAAATTTCCGAAAGAATCATATTCAAGTATTAAATTTTGTCGTCTGCTCTATATTTTTTATTTTCCCTTTTACTCGTCGAAAATATGATTTGACAACACTTTAGAATCATTTCCAATGATTCTAAAACGCTGTCAAACCATGTTTCATTGATAGAAAAGATGAAGTGCAAAGACGACAATTTTCTCTTTATTTTTCCTTATACTTTCAAAAATATGATTTGAAAGCGCTTTAAACTATGTTTTATTGATAGAAGAGACGAAATGTGAAGCAACAGCAGATGACAATGTTCGGTTCCCGCTGCTACTGCACTGGGAGACTTGGCCCAGCCAAGATAAGACAGTAAACAGATAAACAATCACTGACAGAGACACCATGTACAATCCATTAGGATAATTACTAGCTGTCTACCACCTACCTAGCCACCATCTGCACTGAGTGACCTCTGGAAACTGGCATGCTGTCAGTATGGAATTTTTGCCAGTCAGTTATACATGGTCATGTAATAACCCAGCTATGGATGAAAGATGTGCATAACCAAACTTTTTTATCACAATATTCCGTGGATTTTTGTCTGACAAGCAGAACTTACGATTATTAATCAACGCTGTCTTTATTTTTTGTTTGCAATTCCAGAGGCGTCGGAAGTGGGGCGGCAAGGGCGGCGACCACCACCCTAATATTTGGACCAAAAATAAAAGGTGTCTCTTAAATGCAGCAGAATCCTGGAAATGGCATCTACAATTCAAAAAATTTCCCGCACTAATTCACTTCGCTCAGCCGACATTCAGCTCCCCAATATTAATTTGCTTCGTAAGTCTCTGATTTCTATTGATTTATTATCATATTTTACCAATGGCCACTATTTTCATCTTTCCATCACTATTTTCATCCTTTCGGAAATCTTAGAAATGTAAAATGTTCATTTTTGGGCAGGAAACCCACACATTAAAATCAAACCTATATTTAGCCTATATAGGTAACAGTGTAGGTATGTATGTGCCATACCCCTACCATCTACAGACCATATGTACTGAATAACCCCAGCCCCATATCAGCTGTGTTTATCCTTGATGTCTGGACTCACCCCATGGTCCAGGTGTTAGAGATTATAGCCATGTTATCTCTAGTAATCAATTTGTAGGCTGATGTACTCTTGGAATGGTTTTCCTATTTGTCTTCAAAAGCATGGAAAACTAGAATATTAGAATCATCTCCATTGGAGATGATTCTAATATGCTAGTAAACCATGCTTTATTGGTGTAATTGATGCTTTATTAAATTTTTGTCTGGAAAGAGAATTATACGAATCTGAGCATTTTCATTGGCTGTCTCATCCTTGCACATGGCAGTATTTCATTACATGGAGAAATTTCAGAACTTTTGAAATTTGGCATTGATTCGAAATTTCAAATACAGAAAATACAACATAGCAAAGAAATTACAGACATCTATTCACTTCTTTGCATTCAGAGCTGCTTTCCACCATATTTATTGATTTAACGATGGCACTGGCTCGATGACCTTGCATGCTGGGACTGACTATTTCAGTCCCCATCCGATAGGACTAGGCTTGCATGAAATTGTCTTGCCCTACAACACGCTGAATCGGCCATTCACATCGGTCGAGGTGGGCTACGAACCCGGGGTCTCCCGATCCGCAGTCCGACGCTCTACCTACTGAGCTAATCTGGCCACCCTGATAATGAGAATCAGCTGTGTATGTATGTTTATAACTTTATTATAGGAATGAATGGCCTTTTTGTGGAATTTATCGGGGTATAAACTTGGACGAAGCGATAAAAAATTACAATTTTCGAAAATTGTAATTTTTTAAGGCCTCGTCCAGTATTCCCGCGACTTTTCCAAGTTTATATCCCTGATAAATTCCACAAAAAGGCCATTCATTCCTTATAATTCCAGCATTTGAATTAAATTCATCAAGAAAATGTGTTTATTTTTCGTTTTCTTAAGAATTATTTTAAATGCGCCTCACGGTTACGGAAAGTAGTTCGGCATGGGAGTTTACTGGGATATAAACTTTGGACAAAGACTTGCTACGGGCCAATCAAATGTTAGGGTACTGTGTAAATATTTGTGTGCTGGAATTATACTGCAATTAATTCTCGAAAGGTGTTCTTCATTCCTATAATTTAACACACTAACCCAGAACAAGTGACTTATAATGGATTATAAGTCACACGCCCAGAACTACAATTGTCAACTGCAGAAGCCTGTCAGACGATACCTATCTATCATTGTGCAACATATGTATTAACCCTTAGACCGCTACTCACAACAATTGTCGTCTGCTGTTGCGTTTCTTTCTAGCCTTATTTCTCAATAAAACATGGTTTGTGGAAATGATTCTGAATTGCTGTCAAAGCATGTTGTAAATTATTCTAAGGTGCGGTCAAAGCATGTTTTTGATGATAACAAGAATTCCGCCACGGAAGCAGTATCGCGCCTGCCGAGGCATTTGACCGTGTTGTGAAAAACAATAACTTTAACGCATTTGCCTTACAAAAAAACTGGACGACGCGTCCGGACGACGCAGATGACGCGGACGACGCGGACCGACGCAGACGACGCGACAAAAATGGAGAATAGAAAATAAACAGCGGACGACGAAGAAATTAAGATAGCGGTCTAATGGTTAAGCCACAAAATGGCTGAACATCTATTTTCTTTAACCGGAGTCGGACAATACATATTTATCATTGTGCAACATGTAAGACACTATGTAGCCCAATGACCAAACATTTACTAACTTTAACTACTGGGACTGGTAAGACGTGTTTATCATTTTGCAAGATAATTATGTACGAGAAGTGAACCACCCAATTAACCATTTACAATCTTTAACACTTTCAATTCGGAACATAAAGCTAACATTTGCAAACACTGTACATGTAGATCCAGATGAGCCAGCTCGTAATGAGCTGACTCCTCAGGATCTGCAGTGTTTCGTTTCACCAGGGTATGCAGTGGTATGCAGTGTTTCATTTCATCAGGGTATGCAGTGGTATGCAGTGTTTCATTTCATCAGGGTATGCAGTGTTTCATTTCATCAAGATCTGCAGTTTTTTTCGTGCAGTGTTTCGTTTTATCAGGATCTGCAGTGTTTGTCATTGTTTTCTACTAACTGAATAGTCCAAAATTACATGGAACATATTGTTGTACATATTTATGGGTTAAAGGGTCAACTGTTGAAACGCGGACATGATACATTTGTCATTGTGCACCACATGCACAGTTTAGTATCGCACACTGACCTACACATCTGCAATCTTTCACAGCTGAAACTAGACAAGATGTATATATGAGACACACCATGTCATTTTGTACCTAAGAACATGTGCGATATTTCATGAAAAATATTTACAAAATTTACGATAGTTTCTGTAAATGAAGTAGAGAGTTGACAAAATGTTCAAAGCAATTCAATTGCACGTTTGCTATGGAAATTTCGTCGTCATCTTTCCATGTCATTTAGACTAGATGGCCATGGCCTGCATAGTGCACCAAAAAACTTTTAACCAAAAACTCGGATGGACGTACGTGCCAATGTGCCAACTATCGCTGTCTGCAAGTGGACGTGACGTGACAAATATCAGTTTCTGTAAATATATTTCATGAAAAATTGCACGTTCTTACACAGCTCTAGTTAAGCTGCGTAATTTGTTCAACTTTGTGGGAATTTTGTTATTTCTCCACCAAAAATGGCAAGTTGGGAGTGCTTTAGAATCGTCTCATTGAGACGATTCTAAAGCACTCTCAACTTGCCATTTTCATGGAGAAATAAGAAATTTCTTCCCAAATTACGCACCTTAACTGGAGCTCTGTCTTAGGTACAAACTAACATGACGTGTCTCATAACACTGAGAAATTTGATGCATAATTAAATGTACCACACCAACCTAAATAGAATCTCTTAATCTGACAAGATATATTTATCATTGTGTAATCTGATATACAGTAGCACATTGACCCACAATGTTTAACTCTTTGCATGCTGGGAAAGTTGTGAGCTATAAATAGTTCAAAAATAGCGGACACAAAATCAACATATTTTGTTTTATTTCTCCTAATAAATATCATGAATATGTCTTGGAATTTCATTAGAATCGAGTCCTGAGGACTCAATTCTAATGAAATTCCAAGACATATTTACAGATAGAAATAAAACATATAGTCCTAATTTGTTTGGCGGATATTTTCGCCGCTAGCATGCAAAGAGTTAACTGTCTAAGGCCATATAGAGCTAATTTTCTGAATATCATCTGAATATTGGGGGGAAAATGGGGCGGATTGTAATTGTTTTTTTTTGTCTTTTTTTTTGTAAATAGTGTTGAAAAACAACAAACAACGATATTTCTTCAAATACAATGTACATATAAATAAAAAAAAGTATTTTGGCATTATTTTTTAGGGGCAGGTGGGGATGATATTCAGTAACTTAATTTTATATTGCTTAATATGGAAAGTGTTCCACATTACTGACCCCCATCACAATGTGTAAATCTAGATGAGTAAATTGTAAGTGTACCTGGTACCACATCAGGATATTGTAAGTTCAGTGCTAATTTTATTTTTGTCTAACATATAAACTCGTTGTTGAGGGGTCATACAACTCTGTTCATTCAATCAATTAATCGATCGAATGGAGTTTTATCAATAAATCAATTGATTGAATGTGATTTTATCAATCAATAAATCAATTGTATGGGGTTTCATCAATTGATTGAATTGGTTGTGGTTTATAAATCAATCAATTGATTGAATGTTTTTTACCAATCGACCAAATGGAGGTTTTATCAATCAATCAATCAAGCACAGCCATCTGTGTCAAGTATGCTAGCAAAGACAACATTGCACCTTATAGCATGCAATGGCGATATGTACCTGTGACTGGAGAAATAGGGCTTATGGGATTTGTGACCAGTGCACAGGCTGATCTGAATCTACACTGGTCGCAAAACCCATAAGCTCCATTTCTCCAGTCACAGCTACATATATAGAATTCCACATTTGCTATGAAATTTCGTCAACTTTCAAAATCATGTATAGGAAATATCACAGTTTCTGTAATTATTTTCTTTTCAAAAATCGCACATCTTCGAAGGTACAAAATCACACGGCTTGTCTCATGTGTAACCCACCACTATACATCTTGTTATCTCATCCTATCTCCCTCTATCTTGTCTGACAAGGCCAACATGATGTAACACAGGCTACAAACCTCTGATCACACATGCACCAATATGTGGCTCTGACTGGAGAAAATGGATTTCCTGATCACACTGGATCTACACGGGTCACAAACCCGTGTAGATCCAGTGTGATCAGGAAATGCACTGTTCGCCATTCCATAAAAGAAGCATAATCAAAAATATATATCACTATCAGGCTACAGGAGTGTGCTATTATAAGCTCCATTTCTCTAGTCACATATATGTCCTGCCATGACAAAACGGGGCTTATTTAGTTTGTGATATGTGCAGATGGAATGAACAAACACATTTTCTTCAATCAAACTGCCCGATCTCAGGTACAAATTTGACCAAAGCGTCATAAATACAGGCCCCTGCTTCCAAGAACAGATCACAGTATTTATGTTGCGTTTGGGTGTCGGACCTGACACCAGATCAGGATATTGTAAATTTTCTGTTGAATTTGTATTTTCCCACTATACAGTGTGCAGATTGGTAGAAGGAAGGAAGGAACAAATGAACAAACATACAAATGAATGCATGATCACTCAACTAAGCAATTAAGTTGGTTTTAACATCCTTTTTGACAACAGCCTCTTGTATTGGTGAGAATTTGTATATTTTAACCACTGAAGAGTACTAGAAGATATATTGTGCCACACCCAAACTATACCCAAAAGATATGCTACAATACAAACCAATATGGCCAATGGCAGTTTGTATTACTAAATTAAGATAAGCAATCTAAATTGCCCACAAACTAATAGAGATATATATACACCATTAAGGGAATTGGAGACCCACTGAGCTGATTAGCAAACAAAACCCTCGTCTAATTAATGGACAAAGTTTCATTTTAAATGACAGACCAAAGTTTGCAAATGCAATTTGAATTAATTTGCATAAATCCAATCCGGGGTCGATTTCCAAGCTTCACAGAATGACGAAGGAAAAACATAGGTTGACCTACATATTCCCTTTACCATGCGGAATACACCATTACGGGTATGAATTTTTTTTTAAATATTTTATTTTTATTTTTGTTATTTCTCAATGAAAATATATGTTGTGACCACTAATTTGAACCGTCTCGACGAGATGGATCAAATAGTGGTCACGACATATATTTTCATTGAGAAATAACAAAAATATTTAGGATTTTCCACAAACAAAAAGGGCGTATCCTCAGCATGAAATGGGTTAAATGTATTGCCCTATAAACCTGTCCACCCGGCAATTATGGTGAAAAGAAGCTATTTTTCAGCTGTGGCAAGCATCTCTCTGAACCCGGTTATTGTATAACAAAGCTATGTTATAGGAATGAATGAAGTTGAGGATGAGTACCACTATAGGAATGAATGGCCTTTTTGTGGAATTTATCGGGGTATAAACTTGGAAAAGTCATGGGAATACTGGACGAAGGCCGGAAGGCCTCGTCCAGTATTCCCGCGACTTTTCCAAGTTTATATCCCCGATAAATTCCACAAAAAGGCCATTCATTCCATATAATTCCAGCATTTGAAATAAATTCATCAAGAAAATGTGTTTATTTTCCGTTTTCTTAAGAAATATTTTAACTGCGCCTCACGGTTACGGAAAGTAGTTTGGCGTGGGAGTTTACTGGGATATAAATTTTGGACAGAGACTTGCTACGGGCCAATCAAATGTTAGGGAATTGTGTAAATATTTTTGTGCTGGAATTATTAGGTAATGAATAACCTGGTACTAGATCATGAATGTACTTTTACAATATGTGTACAACGGAATATCTCCAAACTGAAACCCTGGAAAAATCGAAGGCCATAACTGTAACTCCCTAAGGGGAGGAAAAGTCCATCTGTGCCCGGTATTTTCAGTCGGTACAGCGATGGTACGGCAAACCAGAGCTCCCAGGTTCGAACCCCAGGCAGGTACAATTTGAAAGAGAGTGGAATGGGAGAGGAGGCAAGCGATGTCAGCTGAATTTGGATAGAATCGGTGTACCAATACTCTTTGGGTAACAGATAAACAAGCAGTAATAATTCCAGCACAAAAATATTTACACAATTCCCTAACATTTGAATACTAGCAATTACTTTAATTTCTCCAGTTCTCAACGAGTCTGTATAATTTTGGCAAAAAATGCATTAACACCCTTACAATGCAGAGTTCAAATTTGTTGTTTGCTTATTTTTTACTTTCCATTTTTCTCATCAAAAGCATGTTTTGACAGCACTTTAGAATATTTTCCATTATTGGAAATGATTCTAACATGCTGGCAAATCATGTTTTTACTGAGAGAAGAGACGAGAATTTAGGGTTCTATCATTCTAATTAAGGCAACTGAATGAAATTATATTTGGCAAAAATGCAATAATATTTATGCCTAAGGCAATCATTATCCCAATTAAAAACCTGCAGCTATAACTACAGGTGTACAAACAGGTGTTTTGAAGTCTGAACAGTGAAAACAGCTGTTGTTTCCAATAACAATAGCTATCAAATATCGTGAATGGAAAGTGTCACGACATCAACATCAAAACTGCGACAAACAAGTGTGCATGTTCGGGCGAAGTATTAATCACATGGTGTAATGTTGCGATATAATGTTGTCAGCTTAGCTCTAGTATAAACGTCGGGTCACAGATTTAACATTTATATAATTCCAGCACAAAAATATTTACACAATTCCCTAACATTTGATTTATTGGCGCAAGTCTCTGTCCAAAATTTATTTCCCAGTAAACTCCCACGCCGAACTACTTTCCGTAACCGTGAGGCGCAGTAAAAATAATTCTTCAGAAAACGGAAAATAAACACATTTTCTTGATGAAATTATTTCAAATGCTGGAATTATAAGGAATGAATGGCCTTTTTTGTGGAATTTATCGGGGATATAAACTTGGAAAAGTCGCGGGAATACTGGACGAGGCCTTAACAAATTACAATTTTCGGGAAAAAAAAAATTAAAAAAAAATAAATATTTTTTTTGATTTTGTTTCGAAAATTGTAATTTTTTATCGCTTCGTCCAGTATTCCCACGACTTTTCCAAGTTTATACCCCGATAAATTCCACAAAAAGGCCATTCATTCCTTATAATGGTTCTTGAGGTTACCCACCGGGTATGGAAGGTGTTTGAGCCAATTCCCTCCCTTAAATATAAGCCAAAATGAAACTCGAGGTCACCTCAAGTTGGCTGTTTTGAAATTATGTACTTTCCTTATGTAAGTTTAGGCTTCAGATGCAGCAGTTGTTAAGAAATTAAGACATACATTGTATAGGTGGTGGGGTGGAGGTGGTGGTAGGGTATGTTTTGCCCCCTCCCCCTCCAATATAATGTAAAAATATGAATTTTAAAAACAATGTTAGTGGGGTCCATCAAACAAAAAATACAATGGATACTCTCTAAGCCAGACACCCTGGGAACATCCCCCTGGGAACATCCCCCTGGGAACATCCCAGGGTGTCTGGTTTAGAGAGGTTCCACTGTATTTCTTGTAACAATTTGTTTTGACAAGGTGAGAAAACACAATGCAGCTGAAACTGTTACCATCAGACTCGATAACCTTTCAGAGATTAACAACCTTCATTTTGCACGTGGTAGGAAACCTAATTTGGTCGAAAAATATTTCAGCACGTCTAAAGTTACTAGCAAAATACAGATGGGTACTAAAGCTGTCTAAATTGAAAACATTTAATTTTTATGTTGGCATGTTTTATCTCATCTAAACGACAGCTGCCATTTTACATCTTACAGACAGTGGTGGGGTATGGTTCCTATAATAACAATATCAATAACTACACGTCCATCAAATTCACTGAAATAGAAAACTCCATATGTTTAATATTGAGGTACCAGGGGGCCGTTTCACTAAACTTCGTACGACTAAAATGTTCGTAAGTGCAAAATTATGATAGTCTGTACATTTCACATTAACAAAGTTTTCTTGTAAATAATTATTGGATTTACATTTATTGAGCATAGGCTGCATATGCAGCCTATGCTCAATAAATGTAAATCCATAAATTGACATTTACAGACGATCTTAAATTTGAACTTACGAACATTTTAGTCGTAAGAAGTTTAGTGAAACGCGCTCCAGAGCTGCAGATATGGTGCGTATTGGCGTATTGGCGTATTGGCGTATTTTACGCACTTATTTCAGCTGCATACGCGTTGATTATCAACAGTGGGAGTACAAAATACTCACAGCAATGTGAAAATATGCATTGATTTTCAAATTGAGTAGCGAAAATACTGTAATAAAGTTGAAAATTTACTTAGTGGAGCTTCAAAAAGCTTTGCTTTTTGCAGCTCAACTAAGTAAATGTTCAACTTTATTACAGTATAAATAAGTGAATACGTAATAATAAACTAAATAAGTGATTGTGTTTTATGTCTTTTTTTATCATTTGTTCCCTATTTAATAATGAAGAAAATCAATAATCCATTTGTAAAATAAAATATGCATTTACATGTAATTTGAATACAATACACTTTAGACAAACAGCTTATCTGGAGCCCTGGTTACAATATTTTCTGTTTCTAATTTGCAATTCGCAAAGACAAGAAGCGGTTAGTTACACTGTTTGCTAATGAGTTGGGAAAATGAAGCATATAACAGAAACTGCATTACCGGTATACTTTCCGACAAGTACATTTTTATGTGTAAAACTGTTAACACAAAGTTTTAAGCCATGGGTTGTGGAGATAATATAAGGTATGTAAAGTCTTTTAACGTAGAATCCCAACGGACGCACACACACACGAACACACACATGGATACACAGACGTCATTGTGATCACTATGTCTCAATTTCTGCAAGCGGACTCGACAATAAAGCTAATTTGTCTTGCATAATGAGGCTATATATTCGTGAATGGCTGAATTCATCACTTTTCGACAAAGACAGATGCATATGAATGAAGTGTTGATGAATATACATATACATGTAAATGCAAGTGCTGTGACCTCAACTTTGAAACTGTTTCCTTGTCAGTCACAAATTGCTACGGATCCCCGCAGGGGACATAGAATTAATTTTTTAATTCGTTCCCACGAAATAACAATTAATTCCCTCAATTTAACAATTCGTTCCTACAAAATAATAACAAATTGTTAATTCATGGGAATGAATTGTTGTATCGTGGGAACACATTGTTATTTCGAGGGAACAAATTGTTAAATTGAGGGAACAAATTGTCATTTCGTGGGAACGAATTGTTAATTCGAGGGAACAAATTGTTATATCATGGGAACGAATTGTTACTTCGATGGAACCAATACCAATTGTTAAATTGTGGGAACGAATTGTTATTTCGTGGGAACGAATTAATAAAAAAATAAACATTATCCCCTGCGGGTGGGGTGGGGGGGGGGGGGGGGGGGGGGGGGGAGGGGCTCCATACAATGTGCTGGGACAAAATACAAATTATTAATTTGCAATCATTGTAGACACAGATCAGTGCAGGCTGATCAGTGTCCACTCAGTGTCCACACTGTTTGTCATAGCAATATGCAAATATGATTATGGTTAGTGTAGAACCCAAGTATATGGTAATGATCGAACATTCAGATCTGGAGCTAGACTGGTTAGAAATAACAAACCATACATTTTCTTATTCCTTTATAAAAACTTCATTCATAACCCCTAGAATGCCGAAAAACAAAAATTGTCATCTGCTGTTGTTTCACATTTTGCTATTTTCTCAATAAAACATGGTTTGGTAGCATTTTAGAACCATTTCAATTGGAAATGGTTATAAAGTGCTGCCATACCATGTTGTTGTTGTGAAAAGCGGAAATTATGGAAATAAAAATAAACAACGGCAGATGGCAATTTTTGTTTCCTGCATTCTAAGGGTTAATCTAGGTTTTGGGTGCAATGTTTACAAAACTTTGAGCCATACATGAAATATGAAAGAGTGTTACATAGATAATGTGTAATCTTGAGTGAAATCTCCAGGTATATTGTTCCCCACAAAAACTCGACTCTGGTATTCAATAGTCGATGAATCACTGGTTGGGTCAGAGTGAGTCACAAAGGTCAAAGGGGAAAGGGATTGTTTATTTATTTTAATTCTTATTTTGTTTTTGTATCATGCACAGATCAATCTGCAGCTTTTTGGTAAACATTACATACTCATTGAATCAACTTCGTACGACATTTTCATTAAGTGCAAATTTAGAATCGTCTGGAAATTTCTATTGATGGATTTACATTTATTGAGCATAGGCTGCATATGCAGCCTATGCTCAATAAATGTAAGTCCAATAAGAAAACATTGTTAATCATAATTTTGCGCTTACGAACATTTTAGTCGTACCAAGTTTAGTACCGTTTCGGATGGAGTGCCAAGGTCCCCCCCATTCGCATTTTAGTCGCTTTTTAATGACAAGCAGGAGATACTTCTATATACCAGAAATAAACTCTGACAAATCATTCTCAAAGAACTAGACATTCTGTTGGCCTACCTTTCAGTCAATAATGAGTCAAAAAAAAATAAATGACACACCAATTACTTCAAATAATAAATTCCATATAACCAACCACCAACAGAAAATTGGGCATAACACAGTGTAAACCACAAGACCATAGCGCTGTTTTATGGTACCCCAATATTGAGACACACATAGTTTTATACCCCATCAAAGTGCAAACAAACACAACCATTCCCACATCGGAAATGACCAACCACAAAACAAGGAATGACGTAAATTGATGTCACAAAAGTTTGTAGTGCTCATAATGACAAACAGCATCTGTAAATATGCAGAGCTTGGAAGTTACACCGCGATCTTAATTTTTTGTCGTCTGCTGTTTATTTTCTATTTTCCATTTTTATCATCAAAAACATGCTTTGGCAGCACTTCAGAATAATTTACAACATGGTTTGACAGCACTTTAGAATCATTTCCATTGGAAATGATTCTAAAGTGCTGTCAAACCATGTTTTTATTGAGACATAAGGCAAGATATAAAAGCGGTCTAAGGGTTAGTCCAATCCCCATACCACAAATCAGTGTTATTCTATGGCAGGTACAACTAGTATTGTTGACAATGTCAGCAGGTTGGCCACGCATTACTGAGGCAAATATCTTCAATATGGACAACATTTAGGTCTGGCTCATGAATTACCGTATCTGCCTTGTCGCGTTGTCATATTTTGTCGATACTGATTTATATGTCATCATTACCCATAATGCAATCGTAAATTGACATTTCCTGTTCTCATAAACTTCATAATCGTCATTTTGTGACATCTGCTTATTGTGGGGTGGCTGTTTGTCAACCGCAAGTCAATCAGTTATATAAATGTCCAATTACCTAAACAATTAGCTTTATAAAAGTTATATAAACTAGAACGGATATTTTTTCTAACTGCTTTGCTGGAAATACTATGACCGGCACATGATTGTGACCTCTAACCTTTGACCTTATATTTCAGTTTGTGTTTTCCACCAGTTAAAGAACCATTCATCCGTATCAATACATAATTACATGTACAGCGAAACCTCTATAAACCGGACACCAATACAACACCTATGATTTTATTTTGACGAGTTTCTCGGTCAGTTATCGCAGGTGGTAATGTCTGTTCGTGATCGTGTAGCACACAACTATGGCTCAGAATGATCTACAGTGAAACCTCTCTAAGCCGGACACCCTGGGGACCTCCCAGGGTGTCCGGTTTAGAGAGGCTTCACTGTATGTGTAATATGTAACAATACTGAATGTGCATTATTGAAAGCCAAAATAGTAATACATCTAAGCAATGACGACCTAGACGAAGTATTCACATTTTTATCAACGTATATTTGATACCTTCAGAATGAAAGGAACTACCATCTGATTGTACAGGAAAACAAACATCGTTTACCTGTAAATGATATATGAAAACATGCTTCTCGAATGAATTCATAGATTCATTTTATAGCTATATCTAGACAGACAACAACATACTGTAATAATAACCCTAGAATTGATGCTGGGAAACACATGTAAATATATGGTAACCGCCGGGACCGCCGTTTAGAGTCCCCATCTGAAAGGACTAGTAGAGCAGGAAATACAAAGTATCTCAGAAATACTGACACCCTGGAACTGAATCCTGAATCAAACCCGGGTCGCCAGCGTGGCAGTCCGACGATGTTACCCCTCGGCCACTGGTCTGCTGTACTGCTTTATCACAATAACAATATATTTGTATACAGGGGTTTCCCGAAACAAATGGTGTCCAACTACATAGGGTTGTTACAGTATTTGTCAACGACAGAAACCTTCCAACATCGTCTTCATGATATTTAACCCTTAGCCTGCTGATCGCGAAAAACATGGTTTGACAGCACTTTAGAATCATTTCCAATGGAAATGATTCTAAAGTGCTGTCAAACCATGTTTTTGATGAGAAAAATCGAAAATAAAACATAAACAGCAGACGACAACAATTCATTCAGCAGGCTAAGGGTTAATACTCTCATAAAGACTCTGGTTACATCATTTTAGAATTAATTCCCATTCATGAAGATTGTCATACAAATAGCCTTGCCCTTTACTCAGTGGTGAAACTCTGTTGGGGACATTTTATACCCGGCCGTTTGTTTATATAATTTGGCGCGTTGTTGACAAGCGATGGTCACTTATTTACCATGCATATAAACCCAAATATTTGCAGGTGTATTACCGCGATATGTCTGGGTATTTCGTGATGGTCATGCCATGGTCAAGCAGTGAGTCGAGTGGTCATATAGCATAAATTAGCTTCGTTGATAAAGGGATGGTACGGAACAGACAAACAAGTGGTTATTTAACCTCGTCATTCTGTGCAGGAGGCCAGGTTTACAAGTTTACATGATAAACAGTCGTGTTTGTCAACAAGATTTCCTATCAAAATATGATCCAAATCTTTTTAACAAACACGATTTTGACAAACTTTCCAATATTAAAATGACATTAGAAGAATTAAATTTTAGATTTACTCCAATTGATTTTTTTGTGGTAAAGCATGACTTAATGATGTTACTTTCTGACTTAAATTAACCCTTTCAACCCTAAGTAACTGGAATGGACTGTGGTATGTTAATTTTCGGACCAATCAAATCGCCACAAAATGATTTTCAGACTAGTACATTTATGAAAAGGGGGTGTGTTTTTGTCTAAAAAATATGAAAATTACTTGCAAAAAGTGCATATTCTGATGAGACGGCTCGTCACGAGGTGGCTCATCTGGATCTACACTGTTTTTCAATGTAAGGATTGATCATACGGTTCGACCATGTTAATTGGCTGAGTATTAATTAGCGAGTGACAGACTTGTTAACCCTTTCAACACCACAGACCTCTATAGAGACAATGTTTGCAAACAGTGCAGATCCAGATGAGCCGGCTCGTAACGAGCCGTCTCATCAGGATCTCCACTGTTTGTTAATAATTTTAAACGTCGTACAGATTACCCTTTTAGAAGAATGGGATAATTTGAATGAACAAAATTAATGAAATAGTGTGAAACATTGGCATGGAACATCCTATTAAGTTACTTGGTGTTGAAAGGGTTAATTACTTCTGTGCTCTCTTAGCCTTGGAGTTCAATATAAGACGAGTTGCATTGATTGGTTAGGGCATTCACGTGCGTTCAACAATAAGGCCATACACAGATGGGAACGTACCATATTTATTTGTACCTGTGTGTTTATGCAATTATAATGCCAAAACTAAATTAGAAAATGTACGGTACATGTTTGGCGCGAGTATTGCATGTTCAGCACCGACTGTATTTGTACTGAAACATGCGCAATACACCTCTACGGGTATGATTTTTTTAAAATATTATTTTTGTTATTTCTCAATGAGAGTATATGTTGCGACCACTTAACGGTTCAAATTGTGGTTGCGACATATACTTCTAAGCACATTTAAAAAAAATATTTATGATTTTCCCCAATCAAAATTACGTATCTTCAGCCACAGGTTGAAGTAACGGACCGAGGTCTATAAATACATTAAATATGCCTAAAAGCATCAATAAATGAAGAAAAAAAATATATGGTTGAAGTAACGGACCGAGGTCTATAAATACATTAAATATGCCTAAAAGCGTCAATAAATGAAGAAAAAAATACTTCAACCTGTGTCTTCAGCATGCATGTCAGGAAGGATCAGTTGTTAGATCTGCGTACACGCCCAACCTCACACTGGGATCATTTGCTCTCGTGTTTCGGTCACTCCTCCATTCAGACTTTCACTTTATTGTATCCCATCATGAATTCTAAAGACTTTGGACAACACCCAATTGCCAATCAATATTTGACCCCAACATAAAAACATCAAATCCGAAAAAGGCCGTATCATTGAATGGTTGTTGCTGGTTTTTTTTCTAGGAAACGACGCATGAACGTTTTCAAATTATCCAAAACTTATTTTAATGCTGTTTACAATTCTGGAGAAATCTGTATTTTCTCGGCAACTTTCCCAAAGTATTGCCACGTATTTTTTTTGGGTTCCCATGACCACAAAAAATGTAACAAGCCTTGTTTTCTGGAATCGTAGTTCCAATCTGATGGCACAGTGTTTTCCATTGTGTTCCTAAACAATGCCCTAATAGCATCACTAAACTGATAAGGGAAAATAGTTCCAGGAAACAGAGGATCCCGGAAATTGAAAAGGAAATCCACCAACTTCCAATTCAGCGCTCCAGATAAGATGCGTATTGACGTACTTTACGCACTTAATATAACAGAATACGCATTGATTATCAAAATAGTGAGTACAAAATGCTCACAGCAATGTGAAAATATGCATGGATTTTCAAATTGAGTAGTGAAAATACTGTAATAAAGTTTTCAAATTTACTTAGTTGAGCCGAGTGTTTGCTTCTTGCAGCTCAAATAAGTGATTTTTTTGATTTTTTTTTATCATTTGTTCCCTATTTAATATGGTAAGGAAGAAAATCAATAATACATTATTAAAAATAAAATACACATTGAATTTGAAATATGGGGGTATAATACTCTTTAGATACAAAACTTATATGGAGCTCTGCCAACTTATAACCAATACAGCATATTTATTCTAATAAACGCCCCCGGAGTTACGCATATTTCTGAAGTTGTTATACATGTAATGGCAAAAAAAAATACATTACTATATGAAAATGACATAAGTTTTACCGAAAATATTGGCGGGAGCGAATATATTGGAGGGAGCTAATTTCAAGTAGTGAATTCTTTTAAAACATCAAAATTTCTATATGTCTTGCAATAACGATGCACACACAACTTATGAAAATTGCGTCGACTCGAGTTCCTTCCTTAGAATAAATTGAATACAGTAATTTGAAAATCACTCCCTTAAAGTACACCTAGCTTGATTAGTTCATTGAGCGATTTTGGTGACATAGCTCTTGATGTGGGTTTCATCTGATTGCCAACACATGTAGCAAGTTGAACATTGTTTTCATGGTGTCCACCAGCTGGACCCATCAGCCATTTGGCCAAAACATTTCCTTAGCGGAATAAACCTAATTATGATCTGGCAAGCAATTTGCTAACGGAAGCAGAAAACTCACAAGTGGGTATCTGTATCCAGCACATATTTCAGGCTCATGACAACATCCAGTAGCCAATTTCACAAAAATTGCAAAGTATACTATTAAGTGCCCTTTGAGGGAGAAATTTTCAATTTAAGGATAAATTATTATTTTTTATTTAATGAATTAAAATATTTTCGGACCAAATTATTATACTGAATTTATTACATTATCACAGCCGTTTTGGCTGTGATAATGTAATAAATTCAGTATAATAATTCTGCATTCTTTTAATCATCAAATATATGCAGTCATTAGTTCTATATGAAATAATGCATTTCTGGAAAAATATATGATTACTCCCTCAAAGTATACCTAGCTAGATAAGTATGCTTAGCAATTTTGGTGAAATCGGCTACTGGGAGATGAGATGATGTCATTTCAATGTTGTTTTGAAAGTTCAAGCTATGTAGCTATAATACATTATTTAAACTACGGTAAGAACTATATGTTATCAATATAAACGTTTTAATTTTTACTATATGTACATGTATATGCATAATACACAGGATAAATGATTTCCAAGCAACATGCGTTGAACCTTTAATTATATGCACAAGCAATATTTGTCTCATCTATTGTTCAACCTTGGGCTACGGAATTTGCACACATATCACTCTCCAGTTGGATATTTCCAAGCTCTGAATATGATCAAGGTACATAAATGTGTGCATTTCCTAGAATGGAATATATATTGGTCATTATACAGCAAATATTTAGATTGTCACAAACCATTTGCTGGTTATCAAGGAAAATTTGCCCTTTGTGCCATGATTTGCCTAGCATGTAAACAGAGGACATAGAATATGTCAATGCTAATTTTGTTATGGCCTCACTTCATTGGAGACACGCCATGTGATTTTGTACCTAAGAATTTGTGAGATTTTCACAATATATTTTTCACAGGAACTGTGATATTTTCTGTAAATTACGTCGAAAGTTGACGAAATATTCATAGCAAATGCGGAATTCTATTCCGCATTTGCTCTGAACATTTCATAAACTTTTAACGTAATTTACGGAAAATATTGTAAATTTTGCAAGTACTATTCATGAGATATTGCACATCATCTTAGGTACACAATCACATGACGTGTCTCATTTCGCTGGGCCGAGATTCTCCAGGACGGAAATTAATAAATGATTGGTTGATTGTTGCTAAAGAGATGAAGTCCGCCAGCATCATTATCTCGCCATTGGCGACCGTTATTGTCGATTTTGATTACTCCGACCTGATGTGATGTATGATAATCATAAAATGTCCAGCTATAGAATGACATACTTCAGAATATTGACAATATTAATTCAGAAAAAAATAGTTTTGGTCAGCTTTTGATATTCAATATTTCTCAATAAATAAAAACATGTTTTGACAGCAAATGAGAATCGTCTCCAATGGAGACGATTCTCCTGTGCTGCCAAAATATGTTTTTGCTGAGGAATAAAACAAATTTGAAAAAAAAACAGCAGACGACAATTTTATCAGTTCCCGCCTTTTAAGGGTTAAATCAGGTTGCAAGCTAGCAGACACATATATAGACCAGACACAAATGGCATATGCCCCATAATGGCCATATCTCCAATCAGATTTACAAATGCCTGTGGTCTTGACCCCACATTTCATGTAGAGAAATTAGGGGGAAAGAAACAACCCCCAACTGCCGAGCCAATTATATGCTGGGCCCAGCACAACAATATGGCCATTTACAATCCCTAAGGCGACCATTATCCCGAAAAGGCAAAAATAATGGAGTCATTACTGCCCTAACATTTCCTTAAAGCTATCATTACAATACATAAACTAATGGCGAAGCCACACCCATTGCCGTTGCCAGCAATCAGTGGCGAAATGTCAATCTTAGACATCTGCTGATTTGGTGCTGCGAGTACAAGATATATTTATGAGCATATACTCAAATATGAGCAGTGAGCTGAAAAGTGAATCGGTTTTAAGTTTTAAGATTTTAACCCTTAAAATGTGGGAACCAAAAATTGTCGTCTGCTGTTGTTTTAGAGTTACTCGTCTTTCTCGATAACAACATGGCTTGACAGTACTTTAGAATCATTTCCATCAGAAATTATTCTAAAGTACTGTCAAAACATGTTTTTGATGGGAAAACTGGGAAAACTTGAAAATAAACAGCAAATGTGTCCGCTGATCTGGGGCTCTGCTGGTCGCACACATCGTATGGTACCTTTCTCAGCCGGAGGTCAGTATTTAAGCATATGCTCAGAAAAAGTATAATACTCAGACTCTAGTTATATGTCTCAAGACATACATGAGGAAATGACTGAAGAACGGAACAATCAGAAGCAGAATGTGTGAAGTGAAGAGGCAGAATGATAGATGTGAGTATCGCTTTGATCAAATCACACTTTGATGAGACTGAGTGATAGAGAATAGTAGGTTAATGCCGTGAATGGGAAAAAATATCTGGCAAGGCTCAGGAATTTCTTTATTTCTCATCAGAAGTATATGTTGTGACCACTCATTTGAACCGTCTCGCCGAGACGGTTCAAATGAGTGGTCACAACATATACTTTGGTTCAGAAATAAGGAAAATAGATAGAGAATAGTAGGTTAGTGATAGAATGATAGATGTGAGTATCGCTTTGATAAAATCACACTTTGATGAGACTCAGTGATGAAAATACTATGTGAGTATCGATTTGATCAAATCACACTTAACACCTACTTTAACTCTTTCAATACTACATACAATGTACCTCCATCATAACATTTGCAAACAGTGTAGATTCCCATGTTTAGCGTACATAGTCAAAATTGCAGATATGATTTCATCAACAGTGAAAGCCTACCGTATATCAAGCATCATAATTATGCTTTTAAGTTTGCACACTGTCACACTTTGATGACTCGGTGATAGAGAATAGTAGGTTAGTGCCGTGAATGGGAAAAAATATCCGGCAAGGCTCAAGAATTTCTTTATTTCTCATCAGAAGTATATGTTGTGACCACTCATTTGAACCGTCTCGCCGAGACGGTTCAAATGAGTGGTCACAACATATACTTTGGTTCAGAAATAAGGAAAATAGATAGAGAATAGTATCAAGCATCATAATTATGCTTTTAAGTTTGCACACTGTCCTCGATCTCTACATGCATATACAGAGAAGGATACTATGGCTAGCCCTCCTCAGTTATTATCATATTTTAGCCCCCCCCCCCCTCCCCCCAACTCCAATAATTTACAGATTTCCTGCCAATTATTCAGCATATTATTAGTAATTGGAGATGTGATTTAATCATCAACGAACGCCTATATGAAGTATAATTATTAACCCTCACTACGCGGGAGACAAAAAATGTCGTCTGCTGTTTTTAATTTTTGCCTTAATTCTTAACAAAAAAACCTGTTTTGGCAGCACATGAGAATCGTCTCCAGTGGAGACGATTCTCATGCGCTGTCAAAACAGGTTTATATCGAGAAATATTGAAAATAAAACATTCCCAGCAGACGACAAAATTTAATTCAGCGTAGTAAGGGTTAAGCTGCAATAGGGCATTGTTATAAGCAGTTAGTGGCAATGAGCATGGATGCTAATAAATACAACGAACGACATTTAAATAGGAAAAATGTAACGTTTATTTTTACTTTAATCCTAACAACAGAAAAACAAAACGAAAATATGTAAAGTTGTTTAGAAGTTATAAATGTTCAAGCAGTATAACAGCCAACATATTAACGAAGAAATAAACTGTGTTTCAATAATTAGATGCTAACTATATTTACATGCAACTTATTAGCATACTAAATGTAACATTGAGATACTTAGTTTATTTACAGATAAAGCACATGGCCTAAGCATGCTTGACATCGAAATATTGAATTAAAAAGCAGTGCTCCAGATAAGCTGCGTATTTGCTTAAATACCCAATTAAAATTGTCAAAAACCCAATTGAAATCAGAAGTAGCGAGTATCAAAAAGCGATAAAAAAAATTGTGGTACCTTTATCATGCTGCAGAAAACAATAAACTGACCACGAATATAGCATATTTTCCTTATATTCCATGAAAACACATCTTGGTATTTCATTAGAATTGTCTCCAAGGAGACAATTCTAATGAAATGCCAAGATATGTTTTCATTTCGAAGCAAACCATTCAATAATTGCTGTCTGTTGATGTGTAAACAGCAGTGTGATTTTATTTTACCCAATTCAAATTTTGCAATACCCAATTGCTTCAGAAATGATGGAGTGACAATACTCAATTACTAATTCCTTATCTGGAGCCCTGAAAAAGCACATGGCCTAAGCATGCTTGACATCGAAATATTGAGTTAAAAAGTTAAAAAGCACATGGCCTAAGCATGAATATATTAGTTGTAGACAAAGCATATACGTTCTAGACATGATAAACATTACGATTTCAAGTTTATTTATTTATTTAATGCACACATCCTAAGCATGCGTAACATCGAAATATTGAGTTTACCCAACAAAACTGGCATCCTAAGCATGCGTAACATCGAAATATTAAGTTTACCCAACAAAACTCATATCCTAAGCATGCGTAACATCGAAATATTGAGTTCAGCTTCAGCATGCGTAATTAATTACAACTTATACAGTTTACTGATATTTTATGTAATTATTCATCTAGTAATAAGAGAATTATGTAACCAAAACCAAAGTATTTTCTTCCAAGCTTAAACAGCCAGATTGAAGCGTATAAGCGCAAGATAAATATCGGTAGTTTAGTACATAAATCATTTGCGAAGCGGTTTTAGAAAAGAAATCTATGTAAATTTAACGTACAGAAATACATGCTATTTATATAATTAGTTGATGCTAAGATTGCTTCTATATTTGGGGGGAATGAAATGATGTAAGCAATTGAATGGAGGAAGCAGGACGTTTGAAAAGGGAAGAGAAGTGATGAGATTGGTATTGTCATCTCTGTCTATGTCACTTAAGCCACTATAGATGGTACACAATTAGAATATTTCAAGCTTTTTCCTTGAATATTTTTCTTATGTCTACTTGAAAGTCTATGTTGTTACCACTCATATGAACTGTCTCGACGGGACAGTTCAAATGAGTAGTAAAAACATATAATTTAATAGAGAAATAAATATTTTTTTTTTTTCTACAACAAATTTCTTTTCGACCACAAACTACTGCATCTTGGGACTGCAATGGTGATCCATATACAATCCATCCATCTACAATAATATTGCCCAATGTCAAAACACCAGATAAACAGTTATATCAAGTCTCAGGTTTCCAAGATACAAGACTAACGCATTGCTTTTTCCTGCAATATTTTTCTTATTTCTCATTTAAAGTATAAGTTGTTACCACTCATTTGAACCGTCTCGATGAGACGGTTCAAATGAGTAGCAACAAGATATAATTTAATGGAAAAATTCTACTACAACAGACTAATATATCTTGGGACTGCAATGGTCATCCATCCATATACACAACCCATCCATCTATAATGATGATGCCCAATGTCAAACCACCAGATAAATGGGTGTATCAAATCTCTTGTTTCCAGGATAGCAGATTATACCAAACACATTGCAAAATCTGAGATCATCCGATGATTATTATCTGCTTAATCTGATTAAACTGCAATCGTGATATAATACCGCGATAATTCCATATTTATCACACATTCTGTGTCTGAAAAATACTTTAAATAATAATTCCAATTGCATTTACTTGCATGTTCATTACAGGTAACTGTCATTTGTGACAGTATTCATTTAGAAATAGTTTAAACAGTGTTATAATTAGTATTATCTAAAGCGTTCAAAGAAGATAAATGCTATCAAATAGCATTAAAAGATCACAGAATTGTTCATACACAATTTCTGTCATATTCTTCTCTTCATAATATCTTTGCATAGTGATTTGTAGTAACAAGACCAAAGCCTCATTGAGGCATATCAAATACTCTGTGACATATTTATGTGCCTTGGTGTGTTGGCTACATTTTTTTCTTTGGCTACAAGGTCTCAAGTATGGTTATCTATTTCAAGTTCAGGAGAAAATATGTACTAATTAACACATACTGCAACAATGACGAACAAACAATGCTCTCGTCAGGGTATACGAGCATTGTCCACCATCATTGTGAACCATATATATATTTAGCCATCTCTCAACAGTTTTTATACATTAGTATCCTGCGGCATCAAACAATCTGGTAGAACACTGTAGATGTACGTCTACGTAGCGTGAAGGCGAACACCAACATTTTGTTCCTTGTTTATATGTCATGTAGGGACGAAAATTAATTTTCGTCCCTACATGACATACAAACAAGGAACCTACATGACATACAAACAAGGAACAAAATTTAGGTTTTCACCTTTACGCTACGTGAAATAGAAATGAAGAGATGAAAATAAGCCGCCACAGAATTTGGATCAATACATCAATGGTTTCATGTGGCCATCAAAGGCCAGTAACTGATCCCTAATTCAAGTTGTTAACACGCTCGACAGAGTTATCACTCTTCACCATCAGGGTAACTAACTTCTACACATGAATATTTGGGACTGTAAACAGATACAAAAATCGTTTGTGACGACCAGATACCCTATTAGATCCACAATAAGCTCATTGTGTGAATAGCAGAATACTAATACTGTGTCTATGTATTATGTATGAAATAGCTGAATTATTGTCTCAATTTGTTTGTTATGTATATCTGGAATTATACTTTCACATCAAAGGACATCTTTGGGTATATATCGGGCAGTCACACATGTATTTGCAAGCTATATTCTAACAAAATTTGGACTACTGCATCTATAACCCACAAAGACGTACACGTTATTAGCTGGTACACAGGTTATAAATGGCAATAGCACTATTTTGTACGGACATAGCTCACACATAGGTAAAAGTTCAGATTTTTAAATTGTACACAAAAACCTGTTGTTGAAAGCTGTATCAATATCTTCGCTCAACCATTTGCTAAATTAAGTACAGTGGAACCTCTCTAAACCGTGGACACCAAGAAAACATCTGATATAATATTTTAGTTCAGCTTCTTTGTCATTTATCTCAGGTGATACTATCTGTTCATGATCGCATTGCAAACAACTATGGCTCAGAAAGATCAAATTTCTGATTTACAGTGAAATCTCTCTAAACCGGACACCCTGGGGAACTCCCCAGGGTGTCCGGTTTAGAGAGGTTCAACTGTATATAAGTTCTTCAAAGTTAATAATTTCATGAAATGATTATGATACTGTAGCTTTGAACAACTGACAGAAATTATTGTGTACATACTCTGAACTAGTAAGCACCATAACAAAACACTTTATATTCCACATTAATAATTTTTATCAAATACAATATTGGTAAGGTATTGTATTAATATGTGTTATGTAGAAGGAAAACAATTATACCAACATTAATTGAAGGGGTCAGTGGAAAAATGGGGCTAAGTCCCCTTTTTCCCTGACACCTTAATTCAATTGTTTTATTGTTATGATGCTTGTTCTATGGCACATATTGGTTAACAAAATAATAAATTAAATATGGAAACAGGAAATAATATATCCTTTTAATATGAAGTGACTACAAAATTTTCTGTTTCCATCGTATAAATATATCTAAAAGCATGGTAATTAAAGCACTAGATCTTCTGTCGCCAGAACTAAGGAGTGATTAGAACGGACTACTTTCTATGTTACCATGACTACAGTAACGTATTCTTACCCCGGAGAGCATGAAGGGATGAGCAAGATGAGGCAGAATCGAGTGTGATTGAGAGTTCATCTACAATAGTTACATATACAACAGTCACCACGGGTGGTACATGGGCACGTAACGAAACATTGTACAATATTGACGCCATTCGCATTTACATTACCGGGGCCCGGTTGCTCAAAGCCTCCGTTAGCTTAACGGACTGTTAAATCCTTAACACTGCTCAAATGCGCCGTTAGCTTAATTGACTGTTACATCCTTAACATTGCTCTAAGCCTCTGTTAGCTTAATGGACTGTTAAATCCTTAACAGAGGCTTTGAGCAACCGTGCCCAAGCTAGTTTCTTTTGATCTTCAGTTTATCAGGAGAGGCAACGAAATACAGAAATTTCTTAGGTTTACCTGAATTTTCTATTTATCAGGTAACACTTTATGGTAAGAAATGATCATGCAACAAGGCCTTACATTCATTCAAAAACAAGGTCATAAACAGATGGGATGCCAACACTGGTGGAAAACCATTGATTGGAGTTTTACATCCGTTCAATACCAAGGTCATATACAGACGACGAGGTAGAAAAATAGTTTTCAATGACATAAAACTGGGCATAATTATTGCACAATATTTCTGTTACACAATATAGGGTATATAATATTTCCGTAACACATTATAGGGTGTACAATCTTTCTGCTAAGGAATCTCATCTAATGGTATATATAGATAAAAACAAACAATATTCACAACACATGGATTGTATGAGGCTCAAACATTAAAAGACTACCATCACAATGTTCAATGACTTCTATCGATGATGAAACAATATTCGCTATACGTTAGTCAGCTATCTGTTTGAATTTCATTTGTCAACAGCATTGGTATTACAGTCCAGTATCAGTGCAACATTTTGAATCTATTTCGAGAAGTCTATTTTTCATTTAAAAAAAATAAAACAAGAAAAAGTGGTATTGAAAATAACTAATATAGATAAATTCTAATTTGGAAAGTGGATTTCATGTTAATGTCTACAATATCAAACACTCCTGCTGGGCTGCTCATCTAGGGGCTGTTTCACAAAACTTTGTACAACAAAAATGTTTGTAAGTGCAAAATTATGATAGTCTGTAAATTTCGCAGTAGCAATGTTTTCTTGTAAACAATTATTGGATTTACATTTATATGCAGCCTATGCTCAATACATGTAAATCCATCAATTGAAATTTCCAAACGGTCCTCAATTTGCATTTTAGTCGTACAAAGTTTAGTGAAACGGGCGCCTAATCCAGTGCTTATAAGGTTACAATTGTGAAAACAAATGCAATTTGATACTTTAAATGGATAAATGTCTGTTGTTTTTTTTTTTAAGTCTACTCATGATTGCAAAGTATAAATAAATGTCAACTTCATACATTGGGTTTATATTTGAACCAAACGCAAATGTGTCCAGTCCAATTTGGTGGTAAAATCCCTTACACCGTTATCTTAATTTTTTGTCGTCTGCTGATTATTTTCTATTTTCCAGTTTTATCATCAAAAACATGCTTTGACAGCACTTTAGAATCATTTACAACATGGTTTGACAGCACTTTAGAATCATTTCCATTGGAAATGATTCTGAAGTGCTGTCAAACCATGTTTTTATTGAGAAATAAGTCAAGATATAAAAGCAACAGCAGACGACAATTGTTGTGAGTAGCGGTCTAAGGGTTAACTGCGTCTAAGGTTCAAATTGAATTTGTTTTCACGTTACAGTTCATAATCTAATAATAACACAATAAGGGCCTTTGATTACTTGCGAGATTTACGCGATTTACGCGATTTACGAGAGTTACGGCCCTTACCTTCTACAGTGAGCATGCAAGACGTGGTGGCCTCCCCTGCAGAGTTAACGGCTTTACAGAGGACCTTCCCCTCGTCTTCGGGGAACACGTCGAGGAAATCCAGGCTGCATTTGTTGCCAATCGTCGTGATCTGGAAATCCTGAAATAGAACATAAGGAAACATGATAGATGGTTCTTAACCATTAGTTTGTTTGTTTGTTGGGGTTTAACAGCCTATCAACAGCTAAGGTCATTTAAGGCCGGGTCAATGGGTTTAGTACTAAATCCCATATATTACCTGTACAAGTACATGTACATGTTCGAGTACATGTACAAATGGGGGAAAAATCCCAAAATCAGATCTGAATATTGACAATAAAAACACTATATATTCAGCCCTGAAATCAGAATAATCCTGATCTGATGCCAGGTCCTCGCCACACCAGAATCACTTGGCCCCCTCCAAAAAGCAGTAGGATCAGTAATAATCTTACTACTTTTAAAATGGGCAATAACCCAATTCAACTACCAGGTAACAAAAAGAGTCAAAGATAAAAACGTACCTGAGGGCCAAACCAGGCAAATCGTGATTCCTATAAGGAGGTCTTAACCATTAGAATGCGGGAGACGAAAATTGTCGTCTGCTGTTGTTTTATATTGGTTCTTAACCCTGCAAACGCGGGAAACTTAACATTTTTGTCTTCTTTTACAATAAAAACATGGATTTGGAAAGCAAACATTTTTCGTTTTATATTCGTTCTTAGCCCTTCGAATGCAGGAAACGAAAATTGCCATCTGCTGTTATTTTATATTGCTTCTTAGCCCTTAGAATGTGGGAGAAAAAAATATCATCTGCGGTTGTTTCACATTCTGTCTTCTTTCACAATACGAACATGGATTTACAGTACTTAAGAACCATTTCCATTGGAAAAGATTCTAAAATGCTGTCAAAGCATGTTTTTGATGAGAAAATAAACAGCAGACGAAATACAACAGAAGGAAATGTGATAAATGGTTCTTATGGTAATTGTTGTCTGCTTTTGTTTCATAAAATTGTCTTCTTTCACAACAAAAACAGGGCTTGGAAGTGATGTCAAAGCAAGTTATTCATGAGATAAGTGGAAAAAAATAAATAAACAGCTGAAGACAACATTTAATTCACCATTGCATTGTAAGGGTCAAGCATACAGTTGAACTTCTCAAAATACAACATGAGGTGCAGTCAAAGCCACAAATGGGCTGAATATGTTAAAAAATGTAAATTTCCAATTTAAATTCACACATAGTAGGCTATACAATTGTGATGTACCGACCTGGCAGTCCATGATCTCGGTGGTGCCCTTGTACCAGGATATCTGTGGCCGTGGGGTGCCCGACACCTCACACGATAGGTTGGCGTGTTCTCCGTCACGTGTGTGGATGTCAGACAGCGGCTTCGTAAACACCGGGCAGCCTTTCTTCTCTGGTTCCACACTTGATTTGTCTGTCGCAGGTGAGATGTTAGTATGATAGGTCAAATACATACTTTTTCCACACTCCGTGTGTCTGTCACACACAACAGTTCAGTATGATAGGTCTAATACATACGGTTTATTCAACCAGATTGACTAATTATCGTGAAATAATGCACAAGTGATTGGGTCCTTACGCTAAACAAATGAGTGAGCATCCACGCTTAGTTTGTCTGTCATGGGCGAGATGGTTTGAACCATGAAGTGGTCAGAGGAAGACAGGAAATGGTAAGTCCATGAAGGGTTGGAACCCACAGTCCATTGACCCCTTCAATTCCAATGAATGTTGACTGAACAAGGTTCAACTCAGCCCTGTACAAACAGGTATTGGAAATAAAAAATAAAAATAAAACAATCTGAGTGGCAGAGCTAAAGAGCCGAAAATAGTCGTCTGCTGATAATTCATATTTTGTCTTTTCTCTCAGTAAAAACATGGTTTGGCAGCATTTTAGAATCATTTCCATTGGAAATGATTCCAAAGTGCTGCCAAACCAAGTTTTTGATGAGAAAAATGGAAAAATAACAAATATTCAGCAGACGACACAAATTAATTCAGCATTGTAAGGGTTAATTTAATAAATATTGTCACATGGGTTGATTTCATTTCTTTTTAATTATTTTGTAATTAGTTTGTAATGTACAAAACACACACACAGTAATTGAATAATGACTGAATGTCAATAGACCAATGATGAGCTGAATTAGACATATTTTTTGGATACACAAATCAGTAATGAAACATGGATTAAAATACAGTGGAACCTCTCTAAACCAGACACCAAGAAAACACCTGTGATCTTACTTTTTATGAGGTTCTTGGTAATTTATCTCGGGTGATAATGTCTGTTTGTGATCACATAGCACACAAATACGGCTTAGAATGATCAAATGCTTGATTTACAGTGAAACCTCTCTAAGCCGGACACCCTGGGGACCTCCCAGGGTGTCCGGTTTAGAGAGGTTTCACTGTAACCACTTTTTAGAAATATTAGCATCTATCAGCAGCTCAGAAATGTTACCTGATACATTGAGTTGTCCTTCGGTTGTCAAGGTTACCCCGGTTACCAGGGTAACGAGACAGGAGTAGAGGCCAGCATCATCGGGTGTCACATTGGCCACCTCCAGCTCCAAGGTTCCGTCAGACTCCTGGCGGGTTGTTACCCGGTCACCGTCGCTCAGCTGTGAATATAGTAATGAATAGTGCTTCATCATCGACAAAATTTCAGAATCGATAATCGATAATAATCAGACTTCAGGATTTGATCAAAACCAGGGGCCCGTTTCATTAAACTTCGTACGACTAAGAAGTTCGTAAGTGCTAAATTGAAATTTGCAATAACATTAGTGGATGTGGACACGTAGGTGGAAAATGGTAACGTTTGTGACTCATGTTAATGTGAGAAACCAATTCATAAAAAATCTTCGTACAAAGTTTAATGAAACGGGCCCTTGATGTCTAATTATTATTGAATATTGATTCCAAAATTTGTCTGATTGTTAAATGGTACTCAATCAATGATCAAAACCACATCAAAGATCGGTAATGATTGGAAATGAGTATACAACCAAGCTGTAATATATGATCATTTCCAATTAAAATCATTATCATTTGTAAGCTAAGATATCATTTCTTTTATATTTA
This sequence comes from Conchocele bisecta, assembly GCA_029237695.1. Classification (NCBI taxonomy): domain Eukaryota; kingdom Metazoa; phylum Mollusca; class Bivalvia; order Lucinida; family Thyasiridae; genus Conchocele; species Conchocele bisecta. Next base: position 46,368,290 of record CM055280.1, on the reverse strand, counting down.
TAACCAACAAAATGCACAAAATAACTATTGTATCATTTACTGAATGGAATCGACCATCAATAAAATAATTGGACAGAGGAGGTTTCAATCAATCAATGATGAAGATGAAAAGTGTTCAATGGACTGATTGATTTAATGAATTATTTTTTATTTCAATTCAATGGCCAGGCCATATACAGACATGACACAGTCAATTATTTCAGAGGCAGGAGCACACAATATGCCCAATCTAATGTTTCATTACATTGTTAACGACTTAATGCGGCATCTTTTAAATTTAGAAATTCAAGAAATGTTCACCATTGAATTGAACCTGTAGCCTATTTCATCAACATTGCAAAGTATACTTTACTAGCAAAGTATACTTTGAGGGAGTAATCATTTATTTTTCCTGAAATGCATTATTTCATATAGAACTAACAAATGCATATATTTCATGATTAAAAGTATGCAGAATTATTATACTGAATTTATTACATTATCACAGCCATTAAATCTCACAGACACAACACAAAACAAGCACATAGTTGGTGAACAAAATATTACACACATAATGTTCAAGTTAGAGAGAAAGGTATCAAGTTATTTGTTGTAACCTCAAATGAAATGTATTGAAAAGGTAAAAGATATACAGAAATATAACAAATGAATATCAAACCTGGTCAAACTCCATGTGTCACAAATATCTGAATTTTTACTTTGAAGCAAACCAAACAAAGAGCAGTCATTTGAACAAATTGACCATCTTATAATGTGAACATTGACTAAATTATCGAGACACCAACTTAATTATAGGTATATTGCACACAGCAGATTGCACCAGAAAATCACCTTCACACTGCGCATGTTAAGAAAGTAATCAGAATATAATGTCAAAAGATGAATAATACAAATAAAAGTCAGGGTTCACTCTCCCGACAATAATGAATGTGTCCCTAGTTCTGTTCTGTAGCCTATTTCATCAACATTGCAAAGTATACTTTACTAGCAAAGTATACTTTGAGGGAGTAATTATTTATTTTTCCTGAAATGCATTATTTCATATAGAACTAACAAATGCATATATTTCATGATTAAAAGCATGCATAATTATTATACTGAATTTATTACATTATCACAGCCAAATTGGCTGTGATAATGTAATAAATTCAGTATAATAAAAATTAATAAATTTATCATAACATTGAAAATTTCTCCCTCAAAGTATACTTTGCTACTAAAGTATACTTTGCAATGTTGATGAAATAGGCTACTGGAATACAGCTACATTGACAACTCTGAATAAAACAATAACTGATTTTTAAAGACTGGCTGGTCAACGTAAACTAATGTACATGTATGATGATAAGGTAAACTAGATGGGCCAATGATAAGGTAAACTAGATGGGCCAATGATAAGGTAAACTAGATGGGCCAATCCCTTAAATGTTATTACCTTAGACAGATTGGATATTTTCTGAATGGTACAGGACAAGCATAAATAGGCCACTGACTGAGAAAGGGACCTTACAGCATTTGTAACAGTTCGAGAGGATTTCAATTAGTGTTAGCTTTCAATCGAAGCCAAATTACTATTATGTACTAACTAACGGTTTGATAGCTATACATGTGGCTGTGACTGGAGAAATGGGGCTTATGGGACTTGTGAACAATGTGTGGATGCATAGGCTGACTGGATCACAGGTTGAAGTAACAGACCTAAACGCATCAATGAATGAAGAAAACTATTAATTTTTTTTACACACTCCATATAATGGAGTATATGGAGGGTGTCAAAAAAAAAATCTTTTTTTTTCTTCATTCATTGATGCTTTTAGGCATATTTAATGTAATTAAAGACCTCGATCTGTTACTTCAACCTGTGGACTGGATATACACTTGTCGCAAAACCCATCAGCCACATTTCTCCAGTCACAGCTACAAATTACATTGACGGAATGGCAAACAATGCATATCCTGATCAGACTGTGTGGATGCACAGGCTGATCTGGATCTACACTACTGGGCACAAAACCCATCAGCCTCATTTCTTCAGTCACAGCCACAAATTAAATTGATAGAATGGCGAACAGTGCAGATCCTGACCAGACTGTGTGGATGCACAGGCTGATCATGATTTACACTGGTCACAAAACCCATAAGCCTCATTTCTTCAGTCAAAGTCACAAATATAGACACTTACATTTTTGCCATTTTTCTGCCAGGTGGCAGTTTTCACGTCATCTTCGGTAATACAGACAAGCTTCACGTTGTCTCCAATGCTTGCCTCAGTCACTGGGTCTAACTCCATGATGAACTTGGCCACCACGACAGGACTGGGCACTGGAAGAGGGATGGTTCAATATAGGAATGAATGGCCTTTTTGTGGAATTTATCGGGGTATAAACTTAGAAAAGTCGCGGGAATACTGAACGAAGGCCGGAAGGCCTCGTCCAGTATTCCCGCGACTTTTCCAAGTTTATATCCCCGATAAATTCAACAAAATGGCCATTCATTCCTTATAATTCCAGCATTTGAAATAAATTCATCAAGGAAATGTGTTTATTTTCCGTTTTCTTAAGAATTATTTTAACTGCGCCTCACGGTTATGGAAAGTAGTTCGGCATGGGAGTTTACTGGGATATAAATTTTGGACAGAGACTTGCTACGGGCCAATCAAATGTTAGGGAATTGTGTAAATATTTTTGTGCTGGAATTATTTTGAATTGAAGGGTGGAAATTGCCTCTATATCTATCTACCATTTATCTAGTTTATGTTTCAGCATCATTTTACAAAACAAAATAGGTTGGTCGTATGTCACATCAGAGGACACATTTGTTTCAATAATATCACTTATTTTTTTCTTCAACATTTTCAGGCCTTTAATATCAAGATACTTTGACAAGATATCAGAGATTGCTGAGATGGAATATTAAATTAACCCTTAGAATGCTGGACACTAAAATGTCTATCTGCTGTTGTTTTATATTTTGCCTTCTTAATAAAAACATGGTTTGACAGCACCTTGTTTCCAGTGGAAATGATTCTAAGGTACTGTCAACACATATTTTTGATGAGAAAAATGAACAGAAAGAAAATTTAATTCAGCAGTTTAAGGGTTAAAAGTAGTGACTGAATAATTAGACAAACCTTTGACTGCAAGGTTAGCAGAGCATGATGCAACGCCCGCGTCTGATGATGCAGTACAGGTGTACTTCCCCGCATCCTGCTCAGTGGCTGCTGGGATACGGAGTTTGTGCTCACTGCCGTCTGCTTCAGTCTGGATAGTCTGCCCTGCCTGGACTGGTTTACTGTCTTTTGCCCAATTCACGACTGGTTCCGGTTTTCCCATCACAGAACACTCAAACACTGCTTCAAAGTCTACATTCACTTCCTGATCAGCGATCTTCTTTGCGAATTTCGGCGGCTCTTCATCGCGAGGTTTCTGCGATCGAGCCGGTGGCGGTAATTCCGTGGACGAGAATCGCTGGTACTGACCTTCGAATCCGTGCCGAGCAAACTGTTGTTGCATTTCGTGGACATCGGTTCCGCGATGTTGGACAAACTCGATTCCACCCTCGATGATGCAATCCATCTGGATGTTGAAGCCTTGCATGACCTCGATCGCGGGTGGCAGGGGTTTCATGAAGAATGGAGCTGGAGGAGGAATGAACAAACAAGTGAAGATCAATGCAAAAAGGGGGACAACTCTCACTGGCAACTTCAATTATAAACAAATGTGACCTATGGAAGGAACCAGATGGCTAAACATTAATAAATTTGAGTTTTTGCATTTTATGAATCTCCATTCTTTTCTGATTTAGAAAAAAATATATAGTTTTTGTGTTATCACTGGTCTATGGCTCCAAAATACATGCATATCAGAAAGCATTAACAAGTTTTAATAGCGTTATGTCATGATGTCAAAATTCAAATCTTAACCCTTAGACCGCTACTCACAACAATTGTCATCTGCTGTTGCATTTATAGCTTGCTTTATTTTTCAATAAAAACATGGTTTGACAGCACTTCAGAATCATTTCTAATGAAAATGATTCTGAAGTGCTGTCAAAGCATGTTGTAAATTATTCTAAAGTGCTGTTAAAGCATGTTTTTGATGATAAAAATGGAAAATAAACAGCCGATGACAAAAAAAATAAGATAGCGGTGAAAGGGTTGATGTTGTCTTGTAGTAGACACTGAGGTGCAGCGTCAGTAGGCATGAACGCAGAATAACATTTTGTTACAGTGATTGTAACTTTGGTCCTTTTTCTCTCAACAGGTCACAAATAATGAATACCGGTAACTGATGATCATAATTTCAAACTGCACCTGTTGAGACAGCAATGTGAACAATGAACGTTGACGTACTAAATAACAGACCCTCAGCACTGCCAATGTTTTCAATTCTACCCATTGTTGGTGTTTTATGCATAATGTGCAGACATGTCACATTATCATTCCATCTCATGTCATAGTTATAGTTAAGATGGACAGCAGCAACCATTTCATCTCATGTCATAGTTGTAGTTAAGATGGACAGCAGCAACCATTTCATTTGGTTTAATTTTAATAGTGACAAATTTGATTCCAATAATGGATGAACGTTTCAACTCTTGCTGTAACATTTGTACCAATTTCTTTTTTTTTTACCAATTTCAACATGATTTTTTTTAAGTTAGTTATTATATTATTTTATTATATTAACCCAAAATAAATAAATAAATGACGATAGTAGCAAGCACACACGTTTCAGAGTGTCTGTTATTGTGTGAAATAATCTGCATGACAAAAATTTGTTAATTCAATATTAATTTTGAAAATAATAACCAAATGTTGATTCATGAAAATTAAACATTTTAAACAAATTGAAATAATAAAACAAATAATCTTGAAATACGTATTGTGAGAATATACAACATTAATAGATATATTAACTAATTGCTAACTACATATGTGACTGTGAATCAAGAAATGGTGCTTATGAGCTTTGAAACCAATGTAGATCCAGACCAGCCTGTGCATCCGTAGTCAGATCCAGGTCTACACTGTTTGCCATTCAGTCAGTGGAACATGTGGTATCATTCCGGCAAACATTTAAAGTGCTAAAAAACAGATCAGGACCTAAAAGAACCTCGAGATGTTCGCAACCTGCATAGCCCCAGATCAGCCTGTGTGGATGCGCAGTCTAATCTGGGCCTATGCAGTTTGCTATTCATTCACCGAAGTAGCCATAAAGCAACCAGCAAAATGATTAGATCCAAATCTGACTGTATGAATGAGCCAGAGGATAAGTCTAAACTATTGTTTCAAAAGCTGTACGGCCCATTTTTTCAACCATTGTACCAAATGATGTAAGCCCCATTTCTCCAGTCACAGATAGTGAGTAACATACAATGAAGTTAGCTAGTGAAGAGTACACGTGTATTACAATGTGTGTAGAGTCATCGCAGGCAAAAAGGTACCACCTGGAACCTGCTTTAGTACTAATCTTACTACTTTTATAATGGGTCCGAGGTTCAGCTCTCATGTAACAAAAAAGCAAAAAATCTACTTCAGGGTAAAACCAGTAGCCGATTTCATCAAAATTGCAAAGTATACTTTTCTAGCAAAGTATACTTTGAGGGAGAAATTTTCAATTTAAGGATAAATTTATTAATTTTTATTATACTGAATTTATTACATTATCACAGCCAATTTGGCTGTGATAATGTAATAAATTCAGTATAATAATTCTGCATACTTTTAATCATCAAATATATGCAGTCGTTAGTTCTGTATGAAATAATGCATTTCTCCCTCAAAGTATACTTTGGTGAAATGGGCTACAGGGATATCGGGATTCCAGTAAGGATGAAATAAACCCCATCATTCAATGTACCCTTCACATGTTCCCAAACAGCCACCGCCAAATTACTCACATTCAGAATAATGTGAGAGGCAAAATTCTAAAAAATAAAATCTTCGTACAAACTTTTTTATGATACAATGTTTAGTGAAACGGGCCCCTGGATTTTAAAGTAAATGTAGATTCAGTTCTGTGAGAATATAATATTCAACATGATAAAAGTTTACATTGTTTGCCAAATTATTTGTTTTGGAAACAGTGTTGATCCTGATCATAGTGCAAACTCTTCTAGATAATCTAAATTCACTAATAACGGTAGTGATACCTTTTTGGATGCTCATGCATATACATGTATTATAAATGGTTATACATTTCTACAAAATAAGTGTGCGTCTACAACATTGTAGTAGGTTACTATGTAAATATACTACTGCTGGTAGTTATACAAGTAATGTGAAGTGTTATATATATGAACCATCCTACTACATGAAGTGTTATATATATGAACCATCCTACTACATGAACTGTTATATACACCAACACTAATCTTGCCAATATTTGATTTATTTTCATTTCAAAGTTCCTGAATATTGTGCTTGAAATCAAGCAGCTTGAGTGGCTGAGCCTGAGCTGTGGACAACTGGGCCAATGAAACTGCTTGATTGCGAGATGAGATTGCCTGTAGATGCTAAGAAACGTTGGCAAGATTTACGGAGGCGGTGGTGTATGAACCAGTCTACTATATAAAGTGTTATATATGAACCAGTCAATAGTTAAAAGTAGAGTGTAGCAAGCAGACAATGTGGACCCATAATGGTCCGATCAGTAACTACAGTGAAAGCTCTCCAACTCAGACACCCAGAAAACTCCAATTTGATTAATTTTCATAGGTTTCACAGGCATGCATCAGTAATATCAGCTTGCCGCAAATAATGTCCGCAAAGTATTCGGGTATATTATATTGCTCATATGCCCGGACTACAGTGGAACCTCTCTAAAATGGACACCTTGGGGACCTCCCAGGGTGTCTGCTTTAGAGAGGGTTCACTGTAGTTGGCAAGAAGCAAAGGAAACAGGTGTTTATCATTCATATCTCCGCCATGACTGGTTCAAATTGTTATTACATTATAGAAGATAATTAGAAACAAAATCAAAACCAGGGTGACCAAATTTTTGCATTATTTTATATATTTCTTGATAAATATTCTTATTGCCTCACAAGTATGGTGTTGACGACACAGCTGGGAGCCGTTTCACTAAATTTTGTACGACTAAAATGTTCATAAGTGCAAAATTATGAAATTATGAATTTCATGTTAACAATGTTTTCTTGTAAACAATTATTGAATTTACATATATTGACCAAGGCTGCATATGCAGCCTATGTTCAATAAATGTAAATCCATCAATTGAACTTTCCAGACGATCATAAATTTGCACTTACAAACATTTTAGTCGTAAAAAGTTTAGTGAAACGGGCCCCTGTTCTGTTGTAATTTATATACATGTACATGTATATATTTAATTATAAAAAAAAAAGAAATTCTTTGGAAAACGAGACGATCAGTGATTTGGTCACCCTGCTAAGCGATACAATCCAAAGATAAAAGTGTTTGTACCAAATCCATCCAGAGGGTCGCCTGTAGTAAGAATGATAAAGAATATTTACTATCGTAACCAAGAAAATTTTTACAGTACATTAGATTCTATTAAACATTAAAACATTATACCAGAATATGAGCACATGGTGTTGTAACAAGAGAAATGACAATTATGTGTTTTATGATTACACTAAAAGTTCTTTTTAAAGTCTTATAAATTATGCGAAGAATCGCAAGCTATTATTTAGTGTGATCACACAATTGCCAGGCACCCTGTGTTACAACACCAGAAAGATATGTTTAATCCTCATAACATAAGCAGATTTACTTCACCGTTTAACTTCTGTCTGTTCCATGGTTTGTTGCCGACAAACTTTTGGCTATTAAACACATTAAATCTAAAAAATATTTAATAGTAAGTACTTTTTCATCAATAACAAAAAAGTCACCCTCCTCCATCAAATATTGATTTTATTGCGAAAATAATTGCGATTTTCCTATGGGAATTTAACATGGGGGCTAAAAATAGATATTTTTTAAATATTTTTTTTATTTGTAGACTAATTTTCAAAATCTAACTTGTTTTCTTAGTTACATCATTTTCAAGCTATCTCGCCAAATGTTCGTCGGCAGCAAACCATGGAACAGACAGTAGGTCAACAGACTATGGGGAGCATTCGATTGGCTGGGATTTAACGTCCGTTCAACAGTAAGACTACGAGGACAAATAATTATTCAGAGTTATCCAACCTGTAAAGGAACCATAACTCCAATAATCAGTAGTGAGAAAACAAGAGTTATCTTACCTGCTCCAGCAGCTTCAAGAGCAGCCAGTTCTTCCTCACTGAAAATAAAAAAAATACAATTTATAGTTTTTAAAAATACTGATACTTTTTTTTCAAATTTTCTGTTTCTTGCAAATTTTCTACATCAAGACCATTACCAATGTTCATATCATTTTCTGAGCTTTCAAAATTTCTACCAGAAATAAGTGTTCAGCTTTAAGATAAGTTCTATACATGTACATTTTAGCATGGTTTAACACAGATCAATTATAACAATGACTTTGGATAATACCCAGTCTCAATGCACAGGTTGAAGTAACGGACCGAGGTCTATAAATACATTTAATATAGCTAAAAGCATTAATAAGTGAAGAACAAAAAAGTTAAAAAAAAATATTCTTTACTCCCTCATGTATATGAGGGAGTAAAGAATAATTTTTTTTTTACTTTTTTTTTCTTAAAAAATTAATGCTTTTAGCTATATTTAATGTATTTATAGACCTCGGTCCATTACTTCAACCTGTGTCCAATGATGCTGTTATAAAGTGATTGAAGTGTTGTACATGTATTATCCCACTATGGCTTTTATAAACACATTATAAAAATAAATTTGAAGTGGATAAATAAACAGCGAAACAAAACTTACTCATCTCTGCGTGGACTTCTCCTCTTGACCTTGACGGTGCACTTGCACTCGACGCTGCCATGGATATTGGTTGCCTTGGCGATGTAGATGCCTGAGTCAGTCACTAGAACGTCCTTGAGTTCCAGAATGTCAGTTTTCTGCTGGGTGGATGTGCGACAACGGACTTCATAACCAAGCTCTCTCGTTCCACGGTACCACGTCACTGGAACACGGGGAAGGTTAGTACAGTGGGAAAAGGTAAATGAATACAGGCAATGATGACCCAACAACAACTAAGGTCGTATAGAGACAGGACTGGGGGTTCAAGGGTCATCCGAAAGACCACCATAATAGAAATACTACAAAAGTATATTTTTATGCCTAGTGCGGAATTGAACCCACAAGTTTTGCTGGCCATTCCACTAAACTTTGTACGACTAAAATGTTTGTAAGTGCAAAATTATGATAGTCTGTAAATTTCACATAACCACTGTTTTCTTGTAAACAATGATTGGATTTACATTTATTGAGCATAGGCTGCATATTTTCAATAAATGTAAATCCGTCAATTGAAGTTTCCAGACTTACAAACATTTTAGTTGTACAAAGTTTAGTGAAATGCCCGCCTGGTCCAATGATCTACATCTCCCATACCATTCCTCATGTATTATAGTGGAACCTCTAAAGTGGACACCCTCTGTAAGTCCATAGGATATGTTTGTTTGTTTTACAATATATGATCAACTATAACTAGATAAACTAATCTAGACTGTCGCTATGGTAACACCTACAAACATTGTAGCAGAATTAGAACTCACCAGTTGGTCTCGGTAATCCGGCAGACACAGCTTCCAATCTCAGTTTATCACCTTCCTCCAACTCAACGACCTTGGGAAGTGCGACCTTGAACCTGGGAAGGTCATTAGGGTCAACTGGTGCTTTCTTGGGCTCAGCTCTAGATGCCTGTCGGGTTGTTCGTTCAGCGAAGAAGTCTTCCTCTACTGGTTTGACCTTCGGTTTGGATTTTGCTGTAAAACAAATTCAAGATCAATGTAATATTTCATTGGTTGGTAATTGTTTAATTGCTTCACAGTAATGTAGGAATGAATGGCCTTTTTGTGGAATTTATCGGGGTATAAACTTGGAAAAGTCGCGGGAATACTGGACGAAGGCCGGAAGGAGGGATTCCGGTAAGGATGAATCCCGATCGTTAAATTACCAATCACAAGCTCCCAACCAACCACCACACGGTTTCAAGTCATATATTTAAAGACCAGTGAGATAGTGATACCACAAAAGTATTTTTATGCCTAGTGTGAGGACAGAACCAACAACTTCCAGATTTTAAATCCAATTCTGCACCATTAACCCTTTCACCGCTAAGTAACTAGAATGAATTTGTATATGTTAATTTTGCAACCAATCCAATTGTCACAAAATGATTTTCAGACTAAGTCCATTATTGAAAAGGGGGTGTTTTGTTGTAAAAAATATGAAAATTACTTGCAAAAAGTACAGATCCTGATGAGACGGCTCGTCACGAGCCGGCTCAACTGGGTCTACACTTTTTGCCAATACCACTAGACAGGCGTGTGGTGTTGAAAGGGTTAAACAATCAACCCGTTAGGAGAGAGGTTTTATTGCAATCGGTAGCTTACCGATAACGCGCAGTGAGGCGGAACATTTGGTGCGGCCAGTTTTACTCTGGGCGAGGCAGTAGTATAGACCCTCGTCAGTCGGAGTGGCACGCCGGATCGTGAGCTCGGCCTTACCCTGGCTATCGGAGAACATTGAGTAGTGGCGCGAGTCGCTGATGTCACGCAGGTCCCTTTGCCTGGAAAACAAAATATTGGTATCGGTATTCCGAGCTAATGTTGAATTCATGATGTGTATTGTTTGATTGCAATGCTGATGGTATGGTACAAAATACCACGGCAACATACATTGTCTGTCGGGACACAGAATGCTCTCAGTGGCACCAGTGACATTGTGAAGGTCAAAAAGGTCAATGTCCTGATAATGGTGATAAGAGTGACTCAATGTATCGAGTGTGCAAAGTAGTCCTTACATTTACATTGAAAATGAGGCTGGTTAACCCTTAAAAGGCTAGAACCGAAAATTGTCGTCTGCTGTTCTTTCTTATTTTGTCTTTTCTCTCAATAAAAACATAGTTTGACAGCACTTTAGAATCATTTCCATTGGAAATGATTCTAATGTGCTGTCAAACTGTGTTTTTGATTTAAAAAAAAGGAAAATAAAAAAGAAACAGCCGACGACAAAATGTAATTCAGCATTGTAAGGGTTAAAGTACTGGCAAATACTTGTTGACACGACTATGAACAATTGACAGATGGACAAACAGATGGATAGTCTAAACACTATACCTGTATACCATGTAAATAATAAGCCACACAGCAATACTGACCATTTGAAGGTGGCCCTGGGTTTGCCGTCAATCTTGCAGGTGAAGGTCGCGTCCTCGTCCTCGGTGACGGTGATGTCTCGCATCATCGTGGCAAACACTGGTCGTGTCTCCACTGCTGCGGGGGATGGCGACTTTCTCAACTCTGTAATAGGAGATTGCTTGATTGATTGGATGAGGGAGGTTGGTTGGTTGGTTGGAGTTGGTTGGTTGGTTGGTTGGTTGGTTGGTTGGTTGGTTGGTTGGTTGGTTGGTTGGTTGGTTGGTTGGTTGGTTGGTTGGTTGGTTGGTTGGTTGGTTGGTTGGTTGGGGTTAGTTGGTTGGCTGATTTATCAATTGATTGAGTGATTGGTTGGTGTTGGTTGGTTGGTTGGCTGATTGATCAATTGATTGGTTGGTTGGTTGGTTGGTTGGTTGGTTTTTTGGTTGGTTGGTTGGTTGGTTTTTTGGTTGGTTGATTAGATCTGTTCCACAGCAACATCATATACAGACAGTGAAATAAGTAACGGTTTAACCATTGCTGTGCTGAATTAAATTTTCTAGGTAGCTAATTATTTTCATTATTTATTTACAAAATTTACTGTCAGATTTATTGGTTGGGGTTTTACATTACAAAATGAGATGGCCGTGGCCTGCATGTCGCGCCCGCTGAGGCTTTGATAGTATAAAGAAAAACTTTAACCAAAAACTTTAACCCGGATGCACGTATGTACATACGGACATATGTACACCAATGTGCCGACTATAACGCGCTGTCCGCAAGTGGGCGCAACAATTACTGCTTTTCGGTGAAACTTAAAAAGATTTTCAAACATCGGCTCCATTCATACCCGAGATATCAACAAGTGCACTGCATTCTGCGTCCCCGGCTTCATTCTCCGCGTAGCAGATGTAACGTCCGGCGTCCCTCAAGGTCGTCGTCTGGATCTCCAGGCTCAACAGGCCTCGGTCATTCTGTAATACAAAGGTTGTCCCAGAAATAAGTAGACATATGCAATACAAATGAGACATGCCGTTGATTTTGTACCTTCGGACATCTGCGTAATTTCACTAAATACGTTAACAAAATTTACAATATTTTTCATAAATAAAGAAAAGAAGTTGAAAAACTTTTCAGAGAATATATAATTCCGCATGTACTCTGAACATTATGGCAACTTTTGACGCCATTTACGTATTTCATGAAATTACGCACGTCGTGTCTCAAACTATGTTGTTCAATGGATTGTGATGAAAAGTATCACTGTGTATGCATCAGTCAATTGTGAAAAGCAGGGGGCCTTTTTTGCTAAAGTTTGTACGACTACAATGTTCGTAAGTGCAAAATTATGATCTTGAAAACAATTACTCGATTTACATTTATTGAGCATAGGCTGCAGACGATCCTAATTTTGCACTTACGAACATTTTAGTCATATGAAGTATAGTGAAACGGCCACCAGGTTTGCTAATATTTTAGTGTGGATAAATAATTAACATATTTTCAACGTCGTAATTGTAACCAATATCGCTGATAACGGAGCAGAAACGTTGAGTAATTAAAGTGCACAAATGGATATGTGTACCAGGTGATGTGAATAAAGACTTGATTGGGAATCAACTTACAGAGACGGAGTAGTGGTCGTCACTCCTGATATCGCGGCTGTCCTTCTTCCATGTGACCTTGGGGTTTGGTATCCCGGTAACGGAGCACATCAGTCGCACCTTGGTGCCCTCGATGACCGACCGGTTCTTGAGTTTGCCTGTAAAGTCTGGTGCCCTGTTGTGGGACTTCATCGCATCTTTGTCCACCGTTGGGAAGTATTTGTCTACGTCGACCGCAACTGAAAGTAGTGTTTTTGTATAGAATTAGTAACGAGTGTTAACCCTTAAAAGGCGGGATTCGATTACTATTGTCTGCTGTTTTTTGTTATTAACATACGTTTTATAATAATTTAATGAAAATAATTTAATGAAAATTTGAGTTAACGAGAGTTATTACTCTCGTTAACTCAAATTTTCATTAAATTATTTTCCTCAGTGACCTGGACTCGAGTAAACGAGTGTAGACTATAATAATATTACCTTGTACACGGACGTGAGCCTCAGTAGATGAGGATCCTGCCTCGTTGATGGCGCGACACATGTAGTAACCTTGGTCGTCGTTGATGGTCTCCCTGATCACCAGGGTACACACACCGTCCTCGAAGGTCACCGTGTAGTGGCGGTTAGGCTCGATCAGCCGTCTGTCCTTGTACCTGGATATACAGTACATAGAGTGATTGATTGATTGATTGGTTGGTTGGCTGAATGGATTGATTTTAATTGATTGATCAACTGATTCATTGATTGGTGGTTAGGCTCAATCACCTATCTGTCCTTATACCTGGATATACAATACAAAGATTGAGTGATTTATTGATTGGTTCATTGATTGATTGATTAATTGGTTGGTTGATTGATTGATTGTTTGGTTGATTTGATTGATTGATTGGTTATTAGGCTGGATCATCGTTCTGTCCTCTGAAGAGGATGCCTGAAGAACATCAGTGTGTTTAATTCACTGTAATTCATCTCTAATTATTATGTCAGTTCATGATTGCAACACACACATTTGTCTGAGTGCTCATATACCTTAATTACCAATACAGTGGGACCTCACAGGCTGTCTAGTTTAGAGGAGTTATATGGTACATCAGTTATTCGTTTATCGTAATAACAATACATTTGGATACAATTTGTTTTGGAAAACCACTATTTTTATAAGGGTTTCCCAAAACAAATGGTCTTCGAATATTTATGGTTCTTACGGTAAACACCCTGGAAGGTCCCCAAATACAGGTACATAAGATACAAATTGATTGATTGATTTCTTGTTTGCAGGACCGATTGATTTAGCTGATGCATTTTGTGCAGCACATATAACTAGTAACATATTGGTTAAGTTAAACATATCCTTCTTACCATTCTATTTCTGGTGCTGGGTGACCCTTGACCTTGCACTCGAGTTTGACCTTGCTGCCCTGCAGAATGGTGATGTCCTCTAGGCAGCGTGTAAACCTGGGCTGGCGGTAGTCGTCGGCAACCGTTTCTGGAATCATACGCGGGGAGAATTAATAATAGTATCTTGACATTTTAGACATATATGGCCAACATTAGATAATAAAATTAATAATAATAAGTGTTAATAACTTTAAACTTTATTTAATAAAGGGGAACCATTTAGGCTAAGTCAATCTCCCACGATACCCTCATTTACCGAGACATGAATCATGTAATACAAAAGCGGAACATTTTTTCTTATTCTTGAAAGTACCTGTATATGTGGTTACCAGTTGTCTGAACTGGGGTGCGTTTCACTAAACTTCGTATGACTAAAATGTTAAAATTTAGGAATGTCTGGAAATTTCAATTGATGGATTTACATTTATTGAGCATAGGCTGCCTATGTTCAATTAATGTAAATCCAATAATTGTTTACAAGAAAACATTGTTAATGTGAAATGTACAGACTTATCATAATTTTACACTTACAAACATTTTAGTCGTACAAAGTTTAGTGAAACGGCCCCCAGGTGTCTGAGAGACGGTTCAGATGAGTGGTCACAACATAAATTAAACATAAATTACACAGGTCAACTGCATCACTTACCAATGACCTTGATCTCACAGTAGCAGGAGTTGTATCCATAGCTGTTGGTCGCGGCACACTTCCACTGACCGGCCTCGGTTGTATCGATCCCGGAGATAAACAGGCGGTAGACGCCCTTGTCATGGAAAAACCGGAACTTGGCCCCGGCCTCCACCTGGTTCCCGTTACAGTACCAGGCAACTTCAGGCTCCGGGCGACACGTCACTACAATGGCGCGAGTGTGCATTGTGAAAGTTAGATGCACAAATTTTGATTTAAAAGTTTAGCTAGCATGTACAGAAGATATCAGAGCTCCAGTTAAGGTGCTTAACTTGGAGGTAAATGTCTTATTTCTCCATCAAAAATGGCAAGTTGGGAGTGCTTTAGAATCGTCTCAATGAGACGATTCTAAAGGACTCCCAACTTGCCATTTTTGATGAAGAAACAACAAAATTTCACCCCAAGTTGGTCAAATTACGCACCTTAACTGGAGCTCTGAGATATCCTATGTTTTAACTATATAATTAGAACCTCTCATAGACAGAACACTGTTCATATTAATCAGAGCCCAATGCTTATAAATTTTCCGAGCACGTTCTCTAAATTTGCACTCAAAATCGCGCAGCTCAGCCTCAACAAGAAACGAGTACATGCTCAAAAGTTTTACAAGGCAGATGAATCCACAAAATTCTGAATACCACTATAGGCACTTTTTTTATACATATTTTTCAATTATTATTCTTTAATATTAAATGTATATGTTTCGACCACGTGTTCGAACACGAATGGTGACAACATTTACTTTATCATATGGCGATGTGTCGTATGGTTGAAACTGTTCTTGCTGACTTTTATTAACTGTTATTGGCCCATTTTACTAACTGTTTTTGCTATTTTTTTCATTTTTGCTAACTTTTATTTGCAAATTTTGTTTTGTTTTCTCTTCTTCACCTTATCTCCTTATCGAGATGATTCTCATGAGAGGTAGCAACTTATACATTAGTGGATCATCATACCGGTAACTGTGAGCTCCACGTCCTCTCCCTTCTGTTTAGACTGGTCAACCAGCGGCAACGTGAACTGTGGTGGCACATTGGTGTCTATGGTCGTCGTGTCGTAGTCACGCTTCGGGTACCTGGATTGTAAACAGTGTAAACTATGGTGAAATCGTTATGCTTAACCCTTCCTACGCTGTTGACGGAAATTGCCGTCTGCTGTTTTTCATTTTTGCTTTAATTCTTAACAAAAAACTGGTTTGACAGCACATGAAAATCGTCTCCACTGGAGATGATTCTCATGTGCTGTCAAAACCAGGTTTTTGTCGAGAAATATTGAAAATAAAACATTTCCAGCAGACGACAAAATTTAATTCAGCGTAGTAAGGGTTAAAGTGTGGTCCTAAACATCTGTGAAGATATAAACGGTCAAGGAACACACAAACAAACTTGGTAAATATTGCTCATGTGGTTCTTTATTGCTGCACAATATAAGATGAAACCAAATCGAAAAGAAATTAGATTATTCGTGAAAAAATACTTTCATAGTATCGAATTGAACCATTTGTTCAGTTCCAAATGGACATTTGAAGACAGTATATACTTCTTCAATACAGGAAGACCACAGGCTGTAAGTTCATAAGATACAGGAGAACCTCTATAAACCGGACACACGGGCAGTCTCAGTATCCGTAATTTTATTGGTTTCGATCTCTCTGATGATAACGCCTTTTTGTGGAATTTATCGGGGTATAAACTTGGAAAAGTCTTTTCCAAGTTTATATCCCCGATAAATTCCACAAAAAGGCCATTCATTCCTTATAATTCCAGCATTTGAAATAAATTCATCAAGAAAATGTGTTTATTTTGACAGACGGCAGCCATTTGTTTACATTGACAGCACTGACAGCGCACCTGTAGAAAGTAGTTTGGCGTGGGAGTTTACTGGGATATAAATTTTGGACAGAGACTTGCTACGGGCCAATCAAATGTTCGGGAATTGTGTAAATATTTTTGTGCTGGAATTATTGACATATTGACATGTCTAATGTACAGTGGAACCTCTCTAAACCGGACACCCTGGGGACCTCCCATGGTGTCCGGTTTAGAGAGGTTCCACTGTAAATACAAGAGCTAGTGGACAAGCAGACAAATAGAACTCACTTCATTTTGGCGGCAGCCAATTCAGCCTCTTCCTTCCTGCGTCGGCGATGGCGCACCTCTGGAAATTGAAGTAAATCATCAGAAACAATAAAATACATATCTACATGCATATCATTCCATAAATGTCACCACGCCTGAAGAAATGGGGATTGTGACTAGTGTAGCTCCTGATCAAATAGCACACTCCTGTAGCCTGAAAACGACTTATATTGCTTGCTCTAATCATGACGGGTGTTTCGATCCCACATTAACCTGCTGCATTGGGGGAGAAAATCACAACGGAATATTTACATTGAAGTAAATCCATATTAAGCCCTGAAATTAGAATAACAATGCCAAAGATGTATCTGAGGGCTAAACCACGTCTCCGGTCGGGATTTCAGTAAGGATGAATCCAGATCGTTAAATTACCCATTGCATGCTCCCACCTGCCACCCACTGAGGTCAGCAGTACCTATCAACTTGGTAGGTATGGTCGACTAAACATGGATGGGAGATGGCTAGTCTCCCAATGGAGCAATATATTCACATACAGACTGAATAGGCAGCCTGCTACTTCCACTGATACCTGAACCCAAGTTACCTTTGATGGTGAGGTCGGCACTCGTCTTCACGGTACCCAGCTCGTTGGTAGCCTTACACGTGATCTTGCCCCCATCCTCGGGCTCCAGCCCATTGATAAACAGGGACGCTTCGCCATCACTGTACGCCATACGGTACTTGGCCGATTCTGTCAACTCGCTGCCGTCTTTGTGCCTGGGTAACAAAATGGCGTAAATGTCTTTGTGTTTGGATAATGAAATGGCGTAATTTTTTAAAACATTTCCATTCAGAAAATCAATTCCATCATAAAAATATATGTTGCAAGTCAGTGGTTACAACATGTACTTTCATGGTTTAATTGGAATTGATTGTAACGTGGCCAAGTCTTTTTTTCAGTGAATAACATATTTACATGTATTATTTAATTATTTAATAAACATGATAACATCGACACAACTAGGTTTTATGCAACACACGCCGCTTGTCAACATTCTAAATATACCACTTAAACATCTACACATGCGCACGGCCCAGTTTCCACACGACACCCTCGCCACACTCTGATTATGAATCAAGGTCCTGAAAGTACTCAACCCAATATGGGATTTGTGACCAGTGTAGCTCCAAATCAAATAGCACCCTCCTGTAGCCTGGTAATGATCTATATTGCTTGTTAGAAGCATGGTGGGTGCTTCATTGATGAAATGGCAAACGGTGCAGATCCTGATCAGACTGTCCAGATGCAAAACCTATAGGTCCCATTTCTCCAGTCACAGCCTCTCTCTAAGCTTACCATGTGACCTTCGGTGTTGGTTTTCCGACGATCTTGCACGACATCTCCACACGAGATCCCTCAAAACCGTTAATGTCATGTAGTTCCTCGAACACTGCTGGTGCATGGTCAGGTAGTTCTGGAGAGACACACATCACAAACATCACATTTAATCATTTCAACACTACCAACCTCAAATTCGAAGTTCACAAAATAAAATTTTGTATTAACAAGGCTAAATCTAACATGGAATAAACCTTGTTGTATATGCATGAGACACGCTATTTGATTTTGTACCTAAACATGTGTCATTTTTCATGAAATATTTTTGAAAATATGATATTTTTCTGAAAATGATTTCGAAAGATGACAATATATTTACAAAATTTACATAGTTTCCGGAAATGACGTCAAAAGATGACGATATCTTCATTGAATTCCGCGTTTGCTATGAAAATATCGTCAACTTTCGACGTCATTTCCGGAAACTATCATAAATTTTGTGAACATATTTTCATGAAATATTCTTAGGCACAAAATTGCATGGTGCATCTCATATTTAGGGGTGAATTAGTTAATATCTACGAATATGAAGCCCTGCTTACCCATGATGATGTTGCGGGGAATGATGCCTGTTTCGCCCTCCTTCCTGAAGATGGCGCTGTCACGTGACAGGCGACCTATGGGCAGAATGTCAAGGTCATCCTCCTTGTGCTTCATCCTCTCGTGGTAGTCAAGGTGATGGGCCTTGGGCAATGGTTTGCCAGTGATTTTCGCTTTGCCCTGCAAGATCCAATTTCACGAAAATTGTTAAGTGCATTAATCTATCTAGCTAAGTGCACTTAGAGGATTTGATTTAATGGTGTTTAACGGCCTGCTAACAGGGTCGAATCCTATATTTCACCTGTTGTGATGGGGGGGGGGGGGGGGGGGAATATCCCAAACTCAGAGAACTCACTATTTATATATTCAGCCCTGAACTTAGAATAACCTGACCTCGTGTCTGGTCTTCACCACACCAGAGTCACTTGGCCCCAATAAAAGTAATATGATTAGTACTAATCTTATTACTTTTATAACGGGTATAACCAGATTCAATTCTTATGTACCAGAAAGCCAAAAATGTATCTGAGGCTCAAACCAGGGATATTGGGATTCCGTTAAAGGATGAAACCCATCGTTAAATGTACCCTTCACATGCTCCCAACCAACCACAACGCACTTAGAGGAAGTAATATTCAATTTATGCATACATCAATTATTATTTTAATCAAAAGAATTGCTGTGATACTTTAATAAATGTACTATAATACACGACCCCCTGTGTTAATCTGAACATCATTGGCAATCGCAACTCGCAATCAAGCAGAATGATTGTCTGAGCCTGAGCGGTGCTACAGCTCAGGCTCAGACAATCATTCTGCTTGATTTCAAGTACAATATTTTAAATATTTTGAAATGAAAGAATTGACAAGATTAGTGCAGGCAGTAGTGCAATGATAAATATGCTTACCGTACTCATCACAATATAAACAGGGTTTGTTGGATATGAAATATTACATCTTGACAATTTTAATTTATTCACCAAGAGCTCAGTGAAAATGCAGGCAACTGACACAATATGTAACCAAAATTTCCTCACAACATACATTTATATACCAGAGTATATATATACATGTACACATATTTGTATGTTCATTATATTTCAAATGGTGGATAGATCTTCTTGCGAAGATAATTCAGTAAAAAAACGCACATTCAGCAAAGCAATATAAGAATTAATTACGTATTTATTCTAATAAACGCCCCGGGGGGCTAGGCAATTTTCTGAATTTGTTTGTGTACTAATATAACACAAAACACGGTAATTCGGATGTTTGAAATGACTATACCATGCGAAAATAACATATTTTTACTGAAAATATTGGATATTATTATAGAGGGGGCTACTATTAGAATAAATACGGTATTTGCTATTACACGAAATCCAGTGGAAAACAACAAGAAATGAGCGTATTGCTAACACAAAGCGAGCCTTACCTGTGTCACATCCTCTACTGCACCTCGCTTCGGTTTCGGCTGTACAGGTAAAGCAATATGAAAGGCAAACATTAGCAACGAACAACATATAGCTTACATATAGCAGAATGGCTAATGTATGGCAGCACAAACAGCAATGAATAATGGACAGCGATTATTTTACTAATATGATTAGTGTGCATAATGAAAACCATCACTGTATGTAATGAATTTAGTCTATAATAACAATTGTGTTGATTTAACATGATATTTATTAATCTTGTTGACAAATTTCGTAAAAAAAAGTTTATCATAGTCTTGTTTCCTACTAGATCAGTAACACTGTTTAATAAATACCGTGTCTAACCTTCACTCAAGTAAGATCCTATAATACAGTGCCTGGTTGCTCAAAACCTTTGTTAGCTTAACAGACTGCTAAGTCCTTAATACTGATTTAGCAGTCTGTTAAGCTAACAGTAACAGGTTTTGAGCTTAACAGATATATTCCATATTTAAAACTACATGTATATTTAAAACACTGGCCTTAACATTTCATCAACAATAGAGTAAAATATTTTGAATCTGTGTGAATTACATTTCAAGTTACAAGATTATGTACATACCTGTTGATGGAATAGTAGTCTAGGATGAATGTGAACCATTTACCAATATATCATAAATCAAAGCAATGAGGCATCATAGCTAGTTATCTCCCGTTGAATGTATTTATAGAAATCCGGTCCAAATTGTGTAATTTAGGGCGGTATTGCTTGTACAAAGATAACGTAGCATGATTTACTATGAAAAGGAGCAACTATAGTGATTTCGACTAGTGTTGATCCAGATCATACTACATATATATGCTATCTGATCTGAGACTACATTATTTGCCAGATTCATATTTTCACATTTATTAATGTTATTGCAAACAGTGTAGACTCGGATCAGACTGCACGGATATGCAGTCTGATCTGGGTCTACTCTGTTCGCAAAAATCATTTTTTTGTGCTATAAATAATAGCTGAAATACAGCATAGGACCGGATCTCTATAAATAGTTGCAAAGTTGCAAAGGGAGATAACTGACTACAATCCCTCATAGGAAAGCATGAATTGACAGACAACTGATAAATAAATTTTGCTCTATCTATGCAGTACAATAAAGAAAGCCCAGTGTCATGAAATACTGACAAAATCATGCAAAGGCTACATTTCCATAGAGTTTATCAGGTAACAAGCTTTGTATTGTTGGCCGGATACATACTGACTGATAACATTATGTCATATCAGGCATTGACCTGATATGAATATACGGGTTACAACGAATTGATGACGTTACTGAAGACGTCAATGTAACGCAAACGCAATGGAAAGTCCTCATTCGTTTCAACGAAAGTTATTTTATTTTGACCATCGGCTAGCATAAAACGTTACCTGATAAACAGAATATCAGCCTACCACCTATTGATAGCATGTTTATCAAGCTCGGATCGGAAATGGTAGGACATTTTAAGCCTTGCCTGATAAACTCGATATCAAAAGGCACTAAGACTGGTGGTATTCTCTATATATTCATACAGAAAAATACAGATTTTGGATTTCAGACCGTGTAGACCAAGGTAAGTTTTATCATTCCAAGTTTTTTGACAGACCATGGTGTTTGCGCAACGTGAACAGACCCAGCAAATATATATATGCTAAATGTTGAAGGATTTTGAAGACATCTTTAACAATAGAGTTGGTTTGTGATTGCAAAACATGCATACATGACTTGAAGACGTTATAGTTATATCTCACGAACTGTGGAACCTCCTATGGTGTCCAGTTTAGAGTGGTTCCACTATATATAATTCTCAACTTATTGGTACGCACTTGGCAAGTAAATTAGACAACATAGACAATTGCAAATACATGTAGCAAGTTGGTGGCACCTTCTGCATGCATTATACTCAAACATAGCAAGAACAGAAGACTTACGTTCAACCACGGATGATCAAGGGCTTCGTCAATGGTCAAACGTTGGCTGAAATGATACATAAACACTCGGATATTCAAACAATTAGATACATAAACTCAGTTATGTCAATTTGTCACATAATATATGAGACAAGCCATGTGATTTTGTACCTAGGAACATGTGTGATTATTCATGAAAAATATTTACAGAAACTGTGATATTTTTCATAAATGATGTCAAAAGTTGAAATCCAGAGCTCCAGATAAGCTGCGTATTTGCTTAAATTCCCAATTAAAATTGCCAAAAACACAATTGAAAGCAGAAGTAGTGAGTATCAAAAAGCAATATAAATTTTATGGTACCTTTATCCTGCTGCTGAAAACAATAAACGGACCACAAATATAGCAAATTTATCTTATTTACTAAGAAAACACATCTTGGTATTTCATTAGAATTGTATCCAAGGAGACAATTCTAATGAAATGGCAAGACTTGTTTTCATTTTGAAGCAAACTATTCAATAATTGCTGTCTGTTGATGAATAAACAGTAGTGTGATTTTATTTTACCATTAAAATTTTGAAATACCCAATTGTTTCAGAAATGATGGAGCGACAATACTCAATTACTAATTCCTTATCTGGAGCGAGGTGCAATAAAGGGGTCCACATGTACATGTACCGGTAGGTCAGTGTGACTGACCTTTTCTCCTTGAGGAGTATTTTCTGTATGAAGTCCTTGGCGTCGTTGGAGACGTTCTGCCAGACCTCATCGTCGAAGTCGTAGTCAATTTGATTGATGTGTGTGAACGTCTCCTGATCCGAGTCGCCCGCAAATGGTGAATACCCACTCAACCTGGGAATGGGAGGGAATAGTCATTTATTTTTCCCAAAATGCATTATTTCATATAGAACTAACCACGGCATATATTTGATGATTAAAAGTATGCAGAATTATTATACTGAATTTATTACATTATCACAGCCAAAATGGCTGTGATAATGTAATAAATTCAGTATAATAAAAATTAATAAATTTATCCTTAAATTTAATGTTTTCCCCCTCAAAGTATACTTTGCTAGATAAGTATACTTTGCAATGTTGGTGAAATAGGCAACTGATCCAAAAATATGTTATCAGTAGACATTTATTTATTACAATGATAATTACTTTGTGGAACAAACACTTAGTTTTTATACATAATTATCATCATAGGCATCGGAAGCTCTACCGAATGGTAAGTACTTTCAGTACTTCGATTTTCTGTTGCCAATTCCTGTTATCATAATGCAGAAACAGAATAAATGGTTGAAAAGATGGCGAGTGTCGTACCTTGCAGATACATGTATTTAATATCGGAGTAAAATTTGTTTTGATATAATAAAGAAGCCTTTTTCGTTCATACCACAAAGTGCCTGTGGGGTTTGATTTGAGTTATTGGTGTTTAACGGCCTATCAATGGCTAAGGTCATTTAAAGCTGGGCCAATGGGTATAAATCCAGTTATCACAAAGAAGCCAAACTTACAGCACGTAGGACATGATGCCGAGTGACCACATATCGGCGGAGAACGACACAGGCTCGGAGTTGATGATCTCAGGGGCACAGAACTCCGCCGTGCCAAACAGGACCTTAACCTGTTTACCCTCCTCGAGTCTTTGAGCGAGTCCAAAGTCGATCAGCTTCACATCTGTGCTGTCCTTGGTTACACACATCACATTCTCTGGCTGCAAATGGTGAGTAAATTTGTCGTCTGCTGTTTTTTGTTTTATTGTTTTTAATTGTTATAAGTAAAATCATCATTTATCATGATTCTTGTGTGCTGGCAAAAATATGTTTTTGTGTAAGAATGAAACAATTAATGTCCCACAATTTTAGGCTGCAAATGGAGAGTAAATTTTGTCGTCTGCTGCTTTTTTATTACTTTTTTTCATTAATCAAGTTTCAAAATCAGCAGACGACCAATGGCGAGTAAATTTTGTCGTCTGGTGTGTTCTTTTTCTATTTGTTTTATTAATTGGCAATCATCATAATATTTATTTTCTATTGTAACATAAACTTAACTTAAAATCAGCAAATCAGCAAATTGTGTATCCTCAGCATGAGGTTGATATTTAAAGCTCGACCACATATTTTGTGATTAATATATAAACAATTATATAGCTAGAAACGTAACAGTAGTCTATTTCACCAACATTGCAAAGTATACTTATCTAGCAAAGTATACTCTGAGGGAGAAATTTTCAATTTCAGGATAAATTTAATTATTGTTATCATACTGAATTTATTACATTATCACAGCCAAAATGGCTGTGATAATGTAATAAATTCAGTATAATAATTCTGCAAACCTTTAATCATCAAATGTATGCAGTCGTTAGTTCTATATGAAATAATGCATTTCGGAAAAAATTTATGATTACTCCCTCAAAGTAATTTTTGCTAGATAAGTAAACTTTGCTAGATAAGTATACTTTGCTAGATAAGTATACTTTGCTAGATAAGTAAACTTTGCTAGATAAGTATACTTTGCTAGATAAGTATACTTTGCTAGATAAGTAAACTTTGCTAGATAAGTATACTTTGCAATTTTGATGAAATCGGCTACTGATGATACACAGATGAGAATGCACTTGTATGGGGAAGCACTGTACAATCAGCGTTAAATTGCAATGTGAGCTTGCAGTGTCCTGATATGTCCCCAACACAGAGAACCGACTATTGTTACAGAGAAGCGTGACTGACCTTGAGGTCAAGGTGAACAATGTTCTGCTGGTGCATGTGTCGGACGCCCTGGCAGATCTGTCGCATGTACGAGATACAGTCGTCTTCCGTGAAGTCATAGTCCTGCTGGACCAGCCTGTCAAACAGCTCCCCGCCACTCAACCTGGAGACACAATGGTTACCATAGTTACATGTTACAGGAAAATTGGCTGTCATGCTAATGTTACAGAAGCGAGAAAGAGGTGCACTGGCTACAGCTCAGGCTCGCTCGGCCAGTCAAACTGCTAGATTGCGAGTTAGCATTGCCAATAGATGTTCAGAAATGTTGATACTCTGGGCAAGATTAACACAGACAGCTGTGTACATGTAGTAAGATCATCCACACATTGTTGTGACTGGTCGAATAAATGGTGTTGATTTCATAATTATGATATTTACAGCTACAGAGCTCGTTTCACTAAACATGGTACGACAAAAATGTTCGTAAGTGCAAATTTAGAATCGTCTGGAAATTTCAATTGATGGATATACATCTATTGAGCATAGGCTGCATATGCAGCCTATGCTCAATAAATGTAAATCCAATAATTGTTTACAAGAATACATTGTTAACGTGATATTTACAGACTATCATAATTTTGCATTTACAAACATTTTAGTCGTACAAAGTTCAGTGAAACGGCCCCCAGTACTAGAACATTTCCGCGACTTACAGTTCGAGGATCATTATCATCTCGCCAGACTGGTCGAAGGCCTCGTGAAGCTGCATCAGCTTGTTGTGGTGTAGACTGTTCATGATGTCGATCTCGTGCCGCACAGCTTCCTTCTCCCGTGGTTTACAGTGGATGAACTTCGCCGCCCAGTTCTTGTCCGTCGCCCGCTCGATCGCCCGGTGGACGACGCCAAACGCCCCGCGACCTAGTTCCTCAACGATGATGTATTTAGTGAGGACGTCACCGCGCAGTTTGTCCACGCTCACGTCGGTGCCGTGGAATTGCGAGTCGTCTGGAATGTAAATTTATTTCATAGAATCGTGTAAATAAAAGTAAAGATGATGCATGTGATGCAGTGTAAAAGTAAAGATGTATGCAGTGTTGATAAAGTGATGGCAGTACTAGTAAAGAGGCGATCTACAGTGATGAAATGTGATGGACTAGTAAAGATGGATGAGCAGTGATGATGTGTGATACTAGTAAAGATGGATGCAGTGATTGATGTGTTGAAATCCCGTAAACTAGTAAGAAATGGATGCAGTGTGAATGTGTGGATATAAAGTATGATGCAGTGGTGATGTGTAAATACTAGTAGATGGATGCAGTGATGATGTTGTGAATACTAGTAAAGAGGGATGACATGTTGATGTGTGAATATAGAGATGAAATACTGTTTGTGTGTGTGGACTAGTAAAGAAATGGATGCAGTGATGAATGTGTGGTATCTAGTAAAGATGGATGCAGTGTTGATGTGTGAATCCCGGTACTGATGGATTCATGTGAAAATATATCACATAAATAGAGGACTTTACATGAGTGTTGATTTAATATGGTATATATATGGATATTTGATTTATTATATACACCAACAAGCAAATTACTGTCTGTTCCACGTTTTGCTGCCAATGAACTTTTGGCCATTAAACACATTAAATCTTAAAAATATTTAAATGTAAGTACTTTTTCACCAATAACAAAAAAATCACCCTCCCCAAACAACATTATTTGAAGAAATTCCATCAAACGTTCATTTTATTGCGAAAAAAAAACAATTAAAATGAGTGCTAAAAATAGATTTGTTTTTAAATATTTTTTTTATTTATTTTCAAGCTATCTATCACTGGGCATATCAATGCAGATACTGGTACATGACATGCAGTTTTGACAGGAGCGTATATGAATATTGATACCAGTAGCCTATTTCATCAACCTATCAACACTTTATCAATCAGGACCTGTAGCCTATTTCTGTAGCCCATTTCATCAACATTGCAAAGTATACTTTAGTAGCAAAGTATACTTTGAGGGAGAAATTTTCAATTTTAGGATAAATTGATTAATTTTTATTATACTGAATTTATTACATTATCACAGCCAATTTGGCTGTGATAATGTAATAAATTCAGTATAATAATTCTGCATAATTGTAATCATGAAATATATGCATTTGTTAGTTCTATATGAAATAATGCATTTCAGGAAAAATAAATGATTACTCCCTCAAAGTATACTTTGCTAGAAAAGTATACTTTGCAATATTGGTGAAATAGGCTACAGAACTACTGACATCTCACCGGAAATTGTTGAACATATGAGAACATATGACTTATTTACACCATAAATAAATAAGGTACAGTCAAACCTGTGAATAAAGGCCAGTCATGGGAAGTAAAAAGTCTGGTCTTTATTCACAGGTGGTCTTTATTTGCAGGGTCATTTATATAGTAATTGTGCCATTGGGACAACAAAAGTCTGGTCTTTATAGCCAGGTGATTGCTATTCGGAGGTGGTCTTTAGCACAGTTTCGACTGTAATTACAAAGAATATTCCACTTACACATGGTTTCATAGTCGACACTCTCCGGGGTCTGCTCCTTTGTCACAGCGACATCCGATTCCGGTCCCGGCTCCGAGAACCCGACAAGGTTCTCCGCCAGAACTCGGAACTTATACTCCTTGTGTTCTTCAAGAAAGCTGATGGTCGTAGTGGTCGTCGTGGACGTGGTGGCGCGCCGCCACACCGTCGTCTGTAGGGCACATTTCTCCACGACGTACCCAGTGACAGTGGAGCCACCGTCGAAGGTGGGCTCACGCCAGCTGAGGTCTACGGAGTATTTGGACGTGCTCTCGATCTTTGTGGGGCCCTGTGGCGCATCTGGGCGGTCTGTGGGTTGACAGAATTTTGTTTAACCCTTTCACGCCCCAGTAACTAACATTATTTTCATGTTAAGTTTGAGACTGTTCCGTTATGCAGAAATGGTGGTCATTTTGAAGAAATAAAACATATCCACAAATGGTGTAGATCATGATGAGATGGCTCGTTACGACCCGGCTCATCATGATCTACACTGTTTGCACAGGTATTCACATAACCTGATTAGGATCCACGGTTTTAGTGACAGAAAGGCAAACAGTGTAAGCCCTGTCGGACTACGCGGATGTGCAGGCTGATGTGAAACTGTACTGGTTGCAAACATCTTAACCTCCCTTTCGTTATCCAGTGGCATAATATTCTAGTGCTTTGAAATATTTATGAAATTGAAAGAATATTACAATTTTTTGACAAATTATTTTTCATGAAGTTCATATTTATGAACATCCCAGTTTGAATGTATAGTGTTGAAAAGAAAATTATGAAAAACAAAAGTTTGACATTATTAATCTACACATACCAATTATGGATATCGGTATCTTGACTTCGTCCGATCCCAGCCTGTTTTCCACTGTGAGTTTGTACACACCATTGTCGCCGACTTCTGCATCGGTGATGGTGATTATAGTGTGACGGTCAGTGACCTTGATCTCAATTCTATTTTTAGACTTCAGAGGTTTGTCGTCGCGTGTCCAGGTGGCAGTGGGTTTGGGACGTCCGCTGAACATGATACGGGCGTGGATTGTGTCACCATGGATAAATGTCAGTCCATCGAGGTAACGTTGTGGGACGTCATGGATCTTGGCAGGAGCTGGATTCAAATAGTACACAAAGTTAGTTAGCATGACTTTTTATAACAGTAAGTATATGCGCAATTAGTGTACATTGATGATTTTTAGGTTACGGGCCTTTAGTTTAATATGAAAAGCTTGCATATATACTAGATTGTGGCAAATCTAAATCTGTTGGACACAATGGAAACAGTCTTATGTAGCAGAAAATGCAATTTTCTTGTACGGTATATTTTTTTCAAATATATTTTGTATCATATTCAAATCGTTCTCCCTCAGCAGATGAATACAATTGTACAAAAAGTACTCATCTCCATTATGTGTGGCTGTGACTGGTAAAATGGGACTTATGGGTTTTGTGACCAGTGTAGATCCAGATCAGTCTGTGCATCCGCACAGTCTCATCAGGATCTGCACTGTTTGCCATTCCATCAATGAGACACCCGTCATGCTTCTAACAAGCAATATAGATCATTATCAGGTACCAGGATTGTGATATTTGATCAGGAGCTACACTGGTCACAGATCCCATAAGCCAAATTTCTCCAGTCACAGCCACATATGAGACGCACCGTGTGATTTTGAACCATGTTTTGAACATGCGTGATATCTCAAATTTACAAAATTTATATTTTCTTTGAATGATATCAAAAGTTGATGAAAATTTTGTCATCAATTTTGACGTTATCTACATAAAACATCACAGCTTCTCTTATTATATTTCATGAAAATCGCACATGTTCTTAGATACAAAATCGCATGGCGTGTCTCAAATAACGTCAATACCTTGGACATTGAGGTTTGCCCGAGAAGAGGCAGATCCAAACTTGTTCCTGGCGCTGCACTCGATTCCTCCGATATCTGATTCTTCCGTATCCTTGACAATGAGTGTATACGTCGTTCCCTCTGTGATCTTCTGGTAGTGACGGCCAGTGAAGACTTCGCGATAGTTCTTGTACCATGTGACCTCTGGACGCGGCATGCCTGTGATTTCGCACGTGAACCGCGCTTCGTTTCCTTCGCAGACGTCAGTGTCTGTTAGTTCCTGGACAAACTTCGGGGCTTCAGTAGCTGAAAAGAATGGTTATTTTAAAATCAAGTAATAATAAAATAATGATTGGTTGGTCATTTTATAATCGAGTAATAATGAAACGACGATTGGTTGGTCATTTTATAATCAAGTAATAATGAAACGATGATTGGTTGGTCATTTATAATCAAGTAATAATGAAATGATGATTGGTTGGCCATTTTTAAAATCAATGAATAATGAAATAATGATTGGTTGGTCATTTTAAAATCAAGCAATAATGAAATGATGATTGGTTGGTCATTTTATAATCAAGTAATAATGAAATGATGATTGGTTGGTCATTTTTTTATATTTTTGTTTAAATCATGATAATGAAATGAAATGATGATTGGATGCCATTTTAAAATCAAGCAATAATGAAATGATGATTGGTTGGTCACTTTTTAAAATCAATGAATAATGAAATAATGATTGGTTGGCCATTTTAAAATCAAGCAATACTGAAATGATGATTGGTTGGTCATTTTAAAATCAAGCAATAATGAAATGATGATTGGCTGTTTGAATTGTATTTACATATGTTCATCTATGGCAACCCTTGGATTACGGAAAATAAATATTGTTGTCAGCTGTTTTTTTCTAAATTGTCTTATTGCCATGTAAAACCACATATTTTATGTACATGTATTTGCCAGAATTCTGGCAAATGAATGTACATAAAATATGTGGTTTTAAATAGTGTCCAAATATTCAGGGTTATTACGGTACATACCAATCTTGTCGCGGCAGTAAACCTGGTCCGATGACAATGATGGCTCGCCGACACCTTCACGATTTTCAGCTCGCACACGGAACTCGTACGGAATATCTTCCAACAAGTCTTCGAGTCGCAATTTTGTGTCCTTCACCGGTTTCTTGGTGACCGGCAGCCATTTTGTGCCAGACAAGTCGGCTCTCTCGACGTGGTACCCGGTTACAGGTGAGCCGCCATCGAAGGCTGGTGGTTGCCATGACAATGCACAGAATCTGGGGCCGACCTCGGTGATTTCTGGGGCACTCGCGGGAGGTCCAGGTTTCTCTGCGAACAATTATTATGACATTTACAGTTGTTGCCATAAAATCACTTTCAGTAACTTGCTTACTGTTTGTTTCACGAAACCTTCCCAAATGTTACGGCCATATAAACAATGCAATAACAATATTCTTTTCTATAATATTAAATTTCATCAAAATATAAGAATGAGACTTCTTTTTATTTCGTGAAATTTGGTCAAATATTGATTTTATTACGAAAAATGAGTTCTCTATGGGAATTTAACATTGGGAAAAAAGAGGTGGAGAACCTGGAGGAGTCGAAAAACGAAAAAAATTGGAAATTGATTCTGAAATCTAGCTAGATACAGTAGCTTGGAAATGATCTAACTAAGAAAACAAAAGTTACATTTTGAAAATCAGTCCACTATTTCTGAAATCAGAAAAAAATCACTTTGTGAAGATGTCTATAGGGATTTAACATGTGGAAATTGTTTTTTCACAATAAAATCAATATTGGACCAAATTTACGAAATAAAAAGAAGGCTCATTCTTAAATTTTGCTAAAATTTAATATTATCGAAAAAAAATATTGTTTTTGCATCGTTTATATTGCTGTAAAATTTGGGCAGGTTTCGTGAAACAGACAGTAGGTTTCCTTTACTGATTCAAAAGATTGTCACATTGATATGTATGAAAATATAATGCACAATTTAAATGTTGCTTATTTGGGAACTTTTTAAACATTTTGATGGAAAATATATTCTCCTCTCAGTATTATCAGATTATTAATTAATTATTAATAACACCAAGTAATTTAAGTAGTTGATCAAATGTATTGTAATAGTGGTATCAAATGTTAAATGTATTGTAATAGTGGTATCAAATGTATTGTAATAGTGGTATCAAATGTATTGTAATAGTGGTATCAAATGGCATGTTTATATCAATATACATGTAAGCTGTAATATATACTGTAATATATACATACCAAATGCTGAAAATAATATAATACAATCTGTCTACAGGGTATGTGGGAAATCAAATGTTATTTCAAACTAGGTGTGTGGTTATTGAGGACAGGTTAACAGAAACAAATCAACAGTTCACACGTTACAAAACGGAAGTTTCGTAAACTATATACAAGTACTTTAAAACAGTAAGACCTTACAAATATTTTTACATTGTGCATGCTGAAACAAATTTTGCCTGTAAAATAGAGGGAAAACAAGCAAGATGTGGTTCTAATGTAGGTATCACCCCACACAGATGACGAAAGCTGAATGTAGAATACAATGACCATTAACCTTTACAATGCTGAATGAATTTGTGTCGTCTGCTGAATATTTTTTATTTTCCATTTTTCTCATCAAAAAACTTGTTTTGGCAGCACTTTAGAGGAAATGATTCTAAAATGCTGCCAAACCATGTTTTTACTGAGAGAAAAAACAAAATATGAATTAGTAACAGCAGACGACTATTTTCGGTTCCCGCATTCTAAGGGTTAACATGCAAATAAACGACATGCTTTAATTTGACAACTAAAGGCAATACTATTAGATTGCACAAACAAGCAATAATGGACCTGGAAGCATCACTTATGTAACATGCTAATTACCAATGAAGACAAATGCACCAAAAAATATGATAAAAAGAAAATTGTTCAAAATACTTTTGCATCCAGCTAAACCTCTGAGTAGCCTGCACATACACAGTCTGATAATAATCTACACTGTTTGCCATGTAATACATTCATGATATTAAAGAACATTTTAAATGTTGTGTGGTAGTTGGCAATTTAAGATCAAAACAGATTTACTACTAATGGAAATATATATGGATATATGAGCAGTAAAACAAAAGTGAATATTATCGACAGACTTGCAGACACTAGTGCATGCAAACTGAGAGTTGGGCCCCCGGTTGCGAACAAGTCACAATGTATGTGACCTGCATAGCCCCAGATCAGCCTGTGCATCTGCACAGTCTGACCAGGGCCTATGCTGTTCACCAAT
Source organism: Conchocele bisecta (assembly GCA_029237695.1). Classification (NCBI taxonomy): domain Eukaryota; kingdom Metazoa; phylum Mollusca; class Bivalvia; order Lucinida; family Thyasiridae; genus Conchocele; species Conchocele bisecta. The sequence goes on along the minus strand of CM055280.1, from coordinate 46,335,513 downwards.
CACTGAAGTAACTTTTCTGTTGTCAACCAATCTATGACACTATAATCATAAGTTTGGTGACAGTACCAAGAAGATCAGATCCTACCATTGTTGCAAAGGTTGAAAGGTACATTTTTCTCAGACGGCGTTCCAGTTAAAGCAAGAACAAAATAAACAATCAATGCATTACTGTACTAAAGGTAAAGAGTGGACACATGTACATGCAGACTAAGAGTTAATGTATCAAGCAAGAAAACTGAGAGAGAGGGAAGAGAACGAGAGAAAGAGAGACACTTCTAAATGCAAAGAGCTCGAGCATGAAAAAGACCGAGAGGGAGAGAATAGAATGAGAGAAAGAGAGAGGGAGAGAAAGAGACACTTTCACATGCAAAGAGCTCAAGCCTGAAACAAGACAACTGAGAGAGAGGTGAAGTCGTACCTTTCCTTCCCTTGAGTTCCACAGTCGCCGGCAGTTCGGCCGATGGACCAACACCAGCAGGATTCTCCGCTGATACCCGGAACATGAACTCTTCTCCCGGGGTCAGCCCGGTGACATTGTGACTTCTGACCTTTCCTGGGACTCGTTTGACCTTCTCCCATTTGTCCTTGTCAGATCTGCGCTTCTCAATGATGTAGCCTGTGATTGTGTCGTCTCCGTACGGCGGCTCCCAGGACAATTTCACGGCGTTCTTCGTCACATCGGAGGCATGAACAGCTATTGGCTCCTCTGGGATTTCTGAGGACAAAGGTATTGGTTGATGTATAAATATTGTATCCATTTTACTTTAAAATGAACAACATGGAGAATTAAGATATATATTGATATTTTCTCCATATCTCCAGAATAAAACTAAAAGAAAATGAACATTTTATTTGAGCCAAAATATTACTCACAATTTTATATATCTGCCATATGACATATCTGTCAGACTACAGGGGCCCGTTTCACTAAACTTCGTATGACTAAAATGTTTGTAAGTGCAAACTTATGATAGTCTGTAAATATCACATTAACAATGTTTTCTTGTAAAGTAAACAATTATTTGATTTACATTTATTGAGCACATGCAGCCTATGCTCAATAAATGTAAATCCATCAATTGAAATTTCCAGATGATCCTAAAGTTGCACTTATGAACATTTTAGTCGTAAAAAGTTTAGTGAAACGGGCCCCAGATGCATAGGCTGGTCTAGGTCTACAAAGGTTGCAAATACAATGAGCCCAGTTTATTCAGATGAAGAGAAAACAGTACATACCAAATGATCTCTTTGGCACAATTGCTTGTTCTGTATCCAATGCTGGACTGATGCCAATGCGATTTTCAGCGTAGACCTTGAAGTGGTATTCCGTTCCTTCCCTCAATCCAGTGACTGTGATCTTTGTCCGATCCACGTCAGTTTTACCGACCGGCATGTACATTTTACGAGTTCCCTCGCGCTTCTCCACAAGGAAGCCTGTGATTGGCGAGCCTCCATCTGACATCGGCGGCTGCCATTGGATGGTTGCGGAGTCACGGGTGATGTTCAGTGTTTTGATTGGTCCGACTGGTGCAGTGGGCGGTCCTAAAAAATTAAAAATATTTTTTCACACATTTGAATGATTTTGGAACATTGTCAGAATTTTATAACAAATATGCTTAACTACCTAAAGACGAATGAGATTCAAGATATGAAATAGTGAATTATTGGAATGAACATTTTTCATGTGTTTTAACAGGGCCATAACTTTAGGCATGTCTCCACCAAAGCTGTTTATGAATGAAAATAGCATCAAAACTTCAAAAGTTGGTATTGTTTTGGACAAATATGTCCGGGTATGGAAGGCCATTGAGTCAATTCCCACACTTAAGCCTTTGAACCCGAAAGCCCGCTATAGCGGTTTATGCAAACAGTGCAAATTCAGATGAGCGGGATCTTTTCGAACCATCTCATCAGGATCTGCACTTTTTGAAAGTAATTTTTCATATTTTTGAGAACAAAAACACCCCATTTTCATAAATCATTTGTGATGGTTGAATTGGTTGCAAAATTTACATATCAAAATCCATTCCAGTTAATTAGGAGTGTAGGAGTGAAAGGTTTAAAAATAAGCTAAAACCAACTCACCATAAGGACTGATGGGCTTGGTTGGCTTCGTCGTCTCGAGAGGGGAGCTAACTCCCATCTTGTTCTCGGCCAACACGCGGAAGTAATAGTCAGTATTCTCCACTAGATTGTCAATATCGGCCGAAAGATCGGACGGGGACGTCTTCATCACACGCAGCCATTTCGGACTGTGCGAGTCGGATTTCTCAATCACGTAACCAGTGAGCTGAGAACCGCCGTCGTGCTCTGGTGGTTGCCATGACAACTTGACGTGGTTCGCGGTGACATCCTCGATTTCAATCGGACCGACTGGCTTGCTGGGCTTGTCTGTAAATATACACATAATTATGACATATACATAATTATAATCAATGAAACTTCAAGCTTTGAATGCAAGTTCAGTTTCAGAGGCATTTGAAGCTCTTGCAATCATCGTAGAGCCTGATTAGCATTTGCACAGTCCGACATGTACATATGTATCTGATGAAGCTTACATAAACAGAATCATTGTTTTATTTCTATGTTTGGCATTTTTATTTCCGTCTAATCAGGACATATAAACGGCTAGCTACATACTTTCATAAAAAAAATGTGGCTGTTACTGGAGAAATCGGGTTTGTGACCAGTGTATCTCCTGATCAAATAACATGCACCTGTAGCCTGATAACGATCAATTGTTCTGGTCGACAGGTGACAGGTACATCATTGATTGGAATGGTGAATAGTGCAGATCCTGATCAGACTGTGCGGATGCACAGGCTGATCTGGATCTACACTGGTCACAACCCCATACACCCCATTTCACCAGTCACTGCTACAAATAAGGAAAATATTAAAAATAATTCTTATCTTCTGTGTATTGCAGTTATTTCTGTGTTGGGCATTTTATTTCAGTCTGATTAGGACATAAGAATACTGCATACCATATGCAGCTCAAATGACTAGTATATACTTTCATCAAGAAATAAGGAAAATATTAACAAATTACCATGTTATATATCATACTAACATATTAAAATCAGCAGATCCAACAACTCACCGATTGGTTTGCTGGGGCTAACAGTCTCCTCCAGTTCGCGCGGCTCCCCAGACCCGATACTGTTCCTGGCTCGTACACGGAAGTGGTACTTCTTGTCGGGTACCAGGTCCTTCACCTGGAGTGTGTGCACATACTGGTCAACCTGCTTCACCTTCGTCCAGTTGTCCGTCTGGTCCTCGCGTTTCTCCACGATGTAGTTGGTTAGCGGTGAGCCGCCGTCGTCCTTTGGTTTCTTCCATCGGAGCGTGGCAGAGTCCTTTTCTAGACTTACAATCTCCAGTTGTTCTGGGGCACCGGGCATGGCTGCAATTGAAGGTCAAGGTCAGCTGAGTGATTGATTGATTGACAGAAAGATGTTTAATTTACAATGATAGTCTTCGAGTGACCCCCATCCTATTTCGTATATTCCTCAAGAGCTGCAGGTAAGTTTTGCATCTGAAGAGTATTATACCCACATATTTCAAATTCAATGCGTATTTTACTTTTACAAATTTATTATTGATTTTCTTCCTGATGAAATAGAGAACAAATGATAAGAAATAAGACAAATTTAAAAATTCACTTATTTGAGCTGCAAAGAGCAAACACTGTTTGCTTTTTGCAGCTCAACTAAGTAAATTTTCAACTTTATTACAGTATTTTCACTACTCAATTTGCTGTGAGTATTTTGTACTCCTACTTTTGATAATCAACGCGTATTCTGCTAAAATAAGTAGGTAAAATATGCCAATACACACCTCATCTGGAGCGTTCGTCCTAATCCTATTTACCTAGGTCCTTTCGTCTCCTTTGGGCGTACTATTTATATTTTGTTTTACCACAAAATTTAGTAGCTGAACTTGATACATGAAGTCAATGTTACACCATACAAAAAACATGAAATATGAGACCTGAAGCTTTGTCAATTTGTGATGTCGTTCAAAGCCTGTTGATGATTGTGATTACCGTTGTATGCTTGCCGGTTTTACACGATCGTAATTGTTCTTTTTCCTGGTCTTTTGATCTCCTTCGAGTATAATATTTCTATTTTGTTTTACAACAAAATTAAGTACAGAAGGATATTAACCCTTAGACTGCTGAGCACGAAAATTGTTGTCTGCTGTTGCTTTATATTTTGCCTTCTTTCTCAATAAAAAAATGGTTTGACAGCACTTTAGAATCATTTCCAATGGAAATGAGTCTAAAATGCTGTGAAAGCATTTTTTTTTTAAATAAAAAATAAACACCAGATCACAAAATTTAATTCAGCAGTGTAAGGGTTAAGATCAAATGTTTCACAGATCAACTCACTCGATACATGAAGTGAATATTATACCATATAAAAGACATGAAATATGAGATTGGCATTTTTTGCAGATATTAATTTTAAAAAATGTAATATTTTCCACATTTGATGTAAAAAAATTGACAAACTATTAAATTCTTATTCAATATCAACGAAATATGGAATTATGACATCAGCAGACAATTACAGTGCTGATCTCCTACATTAGAGTACATATGGTACAAGTCACATGATGTCTAGGTAGGTCACATGATACACATTATGTCACATGACTGCGACAAAGACTCACTGATTTCCCTGACTGGTATGACAGATGTCTCCGTAGTTGCGGGTTTGCTGAGCCCTTCGACATTCTCCGCCATCACTCGGAACAGATAGCCCCGCCCTTCCAGCAGTTTGGTTGCTGTGTACTTTGTCTCCGTGGCAACCACTCGTGTGAGCCGGAACCACTGTTGCCGGCCGACGTCACGCCTCTCTACGGTGTAACCGATGAGAGGAGCGCCACCTGTTGAATTCGGGGGAGACCACTCTAGGCTGACTGTGTCACTCGTGACCTCTGTGACCTTCAGGTCTTCAGGAGCAGATGGCACATCTGGAAATTATTAATTGATTAATTGAGGTTTTCTGTCTATTGAACAGCAAAGTTATGTACATTATTTCTCATTCTACATGAAAACAGCCAACCTGATAGTAATTAAAAGTACTAAATTAATTTAATTTATTTTCAATATCCGATTATTGAGCAGTGTAGACCATGACCAATATGATTTGGGTCCTCACTGGTCGCTATGGCAATAAGCCCAGTAATACTCTGGCTAAGCTCCACTTCATTGAAGGTTTTCATGTATAATATATGCCATACCTCAATGAGTAATGCAAAATACACACTACCATTATGGTAGTGTGTATTTTGCATTGCTCATTGAGGTAGTACCATATAAAGGTACAAAAGAAGGCTATCCTTCCATTTGTTTCACCAATATCATAGGAGCCATACATACATATGCTCATTATAGACTTACGGTATTGGGCCAGATATATTTAAATCAAAATAACAGCAGACAATGACACTCACCGATTCCGCTGGTAGCCTTGACTGGTTTCGTAAGACCGATTGGTTCACTGACGCCGCACTTATTCTCAGCATAAACACGGAAGTCATATTCGTGGTTCTTTGTAAGATTCGGCACTTCGCACGTTAGCATGTCTGCAGGAACGCGGGCTGCGCGCACCCAGCCGCCGTATTCAAGGTCAAGTTTGTCAATAACGTAGCCAGTTATTGGGCTGCCTCCGTCGTCCTTGGGAGGTTGCCAGGTCAAGGTCACAGACTCGGGGGTCACGTCGCCGACCTGTAGCGGTGTTACCGGCGAGCTTGGTACTTCTGGAATAAATAATAAACGATGGTATTCTGAGGAAACACTTCAACTACATGTGTTAAGAGCGGGGAAACATATTATAGTCTGCTATTTTTCAAATTTTTCTTATTTATAAACAAAAAACATATTTTAACAGTACCGGAGTACTCCAGATTGGAAACGATTCTCATTTGCAGTTAAAACATGTTTTTGTCTTAAATAGCAATACTAAATAGCTGGTGACAAAATTTAATTCAGATACAAAATCAGTCAGATGATGTATAAAACTATTAATCAAATGCAGATGGAGCTTATTTAGGGTAGTAAGAAAACCTTCAAGAAATGTATTATTTTTATTTCTTGTTGAAAGAATATGCTGTGACCACTCATTTGAACCGTCTCATCGAAAAGTAAGTATGATATTCATATTAGTCTCACAGAAAAATGTTGAATAATCAAGATTTTAATTTACTAAATTGATTACCTAGTTCTCTCATGGGTTTGACGCGTTTATCCGTAGCCACTGGTTTCCCGCGGCCGACTGCATTTTCTGGCGTCACTCGGAACTCGTATTCCTCCCCTTCGACAAGATCCCGTACTCGACAACTCTCGCTCCCTCGTGGCACCTCGGCCACCTGCTTCCATTCCGATGAGCCCTGGTCGCGAGACTCCACGACGTAGCGCTTTATTGGAGATCCGCCGTCGTCCATTGGTGGTAGCCATGACAACGTGACGGCGTCGGGGGTGACGTCGCTGATCTTGGGTTTACCGTTGACTGGGCCTGGCTTAACTGCAGTAAAAATAAACAAAAAAAATCTTATCACAGCTTCCACAAACTATGATTATGGATGATGATGAAAAATAAAACAATCTTAGTGAAAACTACATTTTTTCTTACCAATTTATGCTAGAAAATAAATGTTACAGCCTGATAAGAAAATCCGAGAAATTGAGTGAGCAGGAATAAGAATTGACACAAGGCTAAGAACAGGAGGGACCTTAAAACATCTACAACCAACACAGCTCACCGGCACAATTCTCCATGCTTGTTTTCTAATCCTCTTCAGATTTAACTTTTATGTATTGACAAACATGTATTATTTGAAATAAATTATTGTTTAAACTAACTTACCTGCAGTTTTCCTACAGATCACTGGCTCCTCGGACTCAAGAGCGGGTCCCCTTCCCTCATCATTCTCGGCAAACACGCGGAACTTATACTCCACGCCCTCCAGTAGGCGGGAAACGTCGAGCGACAGGGTCTTGGATCGAACCTTGTCCACCTCCATCCAGCTGTGACGTTTGTTGTCCTTGCGTTCGATGGTGTACGACTTCACCGGGAGGCCACCATCGTGTTCGGGGGCCTTCCAGTGGATAATGGCGGAGTTCGGGGTGACGTCTGAGACGCGGATGGGGCCCTTCGGGGCAGATGGTGGGCCTGGAATGGACAACATACATACAGGATCTTAGTACAGTGGAACCTCTCTAAACCGGACACCAAGGAAACTGGACACCAAGGAAACTGGACACCCAAGGAAACTGGACACCAAGGAAACTGCACACCAAGGAAACTGGACACCAAGGAAACTGACACAGGGAAAATGACAAGGAAATGGACTGGGACACCAAGGAAACTGGACCCAAGGAAACTGACCCCAAGGAAACCTGCAACACCAAGGAAAAACTGGCACACCAAGGAAACTGGACCCCAACCAAGGAAACTGGCACACCAAGGAAACTGCACACCAAGGAAACTGGACACCAAGGAAACTGGACACCAAGGAAACTGGACACCAAGGAAACCTTTGTAATCTTATGTTTGATGGGTTTCTTGATCATTTATCTCAGATGTTAATATTCTATTTATTATATAGCAACCAAACCAAATTAGTAAGTTGTTTAGACTGAATATGGTATCAAAGACATGTGTATTGGCATTTACAGCCTATAGCGACGTCACCTTGGCAAGTATACATATGAATATACATCCCGGAATTACGGATATCTCATTGGAAATTGTTTTATCCTGCAAAAAAAAGTATTAAGAATTTCCAATGAGAAAAATAGTATATCCTTAACACAACTTTGGTTAAAAAAGATATCTTACCATATCGACTCTTGGGCACAAACTTGTCACTCTCTAGAGGTTCCGACATTCCGGCTTTGTTTTCTGCCTTGACACGAGCAAAGTATTCCGTGCCCTCTGTCAGGTGTGTCAGTTTCAAGGTCACTGACGTCGACTTCTGGCGCTCCACGTATGTCCATGAAGATTTCCAGCTCTCGCGTTTCTCGATCAGGTAGTGAGTGATTGGCGATCCTCCATCATCCTTACTCTCATTCCAGGAAAGTACGACGGACGTCTTGTCTATGTCGGATACTTCTAGTGGTGCCTCAGGTCTAGATGGCGCTTCTGCAATACAGAATTGGACATAATTTAGAGCATGTACATATCATGATCGGTAACTTTAAACACATGCTTAACAATGTTGAATTAATTTGTGTCGTCTGCTGAATATTTTTATTTTTTCTATTTTTCTCATCAAAAACTTGGTTTGGCAGCACTTTAGAATCATTTCCAATGGAAATGATTCTAAAATGCTGCCAAATCATGTTTTTACTGAGAGAAAGGACAAAATATGAATCAAGCAGACGACTATTTTCGGTTCCCGCATTCTAAGGGTTAAAACATGCTCCAACATAAATTGGAATGCACTCACTGAAGTGTAAAAGTAAATGTATGATCAAAAAGATGTGATTGAGTTTTTTAACAAAATAGCCCACATATCAGCTAGCAAAAATATTAAAGATCTGTATAGAGGTAAAACTGTAGTCGACAAAGAGCTACACTGGTCAGAAACTAAACAAAGTATTTCTGTCAAGGCGAGACATTTTTTTTTACCAATTTCAGGAAAAACATATTCCAATTTGAAACATTGATTTTTAGAGGCTTTTTTTTAGAGGTTTGGAGAGGATCCACTGTCAAAGAGACAGATGACTACATCAAGACAAGCATGGATGCATTGCGATCATGAACATACATTATCATTGAATGTAAATATCAATGAAATATATCAGAATTAAACACAACTTCTGCCTGTGATCAGTTTAGAGAGGTTCTACTGTACTTACTGATTGCCTTCTTGGGAGCGACGGCTCTGTCTGTTGCCGACTTCTCTCCCGGTCCAGCCTCGTTCTCCGCAGTAACGGCGAAGATGTACTTCTCATCGGGGGTCAAACCCGTGACCTTGGCGCTTGTCTTGTACGACTCCACGGTGCCTGCGTCCTCCCAGTCGCTGCCGGGCTTGTCAGATTTCTTCTGTACCTTATATTGTTTGACACGCGAACCTCCGTCATCACGCGGGGCCTTCCAGCTGACGGTGGCATCCGTCTCCGTGACGTTGTCTACATTGACCTTGACTGGGGCACTCGGTGGTTCTGGAAATATATAATTCTATGGTTAATCCCTTTTGCCTTGAAGTATCGGCAATGACATCTTCCATGCTAATTTTCAGATCTTCCAATAATCAGAAAATGGTTGTAAATAGTCTGAAAGTATCCATAAATATTGTAGATCCAGATGTGCAAATGTTTAACATCATCCATATTTTTTCAGCCCATTTTATAGCCAAGTTTCATCAATGTTCCCAGTAGCAAATAGTTTGTTTTTCCTCTCAAACTTTAGGAAAGAAATTCCTAAATGAAAAAATATCCCAAAATGGCAAAAACAACAACAGCCTGGATGAATACACTTACCAATCTTCTTCCTCGGGATAACAGCATCGACCGATTCAAGCGGCGCACTCTCACCCTCAGAATTCACGGCACGCACACGGAAGTAATACTCATTGTCGACGATCAGGCTGCGGACGGTAAACTCGGTCGTGACGTCGTCAACGCTGCCAGCTGGGCTCCATTTGCTGCGGTGGGACTCGCGGACCTCTATCGTGTAGTTCAGTATCGGCCGCCCGCCATCCTTCTCGGACGGCTTCCATTTCAGGTGACACGTTTTCTCTGTCACGTTCGATATGACGAGAGGTCCACGCGGCGCGGACGGCACATCTGTACAACAGACGGATACCACAATGCATTGCAATGACAAGTTAACCCGTTTCAATTAATATTTTTCATCTGTTAAGAATTTTTTATTTTTTCTCAATAAAAACATGAAATACCAGCAGTCGCGGATAGCACATCTATAAAACAGACGACAGTCATCACAATTAATTTAATGAAAACCTGCTTTAACAGTAGGTGCAGGTGGAACATCTATACATTAGTGACAACATTTTTGTTGTTGATAAATACATGTAACATTCAAACATTTTAACCCTTCCTATGCTGTTGACGGAAACTGCCGTCTGCTGTTTTTCATTTTTGCTTTAATTCTTAACAAAAAACTGGTTTTGACAGCACATGAGAATCGTCTCCACTGGAGACGATTCTCATGTGCTGTCAAAACCAGGTTTTTGTTGAGAAATATTGAAAATAAAACATTTCCAGCAGACGACAACATTTAATTCAGCGTAGTAAGGGTTAAGGTTCCTTAAATCTACCACAAACCCAGTTTTGGGTGATAATTTTGGTATTCAAAAGATATTTTTAAATTTAATATTTTATCAATTCTAGTATTAAGAAATTGATAATACTTACCAAATGGACTCTCAATCGTAACAGGCTTCAACATTTCCAGTGGCTCGCTGGCTCCCAGTTTGTTGACAGCAGACACACGGAACATCAGCTCCGAGCCGGCAACCAGTCGCTTCAAAATGGCCGTGGGACTGTCGTCTACGGTCCTCTCGACATGCGTCCAGCGGGAATAGGTCTTCTCTCGCTTCTCAATGTCATAGCCGGTGATTGGAGAACCGCCATCTTTGCTGGCGGTTGCCATGACAACTCAACGGCGTCCTTGGAAATGGCCTTCGCTGTGAATGGCTCATTTGGCATGCTTGGCAGAGCTGTGAAAATAATTGTTACAGTTTGAATTAACCCTTCCACCCCTAAGTAAATGGATTTTGATATGTTAATTTTGCAACCAACCCAACAGTCACAATTTTTGTTCAGACTAGTCCAGGGGGTATTTTTTGTTCTCAAAAATATGAAAAATTAGTTTCAAAAAGTGCAGATCCTGATGAGATGGCTTGTTACAAGCCGGCTCATCTGGATCTGCACTGTTTGCATAAACCGCTATAGCGGGCTTTCAGGTTCAAAGGTTTAAATCTCAATTAAAATTTAATTACAACAAATACAGTAATTATTATTATAATGGTATAAGAGTATCCATCATATGCACTGTGTGGGACAAGGATAATCCACCCAAGTGTCATCAGAAAAGAGACTTTGTCGAGTTGCTGACAACATATTCTGATCCTTGTCTAGGGGCAACTGGTGTGCGAGAATAAAATATCTTAATTTGGAAACAATAAATACCAAACGATAACAAAAAAAAAACACAACCTAAACAAATAAATTGTTTCGATACATTTTATTTTTGTTTTTGTTTTTAATAATAGTGTTTATTTTTCTGCTCATAATGTTACCTGTCGGAGTTCTGCAGATGACCTCATCGGACTCCAGAGGTTTGCTTTCACCAATATCGTTGAAGGCGTACACGCGGAAGTAATACGATTGGTCGGTTTTCAGCGGCGTCACATGTTGACTTGTCTTCTGGGTAATTGTGACATCGATCCACAACTTCTGGTCACATGTCACTTGAAGTTTGAATCCCTTGACCTTTGACCCTCCGTCGTTCTTGGGCATCAGCCATTCCACAGTGAGGCTGGTGGACTCGATGTTGTGGAACTTGATTGGTCCAGTGGGTCTGTCTGGCACAGCTGTTGACAAATATGATTGGCTAACATGTAATATAAGGTTTGATCATGTCCAGCCGTGTGCAAACGTTTGCTGTGGTCCGAGGGAACTGTTTGAACTGTTTGAACTGTTTGAACCCTGTCTCATCAGGATCTGCACTTTTTGAAACTAATTTTCTGTTGGGTTGGTTGCAAAATTAACATATCAAAATCCATTCCAGTTACAAAGGGGTGGAAGGGTTAATTCAAACTGTAACAATTATTTTCACAGCTCCTTTGCTTTCAGCATTTTCGGAGTTGTAAACAAATGAATGGATTGGTGCTTAACGGCATATCCATATAGAAGAGTATCATTTATGGCCAAGTTTAGATGATATAAAGTGGGCCGTAAACAAATGTTGTCATCTGTTGTTTTTTGCTTTTGTTTTGTTTCTCCATAAAACATGTTTTGGCAGCACAAGAGAATCGTCTCACAAGAGGGCCTCATGGAAGATTAGTTTGAAACTAAATGTGTAACCCTCTTAAAATAAAGTCTATTATTATTATTATTATTATTATTGTCTCAATGAGAGACGATTCTCAAGTGCCACCAAAACATGTTTTTGTGAAGAAAAATGGAAAATAAAAAACTATGAAACAGACAGCAAAATTTAATGATAAGAGTGACACTTACTTTTTTCCTTTGTAGGTTTGACTCCTTCCACCATTTCTGTCCACGGTCCTTTTCCTTCAGCATTTTCTGCACAGACACGGAAATAATACTCTGTCCCCTCCACCAATCTCTGTATGGTCAAGGTCAAGGTCGTGGCCTTGACCTGGGTCTCTCTCGTCCAGGATCCGTACTTCTTCTCGCGTCTCTCGATGTGGTAGACCGTGATCACAGTGCCTCCGTCCTTCTCCGGGACCTTCCATTCGATAGTGACCTTCGTGGAGGTCACGTCCAAGGATTCAAGGTCGCGTGGTGCTGATGGCACAGCTGTAAAAGATTGAGTGAAAGGTTGGTTGATGGTGTGTAATACCTGGAATATGCAAATTTTCAAATATTTCCTTTTCTAATTTTCTTATATCTCGGTGAGACGGTGCAAATGGTGGTCACAACATATACTTTGAAGGTGATATATGAAAAATATTAAGATTTTTTCGTCAGTGAAATTGTGAATCCTGAGAATCTAATGGGCGATCATGGGTTAATGCAATTAATCTGGAGTGTAAACAGTGAAAGTGAATGGGTTTAACGTCCCAGCAACAGCTAGGGATGGGACTTTGGTTCAGTTCTCACCCAACAGTCCAATGAGATGGAAATACACAGTATTCCTTTATGCCTAAGGCGAGGTTTAAACCCACAACCTCCGGATTAGAAGCCAAGGTGGCCGGATTAGCTCAGTAGGTAGAGTGTCGGACTGCGGATCGGGAGACCCCTGGTTCGATTCCCACCTCGAATGGCCGATTCGGCGTGTCCTTGGGCAAGACAACTTATCGTGCTAGCCTAGTCGGTCCCGACATACATTAGAAGTCAGGTGCTCTAACCCCTAGGCCCAACTCATCCTTTGTGACAATACGACAAAAACCTGGTTTTGACAGCACATGAGAATCGTCTCCAGTGGAGACGATTCTCATGTGCTGTCAAAACTAGTTTTTTGTCGTCGTTATGAAAACTTACTGTATTGGCTCACAGGTACCAATGTCTTCTCCGAGGATAACGGTTTGGACGATCCAACAGAGTTAACCGCCGTGACCTGGATATTGTACTCCTGACCTTCAGTCAGGTTCTTGAGGTCAGAGGTCAGGTCGTCGCTGGGTCTGACCTCCTCGACCTTGGTCCAGGTACGTTTGAATTTCTCCTGTTTCTCGACGACGTAGTGCTTGATTGGCGAACCTCCGTCTGTCTCGCTCAGCTTCCAGGAAATCGTGGTCGATGTTTTCTTGATGTTGGAGAATGTAATTGGTCCAACCGGGGCTGATGGTACCTCTGCAAAGCATCATCGATGACATTTATGAATCTATTTTAGTTCTACAATGTATAAACTTTGTACAATGTTTAAAGATTAGACAACGTAGAACTAAAGTAGAGTTTCTATTACTAGATTATATTTTAAAAGTCCAACACAAGCCATGTTTCTTACGACATTAGTCAATAAATATAATATTAAATCAAAACAAAAGTTAGTTATTATTTATTGCGTAAACACAGCATCAAACAATGAAGTTGACAACACGATTTGTGAGTGATTGGAGAAATTGGGCTTATGGGAGTTGTGACCAGTGGAGCTCCTGATCAAACAGCACATTCTGGTGCCTTATAACAATCTATATTACTTGTTAGAAGCACGACGGGTGTTTTATTGATGGAATCTCGAACAGTGCAGATCCTGATCAGACTGTGCGGATGCACAGGCTGATCTGGATCTACACTGGTCGCACAAACCATAAGCCCAATTCTCCAGTCACAGCTACATGTCAGTACGAGTCTCATTTAACTATTTATTACACTAGTGTATTATAATAATACACTGTGTTATTACACTGTGAAACCCATTTATGCAATAAACCATAAAAATCAATGGAAATTGTAGTCCGACAACATAATTGTGGCTGTAACTGGAGATATGGGGCTTATGGGTTTTGCGACCAGTGTAGATCCAGATCAGCCTGTGCATCAGGATCTGCACTGTTTGCCATTACATCAATGAAACACCCGTCATGCTTCTGTGGAAAATAGATTGTTAATCAGGCAACAGGAGCGTGCTATTTGATCAGGAGCTACACTGGTCACAAATCCCATAAGCCCCATTTCTCCAGTCACAGCCACAATTATTCTCCATACATGTACACACTCACCCAGTGGCCTTTCAATAACAACAGACGTTGTTGTTGTCTTTCTGTCGCTCGATCCGACGTCATTCTCCGCCGATACGCCGATCACGTATTTTGTATCGTACTCCAGACGCTTGATTTCTGTGTTCATCTGATAGGAATCTGTGGTTTCCACCTTTTTCCAGTCCTCTGTGAATTCAATCTTAATCCACACGTGGTAGCTGCGTATTTTACTGCCGCCGGTATTGATCGGCGCGCGCCATTCAACGTGGATGCTGTTCTTTACGATCTTTGTCACTCGGACACTTTCAGGTGGGCTCGGCACAGCTGATGACAGAAATGAGAAATATGTATATTTTATAATTCACCATACTTTCTAAGCCAGTCACTGCAACATTTAACCCCAATAAGTTACTTACCGGTATTACCAGATTAAATGACTACCTGATGGACAGGAAATGGAAAATCAATACTCGGTTGGGAGACTGCATTATAAACCTGGCTAAATATAAGTATGTTATTGTTCACACATTTGATTTTTACGGAACTAAATACTGCGGTTGCTAACGCTTTCTCACATTTAATTCCTTAAAAATCCAATATGAGAACAATAACTTTATACGTATGCAAAGATTTTATTGTGATGGTAAGCTGACTCAACTACAGCTCAGGCTCAGCCAATCAAACTGCTCGATTGTGAGTTGCGAATATCAATACATGTTCAGAAACGATAACATCTTGGCAAGATTAACACAGGCGGTTGTGTATCTGAGACCCAGTGCCTTTAATATTGATTTGAAAAATTTCAAACTTACCCAGTGGCGTCTGTGGTTTAACAGGTTTGTCACATTCCAAAGGTTCCGACCTTCCGACAGCATTTTCTGCGCAAACACGGAAGAAATACTCTGTTCCTTCCTTCAGACTGTCGATATCGATGGTAATGACCTTGGGTTTCGTCTTTCCACACCCTGTCCATGACGACCGCCAACTTTCACGCTGTTCGATGATGTAGGCCGTAATCGGCGATCCACCGTCGTGTTTGCTTGGTTTCCACGACAACGTGCAGCTGGATTTCTGGACATTGGTCACTTCCAGCGGCCTCTCTGGGGCAGACGGGCGATCTGAAATGATCATGAAGCCATATTTACACAATCAGCTCGATATTCACATGAACTGTTTTGAGGAGAAACCGCCATTATAGAATGTGCCATTGAAAATGGGCTTTAATAGCAGTAATAGAATATTGTCACCTGCTGTTTTCCATTTCTGTATTATTTCTTGACAAGACAGGATTTGGAGGCACATGACAATCATCTACATTGCAGACAATTCTCATACTCATACAAATTTATATATAACAGCTTGGTTTAGAGCATAATCTTTCAATTTTTTTGGTGAGAAATATTTTATGATTACTGGCCATGATTATCTCACGACCCTTCTACAAGGTCTTACCTTAAATGACCCCTATACAAGGTCATACCTTTAGGTTTCTCTGGTGTCACTGGTCCAGTCTGAGCCTGCTCTCCAACTCCTGCCTCGGTCTCAGCAGCCACGGCGAAGTAGCACGTCTCTCCCTCCTTCAGATGCTTCACCGTGTAGCTCGTCTCAAAGCTCTTCACCGTCGCCACGTCCTTCCATTCTGGTGGTGAGGTCAAGGACACAGAGACATGATAAGCTGTGACCTTCGACCCGCCATCGTCCTTGGGTATCGTCCATTCAATGTCGACAAAATCTTGGCCGACATTCGTTGTTTTGACTGAGCCAGGTGGTCCGGGCAGTTCTAAAGGGAGATAATAAAGAATTGAGAAAAAAAAATGTGTCCACTTTTCTCAACAAAAACATGGTTTGTCAGCACTTTATAATAATTTCCATTGGAAATGAAAGAACACAAAATATAAATAAAACACAGCCGACGCCAATTTTTGTTTCCTTCATTCTAAGGGTTAGCTGTCTGAAAATTATAAAATTTGAAATGATTATAAAATTATAAAATTCAAACAAAATATGCCGACATAGTAGAATTAAATCTACTAATGTCCAAAAATATCTAATAATGTCTTAAATGCTTTAAAATAACTTAGCAATATATGTTCAAATTGTCATTACCAAAAACTGTACAGTGCATTTGTGGATCTTAAAAAAATACTTAATAACTCGATAATATCATTGCCAGTACATGTACGTCTAAATTGTCGTATATTAAAGACTTATTAAGACTACTGTCTGTTTCACGAAATCTGCCCACATTTTACGGCCATATAAACAATTCAAAAACAATATTTTTTTCGATAGTATTAAATTAAAGGAAAATTTAAGAATGAGCCTTCTTTTTATTTCGTGAAATTTGGTCAAATATTGGTTTTATTACGAAAAATTGATTTCTCTATGGGAATTTAACATGGGGGGAAAAGAGGTAGAGGACTTGTGGGAGGAGCCAAAAAACTATTTTTTTTGGAAATTGACTCCGAAACCTAGCTAGATAGCTTGGAAATGATCTAACTAAGAAAACAAAAGTTAAATTTTAAAAATCGGTCCACTGAGTATTTCTGAAATTCTAAAAAATTTCCCCATGTTAAATCCCCATAGACATCTTCACGGAGTGAAGATGTCTATGGGGATTTAACATGGGGAAACTCCGTGAAGATGTCTATGGGGATTTAACATGGGGAAATTTTGTTTTCGCAATAAAATCAATATTTGATCAAATTTCAAGAAATAAAAGAAGGCTCATTCTTAAATTTTCTTTTAATTTAATATTATCGAAACAAATATGGTTTTTGAATTGTTTATATGGCCGAAAAATTTGGGCAGCTTTCGTGAAACAGACAGTAATTAAATAATCACTCATGCATTACTAACCAATCTTTTTCTTGATTTTAACCGGTTTGTCAGCTGCAAGGGGTTCGCTTTCTCCTTCAGCATTTACGGCCAACACGCGGAAATAGTACTCATTTCCCAGCGGCAACCTCTCTGCCATGAACTTTGTCTCATCTGGTCTGACCTCTCCGACCTTCTTCCAGCTGCTGCTGATTGGCTGTCGGCTCTCGATGATGTAAGATGTAAGAGGTGAGCCTCCATCTGAGACTGGCGGTTGCCATAACAGGCAGGCAGATTTCTCGGTGACGTCGGTGATTTCCAGGGGACCAACTGGGGTGTAGGGGGCATCTGGAGGGAATAAGGGATTGTATAGTTAATGATTAATTGTGATTGTCATATTGCAGCGCTCCAGATAAGCTGCGTATTTGCTTAAATACCCAATTAAAATTGCCAAAAACCCAATTGAAATCAGAAGTAGTGAGTATCAAAAAGCAATGAGAACAATTGTGATACCTTTATCATGCTGCAGAAAACAATAAACAGACCACCGGTATAGCATACTTTTCTTATTTTTCCATGAAAACACATATTTGTATTTCATTAGAATTGTCTCCACGGAGACAATTCTAATGAAATGCCAAGACATGTTTTCATTTCGAAACTATTCAATAATTACTGTCTGTTGATGTGTAAACAGTAGTGTGATTTTATTTTACCCAATTAAAATTTTGAAATACCCAATTGCTTCAGAAATGATGGAGTAACAATACTCAATTACTAATTCCTTATCTGGAGCCCTGATATCGTATGGTTAATTGTGTTTGTGACTGGAGAAATGGGGATCTATGTCCAGGCTGGCTCCTGCTAGGTCAGCACAAACAGTGCAGGCCCTGATCAGACTGGCGTTTTCCATTTCAGAGATGTTGAAAAACAACATATTTTAGTAATTTCCAATAACCTCCGAAGGGAAGCACATTTAATACACATAGTTTTGAAGTCACTCTTTTTATTTAATTTTCGACCATTTGGTCGAAAATTTAATAAAAAGAGTGACTTTAAAATAATGTTCAACATATTTTAGACAGCACATTCCAAATTTTATGTTCTACGAAGTTGGTCAGCTTGAAACATTACAACTAAACAATAAGCGAAAGTTGAGATTTTATCTTACCAAATGGTGATTTAAGAGTGACGCTGTCAGACACAAGAGGTTCAGATCGGCCAACGTCATTCTCGGCGAACAATCGGAACACATATTCCTGTTTGTCCTTCAAGTTCTGCACACAGTATGATGTGACATTGGGTCCGACCTTGGTGACCTTTGACCAAGCAGTTCTGGTGACCTCTTTGATCTCCAAAATGTATTCCTTAATTGGAGAGCCTCCGTCGTTGTTGCTTGGTTGCCAGGCAACGGTTACCGAGGTGCGCTGAATGTCGGAGAATGTGACTGGGCCAACAGGTGGTGATGGTTTCACTGAAAGAAAATAAACTGACCTTGACTCTGGATGTTAAAGATGATGAATTTGTCTTTTATTCTATGTTCATGAATTAACAAATGCCAAATAACTTGCATACTAAATATTAAAATTACTTTCAAAAAGTGCAGATCCTGATGAGACGGCTCGTTACGAGCCGGCTCATCTGGATCTGCACTTTTTGCATAAACCGCTATAGCAGGATTTCAGGTTCAAAGGGTTAAAGGTACATGCCCACTCAGTAGGCACAAAATGTTCTTTATAAGAATTAAATAAGTGTACAATTGTTTCACTATTCCACCAGTTCTAAAAATTATGAGTGCCCGCTATACAGGTATAGTCATTTAGTAATATTTATTTTACTGATAGTGACTCGCGGTGGTATCAGGCTATTTTTATATGCAAATGAGGCATTATATTTTTTTTATTATTTATACTAATTAAATGTGTCATGTGCACCTGAAAAAAGAATATTTTCAACAGATTATAAAGTAAGATCATTGCACATCAAAAACAAAAATATATAGAGAATAAATAGTAATATCCGTTAACATTTTAAGAAAACACCCCTGATATCAGTGGGAATTTACGTCGGATATAAAATGTATAATAATGCCAATCAATACGTGGGGTAATGGTGAATTAATGTTTATTTTGCCAGAAAATGTCATATTTACATAATATACAAAACTATCTGATTTAATTCCTATAAAGAACATTTTGTGCCTACTGAGTGGGCATATACAAATGTACCTTTAAATCAATAGCTCCGAGAAAATAAAAAAAAAGATCGGACAAATCAAAAAAATTAAATTGACAGATTATATGGAATCGAACTGCAATTGTTGTCAAAAGTTTAAGTTAAATATTTTCATCCAATGATAATAAAAGATGCAAGAATTTGGTCAGACGTGTACTCACATGCATAAATATATTTATTTCAGGCAAACAATTTTGTCTCATGAAACAAAAAAAAAGTACTTTTACAGGACAGACTTCATATGAGCTCGCAACTGAGAAAATGGACGTTAAAACGCGTGCGGCCAGCATCGTCCCAGATAGGCCTGTGCATATGCGCAGTCTGATCTGGGGCTATTCTGGTTGTCATTCCATCAATTTAATGTTGTCTAAGTTTAGTAACTGAAAAAAACTATTTTCCTTAGTGTATTGACTGTACATGCAGATATAACGATCAAAACCAACGCAAGTCGTGTTAGTTCTAGGGGCCTTTTCATCAACCAACGGCATACATATATTGATACACTTACCAGGCTTACTCTTCGGTACAATTGCAGAGCTTGTCTCCACAGATGGTCCTTTCCCAACGGAATTCTCGGCCAACACAGCGAAGTGGTACGATTTCCCGGGGGTCAGGTTATCGACGCGGTGATCAGTTTCAAATGCCTTCACCCTTGCAAGGTCCTTCCATTCTCCACCATTCTCTTGCAGGCGAATGTAGTAATTCTCGATCTTGCAGCCGCCATCATGTTTCGGCGGTCGCCATGACAATGTGAGTTTGGTTTCCTTGACGTCCTTTGCGGACAGGTTGGTGGGTGCATCTGGCACAGCTAAAACACAGCAGTATGCATTGTCATAACATGTGGTTTTGAGACCAGTGTAGATCCAGATCTGTCTATGCATCCACACTGATCAAGATCTGCACTGTTTGCCATTCCATCAATGAAACATCTGTCATGTTTCTAGCAAGCAGTGTAGATGATTATCAGGCAACAGGAGTGTGCTATATAATCAGGAACTACACTGGTCACAAATCCCATAAGCCCCATTTCTCCAGTCACAGCCACAAATAGTCCACATAAGTAACTTATGAACTTATTGGAAATGATTCTAAAGTGCTGGCAAACAATGTTTTTGATAAGAAAGAAAGTGGAAATAAAAAAATAAACAGCAGACGACAAAATTTAATTCTGTGTTGTAAGAGTTAAAACAAGATACACTATTTCCAGTTTTGCCTATCAGAGGATAAACATCACAATTGGCAAAATAATTGAGCTTACATTTTGGACGAGTTGGTTTTACGGTGCTCGACTCGAGAGGTGTGCTCTGTCCTTCTGCATTCTCTGCGATGACTCGGAACACATACTCAATGTCCTCCTGAAGCTTGCCGGCGGTGAATGAGGTCGTATCCTTGTCAACAGTGCCACACTTGGTCCAGCTGGTCCTACGGGCGTCACGCTGTTCTATGACGTAACCAGTCAGAGGGGTGCCACCGTCGTGGCTGGGTGGTTTCCATGACAACTTGACGGAATCCTTGGTGATTTCAGAGATCTCCAATGAATCCAAAGGCCTTTGTGGAACATCTATAAAAACATGGAAGAATATGAATAACAGTGTTTAGTTTTTTTGATATGTGGGATACAAATATTGTCGTCTGAAACTGTGCATTTTTTGTATATATTTTTCACATTTTATTAAATACTATTGTTTGTTCCACATTCTAACTTTTGTTTTCTTAATTACATCTGAAACTGTGCATTTTTTGTATATATTTTTCACATTTTATTAAATACTACTGTCTGTTCCACGTTCTAACTTTTGTTTTCTTGATTACATCATTTTCAAACTATCTCGCCAGGTTTCGGAGTCAATTTCCAAAAAAGTTTGTTCTTTGATCCTAAAAGATCAAAAAACGAAAAAATTTGGAAATTGACTCCCCATGTTAAATTCCCATAGGAAAATCGTTTTTTCGCAATTATAAGGAATGAATGGCCTTTTTGTGGAATTTATCGGGGATATAAACTTGGAAAAGTCGCGGGAATACTGGACAAGCCCTTCCGGCCTACGTCCAGTATTCCCGCGACTTTTCCAAGTTTATACCCCGATAAATTTCACAAAAAGGCCATTCATTCCTATAATAACCAATAGGATAAAAATAAACAATTGGGGATCAAAAATTACAATTTTCGAAAAGAAAAAAATAATATTTTTTTTTCTTTTCGAAAATTGTAATTTTTTATCACCAATTGTTTATTTTTATCGCCAATTGCGAAAGTGGTTTTTCCAAGTTTATACCCCGATAAATTCCACAAAAATTCAGTCCTATAGTAATTGTATCCCGCCTGTAATGGGTAAATCTACAAAAACGGTATCATTCAAATGACATAACTAACCAAATGGAGACTTGATGGTGACTTTGTCTGACACAAGTGGTTCAGATTTTCCGACAGTGTTTTCCGCTGAGATTCTGAAGTAATATTCCTGTTTGTCCTTCAGCCTCTGTGCACAGTATGATGTAACATCGGGGTTCACCGTGGCAACACGTTGCCATGACGACTTGGGTAGCTCCCTCATCTCAATGTAGTATCCTGTAATTGGACTGCCGCCATCATCCTTGCTTGGTTTCCAGGCAACAACGACAGAGTTGCGCTGAATGTCAGAGAATTCCACCGGTCCCACTGGGGATGACGGTTTGACAGCTTTCTTCTTGATGACAGTCAGTGTGCTGGTTTCCATGGCATCACCCACACCAGCTTTGTTCTCAGCAGTAATTCCAAAGTTGTATTTCACGTCAGGGTTGAGGTTTTCTACTTTGAAGTCTTTGTCATACGGAGTGACCTTGGCCAATTCCTTCCAGTCTCCACCATCTTCCTGCATCATGATGTGGTAGGCACCGATCTTCGCACCGCCATCCTCCACCGGTGGTTTCCAGGTCAAGGTCAACTTGTCATCCTTGATGTCCTTCACCTTCAAGTCAGCTGGCTTACTGGGGGCAGCTGCAATTGTGATTGGTAGATTTTAAGTGAACAATTTAAAATAAGATTGTTGACTGATTGAATAGGAATAACACATACCGTAAAGCAACATTTAACTTTTAAGTTTATAGCCAGCCTATCTTGAAATTAACACAATATACTAACTAGAGAAAGTGAGCAGAGGCTCAAGGATACCCCCGGTTGCCTCCTGGTCCACCTACCAAATAAGTCTTATGGCCTTGACCTTGGGCATGTATCCATATAGGTGGGGCAGTTTGATGTACCGGTAATTAGACAACAACAAAATATGAAAGCATTCCATGAAGGGAAGCAGAAATTACAAGAAATTACAAATGTTAACTTTATGTCTTACAAACATAAGTGAACAAAGACATAAGTGAATGATGATAGTGACCTTGGGGTGAATATAGGGTGCCACATTTTGCACAGAATGATGCACGATGATGTTAGCAAGACATCACCTAAATATAAAACATTCCATGAAGGGAAACAGAAATTAAAACAAAATGTTAAGATGATGTTACGAACGAACGGACGGCAGGACAGAAAGGCGAAAACAATAGACCCTTCAACATACATCTTATGCTAGGGGTATAATAAGCAAATAGAATTTTTGTGAACAATAAAACTTAAAGTTGTACCTTAAACTTTAGGAGCAATTTAAAATTGAAGAGGTTGGAATAAGTCCTTTGGCATCAATCTAAAAAGGTAATAAACTTACATATGTCTCTTTGTGGTTTGGCAGGTTTGGATTCAAGTGGAGTGCTCTGGCCTTCTGCATTCTCTGCGATGACCCGGAACACATATTCATTGTCTTCCAGAAGCTTACTGGCAGTGAATGAGGTCGTATCCTTGTCAACGCCGCCAGCCTTGGTCCAAGCCGTTCTACGAGTGTCACGCTGTTCTATGACGTAACCAGTCAGAGGGGTGCCACCGTCGTGGCTGGGTGGTTTCCATGACAACTTCACTGAATCCTTGGTGATTTCTGAGATCTCAAGTTCATCCATTGGTTTGTCTGGCACATCTGGCAAAGGGAAAGACATTGCACAAGGTAACAACCAAACACTCAATGAATGATAAGCACGAATAAGTGATAACTAAAAGATTGATTAGACAGTAACTCTTAGAAGTTGTTTATATGCAATGTATTAGTCTGGCATTGTCAATCTAAATATTGATGAATTCTATTTGAAAAGAAACAAAACTGAAAACTTTGTAACAAAATGTCAAACAATAGCAACAGAACCAAGAGAAGATAGTGTTGATAGACGAGATGGTCTGGAAATATATTCAATAAATAGTAATAAAAGCAAAACAGACCGAACTTACCAAATGCAGACTTGATGGTGACTTTGTCTGAAACAAGTGGTTCAGATTTGCCGACTTTGTTCTCTGCTGAGATTCTGAAGTAATATTCCTGTTTGTCCTTCAGTCTCTGTACACAGTATGACGTAATATCTGGGTTCACTGTGGCAACACGTTGCCATGACGACTTGGGTAGCTCCCTCATCTCAATGTAGTATCCAGTGATTGGACTGCCGCCATCATCCTTGCTTGGTTTCCAGGCAACAACAACCGAGTTGCGCTGAATGTCGGAGAATTCCACCGGTCCAATAGGGGACGACGGTTTGACAGCTTTCTTCTTGATGACAGTTGGTGTGCTGGTTTCCATGGCATCACCCACACCGGCTTTGTTCTCAGCAGTGATACCAAAGTTGTATTTCACATCAGGGTTGAGGTTTTCTACCTTGAAGTCTTTGTCATAAGGCGTGACCTTGGCCAATTCCTTCCAGTTTCCACCATCTTCCTGCATCATGATGTGGTAGGCACCGACCTTTGCACCGCCATCCTCCATCGGTGGTTTCCAGGTCAAGGTCAACTTGTCATCCTTGATGTCCTTCACCTTCAAGTCAGCTGGCTTACTAGGGGCAGCTGCAATTGTGATCGGTAGTTTGTAAGTGAACAATTTAAAATAAGATTGTTGACTGATTGAATAAGAATAATACATACCGGCGGTAAGGCGACAAACAATTAATGTTTAGATTCTCATCCAAATTTTGGGGAAAAATGGGGCGGGTGGGACACTTTTTTTTTCTTTTCTTTTTTTTCAGGCAATACTAAAACGAGGTGTTGAATGGCAATGCGCAGTTGCGTGCAATAGTGTTTTGTAATAACATGTTCATATTGAAGTATTGCTAATCTGGAGGGGGCGGGTTCCGAGGTTGCTGTATTGCGCTACGTAAAGCACTGACATAAAAAGCTGTGGGAGCGGTATAATATGCGGGCCACATCATTCTCGTAAATTTTACCAAATGTTTTTTAATGTAAAAAAAAAACACAAAAAAACACTTGGGTGGGCCATTTTATTAGGGGTGGGCGGGGATGAGAATCTAAACATTAATTTGTTGTAGCCTAAGCAACATTTAACTTTTAAGTTTATAGCCAGCCTATCTTGAAATTGACAAAAGATACTAACTAGAGCAAGTGAGCAGAGGCTCAATGATACCCCCGGTTGCCTCCTGGTCAACCTACCAAATAAATCATTTGGCCTTGACCTTGAGCATGTATCCATATAGGTGGGGCAGTTTGATGTAATTAGACAACAACAAAATATGAAAGCATTCCATGAAGGGAAGCAGAAATTACAAGAAATTACAAATGTTAACTTTATGTCTTACAAACATAAGTGAACAAAGACATAAATGAATGATGATAGTGACCTTGGGGTGAATATGCGGTGCAACATTTTGCACAGAATGATGCACGATGATGTTAGCAAGACATCACCTAAATATAAAACATTCCATGAAGGGAAAGAAACAGAAATTAAAACAAAATGTTAAGATGATGTTATGAACGAACGGACGGCAGGACAGAAAGACGAAAACAATCGACCCTTCGACATACATCGTATGCTGGGGGTAAAAGCAAATTGAAGTTTTGTGAACAATAAAACTTAAAGTTGTACCTTAAACTTTAGGAGCAATTTAAAATTGAAGAGGTTGGAATAAGTCCTTTGGCATCAATCTAAAAAGGTAATAAACTTACATATTTCTCTTTGTGGTTTCGCAGGTTTTGATTCAAGTGGAGTGCTCTGGCCTTCTGCATTCTCTGCGATGACCCGGAACACATATTCATTGTCTTCCAGAAGCTTACTGGCAGTGAATGAGGTCGTATCCTTGTCAACGCCGCCAGCCTTGGTCCAAGCCGTTCTACGAGTGTCACGCTGTTCTATGACGTAACCAGTCAGAGGGGTGCCACCGTCGTGGCTGGGTGGTTTCCATGACAACTTCACTGAATCCTTGGTGATTTCTGAGATCTCAAGTTCATCCATTGGTTTGTCTGGCACATCTGGCAAAGGGAAAGACATTGCACAAGGTAACAACCAAACACTCAATGAATGATAAGCACGAATAAGTGATAACTAAAAGATTGATTAGACAGTAACTCTTAGAAGTTGTTTATATGCAATGTATTAGTCTGGCATTGTCAATCTAAATATTGATGAATTCTATTTGAAAAGAAACAAAACTGAAAACTTTGTAACAAAATGTCAAACAATAGCAACAGAACCAAGAGAAGATAGTGTTGATAGACGAGATGGTCTGGAAATATATTCAATAAATAGTAATAAAAGCAAAACAGACCGAACTTACCAAATGCAGACTTGATGGTGACTTTGTCTGAAACAAGTGGTTCAGATTTGCCGACTTTGTTCTCTGCTGAGATTCTGAAGTAATATTCCTGTTTGTCCTTCAGTCTCTGTACACAGTATGACGTAATATCTGGGTTCACTGTGGCAACACGTTGCCATGACGACTTGGGTAGCTCCCTCATCTCAATGTAGTATCCAGTGATTGGACTGCCGCCATCATCCTTGCTTGGTTTCCAGGCAACAACAACCGAGTTGCGCTGTATGTCGGAGAATTCCACCGGTCCAATGGGGGACGACGGTTTGACAGCTTTCTTCTTGATGACAGTTGGTGTGCTGGTTTCCATGGCATCACCCACACCGGCTTTGTTCTCAGCAGTGATACCAAAGTTGTACTTCACATCAGGGTTGAGGTTTTCTACCTTGAAGTCTTTGTCATAAGGCGTGACCTTGGCCAATTCCTTCCAGTTTCCACCATCTTCCTGCATCATGATGTGGTAGGCACCGACCTTTGCACCACCATCCTCCATCGGTGGTTTCCAGGTCAAGGTTAACTTGTCATCCTTGATGTCCTTGACCTGCAGGTCAGCTGGCTTACTGGGGGCAGCTGCAATTGTGATCGGTAGTTTGTAAGTGAACAATTTAAAATAAGATTGTTGACTGATTGAATAAGAATAATACATATCGGCGATAAGCAACATTTAACTTTTAAGTTTATAGCCAGCCTGTCTTGAAATTGACAAAAAAATACTAACTAGAGCAAGTGAGCAGAGGCTCAAGGATACCCCCGGTTGCCTCCTGGTCCACCTACCAAATAAGTCATTTGGCCTTGACCTTGGGCATGTATCCATATAGGTGGGGCAGTTTCATGTTAGTAAGACATCAACAAAATATGAAAGCATTCCATGAAGGGAAGCAGAAATTACAAGAAAATATTAACTTTATGTCTTACAAACATAAGTGAACAAAGACATAAGTGAATGATCGTGACCTTGGGGTGAATATAGGGTGCAACATTTTGCACAGAATGATGCACGATGATGTTAGCAAGACATCACCTAAATATAAAACATTCCATGAAGGGAAACAGAAATGAAAACAAAATGTTAAGATGATGTTACGGACGAACAGACGGCAGGACAGAAAGACGAACACTATAGACCCATCAACATATATCGTATGCAGGGGTTATAATAAGCAAATTGTAGTTTTGTGTTTTGTAAAACTTTAAAATTGTACTTTAAACTTTAGCAGCCATTTCAAATTTAAGAGGTTGGAATATGTCCTTTGGCATCGATATAAAAAGTTAATAAACTTACATATTTCTCTTTGTGGTTTGGCAGATTTGGATTCGAGTGGAGTGCTCTGGCCTTCTGCATTCTCCGCGATGACCCGGAACACATATTCACTGTCCTCCAGAAGCTTGCTGGCGGTGAATGAGGTCGTATCATTGTCAACGCCGCCGGCCTTTGTCCAAGCCGTTCTACGAGCGTCACGCTGTTCGATGACGTAACCGGTCAGAGGGGTGCCACCATCATGACTGGGTGGTTTCCATGACAACTTGACGGAATCCTTGGTGATTTCAGAGATCTCCAGTTCATCCATTGGTTTGTCTGGCACATCTGGCAAAGGGATTCATTGCAGAAGATAACAACAAAACACTCAATGAAGGACAAGCAGGAATAAGTAATTGATTAGACAGTAACACTTAGAAGTTGTTTATATGCAAATGTATCATATCAGTCTGGAATTGTCAATCTAAATATTGATGAATTAAATTTCAAAAAGAATAAAACTGAAAACTTTGTAACAAAATGTCAAACAATAGCAACAGAACCAAGAGAAGATAATGTTGATAGACAAGATATGGTCTGTAAATATATTCAATAAGTAACAGTAAAAGCAAACCAGACATAACTTACCAAATAAAGATTGATTAGACAGTAACTCTTAGAAGTTGTTTATATGCAATGTATTAGTCTGGCATTGTCAATCTAAATATTGATGAATTCTATTTGAAAAAAAAACACAAGAAAACTGAAAACTTTGTAACAAAGTGTCAAACAATAGCAACAGAACCAAGAAAAGATAGTGTTGATAGACGAGATGGTCTGGAAATATATTCAATAAATAGTAATAAAAGCAAAACAGACCGTTTTACTTACCAAATGGAGACTTGATGGTGACTTTGTCCGACACAAGTGGTTCAGATTTTCCCACTTTGTTCTCCGCTGAGATTCTGAAGTAATATTCCTGTTTGTCCTTCAGGCTCTGTGCACAGTATGATGTAACATCTGGGTTCACCGTGGCAACACGTTGCCATGACGACTTGGGTAGCTCCCTCATCTCAATGTAGTATCCTGTAATTGGACTGCCGCCATCATCCTTGCTTGGTTTCCAGGCAATAACAACAGAGTTGCGCTGAATGTCGGAGAATTCCACTGGTCCAATGGGGGACGACGGTTTGACAGCTTTCTTCTTGATGACAGTTGGTGTGCTGGTTTCCATGGCATCACCAACACCGGCCTGGTTCTCAGCAGTAATGCCAAAGTTGTATTTCACGTCAGGGTTGAGGTTTTCTACCTTGAAGTCTTTGTCATAAGGAGTGACCTTGGCCAATTCCTTCCAGTCTCCACCATCTTCCTGCATCATGACATGGTAGGCACCGACCTTCGCACCACCATCCTCCACCGGTGGTTTCCAGGCCAAGGTCAACTTGTCATCCTTGATGTCCTTGACCTTCAGATCAGCTGGCTTACAGGGGACAGCTGCAATTGTGATTGGTAGTTTATGAATCATATAATAAATGTTAAATGCTAATTCTCATTTTGTGTTTGAAAGTAATATTGACATGACGATAAAAGAGTTGAACTTTTACCAAAAAATGTACATATTAAAATGCAGATGTGTGTAATTTGAACGATTTAAAAGTCAACTTACTTAGCTCCTTTTGTGGTTTGGCAGGTTTGGATTCGAGTGGAGTGCTCTGGCCTTCTGCATTCTCTGCAATGACCCGGAACACATATTCATTGTCTTCCAGAAGCTTGCTGGCAGTGAATGATCTTGTATCATTGTCAACGCTGCCGGCCTTTGTCCAGGTAGTTCTACGGGCATCACGCTGTTCTATGACGTACCCGGTCAGAGGGGTGCCACCGTCATGGCTGGGTGGTTTCCATGACAACTTGACGGAATCCTTGGTGATTTCTGAGATCTCCAGTTCATCCATTGGTTTGTCTGGCACATCTGGCAAAGTGAAAGGCATTGCACAAGATAAGAACCAAACACTCAATGAATGACAAGCAAATATAAGTGATAATTAAGAGATTGATTAGACAGTAACACTTAGAAGTTGTTTATATGCAATTTATTAGTTTGTAATTGTCAATCTAAATATTGATGAATTAAATTTGGAAAAAAACACAACTGAAAACTTTGTAACAAAATGTCAAACAATAGCAACAGAACCAAGAGAAGATAATGTTGAAAGACAAGATGGTCTGTAAATCTATTCAATAAATAACAGTAAAAGCAAAACAGACATCAACTTACCAAATTGAGACTTGATGGTGATTTTGTCCGATACAAGTGGTTCAGATTTTCCCACTTTGTTTTCCGCTGAGATTCTGAAGTAATATTCCTGTTTGTCCTTCAGCCTCTGTGCACAGTATGATGTAACATCTGGGTTCACTGTGGCAACACGTTGCCATGACGACTTGGGTAGCTCTCTCATCTCAATGTAGTATCCTGTAATTGGACTGCCACCATCATTCTTGCTTGGTTTCCAGGCAACAACAACCGAGTTGCGTTGAATGTCGGAGAATTCCACCGGTCCAACTGGGGACGACGGTTTGACAGCTTTCTTCTTGATGACAGTTGGTGTGCTGGTTTCCATGGCATCACCAACACCGGCTTTGTTCTCAGCAGTGATACCAAAGTTGTATTTCACGTTTGGATTGAGGTTTTCTACCTTGAAGTCTTTGTCGTAAGGAGTGACTTTGGCCAATTCCTTCCAGTCTCCACCATCTTCCTGCATCATGATGTGGTAAGCACCGACCTTTGCCCCGCCATCCTCCACCGGTGGTTTCCAGGTCAAGGTCAACTTGTCATCCTTGATGTCCTTCACCTTCAGGTCAGCTGGCTTACTGGGGACAGCTGTAATTGTGATTGGTAGTTTGTGAATCATTAAAATAAATGTTAAACGCTAATTCTCATTTTGTGTTGAAAGTAATGTCGATATGACGGTAAAAGAGTAGAACTTTTACGAAAAAAAAAAATATTAAAATGCAGATGTGTGTAATTTTGAACCATTGAAAGGGTCAACTTACTTAATTCCTTTTGTGGTTTGGCAGGTTTGGATTCAAGTGGTGTGCTCTGGCCTTCTGCATTCTCTGCAATGACCCGGAACAAATATTCATTTTCTTCCAGAAGCTTGCTGGCGGTGAATGAGGTTGTATCCTTGTCAACGCTGCCGGCCTTTGTCCAGGTAGTTCTACGGGCATCACGCTGTTCTATGACGTATCCGGTCAGAGGGGTGCCACCATCATGGCTGGGTGGTTTCCAGGTCAACTTGACGGAATCCTTAGTGATATCGGAGATCTCCAGTTCATCCATTGGTTTGTCTGGCACATCTGGAAAATGGAAATACATTGCACAAGGTAACAACTAAACAATCAATGAATGACAAGGAAGAGCTAGAAAATGTGGTCCGTCGACGCACTTAGGGCCCCTATAGGTGATTTGAAAAACTCGTACAAAAACGCCCAAAAAATAAACGGACAGACAGGGCAAAACCTATAGGGCACCACCGAATCTCGGCGACCCTAGTAAGTCACCACTAAGGCAATTGATCATTAACTCTAAAAGCTGTTTGTATGTACATTTATTAGTCGAGAATTAATAATCTAAATTTTGTTGAATTAACTTGGAAATACACAAAACAACTGTAAGCGTTGTAACAAATACCAAACAACAGCAAAGGAACAATGACAGTGATGACAAGATTGTCTGTAAATGGAATCAAAAATAGTATTAAAAGCAAAAGAGACATAACTTACCAAATGGAGACTTGATGGTGACTTTGTCTGATACAAGTGGTTCAGATTTGCCGACTTTGTTCTCCGCTGAGATTCTGAAGTAATATTCCTGTTTGTCCTTCAGCCTCTGTGCACAGTATGATGTAACATCTGGGTTCACTGTGGCAACACGTTGCCATGACGACTTGGGTAGCTCCCTCATCTCAATGTAGTATGCTGTAATTGGACTGCCGCCATCATCCTTGCTTGGTTTCCAGGCAACAACAACAGAGTTGCGCTGAATGTCAGAGAATTCCACCGGTCCAATGGGGGACGACGGTTTGACAGCTTTCTTCTTGATGACAGTTGGTGTGCTGGTTTCCATGGCATCACCCACACCAGCTTTGTTCTCAGCAGTAATTCCAAAGTTGTATTTCACGTCAGGGTTGAGGTTTTCTACCTTGAAGTCTTTGTCATAAGGAGTGACCTTGGCCAATTCCTTCCAGTCTCCACCATCTTCCTGCATCATGATGTGGTAGGCACCAACCTTTGCACCACCATCCTCCACCGGTGGTTTCCAGGTCAAAGTCAACTTGTCATCCTTGATATCCTTGACCTTCAGGTCAGCTGGCTTACTGGGGGCAGCTGCAATTGTGATTGGCAGTTTGTGAATCATTAAATTAAATGTTATATGCTTATTCGGATATTTTCTTGAAAATAATATTTAGATGAAAATAAAATAATTAATTTATATATGAAACAAGAGACGAAGCAAAGCCACAAAGGCCAGCTTTTCTTCACGGCATGGAAAATTGGATAACATACATGGAAGCGGTGTCGCGCCTGCCGAGGTAGGCATGTGCTAAAGTAAGCATCACAAAAACCATCAGAGAAGTGCATGCTTAAAACACGAAAAGGGTCAAGGTTGAAGAAACTTTTTGACATACAAAAATGGCTAAATGTTTCCACAACAAAATGAAGGTGAAAAAGGTCAAGGTCATGTTAATGGGGGCGTAAGTGTGTTGAAAATGCTCACATGTTGCAAGTGTCCAAATATTGAAGAAATCAATCAAGTAACATTAAAGTTATATCATGATGAAGAAACTTGTACAAACTTTTTGACGTTTTGAAGCAAAAAAATTGGCGAAGTGTTTCCCCAAAAATGTGCAGGTAAAAAAAAGTCAAGGTCATGTTAATGGCGACATGAGTGTGTTCCAAATGCTGACATATATCAAGTTTCCAGATATTGAAGCAATCTGTCAAGTAATATTAAAGCTATACCATGATGAACAAGCTTGTACAAACTTTTTGACCCAAAAAAATGGCTACG
The DNA here is from genome assembly GCA_029237695.1 of Conchocele bisecta. Lineage (NCBI taxonomy): Eukaryota > Metazoa > Mollusca > Bivalvia > Lucinida > Thyasiridae > Conchocele > Conchocele bisecta. The sequence continues at coordinate 46,303,126 of CM055280.1, read as the reverse complement.
TGTTTCCACAACAATGTGAAGGTAAAAAATGTCAAGGTCATGTTAATGGCGGCATGAGGGTGTTCTGAATGATCACATGTATCAAGTGTCCAAATATTGAAGCAATCTGTCAAGTAATATTAAAGTTATAACATGATGATTAAGCTTGTACAAACTTTTTGACATTTCGGAAGACAAAGATGGAAAAAGCGGCGACTATAGTCGTGCCGTCTGCTAAAGAAGGCGGGACAATAATTGACTATTAATGTTATTATGACCACAACTGAACTGTGACAACTTTCAGTGGCTTAAGATGGCAAAAAAAACAGTGTATGAGAAAACCTACATGCAGTTGCAGGCTGGCATACATGTATTAGTACAAGATACAAGTGAACATCTGTGCTGTCTGATGAGTGTTGTCCAAATTAACTCTTTGCATGCTGGGAAACTTGTGGGCTATAAATAGTTCAAAACTAGAGGACAAGAATTCATCATATTTTCTTGTATTTCTCCCCGTAAATATCATGAATATGTCTTGGAATTTCATTAGAATTGAGTCCTGAGGACTCAATTCTAATGAAATGTCAAGACATATTTACAGAGAGAAATAAAACATATACTCCTAATTCGTTTGGCGGATATTTTCGCCGCTAGCATGCAAAGAGTTAACATTGAAAATGGCCAAGTTGATGACGTGAATTTTTTTTAGATCCAGGTAAAACAATGGATAGTGGTATGTGGTGGCACCCGTTGGTTATGAAGTTGTGCATGTACGGTGGTTTTAGGTGGTACAGCCACAAAGAAATTGACCTAAACATGAAAACTTAACATTAAAAATGACTAAGTCGATTACGCAGAATAGGTCAAGGTCAAAAGAAGGTCACATACTGGATAGTGGCATGTCCGCCCGGCTTCTGCCAATCCAATAGCCAGGATTTTTTTCAAATATCCAGCTAAAAATAAAATATGCAAGTGGCTGTAATATTGAATCACTATAAGAGTCAACTTACTTAGCTCCTTTTGTGGTTTGGCAGTTTTGGATTCGAGTGGAGTGCTCTGGCCTTCTGCATTCTCTGCGATGACCCGGAACACATATTCATTGTCTTCCAGAAGCTTGCTGGCGGTGAATGAGGTTGTATCCTTGTCAACACTGCCAACCTTTGTCCAGGTAGTTCTACGGGCATCACGCTGTTCTATGACGTACCCGGTCAGAGGGGTGCCACCATCATGGCTGGGTGGTTTCCATGTCAACTTGACGGAATCCTTGGTGATTTCTGAGATCTCCAATTCATCCATTGGTTTGTCTGGCACATCTGTACAAGGTAATGACCAAACAACCAATGAATGACAAGCAAGAATAAGTAACCACTAAGGCATCAAACATTAACTCTAAAAGCTGTTTGTATGTACATTTATTAATCTAGAGTTAATAATCTAAATTCTGCTGAATTAACTTGGAAATAAAAAAAAAAGTCTTTGCGTTGTAATAAATGCCAAACAACAACAACAGCAAAGGAACCATGTAGCAGCTATAAATACATGGAATGTCCTTTGACAACATTGTAATATAGGAATGAATGGCCTTTTTGTGAAATTTATCGGGGTATAAACTTGGAAAAGTCGCGGGAATACTGGACGAAGTGATAAAAAATTACAATTTTCGAAAAAAAAAGAAAAAAAAGATTTGTAATTTTTTGGAAGGCCTCGTCCAGTATTCCCGCGACTTTTCCAAGTTTATATCCCCGATAAATTCCACAAAAAGGCCATTCATTCCTTATAATTCCAGCATTTGAAATAAATTCATCAAGAAAATGTGTTTATTTTCCGTTTTCTTAAGAATTATTTTAACTGCGCCTGACGGTTACGGAAAGTAGTTCGGCATGGAGTTTACTGGGATATAAATTTTGGACGGAGACTTGCAATGGACCAATCAAATGTTAGGGAATTGTGTAAATATTTTTGTGCTGGAATTATTAATTAGTATTAAACAGACATAACGTACCGAATGCAGACTTGATGGTGACTTTGTCTGATACAAGTGGTTCCGATTTTCCGACTTTGTTCTCCGCTGAGATTCTGAAGTAATATTCCTGTTTGTCCTTCAGCCTCTGTGCACAGTATGATGTAACATCGGGGTTCACTGTGGCAACACGTTGCCATGACGACTTTGGTAGCTCCCTCATCTCAATGTAGTATCCTGTAATTGGACTGCCGCCATCATCCTTGCTTGGTTTCCAGGCAACAACAACAGAGTTGCGCTGAATGTCAGAGAATTCCACCGGTCCCACTGGGGACGATGGTTTGACAGCTTTCTTCTTGATGACAGTTGGTGTGCTGGTTTCCATGGCATCACCCACACCGGCTTTGTTCTCAGCAGTGATACCAAAGTTGTATTTCACGTCAGGGTTGAGGTTTTCTACCTTGAAGTCTTTGTCATAAGGCGTGACCTTGGCCAATTCCTTCCAGTCTCCACCATCTTCCTGCATCATGATGTGGTAGGCACCGACCTTCGCACCGCCATCCTCCACCGGTGGTTTCCAGGTCAAGGTCAACTTGTCATCCTTGATGTCCTTCACCTTCAGGTCAGCTGGCTTACTGGGGGCAGCTGCAATTGCGAATATATTTTTATCGTGAATAAATTACTTATAATACGATAGTAGAATTGACTGAATGGGAATATTATACATGATGATAGTTTAAAGCTAAACATTATCCGAAAATTTGTAACCAACTGGTATTTAAACAATTCTGCAAAACCCAGGAACTAACTATTCCTACGTTTCGGCACAAGGCCTTTATCAAGGAATTAGTTTCTTCTAAATGCTAAGTGGCATCCATTTTAGATTTCACAATGTTTATGTTTTCATAAATTTATTTCATATATTTTCATATGTTTTCATAAAGTTTCTGGAAGACTTCAACTTGTATTTAGACAGACTGAATATACTTTAAGAAAATTTATGTTTTGTTTACTGTGAAACTTTAATCTGCACCTTGTGTAGCAGCTTTAAATACATGGAATGTCCTTTGACAACATTGTAATATAGGAATGAATGGCCTTTTTGTGGAATTTATCGGGGTATAAACTTGGAAAAGTCGCGGGAATACTGGATGAAGTGATAAAAAATGATAATTTTCGGAAAAAAAAAAAAAAAAATTGATTTTTTTTTCGAAAATTGTATGTGGAATTTATCGGGGTATAAACTTGGAAAAGTCGCGGGAATACTGGATGAAGTGATAAAAAATGATAATTTTCGGAAAAAAAAAAAAAAAATTGATTTTTTTTTCGAAAATTGTAATTTTTTGGAAGGCCTCATCCAGTATTCCCGCGACTTTTCCAAGTTTATATCCCCGATAAATTCCACAAAAAGGCCATTTATTTTCCGTTTTTTAAGAATTATTTTAACTGCGCCCGACGGTTATGGAAAGTAGTTCGGCATGGAGTTTACTGGGATATAAATTTTGGACGGAGACTTGCAACGGACCAATCAAATGTTAGGGAATTGTGTAAATATTTTTGTGCTGGAATTATAGGTTAATAAACTTACTTAGTTCCTTTTGTGGCTTGGCAGGTTTGGATTCGAGTGGAGTGCTCTGGCCTTCTGCATTCTCTGCGATGACCCGGAACACATATTCATTGTCTTCCAGAAGCTTGCTGGCGGTGAATGAGGTCGTATCCTTGTCAACGCTGCCGGCCTTTGTCCAGGTAGTTCTACGGGTGTCACGCTGTTCTATGACGTACCCGGTCAGAGGGGTGCCCCCGTCGTGGCTGGGTGGTTTCCATGACAACTTGACGGAATCCTTGGTGATTTCGGAAATCTCCAGTTCATCCATTGGTTTGTCTGGCACATCTGGAAAAAGAAGAGAAATATATTACAATAATAACATGTTTCTACTAGAATTATATTAATTAATAAATTGACAATAATTTCTTCAATTGTGGTACTTTTATCATGCTACAGTAAACAATAAACAGACCACAAATATAGCATATTTTTCTTATTTCTCATTTAGAAGCACACTTTTCAATAATTGCTGTCTGCTGATGTGTAAACAGTGGTGTTTACTTAATTAATTTTATTTTACCCAATTAACATTTTGAAATACCCAATTGCTTCAGAAATGATGGAGTAACAATACTCAATTACTAATTCCTTATCTGGAGCCCTGAATTATATTGAAATGATATGTCTTTTTAACAGCATATACCACAGAAAAGAGAGCACGCTTACCAAATGGAGACTTGATGGTGACTTTATCTGATACAAGTGGTTCAGATTTTCCGATTTTGTTCTCCGCTGAGATTCTGAAGTAATATTCCTGTTTGTCCTTCAGCCTCTGTGCACAGTATGATGTAACATCGGGGTTCACTGTGGCAACACGTTGCCATGACGACTTGGGTAGCTCCCTCATCTCAATGTAGTATCCCATAATTGGACTGCCGCCATCATCCTTGCTTGGTTTCCAGGCAACAATGACAGAGTTGCGCTGAATGTCTGATAATTCCACTGGTCCAACTGGGGACGACGGTTTGACAGCTTTCTTCTTGATAACAACAGGCGAGGCAGCTTCAGTCATGTCTCCAACCCCGGCCTTGTTCTCAGCGGTGATTCCAAAGTTGTATGCCACATCAGGAGACAGACTTCTCGCCTTGTATTCCTTGTCAAATGGTTTCACCGTGGCAAGTTCTGTCCATTCACCTTCGTCCTCCTTTGACATGATGTGGTATGCCTCCACCATCGAACCACCATCTTTGGCTGGTGGCTTCCAGGTCAAGGTTGCCTCATCATCTTTAATGGCCTTCACCTTGAAGTCTATTGGCTTGCTGGGAGCAACTGGGAGTTGAGAAAACAAATAATATGTGAGAATAGAGACAGCGTACCAAAAGGAAACTGAAGAGCTCAGGTAAACTAAAAGATAACGGTAACAATGTAAGATAATATGTGGCTGTGACTGGAGAAATGGGGCTTAAAGGATTTGTGACAAGTGTAGCTCCTGATCAAATAGCACACTCCCTGTAGCCTGGTAACGATCTATATTGCTTGATAGAAGTATGCCAGGAATGGCGAACAGTGCAGATCCTGATTAGACTGTGTGGATGCTCAGGCTGATCTAGATCTGCAATGGTCGCAAAGCCCAAAAGCCCCATTTCTCCAGTCACATCCACATAATTATTTATAAAAGCATGCAGCAATAATGTGGCCGGATTAGTTCAGTATGTAGAGCGTCGGACTGCGGATCGGGACACCCTGACTTCAATTCCCACCTCGACCCGCTGCCAATGGCCGATTTGTTGTGTCCTTGGACAAGACAACTTCATGCTAGCCTAGTTCTATCGGATGGGCACTTAAATAGTTGATCCCAACATGCAAGGTCATGGAGCCAGTGCCATCGTTAAATCAAAGCGTTTAGTTTTTTAGCAGTAATGACAGTGTTTAACAGACACTGAGGTGCACTCGAGGACTAACAGAAGAACATATAATTCCAGCACAAAAATATTTACACAATTCCCTAACATTTGATTGGCCCGTAGCAAGTCTCTGTCCAAAATTTATATGCCAGTAAACTCCCACGCCGAACTACTTTCCGTAACCGTGAGGCGCAGTTAAAATAATTCTTAAGAAAACGGAAAATAAACACATTTTCTTGATGAATTTATTTCAAATGCTGGAATTATAAGGAATGAATGGCCTTTTTGTTGAATTTATCGGGGATATAAACTTGGAAAAGTCGCGGGAATACTGGACGAGGCCTTCCCCTGGATTACTTAAAAGCCCAGTTTTGTTGGCCCATGCACTGAATGGGAGGAGGTACTGTGTAATACACTTACTGAGGACAGCGGTAGGTTTGGCCGGCTCCCGGGCCTCGAGTGGCGTACTCTCTCCCTTGGCGTTGACGGCGGAGACACGGAACACATACTCATTGTCCTCCAGCAGCTTGGTCTGGGTCCAGGTGAACGTGTCTCGGTCCACAGATCCGGCCTTCAGCCAGGATTGTCGCCGCGTGTCCCGGAACTCGATGTTGTAGCCGGTCACCGGGCAACCACCGTCTTCTGTCGGGGCTTTCCAGGTCAAGGTCACCGAATCGTCCGTGATTTTGGAGTACTCGATTGGGCCGAGTGGTTTCTCCGGTACATCTGTGGATGAAAAAGAAAGTGAAAGTGAATGAGTTTAACGTCTCACCAACAGATAAGGTCATATAGAGACAGGACCACAGTTTAACCCTTTCCCTGATAGAGACGACTTTTCACGCCTCTGCAGAAGATGTCTTTTGAAAACATTGTGGGAAAAGGAGAAATTGCTTGTAACAAGCAATTTCTCCTTTTCCCACAATGTTTTCTACTCTATCAGATAATTTAACCATCATTTGACCCAGCATTTGGTTCTTTTATTCAGATGTTTTGGATTTGGATGAGTCGAAATATCGCAAAACAGGGAAAGGGTTAAAGTCTCATCTGACAGACCAGTGGGATGGAAACACATGTACTATGAAAGTATTTTTGATGCCCAAGGCGAGGTTTGAACCCATCTCCAGATTGGAAGTAAGATGTTCTAACCCATAGGCCACAACCCATCCCTATCTGTGGATGAATGTGGTTGTGACTTGAGAAATGAGGCTTATCGGTTTTGTGACGAGTGTAGCTCCTGATCAAACAGCACACTCCTGTAGCCTGATATGATCGCTATTGCTTGTTAGAAGCATGATGGATGTTTCATTGATGGAATGGCGGATGCACAGGCTGATTTGGCTCTACATTGGTCGCAAAACCCATAACCCAAATTTCTTCAGTTACAGCCACAAATAATGGTTTATTATCATGTGGCGACATATTGGCATATAGATAACTGTGATTGCCCCTTTCACCCGTAAATATGTAACATGATTTGTTCCATGTTAATTTTTGACTATTCTGTCAATTAAAAAAAGCTGTGGTTTCAAAATCTTAAAAATCTTAACATTGCATATTGCATCTTTACAAGACAGCTCATATGGATATACAGTGTCTGCAAATGTTGGCTTTATAGTCCATCACCCACTTCGTACATAATACTCTGCACCATGAAAAGATTTAAATTTTAATAAAATCTCTTTTCTGAGAAATGGAATAATCTGTTTGTTTGTTTGTTTGTTGGGGTTTAACGTGCCTATCAACAGCTAAGGTCATTTAAGGCTAAATTAAGTACTAAATCCCATATATAGTACCTGTAAATGTTCAAGTACATGTAAATGTTCAAGTACATGTACAAATGTGGGGGAAATCCCAAAATCAGAACTGAATATTTACAATAAAAAAAATATATATTCAGCCCTGAAATCAGAATATGGAATAATGGAATTTAACCCTTTCCCTGTTTTGCGATATTTCGACTCATCCAAATCCAAAACATCTGAATAAAAGAATCAAATGCTGGGTCAAATGATGGTTAAATTATCTGATAGAGTAGAAAACATTGTGGGAAAAGGAGAAATTGCTTGTTACAAGCAATTTCTCCTTTTCCCACAATGTCTTCAAAAGACATCTTCTGCAGAGGCGTGAAAAGTCGTCTCTATCAGGGAAAGGGTTAAGATGGAATTTTCAATGCTAGAGAGAGAGAGAGAGAGGATAAAACACAACTTAGATTATCCAAGAAAGCAAACAGCCTTATAACAAAAAATACAAAAAAATTAATAACTGAAAACACTATGTCTCACCATGTGAGCTTTTTGGTGTCACATGTTCGTCCATCTCCAATGGTTTGCTAGATCCGTCCTTGTTTTCTGCCGTCACTCGGAACGTGTATTTCTCTCCCTCGGTCAAGTCCTTCACCAGGTATGTTGTGGCATCTGCTGGCAGTCTCGCAACTTTCCCCCAGAATGCCTTGTGGCCTTCTCGCTTCTCGATGAAGTAGCCGGTTAACGGAGAGCCACCGTCATGCTCCGGTGGTTGCCATGACAACTTGAGTTCGGTTCCTTCGATGTCGGTGACTGTTAGTGGTCCGATTGGCATACTAGGTGGTCCTGTGAAAAAAATATGTATTTCGTAATTTGTTTTCTTTGAAAATATGATGTTCCACAACAAAAAGGAGCTTATTCCTTGGCAATGAGTGTATCCGCAGACCAGTAGCCGATTTCACCAACATTGCAAAGTATACTTTCCTAGCAAAGTATACTTTGAGGGAGAAATTTTCAATTTTAGGATAAATTTATTAATATTTATTATACTGAGTTTATTACATTATCACAGCCAAAATGGCTGTGATAATGTAATAAATTCAGTATAATAATTCTGCATAGGTTTAAGCATCAAATATATACAATCGTTAGTTCTGTATGAAATAATGCATTTCGGAAAAATCAATGATTACTTCCTCAAAGTATACTTTGCTAGATAAGTATACTTTGCTATTGAAATCGGCTACAGACTGAATTAAGCCCAGTTAAGATTAATATTGTAATGGCACGGAAATATTTGTCTCCATGATTCATTCATTTTTGTTTTTGTTTCAACAAACATGTTTATACAGCATAGCCAATCACCTCCAATGTTTATATCAAGAAATGTGGCTGTGACTGGAGAAATGAGGTTTATGGGTTTTGGGACTGCACTGTTCGCCATCAATGAAACATCGATTATGCTTCTAACAAAGAAAATATAAATGTATTACCCTTTAGACCGCTACACACAACAATTGTTTTTATATCTTGCCTTATCTCTCAATAAAAACATGGTTTGGAATCATTTCCAATGGAAATGATTCTGAAGTGCTGTCAAAGCATATTGTAAATTATTCTAAAGTGCTGTCAAAGCATGTTTTTGATGATAAAAATGGAAAATAAAAAATAAACAGCAAACGACAAAAAATTAAGATAGCGGTGTAAGGGTTAAATGACAAACAAGATGAGAAAGTAATACTGACCTGCAGGGTACTTTGGTTTGACTGGTTTGTCTGTCTCGGCAGCTGGTCCGACTCCCGCAGCATTTTCTGCAGCCACAGAGAAATAGAAGTTCTTCTCAGGGAGATCCTTGACCTTGTAGATGGTTTCCTGTGGTTTCAAGGTCGCGACCTTCACCCACTCATCACTCTTAGCTTCACATTTGGAGACAACAAAGGCGGTGCGTTTGGAGCCACCATCGTCAGTCGGTGGCTTCCACTCGAGAGTGACGGAATCCTTAACGACCTTGGCGACCTTCAGCTGTGTCGGGGCACTTGGAGGGCCTGAAAAATTAAACATAAGGAAATGAAATTTGCATTTCAAAGTACATTTATATTATTTATTAGTATTAGTATTTACATTTGCGTCTTCATAACCAGCATCTTCAATCTGTTACAGTAACTATTTGTTACCCAATATTTTGCCAGTCATATGAGTATTTTAGTTTGTGACAAACATACCCGACTTTTTCTGTGGTTTGAGCGGCTTATCGGTCTCCAGTGGTTGACTGGGGCCTTCGTCGTTGACGGCCGTCACGCGGAACATGTAGTCCTGGCCTTCCTGGAGCCCTGTCACATGGAAGTCGGTTCCCAGTCCGTCCACGCTGCCTGCCTTCGCCCAACCAGATCTGTTGGTTGGCCGGTACTCAATCTCGTACGTTTTGATAGGCGATCCTCCATCAGTTTCCGGTGGCTGCCAGGAGAGGTCGACCGAATCAGTGGTGACGTTCTCTACCAGGACTGGTCCCACTGGCGGCGATGGCTTGTCTGTGAACACATGGACAGATTTCATTAATGTCGGTAGGATGGTGAATACCAAATAAGGATAATTCTCTGTCAGTTTTAAAAATAAAATAATACACAAAAATGCGTAATATGCCTGGTTCACAGTGGATCCTCTCTAAATCTGACATCCTGAGAGAATAGTATGAACAAATCTGATTTTTTAAGCTAAAATGTTTATGTTTTTGTGCAGACTTTAACCGTTCTGACACTGAATTAATTGGGAGATGAGAGATGTATTTGTACTGGAAGAATATGTTGTATTGGGAAAAACGGCAATTTTGAGGAAAGCAAAAAATGCACAATACAAAATTGGGTTCCTGTATTTAAATGGGTAACCTACCATGAGGACTCTTGGCAACAACTGGTTCCCTGGTTTCGCACGGTTTACTGGCTCCCTTCTTGTTCTCGGCGACGACCCTGAACAGGTACTCCGAGCCCTCCAGCAGCTTCTCTACCAGGAACTCAGTCACGCCACTCGGGGCTTTGCCAGCCGATGTCCACGTCTGGCGTTTCATGTCGCGCTTCTCAATCACGTAACCCGTTAATGGTGACCCTCCATCGTGCGTCGGCGGTTTCCATGACAACTTAGCTGATGTCTTCTGGACCTCGAGAATTTCAACACCTTCTGGTTTTCCAGGTGCTTCGATCGATTTCTTTGGAGTGAAGACTTCAGAGGTTAATGTCTGTCCTGGTCCAACCTCATTTTCAGCCGAGACTCGGAAATAGTAGTCCTGACCTGGTTCAAGGTCTTTAGCAGTGTACTGATTGGTGTGTTTGTTCACAGTGTCAAGGTCGCTCCAGGTCTTGCCGTCCTTGGAGACCTCGAGTTTGTAAGATTTGACGGGGAGGCCGCCATCTTTCTTCGGTGGTGACCAGTTGAGGACGACAGAGTCAGCGGTGGGCTTCGTCAGTGTTAGCTGACCTGAAGGCTTGTTCGGGGCTTCTGTGGAGAACAATGATGAAAATACGTTGGCTATTAATCCAGAAATGTGGCTGTGACTGGAGATACGGGGCTTATGGGATTTATGACCAGTGTTGCTCCTGATCAAATAGCACACTCATGTAGCCTGATACTGATCTACATTGCTTCTTAGAAGCACAGCATGGGTTTCATTGATATAATGGCAAACAGTGCAGTTCCTGATCAAATAGCAAACTCATGTAGCCTGATAACGATCTAAATTGCTTGTTAGAAGCATAGCGGGTGTTTCATTAATGGAATGGTGAACAGTGCAGATCCTGATCGGACTGTGCGGATGCATAGGCTGATCTGGATCTACTCTGGTCGCAAAACCCATAAGGCCCATTTCTCCAGTCACAGCCACAAATGAACAAATATAGAAGTGGATCTGTGGTTATGAAGCTTGCTGCACAAACTCAAATTGCATTATCAAAATCAAAGTTTGATTGTTTTATTGACCGTTTGTTCGAAGCATGATACATGTTTCACAGAGTGGAAACAAGTCCAGCTGCTGATCAGAATAAACGGATGTGCAGACTGATCTGGGTCTATACTGGCAGCAAAGCACATACGCCCCGAATATCCAGTCACTGTGCCAGCTGCAGTACCACACTAGTAAGTTATGTGCAATAGCTGGTTTACACAAGCACCGTATCATTGAGCCAATTATGTCACGATGTGGCAATGATTGGTATTGGTGAAGTATCCTGCCTTTTTGTGAATAACACAAAATATACATCAGCAAAAATAAGATATACTGGCCAAAGCCATGGTGAATTTTATCATGCTGTGTGATAATTACAAACCCACCTGCAGGTTTCACTGGTTTGACGTTATTGTCCGTCTGGAGTGGTTTCCCCTGCCCCTCGGCATTAATGGCCGACACGCGGAACTGATACTCCTGTCCTTCGTACAGTTTGGCGGCCACGTACTCCACGTCCTTTGCGTCTATCTCCGCCACACGATTCCACGCCTTCCTCTTCGTGTCACATTTCTCGATCAGGTATTTCGTGACGGGGGTGCCGCCGTCGTGGCTTGGTGGTTTCCATGACAACTTGACTTGGTCTTCCGTGATGTCGGATACCTCGAGTGGCCCGACAGGCGCAGACGGCTTGTCTAAATTGGTAATACAAAGGTTCTGGGTGTAAGATCATGGCTGGACAGTGTTTATAACAATTGTGTGTGTGTGTGTGTGTGTGTGTGTGTGTGTGTGTGTGTGTACATGATTATGGATATATCTTATAGTAAATTCAAATTTAACAAGTTCAAGGAGAGGAACTCTTTAACCCTTTCACCCCTAAATATCCAACATTGATAATTCCATGCTCATATCTGGACTATTCCATTAATGACATAGGAATATTTTTCAAATATCTTGAAAAACACTGCCAAACACAGTAGATCCAGAAAAGATGGCTTATCTGGATCTTCAGTGTTTGCTTCATCGGCTGTAGAGTTGAAAGGGTCAAGATAAAATCCTTCATGCCAATTTATGTAACTTTCAATTCAATAAAATATGGTTAAATTTAAGAAGATAAACTGAGTGAAAAATATGGGATGTTTTTAAACATATTTATTACCGATTTCATAATTCAATCTTTAACAATTTGATTGAATAAAGAGGAACCATAACATATGTATTAGGTCTATAAATGGTGGCTATTGCAAATAATTTTTATGTGGAGTCGATGCTGTAGACAAGCTTGTGGATTCTCTCTAAACAGGTCACCATGGGTATGTCCCTCCCCCACAGGGTGACCTGTTTAAAGATGTTCCACTGCAAGTTGGATATATGAGGGCTCCCAGACAATGTTTGTCTGCTTGGCAATCAGAGATAAATGTGGCTGTGATTGGAGAAATGTGTTTTATGGGATTTGCAACCAGTGTAGATCCAGATCAGACTGTGCAATCCGATCAGGATCTGCACTGTTCGCCATTCCAACAATGAAACACCTGCCAAGCTTCTAACAAGCAATATAGGGGTAGATCGTTATCAGCCTACAGGAGTGTGCTAACAATCAATATATATTGCTATGACACTACACGAGTGTGTTATTTGATAAGGGGCTACACTGATCACTAATCCCATAAGCCTCATTTCTCCAGTCACAGCTACACTTGTTGTTTCCTGAGACACCCAGAAAACCCCTAAATGTGATTACTGTTGATGGCTTTCCATGCCAGTTGCCGCTGTGATTGATGAAATGGGTTTTATGGGATTTGTGACCCATGTAGCTCCTGATCAAATAACACACTCCTGTAGTGTGATAGCAACCTATATTGATTGTTAGAAGCAGGACGGGTGTTTTATTGATGGAATGGCAACCAGTGCAGACTGCACAGGCTGATCTGGATCTACACCAGTCGCAAAACCCATAAGTCCCATTTCTCCATCACATCAACAAATAATGACATTGCTTCATATAGCAAAACACATGGACTATCCATATATCCCCTCTTGCCTACTGGTGAAAGGATAATGATGGTAAATTAAACAAAACTTACCCGTACAAAATGCCTTCAGTTCATGCGGACATGCTCCGAGAGAGATCGCCATGCAATACATGCAATTCCAGTTTCTTCCAGTCAAGTTCATCGTCGGGTGACAGGTTTTATATTGTTCATGCTTTTCTGTATCTTCACCATGGTCTGCTGACTTACCAGCATGTTTTTCATGCAAATCATGCTTTTCCGGTTTCTAACATACCACATACCGAACGTCAACCTTTGGCCATTTTCAAGATGGCTGTTAGAATTTATCTTTCCAAGATGATTTTCACTTTTGTGAATTTTGTCAATCTTTTTCAAGACTGAGAAATTCAAATGACCTTCTAGTCTGCTGACTTGTGTTTTTCATGCAACCATGCTTGTACTGTTTCTAACATACCGGTACGTCAACTTTTGGCCATTTTCAAGGTGGCTGTTACCTTTGGTCTTTTCAAGATGATTTTCACTTTTGTCAATCATTTTTGTCAATCTTTTTCAAGACTGACAAATTCAAATGACCTTCTAGTCTGCTGACTTGTGTTTTTCATGCAATCATGCTTGTACTGTTTCTAACATACCGGTACGTCAACCTTTGGCTATTTTCAAGGTGGCTGTTACCATTGATATTTTCAAGATGATTTTCTCTTTTGTGAATCGCTTTTGTCAATCTTTTTCAAGACTGTCAAATTCAAATGACCTTCTAGTCTGCCGACTTATGTTTTTCATGCAACCATGCTTGTACTGTTTCTAACATACCGGTACGTCAACCTTTGGCCATTTTCAAGGTGGCTGCTACTTATGGGCTGTTCACATTCATTTTCAGTTTGTCTTATTTTTCAAGAATACGGCTTTCAAATGACCTTCTGACAGTTCTATTATTAACTATTTTCACACAAAGACTTCTATCCCAATGCTGGCAAACAATGTAGATCCAGATGAGTCGGCTCGTAACGAGCCGTCTCATCAGGATCTTCATTGTTTGTGAATATCGTGAATATTTTCACATTTTATATGAAACAACCCATTTTCTGATTAATGGATTTGTGTGAAAATTCAATTAACACACAAAGGATCCATACCAGACAATTAAGAGCGAGGAAGTTAAAATAGGTACAGTATTTATTCTAATAGTAGAGCAACTCCCGTATTTGCATTTTAAATATGTTATTTTCACATACAAAAGCCATTTAAAACATTGTTTTAAATGGCTTTTGATTGTGAAAATAACATACTTTCCACGTTTTGATCCACATAAAATGCGTAGCCCCAGGAGCATTTATTAGAATAAATACGGTATGCCATGTTTTAGGGGGAGGATGTAATCAAACTTAGTTTTCCACAATGCACTTACAAACTGTACTGGATTAAAGGTGCTATGTCTCAGATGATGTCTTCAAATGTCCATTTTTTATTGTTTGCTAGAATTTGCTGTTTGGACTACATATGAAGCAAACACTATTGTATTTGATCAAATTCCAAGGAGTTTGTGTTTTATTCTACTCTATACTGTTACTACCATATACTGTGATAACAGGGGAGATAATTTGGTAATGTATGTTTGCTACTGCTGTACAAGGAAGCAAATCTTGTGAAATATCATTATTTTTAGTTGTCAAATGATAATACTATGCTGCCTTTATAATAGCTCTAGTTCTATAATATTTCTATTCGCGACACAAATTCAATTAATCTATATAAAATTGAATTATTAACCAGTGATCGCACAAAACTATCAATTACAATGCAAGTTATTTTTCAGGTTCCTTTTTTTTACCAAACCCCGAGGTACAAATGGGTTCATAAATAATATACAAATCTACAATTATTTTCATCACTTTCTTCGCATATCTGAGACCCAGTGCCTTAAAAGATATGCGATGATACAAATCAGTAAAACAATTTTTAACCCTAACACCGCTATCTTAATATTTTGTCGTCTGCTGTTTTCTATTTTCCATTTTTATCATCAAAACACTATACAATAATTTACAACATGCTTTGACAGCACTTCAGAATCCTTTCCATTGGAAATGATTCTGAAGTGCTGTCAAAACATGTTTTTATTGAGAAATAAGGTAAGATATAAGAGCAACAGCAGACGATAATTGTTGTGTGTTAATTATAGATTTGTATCAGAAAGGTCATTTGTAGTGCATGAAGCGAAAAACGATGTACATGTATATAATATCTGAGACATCATCTGAGACACAGTGCCTTTAAGTGATGAGTTGATTGTATGAGGTAAGGGCTAATTGGGACTAATTGGGATGGGCTAATTGGGACACACACATATTAATTAGTAGGAACAATTGGAGGCAGTGAAATAAACATATAAACATCATTTCCAAAGTAGTTAGTTTATTGTATATGAAAATATCTTGTAAATGAATATGGAATATGTTAATGAGATTGCAAATATGAGATCTATCTACCGTATCCTATACAATGTATATAATATATATTCTTTAACTATAGCCTACACATGGCATCTATGTCTAATCATTGTCTAATCATTGTCTAATCATTGTCTTATAGTTATAATACCCAACAATGAATTTGCAAAGTGATTATTTTATTATACAATTCTGCAAAAACCATGAACCCAAAAGTGGGTTCCTGGTTTTTGCAGAATTGTTGAACATATTAATCGTATTATTGCGAAAAGATTCCTATTTTATAATAATATGATATGTAGTTTATTAATATGCTATAATAAAACGTAACATATAAATTAACGAGTCATCACAATTGTATACAAAAAATAGTATCACACTTTCAAAAGTATGAGTATGCTTTGACATGTATAACATTCTGTGATACAACCTTATTTTCATGACGATTTTTATAGGAATGAATGGCCTTTTTGTGGAATTTATCGGGGATATAAACTTTGAAAAGTCGCGGGAATACTGAATGAAGTTTCTTTGACTAATATCCACTACACTACCTTCCAAAATATCATTATTCTAATAGAAATAAGTTTTATCATCACAGGCATTGATAAATATGTGCGGAAGAAGACATAATTTATACATATAGGTTCCAATTGCACAATCTGACTTGTATGTCGTTTTAGACATACACTTTTCCATACATGTATTAACTCTACACTTCAAACCGCAAAGGCATTACCGGTAAATCCCCCCCACCCCCCACAAAAATAATTGAAAACCAATTTTTAAAAAAATAAATTATTTTACCCAAAATTGCAGCGGTGCATCCGAGAAATGAAAAATAAAAAAACTTCCGCCTTAGTTAATGTCATGTTACATTAAAAAGCAGATGGCTATAGCTCTCATACATGTCAAGCCCGCTGAGTGTTTGATATTCGAGTTGCATTACAGTTAATGCAAATTTATAAGCCATTTGACCTTGATCTTGGGAATGCTGGATGCATGTGTGTGCCGGAGAATGAAACTATTGATGATGATAAGCATTATGAAGTCAATATGAGGGTTTAAACTGGCACACAGACGTTATTGTGATCACTATATATCGCTTTCCGCAAACTGGTTAAAAAATGTCATGATAACCACACTGAAAAAATGTTTAACCTTCAAATGTGTGATAATATATCAGTAATATTGCAAGCAATATGACTATTTTATATAATCCACTGAAGTCTAAGGATACAATAACTTTTGTTGAAAAAATCTGATTTTCTAGTTTATTTATCAATAAAAGTATATGTTGTTACCACTCATTTGAACCATCTCGCAGAGATGGTTTAAATGAGTGGTAACAATGTATACTTTCGAGAAGAAATGAGGAAAATAGGATTTTATTTTACAAAATTTCATACTACTTTAATACAATCCCATCTGTAATGGGTTAATAGCCATCTAAACTGTCCGTTGGGAAACGATGCGAATCATTTTGTCCGGTTATAGTTCACTAATGAGTTGTAATACTATATAAAATATGACTTAGCGGATAAGTATGAAACTAGTGATGTAATATATAGCATATGATAATTACTAAATGATTGCCTATTATAATAGCGACATCTGTGAATAGCATTTGACTTAGCTACATAAACAAGCTGCATTAAGATATATCAATGGTATACTTATTAATACATACAAGCACATGCTGAAAAGGGGTGTTTTTGTTCTCAAAAATATGAGAATTACAAAAAGTGCAGATCCTGATGAGACGGCTCGTCACGAGCTGCCTCATCTGGATCTACACTGTTTGCCAATACCACTATACAGGTTTGTGGTGGTGAAAGGGTTAATACATACAAGCACATGATTATGGTTAATGGGACATGTAAACGTAAGTATGAACATTAATCATGCAATCTAACATAACAGAGCTTTTCCATCGACTATTTATTATTTATGCAAAGATGCACAAGTTATCAAGTCAACCAACCCACTATAGTTGCCCTACTTTGTGAACCAATCACTAACCAGTATCGCACACCACTTAATCGCATATTGCAAGACTTTCTCCCAATACAGGAGTTTGTTGCATTCAGTGGCACAATTTCATAGCAGTATTCAAATTTCTATTTAACTATTTGCACGCCAGCGGAGAACATAACAGCCAATAAATTAGGATTATTTTTTATTATTTCTCTCTATAAATATGTCTTGGAATTTGATTAGAATTGCGTCCTCCGGACTCAATTCTAATCAAATTCCAAGACATATTCAAGATATTTATATGGAGAAATAACAGAAAATATAACGAATTGTCGTCTGCTATTTTTGAACTATTTATAGCCCAAATGTTTCCCAGAATGCAAAGTATTAACTAATCTACCCATGCAACATAATCATTTGTGATGGGAGTAATACGACTTATGGCAATTGTATCCAGTCCGGATCTATGTTTATAAGCAGGACAGCACTGACTAAATGGCAAACAGTGCTGACCCTGATCAGAGTGAGCAGATGTGCCGGTGATCTGGGTCTACACTGGTTGCAAAAGCCACAAGTCCAAATTCTCATGCTGCATTCACAATCAGTACAACCTACAAATGTAGCACTTTTTTTTCTCTCAAAATATTGCGTATAATTTGTCATAAAATACCATAAACACAAAATGTTCCTGTGACTAGAGAAATGGAGCTTACGATTTTGGGACCAGTGTAGATCCAGATCATCTGCACAGTCTGATCAGGATTTGAACTGTTCACCATTCCATCAATAAAACACCTGTCATGCAATCTAACAAGCACGATAGATCGTTATAAGGCCCCAGGATTGAACTATTTGATCAGGAGCTCCACTGATCACAAATCCCATAAGCCCCATTTCTCCAGTCACAGCCACAAATGTAAAACATAGGGTGGACAGCCATCAACATCTAGGTTTTCATGTGCACCACACATTTAACCCTTACACCGCTATCTTAATGTTTTGTCGTCTGCTGTTTATTTTCTATTTTCCATTTTTATCATCAAACACATGCTTTGACTGCACTTTAGAATAATTTACAACATGCTTTGAGAGCACTTCAGAATCATTTCCATTGGAAATGATTCTGAAGTGCTGTCAAAATATGTTTTTATTGAGAAATAAGGCAAGATATAAAAGCAACAGCAGACGACAATTGTTGTGAGTAGCGGTCTAAGGGTTAAGTTTCCTAATTATATACTTGTCTACCTTTTGGTGAAGTACAATTAGCTTGCTACAATACTTCTTAAACTTTAGAAAGCGGGAAACGAAAATGGTCGTCTGCTGTTATTTTCTATTTTGTCTTCTTTCTCAATAAAAACATGGTTTGACAGCACTTTAATGTTCCTTTAATGTCACAGAGAAAACCCAACCTTTTCGTTTCCCGACTTATAAAAGCCCCACAAATCATCAACGTGTTCCTTTAATGTCACAGAGAAAACCCAACCTTTTTGTTTCCCCGACTTATAAAAGCCCCACAAATCATCAACGTGTTCCTTTAATGTCACAGAGAAAACCCAACCTTTTCGTTTCCCCGACTTATAAAAGCCCCACAAATCATCAACGTGTTCCTTTAATGTCACAGAGAAAACCCAACCTTTTTGTTTCCCCGACTTATAAAAGCCCCACAAATCATCAACGTGTTCCTTTAATGTCACAGAGAAAACCCAACCTTTTCGTTCCCCGACTTATAAAAGCCCCACAAATCATCAACGTGTTCCTTTAATGTCACAGAGAAAACCCAACCTTTTTGTTTCCCCGACTTATAAAAGCCCCACAAATCATCAACGTGTTCCTTTAATGTCACAGAGAAAACCCAACCTTTTCGTTCCCCGACTTATAAAAGCCCCACAAATCATCAACGTGTTCCTTTAATGTCACAGAGAAAACCCAACCTTTTTGTTTCCCCGACTTATAGACACATCAACGTGTTCCTTTAATTTTTCGTTACCCCATTATAAAAGCCCCACAAATCATCAACGTGTTCCTTTAATGTCACAGAGAAAACCCAATCTTTTTGTTTCCCCGACTTATAAAAGCCCCACAAATCATCAACGTGTTCCTTTAATGTCACAGAGAAAACCCAACCTTTTCGTTTCCCCGACTTATAAAAGCCCCACAAATCATCAACGTGTTCCTTTAATGTCACAGAGAAAACCCAACCTTTTTGTTTCCCCGACTTATAAAAGCCCCACAAATCATCAACGTGTTCCTTTAATGTCACAGAGAAAACCCAACCTTTTCGTTCCCCGACTTATAAAAGCCCCACAAATCATCAACGTGTTCCTTTAATGTCACAGAGAAAACCCAACCTTTTTGTTTCCCCGACTTATAAAAGCCCCACAAATCATCAACGTGTTCCTTTAATGTCACAGAGAAAACCCAACCTTTTCGTTCCCCCGACTTATAAAAGCCCCACAAATCATCAACGTGTTCCTTTAATGTCACAGAGAAAACCCAACCTTTTTGTTTCCCCGACTTATAAAAGCCCCACAAATCATCAACGTGTTCCTTTAATGTCACAGAGAAAACCCAATCTTTGAGTAGTTAACCCATTACAAGCCAGATACAATTACACTACACAAGTATGAAAATTCTCAGCACTTTTTTTCGTTATTTTTGTTATTTCTGTTCGAAAATATATGTTGTTACCACTCATTTGAACCGTCTCGACGAGACGGTTCAAATGAGTGGTATCAACATATTCTTTCAAGACGAAATAAACAATATATTTGTTTTCAATGAAAAGTATTGTATCAATAGATTTCAATGGGTTCTACAACATCCCAATGTTTAAGCAATAGTGAACACATCATGCTGTTAAATAACAAACATAGCCATCACAGAAAACTGGATATTTAGCTGGGTATGATTTTGAAAAGTTAAAAAAAAAAAATTGCATCTGAACAACAGTTATGACTGACAGGTGAAAAATCAGTTGTATTACCAGTTTGAAGAGAGAAGATTTTGATAAAAACTTACTAATATAGAGATGGACAGAAAAGAAAAGAATAAATTAAGAAACAATATTTTTTGTTGGCAGTATGCTAGTAAGAAAGAAATGAGAAATTCAATTTTGTTAAGGCAGTGCTGTTAATTAGGATTAGGATTCGACAAACAAATTATTTGTGTCTTTACAAATTCTTGAAATCACAAATATCGGTCATGTAGATTAAAAATACAATTGGATAAACAACCCAGCTTCTCCAGTTTATTTGTGACAGGCCATACAGATTAGTCAACAATAACACAAACAAATGCAACTGATCGAACTGCGTAGTTACGGCCACTCTCATGTTGTTATGGCGACCATGTCCCCAACATGCAAGGGACGTCACTCTGTGTCATCTACTGGGAAGGGAGATCACTCTGTCAAACCTACCGAAACCGCTCTTTGGTACGACAGACGAGTCGATTTCGTAGGGTTCGGAAATTCCGACTTCATTTTCGGCAGAAACACGGAAATAATACTCCTTTCCATCAACAAGGTCTTTGACTAGGTATTCCATTTCGAAGGAATCTATCTTCGCGACCTTGATCCACATGGAACGACCTTGCTCCCGGCGCTCTATGATGTAGTTCAGCACGTCGGTACCGCCGTCGTCCTTCGGTGGTTGCCATGACAATGTGACACTGTCACTTGTGACGGCAACTAATTTCAGGCCTTGTGGTTTTTCAGGAACGTCTGCAAATAAATGTGTTAAAATATTATGATCTTATCATTATTTGCTGATTAGATTGAATATTTATTTGGGTTATTAACCTTCTATAATGCAAATATATAGAGAATAGTAGGTTAGTGCCGTGAATGGGAAAAAATATCCGGCAAGGCTCAAGAATTTCTTTATTTCTCATCAGAAGTATATGTTGTGACCACTCATTTGAACGGTCTCACCGAGACGGTTCAAATGAGTGGTCACAACATATACTTTGGTTCAGAAATAAGGAAAATAGATATTTATTTGGGTTATTAACCTTCTATAATGCAAATATAAAATATACCAGCGGTTCTGGTAACATATAATATGGTAGGTAGGTAGGGAAAAGCATTTTATTTGTCAAAAACATTTTGTTTTTAAAACCAGTGGAATGTGCATGAAACACTTACGTATATATATAGGGCTGAATCGCAGTTATATTTTATTTTGGCCTAATGCTGTATAAATTAAAGGGGTCAGTGAAATAAGGGGTATGGAAGGTGTTCGAGCCAATTCCCACCCTTAAATATGAGCCGAACGAACCAAATAAGGGGGCTAACTCCCTCACGGATATGAATCCTTAATTAAAGATGGATTCATTGTTAAGATACACGAACCCTCCCATGCTCACATCAACACATGTTCTGTTATTACAACAGCGACTCACCGATAACTTCAATGTCGAACTTCGCCGTCTCGGACCCCGCCTCATTCTCCGCCACAACGCTATACAAGCCGTCGTCCTCGCGGGTCAATTTCTTCAAGGTCAAGGTCGTGCTCTTGTCGCCAAGGTCGATGTTTGTCCGACCATGCGACCGGATTGGCTTCTCGTCCTTCACCCAGGTGATAGTTGGCGACGGGAGGCCGAAGAATTTGGCGGGAATCTTCAAGGTCGAACCGACGTTGAAGGTCAAAACGTCACGGAATTTGTTGTCGTATTCGATTTTCGGTTTTTCTGTCAATAGATCATTCACGCCAGTTGATTACTTTGTCAAACATCTCTAATGATGATAGATGTTTACAATTTCAAAACACTCAAACAGACACTGAGTAAAGAAAAAATATTTTGTTTATTTCGTCTTAAAAGTATATGTTGTTACCACTCATTTGAACCGTCTCGTTGAGACGGTTCAAATGAGCGGTTCAAATGAGTGGTAACAACATATACTTTTGAACAGAAATAACGAAAAAAAAGTGTTGAGAATTTTCATACTTGTTTAATTGTAGTTAACAGCTCAAAGATTGGGTTTTCTGTCTGAATTAACAGTGGTTAAGCCGCTCTCAATGATGAATTGTTTTTTATTTTCCATGTTTGAACCATGAAATGAAATTTCATGTAAATTTCATGCATTTACATGAATGAAAATTGTTTCCAATGGAGACAGGTCTGCCTTATGTTTATGCGTAGGAATAAAAACAACATACAAAAAAAAACAGCAGACGACAATTTACGATTCCAGTATGCGAAAGATTAACCTTTACAATGGTGAATTAAATTTTGTCGTCTGCTGTCCATGTTTTATTTTCCACGTTTCCTGGAAGAAAACATGTTTTGACAGTACATGAGAATTGTCTCCAATGGAGAAATTCTCATGTACTGTCCAAATATGATTTTTTTCTCTGTAACAAGATAATATGAAACAACAGCAGACGACAATTTACGTTTCCAGAATTCTAACGTGAAACTAAACGTGGACAACACATACTGTATTTATTCTAATGGTAGCCCCTTCTCTAATAGTATCCCCCTCCAATATTTTCAGTAAAAATATGTAATTTTCACATAGAAAAGCCATCTCAAAATTAGCATTTCTGTGTTTTTATACAAGTGTAATGTCAAAAGTAATTAAAAAATTGCATAGCCTCGAGGGGGAGGAGTTTATTAGAATAACTACGATATTTAGGGACTTTCTGTGTACCTTGAACTTCGAGTTGTCCGGTGGTTTTCACGGATCCAAGATCGTTAGAAGCCTCGAGTGTGAAGCTGGCCGTGTCTCTCTCGGTGACGTCGCGCACCTTCAGGATGGCCACATTGTCGACGTAGTCCATCGTATACTTCTTGTTCTCATGGATCTCCTTCTGGTCACGTAGCCTGCAACACAACAATACAAGGTCATAATAAATCAAACTGATTTCATTAGCCGATTTCCACTTATATCACATGTTGCAAGATTTACCCCCAGTAATTAAGATACGTATTACCAGATTTAATGACTACCGGTTAAATAAGAAATGGAAAATCAATACTCGAATCAGAGACTGCATTATAAACCTGGCTAAGTATAAGTATGTTATTGTTCAAATATTGGATTTTTTCAGGAACTAAATGCTGCGGTCCCTAACGCATTGTCACATTTAAAACCTTAAAAAATCCAATATGTGAACAATAAGTTATACATAGAATGATTAATTAATAGATTAAATTTTGTACACATATACATTTACTAAGATAAGAAACCAGACAGCACTATTTCTGCCTACCAGTTTTACACTCACCAGGCGATAGAGGGCACTGGGGTAATTGATTAATTAATAGATTTAATTTGGTATTTCTGCCTACCAGTTTTAAACTTACCAGCCGATAGAGGGCACTGGGGTAATTGATTAATTAACAGATTTAATTTGGTATTTCTGCCTACAAGTTTTACACTCACCAGGCAATAGAGGGCACGGGCTCGCCGCTGATCTTACACTCCATGAGGGCTGTCTCTCCCAGCAGTACCGTCACGTCGGGCAGGCCTTCCAGGACTGATGGCGCCTCACCCACTGGAAATATTACACCAGTGTGTCTACATTGTCAATTACTGTAAAAACCCTACATGTATATATTCAGACACACTTCACTCCGACTAATTAGGGCTAGTATGGTTGTACTGGTTTATCACACTGACAGTGCATTTGGATACAAATGATACAAGCCATGCGATTTTTACCTTCGGACATCTGCGTAATTACATGAAATACGTTTACAAAATTTACAATATTTGCCATAAATAAAGTAAAAAGTTGACAAAACTTTCAGAGTACATGCGGATAATTCCGCATGTACTTTGAAAGTTTTGTTAACTTTTGACACAATTTATGGAAAATAATGTAGATTTTGTAAACATTTCACGATATTACGGTATTTATAGGGGTTTTCCAAAACAAATGGTGTCCAAATAGTATGGGTCGTTAAGGTAGTTTTAGTAATTGGCAATGATACAGGGGGATCAGGGTGGGGGATCTTCAAATCCTTAGCCTTATAAACTATACACCATAGTAGATTCTGTGAATTGGTGTTGACATGGTATACATAATTTTGATAGTGACGGTCCGTAAACATTTAGGCTTTAATAGTATACCGAAAAACTTAACCAAAAACTTTAACCTGGACGCATGTGCTGACTATCTGCAAGTGGGCACGAGCAAGGGCTCACGGATACCCCCTACCGACGCCTTGTCCGACCAACAAATATATGGCCTTGACATTTGTCATGAAAGTCACATGGGTGGGCAATAGAAAGAAAATATGGATGATGATAACAAAGTATATGAAGTTTCCAGTCCATACGGTTGCAGAGATAATGGGTACCCAAACACTTTAACGCAAATCTTACGAACGAACAGACGGACAGACGGACGGACGTTCTTACATTAGGGTACTTGTGTGGCTTATCACATGTTAAATATTAGCCACATAAAACGATTTTTAGCCACATAAAACAATTTTTTAGGAGGCTAATTATAACCAACCCTATCCTTTAACAAGTCCATAACCCTGTGGGGCTAGCCACATAAGTACCCTAATGTGTGCCCGGACGGACGGACGGACGTTCTTACAGTACTATACTTATGTGGCTTATCACATGTTAAATATTAGCCACATAAAACGATTTTTAGCCACATAAAAGGATTTTTTAGGTGGCTAATTGTAACCAACCCTATCCTTTACCAAGTCCATAACCCTGTGGGGCTAGCCACATAAGTACCCTAATGTGTGCCCGGACGGACGGACGGATGGACGGACGTTCTTACAGTACTATACTTATGTGGCTTATCACATGTTAAATATTAGCCACATAAAACGATTTTTAGCCACATAAAAGGATTTTTTAGGTGGCTAATTGTAACCAACCCTATCCTTTACCAAGTCCATAACCCTGTGGGGCTAGTTACATAAGTACCCTAATGTGTGCCCGGACGGACGGACGGAGGACGGACGGACGGGGTACGTGGCTTACTTGTTAAACATTACGATTTTTGGGGTAAAACTTATGTGGCTTTTATCACATGTTAAAGATTAGCACATATTAAACGATTTTTAGCCACATAAAACGATTTTTTAGGTGGCTAATTGTAACCAACCCTATCCTTTAACAAGTCCATAACCCTATGGGGCTAGCCACATAAGTACCCTAATGTGTGCCCGGACGGACGGACGGACTTCCGTCCGGATGGACGGACAGACGGAATGAGAAAACTATATAGCCCTCGACATGCCGGGGTATAAATATATGAGAGTAAACTGTAATATAAAGTTGGCCATCCCTACATTGACATATCTCTATAACAAACCCTCTCTGTAACAGCCATTAGTTTTTATCCATACCGGTACATTCAACATCGCCATAACAGTCACCTCTGCAACAGTCAGTACTTACTCTTCCCATGGTTTTCTGACTTCAAATTCAAATTATCAGTTGGCTACATCAATATAATTCTGATATTTAAACCTTTCACCCCTAAGTAACTGGAATATATTTTTATATGTTAATTTTGCAATCTATCCAATCGTCACAAATGATTTTCAGACTAGTCCATTTATGAAAAGGGGGTGTTTTGTTCTCAAAAATATGAAAACTACTTGCAAAATGTGCAGATCCTGATGAGATGTCTCGTCACGAGCCGGCTCATCTGGATCTACACTGTTTGCCAATACCACTATACAGATCTGTAGTGTCGAAAGAGTTAAAGACTAGATTAGCTCAAGACCGACAAACGTTCCATCTTACAGATACTGACCTATTGGCTGCTTTATCAGGACGTTCTGTGTGGGACCCGACGGCTTGCTGAGTCCGGCCTTATTCTCGGCCGCGACTCGGAACTCATACTCCGTACCCTCGGCTAAATCCTTCACAGTGAAGGTCGGCTCAGTGACCTTGACATCCTTGCTGGCCGGCAGCCATTTGTGGCCGTCGACGGGCTTATATTCAATGTTGTAGTTGAACACGGAGCTGCCGCCATCTTTGCTGGGTGGCGCCCATTGCAGGGTAGCTGTGTCTTTGGTAACTTCAATGATATTGGGTACTCCTGGCGAGCTGGGTTTGTCTGTGGAGGAACAACATCAGGATTGGAGATGCATAGAGAACACCAGGCAGGGGGCAGTTTCACCAAACTTCGTACAAGTAAAATATTCGTAAGTGCAAAATTATGATGGTCTGTAAATTTCACATTAACAAAGTTTTCTTGTAAACAATTATTGGATTTACATTTATTGAGCATAGGCTGCGTATGCAGCCTATGCTCAATAAATGTAAATCCAGCAATTGAAATTTCCAGACAATCCTAAATTTGCACTTACGAACATTTTAGTCGTACAAAATTTAGTGAAACGGGTCCCTGGAGTCTAATATTATAAAGTTATCAGACAAGACTAGGATATATGTAAGATTCATTGGAATAATTGTTTGTTTGTAGCCAGGTTTATAAAGCAGTCTCCCATCAGAGTTGATTTTCCACTTCCTGTTGAACAGATAGTCATTAAATCTGGTAATATGTGTCGGTAACTTACTGGGGTTAAACCTTGCAATATGTGAAATAATTGGAGCGCGATACTGGCCTGTGATTAGCTTAGAAAGTAGGGCGAATTATAAGCCTGTTTTTAGTGAATACTTACCAAAGGGATCTTTAGCCAAGATGGGTCCTGTGGGTTCGCACGGCTTCCCGAGTCCGGCAGCATTTTCCGCGGCTACCCTGAACATGTACTCCGTGCTTTCGACCAGATTGGTGACTGTGAACACTGTGTCGGGGATTGGCTGTTTCTGGACACGAGACCAGCGGGAACCTGGCAGTTGGCTTCGTTCTAGGACGTAGCCCGTGACTGGTGAGCCACCATCTTTCTGGGGCACGTCCCACGTGACGGTGATGTAGGATTTGCCGACTTCCGGTGCTTGAAGGTGTTTCGGCGAGTCTGGTACGTCTGTAGATGTATAAATAATGTTTGCGATGCTTATACGGTGGAATCTCTCTAAATGGGGACACCAAGTAAACCTCGGGATATTTCATTTTGATGTGCATTCATCTCAGTTAGAATTTGAGGAGTTTGTTGGTTTTACGTCATGTTGATGTAAAACACACAAATTCCGCCAATTCTAACGTAAAGGATGCCCTGTAAGTAGTTCTAAGGGAATAAACTCCAAGTGGTTTTCCAAGTTCGGTAATCTATTTATATTTATTTATTTAATGGTGTTTAATGGCCTGTCAACAGCTAAGGTAATTTTAGGCCAGGTTAATGGGATTACATCCTATATTTCACCTATATGGATGGGGGTGGGGGAGGCAAAAATCAGCACTAAATATATACAGCCAAAATAAAAATTCAACCCTGAAATTAGAATAACGTGATCTGGATCGATTTACATGTATAAGCTTGGTTGATACGATACATACCGTAAGGCGACTTTGCCGTGATTGGCTCCTCTAACTCCGCCTCCTCTCCAATTCCGATGACGTTCTCCGCGGAAACACGGAAGTAGTAGTCATTGCCTTCGAGCAGCTTCTTCACGGCGTAGCTGGTGGTCGCACCGTCCACCTTGTCCACCTTGGTCCACGTGTTACGTTTCGCGTCACGCTTCTCGATGATGTAGGAGGAAATGTCGGAGCCACCGTTGCTTGTGGGCAGTTCCCATGACAACATGACCGAGTCCTTCATCACCGGGGTCGCGTTCAGGTTCACTGGTTTCGATGGTTTGTCTGGTAATGTATGGGAAAATATTGTATTGCAGAAGTATTGCTCACAGGCCACTCAAGCAGAGTCGGTTTGTATGGATTTATGGATATAAGTATGAAGTAATAAGAGATACAGATATAAAATGACATCTTAATTCTTCTGAGGACGTGCTAAAAATTGTAAGAATTGCAAGATGTTTTTTACACTCACCTCTGACGTTCACTTCGAAGTCAGCCATTGCCTTGCCAACCTCATTTTCTGCCTCGACAGTATATAGACCAGTATCGTCTGGCATCGTGTTCTTAATGGTCAAGGTTGTCTTCTCCTCGGTCGTATCTATGGCAACGCGTGGCGACTTCTCCAGTGGTTCCTCGTCGAGGAGCCATGAGATGGTGGGAGATGGGATGCCACTAATGTCGACAGGAAGTGGCAGGGTCGTGCCAGCCTGGATGTTCTGGGCTCCCTTCAGCCGGTTGTCATATTCTAACTTGGGGTGGGCTGTAATTAAGGAATAAAACCATCAGCTGGTGTTCATATTGTGGCATGTTAAAACATTTGGTCTGTTTGAAATGTGTGGTGTCTGAAGACCAACTATTTTAATAATATTATTATAGCCGAGGATTTGATTACTGATACAGTCTACACTTGCTACCTGACAATAGCTAAGGTCATGTTAGGCTGGAAAATCAGAGTAAATCCCATAAAGAAGTGAGTGCACCATACAATATAGCCAACTTACATATTAGTAAATTTGATACTGAAATCAGTGTAAATCACATTAAGAAGCGAGTGCGCAATACTATATAGCCAACTTACTGTGAATCGCGAGGCTGCCCTCGGATTTCACCTTGCCCATTGGGTTGGTGGCCTGGACACTATAGACGCCAGTGTCGTCCACGTCTGTCTTGTGAATAACAAGGGAGGCAACCTCGTCTTCGTAACTCATCTCGTACTTCGGGCTCTTCTTCACCTCCTTCTTGCCCTTGTACCTGGGGAAGGTAATTGGTTGGTTGGTTGAATGATTGGTTGGTGTAATTGATGGATTGATATGTTTTAACAACATTCTTTCCTTTACTAATTTTTGAGTTATTTCAAAGATAATTGATCGATTATTTGGTTGATTGGTTAACCCTTAGACCGCTACTCACAACAATTGTCGTCTGCTGTTGTTCTTGCCTTATTTCTCAATAAAAACATGGTTTGACAGCACTTCTGAATCATTTCCAATGGAAATGATTCTGAAGTGCTGTCAAAGCATGTTGTAAATTATTCTAAAGTGCTGTCAGAGCATGTTTTTGATGATAAAAATGGAAAATAACAAATTATGATAGCGGTCTAAGGGTTAATAGTGTTTTTAATTAATATGATTTCGCTTGCACCTGTGGGAGATTGATTGACTGATTGATCAATTGACTGATTGGTTTAACTCACCACTGTATTTCTGACTCGGGTTCTCCGACATCCAAGTCACATTCCAGGATTGCGTCGTTGGGAGCAACGACAGTCAGGTCTGAGATTGGTTCTAGAATCATCGGCGGCACTCCAACTGAAACAAACGGAAAACTGAATAAAAGATTTCCACCAAAAAATATTATCCGTGGCATTACCATTTAATCATATCGAGACATTATCTAAGACACAAGGCTAACTCTTACAATATTGAATTAAATTTTGTCGTCTGCTGTTTATTACTGAAACTATTATCCGTGGCTATGCCATTTAACCATATCCAGACATTATCTAAAACACAGTACCAATAAGATATGTTTTGCATACATTGATAAGATTTTCTAATGCACTCTATAAATATCATGCAATCTGATTGGCTGATGGTCACACATTACAGTTATATCATTGTTGATGAAAGGTCGTAAATTATTTCATATGTATTCCTATGCCAGTAGTAAAGGAGTGCATTAGAAATAGATCAGAAAATGATAGGTCGGAAAACATGTTTAATGGCTCCGCTAGCGGGTCGCCATTAAACAGATTTTCCGACCTATCATTTTCTGATATACACCACAAATTTGAAAATTACAATACAGTTAACCCTATATTACAATACAGTTAACCCTATATTACAATACAGTTAACCCTATAATGTAATATTTTTAACAAAATCAAGCAAACCCTCTCACAACTCATCAAGTCGGGCCTCGACCTTCACAGGTTTTGTGACATCACCACATTTCGATTACAGTGGACTCACTAAATATGACACTATGCCCAACACTGGGCACAGTGACACCTCGCCAAACAGGACACCATAGGAAACTCCCGGTGTCCAGTTTAGAGAGGTGTCGCTGTACAATTAAACAGAACACAATCAAACAACAAATCAAAATAATTTCCCTATGACAACCTACCAAGTTGGGCTTCGACCTTCACAGGTTTCGTGATCTCTGATACCGGACCAACCCCGGCCTTATTCTCCGCGGCAACCCGGAACTCGTACTCATCTCCCTCGGTGAGCCCTGTGACGCTGAACGTCGGTTCCTGGCATGGGATGCTGTTGGCCCGCACCCAGGTGAAGGAACCGCGACGCCGGTACTCCACGTTGTAGCTGGCAACCGGCGCTCCACCGTCGTTGCTCGGCGCCAACCATTTGAGGGCGACGGATGATTTGTCTGTGCCCATGATCTCGGGTACACCAGTCTGGCTCGGTTTCTCTGTGAATGAAAGTGTTTATAATATAAACCGAGAATACCAAGATCCCTGCTTGGCTGCATATGCCATTGACATATTATATTATGGCGATAATTTAACAGCATTCAACATTCAAAACTTTCATGAAAATTTAAATTATTAAAACAAAATAGGAAAATTCCACGACCTTTCAGAAAATGGCAAAATGTAATGTTTTATCCATTTATACCAGCATAGATTTTTTTTTTAGACACATGGCACTTGCATGTCAGACAAAAAAGCAATAAATATGACATGGTCATGTAGATCCTGATCAATATATTGTTGATAGAGAGATGACAAGATCAAGAATGCCAAGTTCCAAAAGATATTTAGAATGATGTAGACTTTTAAAAAAACAAAGAAAAAAAACCCCCCAACTTAGGCCATCCCACAAAAAAAAAGAATGCTGCAAACTTACCCCATGGGTCCTTGGCAGTGAATGGCTCATTGGGTGCGCTGGGTTTACCGGGGCCGACCTTATTCTCAGCGATGACACGATATTGGTACTGCGATCCCTCAGACAGATCCTCGACTCGCAGGCTTGTCTCTGGCACAGGCTTCTTGTTGACCTTGATCCAGCGTGATCCGACATCGGACATTCTCTCCAGCTGGTAACCGGTTACCGGGGAACCACCGTCCTTCGCTGGTGGTTGCCAGGCAACCAGCGCGGCATCCTTGAAGATTTCACTGACTGTGGGCGCCTCTGGTGCATCGGGTACGGCTGTAATAGTAAAATATTTTATTTTAATATTGTTATTTCATAAAATAGGCTTTTAATGTTTAATACCACAGTGAATTAACAATGATAATACACTAGTGTGATAAATATGAAAATGAGTTCGCCACAGAAAACATGTTAGGTAATCAGTACAGCTTCAAATTATGATGATGTGCTTATGCAATACATAGAATGTAACATTTGTACTGATTTAATATGATATTTATTAAACTTGTTTATTGATTTCATAAGAAACTTGGCTATGATTTAATATGATATTTATTAAACTTGTTGACTGATATCATAAGAAACTCGGCTATGATTTAATATGATATTTATTAAACTTGTTGACTGATATCATAAGAAACTTGGCATAGCCGAGTTTCTTATGAAATCAGTAAACAAGTTTAATAAATATCATATTAAATCATCACTCATGTAAGATGCTCTATATATTAACCAATTCACCACCACAGAACATAACAATAGTGTACATGTATATCGAGGAGGAGACCAACAAAACCCATTTAATTACAAGATTAGGAAATTTAAGATTGTATCAATTTCAGATGATTTTTTTTTAAAGTGACTGTCAGCAAAAATATCACCTAAAGAAGAGGCAAAATTTTCTGTAATCGACATTGAAAATGAATTTTTATGGACATTTCCCAAAAATATGAACTTTGGCATCAATATCAGCCATACGGCGATACAACCACAATGGAGGTAATTACAGAGTAGAACCCATATGTGGCTGTGACTGGAGAAATGGAGCTCATGGGATTTGTGACCAGGGTAGCTCCTGATCAAATAACAAACTCCCATAGTCTGATTGCAATCCATATTGCGTGTTAGATGCATGATAGGAGTTTCATTGATGTAATGGCAAACAGTGCAGATCCTGATCAGACTGTGCGGATGCACAGGCTGATCTGGATCTACACTGGTCGCAAAACCACCCCATTTCTCTAGTCACCGCTGCCTATGAGAAACGTTATATGATTTTGTACCTCAGTACATATGCGATATCGCCTGAAAAATATGTACAAAATTTACGATATTTTCCTTAAACAACATCTTTCAATGTCATTTACAGAAATTATCGTAGTTTCTGTAAATCTATTTCACGCACATGTTCTTAGGTACAAAATCACATGGCGTGTCTTATATTAAATTGGTTATGAGAGTTTTATTTACCAAACTGACTCTTGGCCGTGATTGCCTCTTTGATCTCTGCCGCCTCTCCCATTCCGACCTCGTTCTCCGCGAACACTCGGAACACATACTGGTTGTTCTCCAGCAACTTTGGTACGACAAACTCCAGTTCTGCTGTCGTGCCCACCTTGTTCCACGATCTTCGGTTCGCGTCGCGCTTCTCAATGATGTACTGCTTAATGTCACTGCCGCCATTATCCTTTGGTGGCTGGTAGTGGAGCGTGCACGACTCCGATGTGATGTCGGAAACGGAAAGGTCTTCCGGAGCGCCCGGTTTGTCAAGTACGTTAAGTTTAATTGTCAGCGTCGCCTTGCCGACGTTGTTCTCCAACACAAGGGAATAGTCACCGGTGTCCGACCGAATCACCTTGGCCAGTCGGACGGTGGTCATGTTTCGGATCGTCTGGACCTCCATGCGTTTCTTGTCGGGAAGTTCGGTGTCGTTGTATGTCCAGGTTACGGTGGGTTGTGGGCTGCCCTTGTAGGGAATCTCGAATGCTGTGGCCTGGCCGCGCTTCAGGGTTACGATCTCCTCGAAGCGCTTGTCTGCGAATAGCTCCGGTGGAACTGAAACAAGGCGAAGAAATTCGTGAAAAGTGCACGGGTTTAAAGTCCCAGTCACAGCTCAGTTCACATAGGGATGGGGCCTTGGTTAAAAGTTTCCTCCTAAAGGATCACTATGACAGCATTTTTTTCCATGCGGCCTAAGGTAGGAATTGAACCCATAATGTTCAATATTAATGCTCTACACAGGGACACTGGAAGCATCATAAGATTGGTCCGGCGAATCTACTGGGTGCCCCCGGTATTCACCCAAAGTGTATGTTGTTACCACTCAGTTGAACCGTCTCTTTTGATGAGAAATGAGAAAAATTGCAGAAAGATATTTACATTCCGTTTTTTTATACATGAATTACAAATATGTTAAAATTATTGATCCGGCAGTCACCGGACCTGCCGGACCTGTTCCAGCGCCCCTGCTACACTAGATTATAAACCATCCCTTGGATAAAATTGTGACAGAGACTGGAGTAAAATGTGGTTTATGGCACATGTGGCCAGTTTAGTTTCTGATATACTAGAACACTCCTGCAGCCTGATTAGGATCTACTGGCCCTACTGTTTATTAGACACATGATGGTGAAAAGTGTAGAACATGATCAGTTTGCACAGATGTGTACAGGATCTACACTAGTCTACACCCAAAATCTCCAGTTCAGCCATTTCGGAAAAAAAAATCCACAGATATTGACTGTATTATTTTTAATTTCGAAATAAAAGTCTATGTTATAACGGCAATGAAACATAAACCTTGGGCATTTTTCATCAGCAAATTATTTGTCATCCCTAAATTCATTGTTGGATTGAAAATCAATAAACATTAAAGCAATTAAAACAGCCAATTTTGTAAAGCATGTACAAGAAATAATAACATTCAAATTACCTTCCACAAATATCTCTGCCTCAGATTTCTGTCCCTGTGCGATGATGCTATATTTGCCTTCATCTTCTCCATCAACGTCCAATATCTCTAGCTTATGTACAGGCCCTTCATCTATCATCTTGTACTTCTCACTGGGGGACAGCGGTGTGTTGTTGCGATACCATTTCACTGGTACGTCCTCCTTAGATATCTCACATTCCAGCGTGACAGTACCAGGGATTTCACCAACATCGATGTCACTGAGTCGACGGATGTACTCAATTGGCTTTTCTGGAAAACAGATTCAGACAAAGTTAGACATATGTTTAACTCTTTCAGGCCTGAAATTACATGCTATTTTGTATCAAGATATGAAAAAAAAACATTCAAAAGAATGTTTGTTTTGTCATATTTTGATACAAAATAGCATATAATTTATAGTTTTATATAAATGCTCAAAATGAACAAGTTTTACACGAAGTAAAATGATATAATATTGGGTGGATAAAATAAAACTTAAACTTTCAAATGTTCATATATCACAAAGTATGCACAATAGTTCAGTACAATTTATCACTTTATGCAATTATCTCTGAAATCTCTGAAACATTTAGATGTCCGAGACAATTGTATGAAGTGGTATGAGAACAGAACAGAACAGAACAGAACAGAACATAACATGAGAACAATTAACATGCATATTATTTTAGATATGACAATTCGAAACTTGGGGTCATTTTATTTATATCCAC
Source organism: Conchocele bisecta (assembly GCA_029237695.1). Lineage (NCBI taxonomy): Eukaryota > Metazoa > Mollusca > Bivalvia > Lucinida > Thyasiridae > Conchocele > Conchocele bisecta. The sequence goes on along the minus strand of CM055280.1, from coordinate 46,268,170 downwards.
CTGAAACATACGGTACATGTAGTGAATAAAACACAGTTCGGTAATCACACAAAATACAAGTCAGAAATACAAACATGAATCTGAACACTTACAGCAGTGAATAAACAGGTTGGTAATCATCACAAACTAGACATTATGTTTGTAAAACATGGATATGAACACTTTACAGCAGTGAATAAACAGGTTGGTAATCATCACAAACTAGACATTATGTTTGTAAACATAGATATGAACACTTACAGCAGTGAATAAACAGGTTGGTAATCATCACAAACTAGACATTATGTTTGTAAAACATGGATATGAACACTTACAGCAGTGAATAAACAGGTTGGTAATCATCACAAACTAGACATTATGTTTGTAAAACATGGATATGAACACTTACAGCAGTGAATAAACAGGTTGGTAATCACACAAACTAGACATTATGTTTGTAAAACATGGATATGAACACTTACAGCAGTGAATAAACAGGTTGGTAATCATCACAAACTAGACATTATGTTTGTAAAACATGGATATGCCCCCGTGGCATACTGTACTGTAACAAGGTCGTGTTAAAGGTACATGCCCACTCAGTAGGCACAAAATGTTCTTTATAGGAATTAAATACGTGTACAATTGTGTCACTATTCCACCAGTTCTAAACATTACGAGTGCCCGCTATACAGATATAATCATTTACTAATATTTATTTTAATGATAGTGACGCCCGGTGGTATCAGGTTATTTTCATATGCAAATTAGTTTTATATTTTTTTATTATTTTAAGTATGATCATTGCACATCAAAAAATAAATACAGAAGATAAATAGTTTTAAGGAAACACGGTTATTACGTCTGACATAAAATGTATAATAATGCCAATCAATACATGGGGTAATGGTGAATGAATGTTTATTTTGCCAGAAAATGTCTCAGATGAAGTCTCTGATATAAAAAACATTTTGTGCCTACTGAGTGGGCATGTACCTTTAATGGTGGCGCGAGTGTGTGACAAATGTTCAGGTGATTCGAGTGTCCAAGATATGAAACAATCCTTGATATATTCAATAAACAACATGAAAAAAACTCTAACCTGTGTAATTAATGAACCAAACAGCCACATATCGAAGACCTAAACTCACCATCAATGATGACATTAGATGTAGTTGTGGCACCGCCCACTTTGCACACATATTCCCCTTTGTCATCGACGTCCACATTAGCGATGTGGAGTGTGTGTTTCATGTCCATGGACTTAGGTGTGATCCTCTCGCTGGCGTTAACCGGTGAACCGCCCTTCGTCCATTCTGCGGTTAGGTCGGGTTTGGAGGCTGTACATTCCAGTGTGATATCTTTACCCTCGGCGATGTGAGTATCGTCCAGAGGCACCGTGAATTTCACAGGTTCCGCTACAAGTCAATGTGAAATGTTATCACTAACACAAACTAAAGTATCCAGTTATTAGATGACTTTGTTATTATGGGTTCCACTACAAGTGAAAATGAATGGTGTTGCAAAAATTATGCACAAAAAAACAACAACATTTATTGCAAGTTTATTTGTGACTTGTGACTGGAGAATGGGATTATTGCATTTATGGCGAGTCTAGCTTCGAATCTGCCAGCAAACTCGTCCAGCCGGATAAGTATTTACACTGAATGTTAGAAGTATGGGGGATGTTTCAATTACTCAATCAAGACCAGTGCAGACCCAGATCAGACTGTGCATATGCGCAGTCTGATCTGGGTCAACACTGGTTGCAATGGTCATATGCTGCCTCATTTCTCCAGTCACATTCACATTAGATAAAGTGAAATTGTATAAAATGCTGTATTCTTTCACTTCATCTAGGATGTATCTCTAGAGTAGATCGCTCCTCAAATCAATTTACTTGCTGCAGCATCATTCAATTCTGTGATTGGCTTTTCATTTTACATAGTTTTTGATGGACTGTCCAATATTACATGGCCACTCCCAATATATTTTATTGGTTGAGCAATTTTAAACAACTCCCCTCTGTTTATGATTGGCCAAAAACAATTACCGTACTCCTGTACAAAATACCACAAGACAACAACCTATTTGGTGGATTGGCTATGACATACAATGGGACCCAAGCAATCTAGATCTACACATGCTACATTGGATAAAGACTATATGGGAGGTGTAGATCAATATGAATGTAAACCGGAATGTAAGAAAACATGCATTGTAATGTTGGTAAATTTATGTGTGTGTATTGATGTACATCACAAGTGACAAATGTACTGGTCATATTCGCTCTCCAATTTGCTGATTTCAAATATATGAATAGTTGAATGTTTTGTCAATTGCTTGGATGTGGAGGGTATTTTGTGCCATGTTGAAGACTACATGCACCACGGTACCTATACCATAGTTTTTTTTATTAAAATACATCTGTAAAGATTTTCTTTTTGCTGGCTCTCTGGTCTCCTCGAGAGTGAAAAACCAAAACATTGGCATCTACGAAGGAGTGGAAGCATATCAGCATGCATATTCTGCCAGCTTTATCAGCATATACACTGTTTGTCATACACAGCTACCATTCTGCTGGCTAGATATCGTAATTTGTAGGTTTTCATAGTGCTTATGTAGAGTGACTACGATGTACTACAGCATGCAACATGCATAGTGTCAAACACCAACCTTCAACGTGTATTGGTTTGGGGTTGCCATTCCACAAAAGCTTACAAATTGGTTGATATTTCTTTCTATAACAGGCAATGATAATAATGCCAAACATGCATCAATGCATGGTCTTTATGGTCTCTAATAATAATTTGATATTACAGATTAAGCCAAACATTTGGGGAAGGAACTCTCAACTATTTTGAAGAAAACAATCTTGCAAACTGCATGCTAAATTGGGAATTTGCTATCTCAAATTTTACATCACAATATTATTTTTTTACTGTTCCATGGGGATTTTTTTCCTGTTTGTGAAGACAACACAGCCTCTAAACTCGGGGAAGGGGTCAAAATTCAGCCCCTGAAGACATGGTAGCACAATCCTGGATTCTTTTTCAAATAATCAGAAATGGTAAAAAAACTGAAGTATGAAGATGGTTCCAATGCTCGTGGACTGAATGGCAACTGCAGGCAAACACATTTTCCGGCTGGTGTCCGCCACCAAAATGCACACCTTTCACTTTGAGCTTTGCCGTGGTGCTCTGGTTGTCAATGGTAACCTTGTACTGTGCCGTGTCCTGAACTGACAGCTTGTTCAGGGTTAACCAATGCAGCGTTTTGTCATGTCTGATGTCATAGCCATCGTACGTAGCGATTGGCTCATCATTTTTAAACCAGACAGCCTTCAGATTGGGTTTGTTGACCTCGCATTCGAGCGTTGCCGTGGCCTTTTCTACGGTTTCTATGTCATGCAGGGGGACCACAAACTCGACGGGGATCTCTACAAAGACAGACAGGACGTGGTCCATAGTCCGTAACGGTGTCAACATCTTGGACAATGCATGACCAACCACGAGACCTTCTCCTCCAGCAGACAGAAGCATTGATCAGAAGTTGTAGTAATTTTATCAGGTTTTTTTAAAACAATCGTACAGGAATGTACCTCAAAGAATATCTCTGTGTGTACATAATTTCAATGGGTGTCAATGCACTTTATCTTTGCTAATAAAATGCATTCATGGTTGTAAAGTACACAAAAACAGGTATTTGACTGCTAATAAAGATGAATTACAGCGGCTTCTCTCTAAAGACACACTGGAGATATCCCAGGATGTCCGGAGAAGAGTTTTGTTACTCTGCATATCATAAAACGTACATACCGATTGTAAAACATTGGTACGACTCTCTGGAACACTGGTCCATACAAATGATTTTTTGTTTTTGTTTGTTGGGGTTTAACGGCCTATCAACAGCGAAGGTCATTTAAGGCCGGGCCATACAAATGAATCAACAGGAGGCATACACATGTGCTGGTGGATCTGGGTGTACAACAGGTCTTATAGTTGCCCATGCATACAATATTTACAGTCATGATGGACAGTTTGGTAAAAATAACTGGAAGATTGGTTCATAAATACTTAAGTGAAATCTCATCTGATTAATACAAAACTATATGGTTTCATTGGCTGTTAACTCTTAGACTGCTATCTTATTTTTTTTGTCGTCTGCCGTTTATTTTCTATTTTCCATTTTTATCATCAAAAACATGCTTTGACAGCACTTTAGAATAATTTATAACATGCTTTGACAGCACTTCAGAATCATTTCCATTGGAAATGATTCTGAAGTGCTGTCAAACCATGTTTTTATTGAGAAATAAGGCAAGATATAAAAGCAACAGCAGACGACAATTGTTGCGAGTAGCGGTCTAAGGGTTAATACCAAACCACAGGAATGTTCCTTATACATGGCCCCTGATGAAGCTTACATAAAGCAAAATGCTGTAATGTGTTGGGCAATGTTACTTCATCCTTAGACATATCATACAGTTTACATATTGACCAAACTGTCACATCCAATATTTCAGAATGGGCATGCAATAATGGACAGACAGAGGACGCATGATGCAGTGACACGACTGTACATACATGTAAACAACATCAGGCCTTGACAAATTCTTCATTTTCCACTCGTCCAGATTGGATTTAAACTCATACATTCCTATATGTTTTAATGTTTATAACGCACTGTCTCTTCAATTTACCACTCGGAATTCACTCGCCAATATGAACTGATGATTTGATTTGTCGAGGCCTGAACATAACAGTATTACAAAAACATACAGGACATAGTTATGTCCGAGAAAAGTGTTTTTATCAAAAATGTTTAAAAATATAAATATCAAAATGTGGATTGGGGTCATATATCAAGGTAATATACAGACAGGAATGTACCTGTATGTGGGGAGCACCATACAATCAGCACTAAAATTACAATACAAACTATCAGGACTGAAATTCAGTATCCTGATCTGGTGCCAGGCACTCTTACTACACTGGATCACATGGTCCCAGATGTGAATGCCAGTAATTCACTGATAAGATACAAATCCTTAATGATGGATTGATCACAAAGATACACATACGGTATCCCATAATCATCCAAATCAAAAGGTTGAGAAATTTACAGATGAAATACAAAATTATTCACAGGAATAGTTTCAATTTTTAAAGTAATTTTGGCAATAAATTATTAAATAAATTAAGACATAATTATGTCATGTGTAGGTTCACAAACATGTAATCATCACATAACATGTGATTGGTGGTTTGAACACGTCAACTTGGGACCGTTTAACTAAATTTTGTACGACTAAAATGTTCGAAAGTGCAAAATTATGATAGTCTGTAAATTTCACATTAACAATTATTGAATTTACATTATGCTCAATAAATGTAAATCCATCAAATTGAAATTTCCAGACGATCCTAAATTTGCATTTACAAACATTTTAGTCATACAAAGTTTAATGAAACGCACCCCAGGTTTCACAATTTAACATGGGACACACGTGTGTGTATACATGGTCTAAAACACAAATTCATGCTATTTTCCCCAATATAAAGGGTCACTGAAATCAATCTATTCTATTTATAGAACCACACATGGCCGGTCATGCAATACATAGTATATGGATTCAGGACAGGATATAATGTCTTGTAGGTGTGAAACATGACTGAATGTACTAGCAGTTATCATTCAATCATTTGCTATAGACTATGTTGGGAACAGAATGGTCAGGAATATCGTCTGTTTTGCAGAAACTTACCCACTTTTTACAGTTATATAAACATTGCAAAAACCATAGTTTTGTCACCACTATTATTTTATAGTAAAAGTTAAGAATAATTAAGCCAATTTTTTATTTCGTGAAATTTGGTCAAATATTTATTTGATTACCAACACACAATTTCCCCAAGTAAAATCCCCATAGAAACTTGTGAAGGCAAGTGAAGATGTCTATGGGAATATAGCATGGGAAAATGTCAAAACATATGTTTCAAATTTCGAAAATAGTGTTTCAATTTTCAAAATTTAACTTTTGTTTTCTTAGTTTGATGTAAATATTCATTTTTTTTTTTACTCTACATGCAGCTCCTCCAGCTCCTGTTTGCCCCATGATAATTCCAGCACAAAAATATTTACACAATTCCCTAACATTTGATTGGCCCGTAGCAAGTCTCTGTCCAAAATGTATATCCCAGTAAACTCCCACGCCAAACTACTTTCCGTAACCGTGAGGCGCAGTTAAAATAATTATTAAGAAAACGGAAAATAAACACATTTTCTTGATGAATTTATTTAAAATGCTGGAATTATAAGGAATGAATGGCCTTTTTGTGGACTTTATCGGGGATATAAACTTGGAAAAGTCGCGGGAATACTGGACGAGGCCTTCCGGCCTTCGTCCAGTATTCCCGCGACTTTTCCAAGTTTATACCCCGATAAATTCCACAAAAAGGCCATTCATTCCTATATTAAATGCCCATAGAGAAGTAAGTTTTTTGTAATAAAATCAATATTTGACCAAATTTCACAAAATAAAAAGAAGGCCCATTCTTAAATTTTGCTAAAATTTAATATTATAAAAAAAATATATTGTTTTTGCATTGTGGGTATAGCTGTAAAATTTGGGAAGGTTTCGTGAAACAGAGAGTAGGGACATTTACATGCATGGTCAACAGATTTAGGGACAGAAACTGCTCCCAGAATCTTCAAGGAACAAGAATACCGAGCCTTCATGCCTAAACTGGGATTCGTAACAAGCAAATTACCCATGAACATGTGCATAATATTGATCCCTTAATGTTACCATGGCAACCAGCACCTACCTTCGACCATCACCATAGCGCTGGATTTGGAATCATCAAAGGTTATAGTATATTTTCCTTCATCGTGAAGTTTAGCATCTTGGATGACCAGTTTATGTGTGTTGAACTTGGAGATGGTCTTGACCCTGTCGCCGGGGGTGACAACTTCGTCGTCGAGGTACCAGACAGGTTTCTGGTTGGGTTTGTTGACCTCGCAAGTCAGAGTTATCTCCTCGCGCTCCTTGATCTCCAGATCCTTCAGAGGCTTGGCGAACTTCACAGGCTCTTCTGTAATGGTTGCCATAGAAACGTGAAACATAACCGACTGAGCTACCTGGGTAGGAATGCACACCTTCTGCCCATCGTGATGTACATACACACCGTGACACATACTTTATTGATTGATTGGGGTTTTAACTCCATTCCACAGCATGGTCATATACAGAAATATGCATAAGATCTGGGGACGGTTTCACTAAACTTTGTATGACTAAAATGTTTATAAGTGCAAATTTGGGATCGTCTGGAAATTTCAATTGATGGATTTACATTTATTGAGCATAGGCTGCATATGCAGCATATGCTCACTAAATGTAAATCCAATAATTGTTTACAAGAAAACATTGTTAATGTAAAATTTACAGACTATCATAATTTTGCACTTACAAACATTTTAGTCGTACGAATTGTGAATTGTTGCAAGGTGAATTGTTGCAAAATATTAACAACAGAGAAAGCAGAAAAATAGTTTACACTCCATATTACAGTAAAGAAAACACATATCCCATTGCCAATGGTTTTACCTTTAACAGTGAAGTTAGCTGTAGTTGTGACATCTCCACACACACAGGCGTACTCTCCCTTGTCCTCGATAGTCGCCGACTGGAACACGAGTTGGTGGACCGTGTCCTTCTTGACGACCTTCACCTTGCTCGACTGTCGCACTGGCTTACCGTCCTTTGTCCACTTGACTGTTTTATTGGGCTTGTTGAGCTCACACTCCAGTATGGCTTTGTCCTTGATGATTGCTGTGACGTCCACAAGTTCTCGGGAGAATTCTAATGGGATTTCTGAATAAAATGTGCAACATGGAGTATTAAATGAATGCAAACTTAAAGGGTCATTTAGCCAAGGTGAATCAATTCAATATATATTTAAAGTCTTCGAGTATAATCCCCGAAAATAGTCTTTAATCATATGTACAGATGTACCATAATCTGCGTTCCAAATTACCTATGGCAGAAAGTGAAGTTCCTAGGTTGATTAAAATGTATTTGTTTTTAATAAAAAATTAGTTATGTTAATTTGATTTAATTATGGCATCTTTAAAAAAAACTAATTTTCACACCTGTCTGCGTCATCATGGCCACAATCCTATTTACTGCAATTTAAGAAAAAAACACCAAAGAAATCTCACCTTCAACAATGAATTTAGCCTCGGTGCTGACGTCGCCGCAGACACACTTATACTTGGCTGCATCCTCGAGTGTGACATCGTTCATCACGAGTTTGTGTGTGAACTGGTCAACAGTGAACTGGACACGGTCATCAGGCTTTATCTCCTTGTTGTTCTTCAGCCACTTCACCGTGGCATCCGGCCTGCTCAACTCACACTCCAGGGTTACTGTGTCCTTCTCCTTGGCTGTCACATCTTCTAGTGGTTTGCTGAACTGTGTTTCCTTTTCTGCTAAACAGATTCAACAAAGTATATAAATGACAGCGTCTTTTTCCGCAGCCGTAACATTTTCAATAGGTTTGTTGAAGTTGAAGTATGATTTTTTTCTGTATAGAGAGACAAATAAATAAATGGTAGTCCTTAACTGTGATGTCTGTGATTTATTGAATTGTACTTCTTTTTCTGTCAAAGAGACACAATGGTGACATAGTAAAGATAGAATAATGGCAAGCATTGTCAGCCATTGACTGCTAGCAATTATTGTAAAGAAGAAACATTGAACAGAATGGTTCCTATACAGTACCTGCGATTTTAACAAAAGCGGTACTCTCAAACTTTTCTGGTAACATACCAGAATTATTCCTATACAGTACCTCTAATTTTCACAGAAGCGGTACTCTCCGACTTGTCTGGTAACAAGACTGTGTATTCGCCCTCATCTTCTGGAATCGCGTCAAGGATGCGCAGCACCTGTCTGTATCGTTCACACAGGATCTTGATCCTCTCGCTCGGCTTCAGGGGCTGCCGGTCCTTGAACCAGGATACGGGGATGTCTGGGCGACTCAGGTCTACGTAGAGCTCGATTTCGTCCCCTTCGGCCCCCGTCATGTCAGATAGCTGGTGGGTGAATTCCGCTGCTGGCTCTGTTAATGAATGAAGTATGAAATTGTACATTTACTTGAAGACAATTTGGCAGAAAAAAAATACCACCACTTTTTCAGTGTTAATATTTAAATACCGTAAAGATTCTAATAGACGCTCGGGCGTCTATTAGAATCACCACTGGCTCCGAAGTCCAGGGTGAGCGTTTAATAGAGGCAAGTGTTATTCAGCAAAGGGAAAATGATAAAAAAAATATACGATGTTCTGCTATCTGAACAAAAACATAACTAAGGGACGTTACTCTCAAACGCCAGACTTGATTGTACTGTCTGTCAGTTTATAAACATTTGGCCCAAGACGTTTCGGCCCACTCTGGTCATTATGGTACAGTCGGTAGAAATGTTAAATTTAATGGTAATGTATATCAAGACAGCGTCAATCATTAATGCTGATCAGATTTACACCTGCGGACGTTTCGTCAGCGTTTCGGATCTGTCGGGTTTGAGATGCTTTGAAAATGGTACATGTAATAATTTAATAACACAATACAATAAAGGTGTATTCGGCCTCGAAATGTGTATTCGGCCTTGAACATTTTTACCAACACAATAAAATACACAATAAAATCGCCATACCTTCGACATGGAGCATGATCGTGGATTCAGCATTGAGCACCATACAGGTGTATTCAGCCTCATTATAGTTTACCAACACAATAAAATAGCCATACCTTCCACATAGAGCATGGTTGTGGATTCAGCATTGAGCACCATACAGGTGTATTCAGTCTCATTATAGTTTACCAACACAATAAAATACACAGTAAAATAGCCATACCTTCCACATAGAGCATGATCGTGGATTCAGCATTGAGCACCATACAGGTGTCTTCAGCCTCATTATAGTTTACCAACACAATAAAATACACAGTAAAATAGCCATACCTTCCACATAGAGCATGGTTGTGGATTCAGCATTGCCCACCATACAGGTGTATTTAGTCTCATTATAGTTTACCAACACAATAAAATACACAGTAAAATAGCCATACCTTCGACATAGAGCATGATCGTGGATTCAGCATTGAGCACCATACAGGTGTATTCAGCCTCATTATAGTTTACCAACACAATAAAATACACAGTAAAATAGCCATACCTTCCACATAGAGCATGGTTGTGGATTCAGCATTGCCCACCATACAGGTGTATTCAGCCTCGTTATCCAGGGAGGCGCGACGGATCTTCAGCACGTGTGTGTTACCCTCCACGGAGATCTCCACACCGTCGCCGGGGGTGATCTGTTCCCCATCACGGAGCCACATCGCCGGCACGTTCGATTTGTTCACTTCACAGACCAAGGTCATTGTGTCGCCCTCGACACATTCCAGTCGCTTGTCAAGGGGCTTGGTAAATCCGATTGGCTTCTCTGTAAAGGTTAATGATATATTATTTTTAATTAAACGTAATTCATTGTAATAAACCACGAGGGCCCATGAAGTTATACAATTATTTAGTCATTCAGCACAGAACATGCTCAACTTGGCTGACTTAGACACGTCTGAACTGAGCATGAAATCTATTTATCATAATAACCTTAAATATTCAGACATAATTTGTTAGGGGTACAAATACATTGTGATTAAACCAGTACAGCCATACTAACCCTAAATATTGACATGCTCACTGTTGTGGGGAAACCATGTATTATTATTATGTGTTTCCCCAAACAAATGGTGTCCGAATATTTAGGGTTATTAACGGTAGTAGTACATGTTCAAACTGTTTGGGTTATTGTCAGCAAATATGTACATTTTGATATTTGTGACAAGCAATGCCCCAGGCGCAGCCTGATCAGGGCCTATGTTGTTAGCCATTCCGTCACTGAAGAAGACTTAATGGCAGTAACAGAAATTATTACCCAACCCTGTATATAAGCTGATATTCCATAGTTTTGACTAAATCCCTGGGTTTTGATGTGCCTGGGCAATAGTTCCGAATGCCCGGTCAATACATGTAGTTCCACGTGCCCGGTCAATAGTGCCATGTGCCTGATCAATAGTTCCACGTGCCCGGTCAATAGTTCCACGTGCCCAATCAATAGTCAAAATGATTACCCAACTCCCTATGTAAGTTGATCACTATTTCCCTGGACTTCACGTGTCTACAAAGAGTGGAGCCTTGCTGTCAAATTTAATTTTTTCGTCTGCTGTATTTATCATGAAAAACATGCTTTGACAATACTTTAGAATCATTTCTGTTGGAAATGATTCTTAAGTGCAGTCGAACCATGTTTTTATTGAGAGAAAAAATACAACATGTATAACAACAGCAGACGACAAGTTTTGTTTCGCATATTCTAAGGGTTAACAGAAAAGGAAGCACAAAATATATAACAAAAGCAACAGCATACCTTCTACAAAGAGTGGAGCCTTGCTGTCCTTATCCTTGATAAGTATCTGGTACTCGGCCCGGTCATCAATGGTCACATTCTTTACAGTCAGGCTGTGTTTCCGGCCAGATTTCTTGATCACGTACTTGTCTGATGGCTCGAGTTTCTGACCGTCCTTGAGCCACTTGGCCGGAGCCTTGGCATCGGACGCCTCGCAGGTGAAGGTCACGTCTTGACCTTCCTCGCAGGTCTCCTCTTGTAGGGGGATCACAAACTGCGCCGGGGGTTCTGTGAAGGGGTATGCGACCACGATGATTATAATAAAAAGGTTTTGCAGTTATGTCCCAGCCTTTTGTAGGCAAATCAAAAACTGGGCTTGGGGTCTGTATTTAGTGACATAGTTACTTGAACATCAAGTTCATTCTGTGGATGCCTTTATGTGATGAAATTTTAGTAGGAAGATAGGAAGATGCTGTTTATTTTTACTTGACCTTTACTTACTAAGAGAACATAAATCGGTAGAATGAACATTCAAACACTTCCAAATGTAACTGTCAAAATATATCTGAAAATGAATAACGGTAGCTATTTTCAAGATCTGGTGTGCAATTTCGCATTTCCAGAAATAAAATTGAAGATGAGCATCCATTGTTAGTGTGCTATGATGATAAATGTTTGTTTGTTTATTAATGTTTAACGGCCTATCAAAAGCGAAGGTCATGTAAGGCCGGGCAAACAGGTTCGATCCCGTTTTAACGTGCTGCATTGGGAGGAAAATCCCAAAATCAGAACGGAATATTTACATCGAGAAAAAATATCTTCAGCCCTGAAATTAGAATAACTTGACCTGGTGCCAGGTGCATACCACACCAAAGTCACTTGGCCCCTTCCCCTAAATCGGATTACGAATAATCGTAATACTCACATCAGGGGTATAACCAGATTCAACTGTCACATACAAAATGCCAAAGACGATTGTGAGGGCCAAACCAGGTCTCCAGTCGGAATTTCGGTAAGGATGAATCCTGATCGTTAAATTACCAATCGCATGCTCCCACCTGCCACCCACTATGATGATAAAATAGTTGATCCAAACTTTTTTCTGATGTGGTATCCAAATTTTTTTTTTTTATTTCCTTCACTATCTTCACTCAATTTTAATGCAAACACAAAATATTGTTTTTTTCAGGGCTAACGCAGGATCTGGGGGCCATTTCACTAAACTTTGTACGAATAAAATGTTCTTAAGTGCAAATTTAGGATCGTCTGGAAATTTAAATTGATGGATTTACATTTATTGAGCATAGGCTGCATATGCAGCCTATGCTCAATAAATGTAAATCCAATAATTGTTTACAAGAAATCATTGTTAATGTGAAATTTACAGCCTATCAAATTTAGCACTTACGAACATTTTAGTTATATAGTGAAGTGCATGTACATGTATAGTGAAACGGTCCCCAGATAAACAAAGGTTTTATCACATTGCCCAAGCACGTACATGTATTTGTGCTGGAAGTAAAAGCAGCTTTATCCCGTCAACACAGTGCGTATGTGCCGTGAAACACAGTGCCGTGAAACATTTTTGATATCCAGTCAATACTATTTTTGCATTTTACAGCCATTTGTAGGTGTTGACGGGATAAATATAATAGTAGGTTAGTGCCGTGAATGGGACAAAAATATCTGGCGCGGCACGGAAACGGGATGTGCTCGGCAGAGCCTCGCCCATCACATTTCCTGAGCCTTGCCAGATATTTTTTCCCATTCACGGCACTAACCTACTATTCTCTATATATTAGCACAAAGGTAAATAACCAAAGACACATTCATATAGGGACTTTGAGCTTTTCCAAAACTAAAACATCATCTGCATGTAAGTTGGTTTGAATAAAAAATAAGATTACATGAAATGCCTGAAAATGGTCACCATCATAATTATATATTGCTCAAGTGACAAAGCAAATATATGGAAACAAGTACATGTATACAACAAGCAAGGATTTACTCAAATGTTTAACTGAAAACTATTTAAAACATGCAACATACAAACATGGGAATAAGATAAAATACAAATGAAACTAATAAATCAAAGCAATGCCTTTGAAGCAGAAATTAATGCCCGACAAAGATGCAGAATAACTGACGATGTTATCAAGACAGGGATTGTCTTCATGCAATATTAAGGAAGATTGGAAAGCAGGCAGATTCGAGTGTTATAGCATTGTCTCTGGATAAACAAATATTAGTATGCATAGGATGCTTTGCAATCATAAACAGACAGCATCATTTTATTTAAATTTCAGTTAAACACACCGATGTCTACAGTGTAGTATTGGGCATAATGCAAGGCTTTACAACATGTCACCAGTTCCAGGGTTGACAACATAAGCTGGGGGCCATTTCACTAAACTTCTTACGACTAAAATGTTTGTAAGTGCAAATTTAGGATAGTCTGGAAATTTCAATTGATGGATTTACATTTATGTAAATCCAATAATTGTTTACAAGAAAACATTGTTAATGTGAAATTTATAGACTATCATAATTTTGCACGTGCAAATATTTTAGTCGTACGAGTTTAGTAAAATGGCCCACAGTTCCTTGTTGTACACTAGTGGAATGAACGAATACCAACCTAGCTGTGTGGTCTGTGAGAAGCTGCGTTGACTACCGATGACAACAACATAGTCCCCGTAGTCCTCCCGGCAGAGGTTGTGTACGGTCATAATGTGGTGGTGGCCGAACTTCCGCAGCTCGTACTTACTACTCGCAGTTATCTCCTCCTTGTCCTTATACCAGGTTACGTCGATGCGATTTTTAGACGTGATGCAAGTGAAAGTTGCTAACGACTCGGTGCCGATTTTCTGACGACTTAGATTCAAGGACAAGTTAATGGGAAGTTCTGCAAGCAGAGGATTATGGGTAGGCATTGGTGTGTTACTGATGCATTCTGGGTACACACAGTTATGGGCTATGTGCTCTGGTGTATTTGTGACTTGTTGCTAGGCAACACTGCGGTGAATGATGGATATACAGAAATATGTCCTACATGTTGTAATGTTTGGTAACTGTGCTATGTGTGTACAATATGACATCACTACATGTATTTGTAACTATATATATAGTATTGCTAGGCAACAGTGATGATTACATTTTGTGGTGTGGTATGGTTGCCTATGTGTATGGCGACTGATGAAGAATGCTATAAGCGTATCATAATGATAGTATGCCTGTATGTATGTATGCCTTCGTTGCATCCACGAACATGGACGATTGGGAATAATGTTTTGTATTCAAGTTGACCTATTTTATGTTGTAGATAAATATAACTGACTTTCATTAATGGTTGCAAAACATATCTTTCAACATAAATTCAGAACATAATGAACATTTCGGTAATAAAGCAATACAAGAATTAGCACAATTATGTGAACTGCGTATACTGTCTACAGAAGCACAATTATGTGAACTGCGTATACTGTGTACAGAAGCACAATTATGTGAACTGCGTATACTGTCTACAGAAGCACAATTATGTGAACTGCGTATACTGTGTACAGAAGCACAATTATGTGAACTGCGTATACTGTCTACAGAAGCACAATTATGTGAACTGCGTATACTGTCTACAGAAGCACAATTATGTGAACTGCGTATACTGTCTACAGAGGCATGTTCTGGTTATAATATATCTACTGACTAGATTCTAATAATAGTATTGGATTACAGTCTGATATGAGAAACACATTTTTTTCACTTAATTTTTATATGAATTTTCTCACTTAATTTTTATATATGACAGACATCCACAAATGTATATATTTTATTAAGATTTTCTTTATTTTCAAAACTACATTGAATCATAATTCACTGGTGTTGAAATCCATTTTATTCTATGGATAATACATCTATGGAAAAAAACAAACTAAAGCTGACAAATATATATATTTTTATAAACATATAACAAAATTTCAATTTGAGACAATTTCTTAAATAGTTGTACCTATTATCTACGGTATGCCTCCACTTTTTACTGTGTTAGTACTATAGTATACTACCGAGGGTTATGTTTGATACAAGGTGCATGATCACGTGGTTATGACAACAACAACAGTGGCTGAAAGTGTTGAAATCTTGCCCACTCCAAAGTAATTATTATTTGATATTTTCCTTAATATGAAACGGATTTTGATGCAATATGGCGCAGCAAACGCGTCTTCATGAACTGCATTTGGTTGTCCAGGGAGTTCGGTACAGACTTATGTCGTTTTTGCTAAGAATCGATTTCCGTGTCAACTGACACGGAAATCGATTCTTCGCAAAAACGACAGAAGTCTTAACAAGACGCGTTTGGTGCGCCAAATTTCATCAAAATACGTTACGTAATAAGGACAATATAAAAGAATACATACTTTGAATCGGATGGATTCTGGAAGTTTCAGTACCTGTTGTTGTTAGTACCACGTGATCATACACCTTGTAATATATACCGGGGCAAAATATTTACATGCATTATTTCCCATAAAGCATTCAACTTAACATATATAAATAATGTATATGGAATATTTACATGCATTTCATGCCTGTCTGTACAAGGTTTGATTTAACTCATGAAATAAATAAATTAAATAAATCATGTCCAAAAGTGTATATGTGCAAGTGAGGGTGCAAAGTGCAGGAAAAAACACGCCCCACCCAGTCACACACAAATGATAAAAATGGAGCACATTGATATGTGTCTCTACAGACCTTCTAAAAATAGCATTGCAGAGGAAGTCTTTTCACTTCCACTAATTTTGATTGTGTACACAGCCTCATCGTTAATTTGTAAGTCATGGATTTTGAGCCGGTGCAGATTCCCTGAGACCACTATCGTGTATTTGGCATCATCCGTTATCGGATAATTGTCCTTGTACCATGTGACCTTGGCATTGTCACATGACAACTGACACGAGTAGGTGACAGACTGGTTATCATGCACCTCAGTCTGCTGTAGCGGGGTTACGATCCGGACTGGTCGCCCATCTGTAAAGCAAGCACAGGGGAAGGACACGGAATGAGAACATGCACCAGTCAAGCCAATAATATTGACAATGTCTTCTGCCATGCTCCTCTATTTACAATATAAATTCTCTACATCTTAACCCTTAGACCGCTAGTCACAACAATTGTCGTCTGCTGTTGCTTTTATATCTTGCCTTATTTCTCAATGAAAACATGGTTTGACAGCAGTTCAGAATCATTTCCAATGGAACTGATTCTCAAGTGCTGTCAAAGCATGTTGTAAATTATTCTAAAGTGTTCTCAAAGCATGATTTTGATGATAAAAATGCTAAATATAAAATAAACAGCAGACAACAACAAAATTAAGATAGCGGTCTAAGGGTTAAGAAAACAACAGCCCTCTTCATTATTATAACATAATCATACCAGTAAGTATTTCTTTTGTTGATTTTATTTATTGGTGTTTAATGGCCTATCAATAGCGAAGGTCATTTAAGGCTGGGCTAACTGTTTGATCCTGCATCTAACCTGCTGTATTGGGGGAGAACTTGCAAAATCAGAACAGAATATTTACATCGAAAAAAATAAATATTTCAGCCCTGAAATTAGAATAACCTGACCTGGTGACAGGTCATTTCTTTCGTATTTTATTCTTAACAAAAATATGCTTTGCCAGTGCTTGGGAATTCATGTCTACAAGTATTGAAGTTAAGAAAAACAAAATAATGAATACAGGAAACAACATATGCTGCATATTGTTCTTTTTGATTCTCCAAATAGTTTAAAACAAAAACATGTTGTAATATTAAATTTCTCAGAGAATAGATTGGCAGGAACAGGACAGATGACACTGGCAATATACATGCAATATCACACGTATACCACCATACACATGCATAAAGGCGTGGGATTTCTGCTTAAATATACAATCACCTATAAATCTGCCTCTGAGGAATTAACCCTTTCAACATCACAGGCCTGTATAGTGGTATTGGCAAACAGTGTAGATCCAGATGAGCCGGCTCGTGACGAGCCGTCTCATCAGGATCTGCACTTTTTGCAAGTAATTTTCGTATTTTTGAGAATATAATCACCACCGTTTCTGGTCTGAAAATCATTTTGTGATACTTGGATTGGTGGAATAATTAACATATCATAATCTATGCCAGTTATTTAGAGGTGAAAGGGTTTAGCCATTGATCAGCAGTAAAGCACTGTTTTTAGACATTTACAGATTTGTTTCAATTGTGATTTGTAAAGTGGCAAAATATGTCTAGTAAATTTGGTGCAGTGCATTTATATATGGCAAATAATGATGTCCTCAGTAAAGTTAGAAAATGATTGGAAAATCCCCAGAGGTAGATGTATAAAACAAGTATTTTGCGGAATCAAATGTCTTGCCTTGTTCCGCCTTGACCTTGACCCTGGGACCTTGAACCTGGGGCCCCGAGAATAGTCCTATATTCATCTACATATCATAGTAAAGGTATGTATAAAGTTTGATGACTGTAGCTGATAAGGTGTTGAAGTAATGACCGTAACACGAAAACTTAACATTGAATGATGACGCCGCCGCCGACTCCGGAAAAGCAAAACCTATGTCTCGCTATCCGCTTTCGCGGGCGAGACAATGATGAACAGTGATGATACAAAACAAGAATCTACATGTACCTGTACCACCAACACCACATACTACTGCCAATGTTAATATTAGTAAACACTACAACTAATGAGGTACTATAGTCTGTTTCACGAAAGCTGCCCAAATTTTACGGCCATATAAACAATTCAAAAACAATTTTTTTTTTGATAATATTAAATTAAACGAAAATTTAAGAATGAGTCTTCTTTTTATTTCTTGAAATTCGGTCAAATATTGATTTTATTGCGAAAAATTTATTTGTCTATGGGAATTTAACATGGGGGAAAAAGTGGTAAGGAAATGTGGGAGGAGTCAAAAAATGAAAAAATTTGGAAATTGACTCCGAAACCTAGCTAGATAGCTTGGATATGATCTAACTAAGAAAACAAAAGTTAAATTTTAAAAATCGGTCCAGTATTTCTGAAATTCTAAAAAATTTCCCCATGTTAAATCCCCATAGACATCTTCACTCCGTGAATATGTCTATGGGGATATAACATGGGGTAATTTTGTTTTCGCAATAAAATCAATATTTGACCAAATAGTAGTCTAATATGATAACCCTTTCGATGACAGTCATTTTGTGAACAAATCTTTTTTGCTCATATTTAATTTTTAAGCTAACCAGAATAACTTTAGAAAGAAGTGTATGACCAAATAGATGTTTTAAAACTGCACTTACAAAGTATATATTTTTGGTAGTCATGTTCAGCGTTGTCATGGATTGCTCGACTATATATCTCATATTTCTAAACTCATAGCAAAATATCAAATGACAAAATCTGCTTGCCAAACTAATATGGTCAATATGCAAGATACATGCTTCAAAGAATGTGTTTGTGCTGTAAGAGTATCGAATAAACATATTTTATCAACTTTTGTTGATGTCCTCCAATTACATAATTGAGAGACATAATTACTCCGATGTCCGAATGTACAAAATCCCATGGTGTGTCTCAATTTGAGACACACCATGGGATTTTGTACATTCGGACATTGGAGTAATTTCATGAAATACTTTTACAAAATTTACAATATTTTCCGTAAATTACGTCAAAATTTGCAGAGTACATGCGGAATACAATTCCGCATGTACTCTGAAACTTTTGTCAACTTTTTAATTAATTTATGAAAAATATTGTAAAGTTTGTAAACGTATTTCATGAAATTACGCAGATTTCCGAATGTACAAAATCCCATGGTGTATCTCAATTATGGTAGTAAGTTTACATTGTGACTCCACGGCCATTTGCAATCCATGGCTGATGCAATCCATGCATCTTGGATCTACATCTGAAGCCGTTGGTGACAATAAGATTCCATTCTTTGAAGCAGGTCTCGTGGTGTAGTGTAAACAACAAAGAACCAAAACACATGTGTGCAAATCCCTTTTCTTTTACATTTTATGATGATAACGTTTAATATTAAATTTTGTCCAAGTTAATGTAAGAAATTTACATAAAATTAAAAATAAATACTATGTATAACAAGCTAGTGTTTTTTCTATGTTTCACCCTTGTCTTTGGTATTTTCTTTTGTATTTTGTTTGGATTCAGATCTCTGTATGGTATTGTGGGTGAAATATTGAATAACTGGCATAAAAATAACACGTATTAATAATATAGAGCTTACATTAGTAAATTTACAAATACCGGTACATGTAGTGTTATGGCAATCACATAAATATCTTGGTTAAAATGTAAATACATGTACATTGTATATATAGTCAGTTCTGTTTATTACAATGAATATATATATATATAAATATAGATTATTATATATAGAGAAAGCCTCATCGTTATTTGGTTCCAAAATGAAGATAGATGTACATATAAATTATTATACATAGAGAGATAACATTGTCTTTTTTTCGGTTCCGAAAAAAACAACAGTTTAAACATGAATAATTCCAGCACAAAAATATTTACACAATTCCCTAACATTTGATTGGCCCGTAGCATGTCTCTGTCCAAAATTTATATCCCAGTAAACTCCCATGCCAAACTACTTTCCGTAACCGTGAGGCGCAGTTAAAAAAATAGTTCTTGAGAAAACGGAAAATAAACACATTTTCTTGACGAATTTATTTAAAATGCTGGAATTACAAGGAATGAATGGCCTTTTTGTTGAATTTATCGGGGATATAAACTTGGAAAAGTCGCGGGAATACTGGACGAGGCTTTCCGGCCTTCGTCCAGTATTCCCGTGACTTTTCCAAGTTTATACCCCGATAAATTCCACAAAAAGGCCATTCATTCCTATAATACGGTAATCATATTGGACAGGGAGTTAAAGTGATACTGTCTTGTGTAGCAAGAACGCTTACACAGCTGTTAACCCTTACACTGTTTAATTAAATTTTGTCGTCTGCTCGTTGTGTTTTATTTTCCATTTTTCTTATCAAAGACATGGGTCGACAGCACTTTATAATTAATTCCAATGGAAATGATTCTAAAGTGCTGTCAAACCATGTTTTTATTGAGAATGAAGACACAATTTTAAACAACAGCAGATGACAATTTTTGTTTTCCTCATTCGAAGGGTTAATTATGATTGGTAGATTTATATTAAACTTGGTGGATTTTCTGTAACTATATATGAAGAGAGTGTAATGTATTATGTGGTCAGAGATGTGAACTGTTTTGTGTTAGAGAGTATGTGTGTAATGGGTTTGTGTAAATGTTACGAGATGAGAGCACAAGGCATAATTGCAATATTTACAAATATGCGGCTGTGACTGGAGAAATGGGGCTCATGAGTTTTACGACCAGTGTAGATCCAGATCAGCCTGTGCATCCGCACAGTCTGATCAGGATCTGCACTGTTCGCTATTCCATCAATGAATCAGCTGTCACACTTCCAACATGCAATATAGATTGCCATCAGGCTACAGGAGTGTGATTGTAGATCAGGATCTACACTGGTCACAAACCCCATAAGCCCAATTTTTCCAGTCACAGCCACAAATATGTGGCTGTGACTGGATAAATGGGGCATAAGCTTTTATGACCTATCTAGCACCGGATTTGATAGCCTGATAACGTTCTATTCTGTTTGTTTGCTATTCTGTTTGGTCACAAAGGTGATCAGCTCCATAACTCCAGCAATAGCTACACACGACAACAAAATGTAAGTGATTACTGTCTGTTTCACGAAAGCTGCCCAAATTTTACGGCTATATAAACAATTCAAAAACAAGATTTCTTTTGATAATATTAAATTAAAGGAAAAATTAAGAATGAGCCTTCTTTTTATTTCGGGAAATTTGGTCCAATATTGATTTTATTGCGAAAAAACAATTTCCCCATGTTAAATCCCCATAGACACCTTCACCTTCACGGAGTGTCTATGGGGATTTAACATGGGGAAATTTTTTTGAATTTTAGAAATACTGGACCGATTTTTAAAATTTAACTTTTGTTTTCTTTGTAGTTAGATCATATCCAAGCTATCTAGTCAGGTTTCGGAGTCAATTTACAAATGTTTTCGTTTTTTGACTCCTCCCACACTTCCTTACCACTTTTTCCCCCATGTTAAATTCCCATAGACAAATCAATTTTTCGTAATAAAATCAATATTTGACCGAATTTCACGAAATAAAAAGAAGGCTCATTCTTTAATTTTCCTTTAATTTAATATTATCGAAAATAATATTGTTTTTGAATTGTCTATATGGCCGTAAAATTTGGGCAGCTTTCGTGAAACAGACAGTAAGTCAACAGTAGAAGTCGTGCTAGGCACATATAAAATTAGTACAATGAACATAGTTAAAAACCACAACCTAAATGAAGCCCAGCTGTGTGAAATCTAAAATATCAAATTGTACGAGTTTGCAAAAATATAAATAGAAAACACCATCTAACAAAAATGTCGCCAATTTTTTTTCATAATAACTTAAGATGAAGTCTGCAAGTCCGACAAGATTTATTGTCAACACAGCTGGGTTCATTTATTATGTAGTACGGTCATAGAAAAGAAATGTTAAGCATATACAAATAAACAAAGGAAAAGAAACAAAGCAAGGAATCGAACCAAACTCAAGAGAACAAATGACGACACTAAACAATTATGTAATACAAAGATAGCATATAATGAATCCAGATATTCATCTTTCGCTGATCAAATATTTACTGTCTAATCGACAGTATGAAATCAAATCAAATTAGTATGCAAAAGACAGACATGCAATCGAAAATGCAAACAGAATTACCATACTAGGAAGAGAATGAATGTAATCAAGTAACTTCATAAACCACATCACAGACAATTCTGTAATGAAATACCAAGCCTCACCACTCACTTCAGCTCACTTCAGCTCACTTCAGCATTGCTGAAGTGACTGGTGAGGCTTGGTATTTCATGATCATCATTGTCAGATATATGAATCACCATCTATTTGATTCCTTTCACAATACTGTTTAAACTAATTCTTACCGTCCAGATGTAACTTCGCAGAACTCTTCTTGTCGCCAACGACGACAGAATACTCCGCTACATCAGACTTGTCAGTATCCATGATTATCAACGTGTGCGATGTTCCGTCGTCTTTCAGGTCGTGCTTGTCGCTAGGCTCAATTTTCTTGCCATCCTTGAACCATGTGACGGTAACGTCCGGTTTGTTGACATCGCAGGTGAAGTAGCTGGCCTTGTGTTCTTCCACGCGTTGTTCTGATAGCTCGGCAACAAAGTCAACAGGGACTTCTGTAATAAAAGAATTTGAGAAATATTCTTTACAATTATTGGAGTAAGTGATGAACAGCAATAATTCCAGCACAAATATATTTACACAATTCAACTAACATTTGATTGGCCCGTAGCAAGTCTCTGTCCAAAATTTATATCCCAGTAAACTCCCACGCCGAACTAGTTAAAATAATTCTTAAGAAAACGGAAAAATAAACACATTTTCTTGATGAATTGATTTCAAATGCTGGAATTATAAGGAATGAATTACCTTTTTGTTGAATTTATCGGGGATATAAACTTTGAAAAGTCGCGGGAATACTGGACGAGGCCTTCCGACCTTCGTCCAGTATTCCCGCGGCTTTTCCAAGTTTATACCCCGATAAATTCCACAAAAAGGCCATTCATTCCTATAATAAGTGACTGTCTACAAATGCAACAATTGCTTTTTCCCCAACAAATAAATATTCATTTACAGGTGGAGACATTTTTCACTGTTTCATGGCCAGTTTAGACAGCATTGTCTTGCAAGATATCATCTATCATTATCATAACAAACAGTACACAATGGTGAAATGTCTGTAACTGTGAGAGAGGCCTTCTACATTTTACCCTCAACATTAACCCTTACAATGCTAAATTAAATTGTGGTGTCTGCTGTCTATTTCTTATTTTGCATTGTTCTCATCAAAATCATGGTTTGACAACACTTTACAATAATTTCCATTAACTAGAATACTTTCCAATGGAAATGATTCTAAAGTGCTATCAAACCATGTTTTTATTGAGAAACAAGACAAAATAGAAAACAACTGCAAACGACAATTTTGGTAACCACATTCTAAAGATTTACACAACTATACGAACACAATGGGGACATACCTTCGACTGTGAGAGAAGCCTTTTGTGTTTTACCCTCCACTCGAGCCATAACTTCGCCAGTGTCGGGTAATACAGTGTCCTTCACAATGAGTGTGTGTGTTCGTCCCTTCGCGAGGATTTCAAACTTCTCATCTTCTTCAATCTCAACGTTGTTGATGTACCACTTCACGGTGGCACCATCTTTGTTGACCTCGGCAACAAACTCTGCGGCCTCCTTCTCCTTGACAATCACGTTGGAGAGAGGTCTCACGAAGTCCGGTGATAGTTCTGTAGAAATACAGAAATCGCTTGTAAATCAAGAACAACAAAATCTGTTCATGGAACACTGATGAACACTTTCCACTTTCATAGTCAACATAATTCTAAGTCAAAACGGGGGAGATAATCCATGAACAGGTTGTCAAATAAAAAAAATGTTTCAACCCACCAAAAGAAAGCTATATCCCATCAATCAAACCTTTACCAATAATAATTTAAAAGTTGGTTTATGAGTTACAAGGATAGTGATGGACAGACAGATACACAGACAAACACGATTGACATACCTTTCAGAAAGAGATTTGATGCAGATTTCCACATTAAAAAATGTTGAACGATACTTCATTAACCATGAACCCACACTCTTCAAACGTTTCGGTCAAAAAAGGCCGAAACGTTGGAAGAGCAAGTTCATGGTCAATGAAGTATCAAATATGTACGGTACCTTGCACAAAGAGATTGGATGTAGATTTCTCCTTGCCAATGACTACCGCGACTTGTCCTTCATCAGTCACATCTACGTCCTTCATCACCAGCCTGTGTACATTGCCGTCACGGACAAACTCAATCTTGTCTCCCTCGCGGAGCTCCACATCGTCCAGAAACCAGCGAACCTTGTCCACGGGTAATGTTGTCTCACAGACAAACTCTGCCGTCGACTTCTCCAGGCACGATACGTCCGATAGTGGGCCCTTGAATCTGGCTGATGTCTCTACAATTATACCATTAATTCATATTGGTTATATATGGTATTTCAAATCCATCATTATCACTAACCTACCCCCTCGCTGGTAGCCTTGATAATAAGACACACATGGTAGCCACATATTATCAAAATCGCATGTACGTACGTACGTATGCACATGGACTAACTCTATATCCCCTCTTGAAAATGTGTGTTTTTTGTAGTTTGAATTGCCAATGATCAATGAAATTGTCACCGAGCATGTAACAAATATCTTCACATGCCAATCGGCAAGCTCAGAATTTAAATATTTGGCTGCCCCAATTTTTCCGAGATCGGACTGAGAAATTCCCGAAGACAACAAACCCACCTTTGACCGTGAGATCAGCTGACGTAGTAGTATCACCGAACGTCGCGGAGACTTCACAGTTATCCTCCGGCGACAAGTCAAAGATCGTCAACGTGTGTGTATCTCCATCAGTGGCCATCTTGTATTTGTCAGAGTCAGGTAGAGGCTTGCCGTCAAGCGTCCAAGCGATGTCGGCCTCATCGTCGTTGGTTTTGCAGGTGAAGACAGCATTCGAGTTCTCGATAGCGACCGAGTCTTCCAGTTTGACGTTGAACTCTTTGTGCAGAGCTATAAACAAAACAAATACATGTTTGTTTTTTATTTCACTGAATAGATGACTGATTAATGCACTGATCAACCTACTATGTGCCTGACTAATGAAACAAATAATGGAATTAATAAATAAATATTTTAATGTTCATATAATTATGATGTATATTGATACTGCAAATTAAAAAGAAAAAAATCAAGAATTTAACTTTGAACTTAAAAAAAAAGCAAGCTTGAAATTAATCGGTTTAAATCGATAAAGCATCATGCTTTATTTCAAGCTTGTGTTCCAAACAGTTATACAATTACAGCAAGTGCGAATTTAGGATCGTCTGGAAATTTCAATTGATGGATTAACATGTATTGAGCATAGGCTGCATATGCAGCCTATGCTCAATAAATGTAAATCCAATAATTGTTTACAATAAAACATTGTTAATGTGAAATTTACAGACTATCATAATTTTGCACTTACAAAGATTTTAGTCGTACGAAGTTTAGTGAAACGGCCCCTTGGTTATGTGTCTATACTAGTACATAATTGAACAACATACTATTTTGTTACGCTACAAGTTAGCGATACAAAAGTTTGCTGTGTCAAATTTGTGTTTGTGTCACCGGTGATCTTGTTTTTGATGAGTTTCTTGGTCATTTATCTCAGGTGATAATGTCTGTTCGTGATCACATAGCACACAACTACATGTATGGCTCAGAACGATAAAATGCCTGATTTACAGTGAAACCTCTATAAGCCGGACACCCTGGGGACCTCCCAAGGTATCCAGTTTAGAGAGCTTTCACTGAACTTACCTTCTACAATGAGGTCAGCCTTTGTTGTAATGTTGGCGTATGTACAGGTCACTTCCCCCTGGTTGTCTGGGCGACATTTCGTGATGTTTAGACTGTGTTTCTTGCCGTCAGACTTGACAACGTATTTGGGGCTAGATTCGACTGGTTCCCCCTTCACAGTCCATGTCACATCAACGTTGGGAACCGAGAGTTCACCTTCGAAGAGCGCAGGTTGAATTTCCTTGACCTTGATGTCTTTAAGTGGAACGATCCATTCCCACTGTAGAAAACAAACACGTACAATAATGAACTTTAGTATATTTACACAAAATATTTACTTAGCTATATATGTGGCTGTGACTGGAGATATGGGGCTTATGGAATATGTGACCAGTGTAGCTGCTGATCAAATAGCACACTCATGTCGCCCGATACCGATCTATATTGCTTGTTCGATGCATGGCAGGGGTTTCATTGATGGAATGGCGAACAGTGCAGATCCTGGTCAGACTGTGCGGATGCACAGGCTGATCTGGATCTACACTGGTCGCAAAACCAGTAAGCCCCATTTCTCCAGTCACAGCCACATATAATGACTTTTCCTAATAAGTATCACATACATTTGATGTCGCCTTCTACACACATAGTTTATACTCTAGAATGGTCGAGATCTAAAAACATCAGTGTAATCTGATTAGGGTTTGCATTGTTTGTCATTGAGGTCAGTGTAACACTTGTGAAGCTTCTAACAAACGTCATCGATTATTTTCCAGTTAGGACAGAGATATAGGTAGTTGTTGTAGAGAGGTGGCTGTTGTAGAGAGGTGGCAGAACTACTAGCAGAACAGAAGACAGACTTCACCAGTCAGTCGCAGGTTTGTTATCAAATAAATTATTAATTTCAAAGTATTAACATGTGCAGAAGCTTCACCTTTCACTTGAACCTTGACCCCAGCTTTGACCTTTGTCACTGACCTTGGCCTTGGGTATCTGTAGCTGTGAAGCGTCAACTTCATCCTCCTGGGTGGCCTTGACCTTAGGCACTGTGGGTTTCTGGTCTGCAGCCTCATCAAGGTCGGCTTTCTGGGCCTTCTCTGTCGGCTTCTCGTCGGGTGTCAGGCCCATCTGTAATAAGGAATGGTTACCATGGAGACCAAGGTAGAAAGGTACATGTAGGAAAGGAAAATGAAAGTGTGTATATGAGACATGCCATGTGATTTTGTACCTTCGGAAATCTGTGTAATTTCATTAAATACATTTACAATATTTTTCATAAATAAAGTCAAAAGGTGACAAAATCTTCAGAGTACAATTTTGTACAATTTTGACATCGTTTACAGAAAATATTGTAAATCTTTGTAAATTAAGTATTTCATGAAATTACACAGATGTCCAAAGGTACAAAATCACATGGCGTGTCTCATATGTGGTATATGTGGCTGTGCCTGGAGAAATGGGGCTTATCGGCTTTGCGACAGTGTAGATCCAGATCAGCCTGTGCATCCGCACAGTCTGATCAGGATCTGCACTGTTCGTCATACCATCAATGAGAAACCCGTCAAGCTTCTAACAATAAATATAGTTCATTATCAGGCTCCAGGAGTGTGATATTTGATCAGGAGGGGCATCCGCACTGTCTAATCAGGATCGGCACTGTTTGCCATTCCATCAATGAAACACCTGCCATGCTTCTAACAAGCAGAACCTCTCATTATCAGGCTACAGTAGTGTGCTATTTGATTAGGAGCTGAACTGGTCACAAATCCCATAAGCCCCATTTCTCCAGTCACAGCCACATATTGATTGATTGTATGGTGTTTAATTTGTGTCCATTCGACATGGCCTACCTCGGAGGCTCGTCGTTTCTGCAGGATTTGGAAGGCGACAGGTTCGTCTTGTTCAGCAATCATCTCCATCTGACCTTCGACCTCTGCGGGCTTCTCTTCCTGCTCCACATGGCGGAGGTTGGGCAACCAGTCCGCCTCGATCTCTCCCTCCTCTCTATCGTAGTCCCTAGGGGAGAGTTGGGCCATTATTAAATAAACTAGATGACCGTGGCCTGCATGTCGCGCCTTGTGGCGAGGCATGGACACTAAAAAAAAAGATATAGTATAACGAAAAACTTAACCAAAAAACTTAACCAAAAACTTTAACCAAAAAACTTAACCAAAAACTTTAACCAAAAAACTTAACCAAAAACTTCAAAGTAATTTGACCTTGACATTGGGCACAGGGGCCGCACGGGAGTGGGGTAGAATGAAAATACAGATGATAATAAACACCCATGTGAAGTTTCAAGGTAATGGGTAAAGCAGTTGCAGAGATATAGTATAACAAAAAACTTTAACCAAAAAACTTAACCAAAAAACTTAACCAAAAACTTTAACCAAAAAACTTAACCAAAAAGTTCAAAGTAATTTGACCTTGACATTGGGCACAGGGGCCGCACGGGAGGGGGGTAGAATGAAAATATAGATGATGATAAACACCCATGTGAAGTTTCAAGGTAATGGGCAAAGCAGTTGCAGAGATATAGTATAACGAAAAACTTTAACCAAAAAACTTAACCAAAAATCTTAAGCAAAAACTTTAACCAAAAAAGTTAACGAAAAAACTTAACCAAAAACTTTAACCAAAAAACTTAACCAAACAACTTAACCAAACAACTTAACCAAAAACTTTAACCGGACACACGTACGTACGCCAAAGTGCCGACTATATCGCGCTTTCCGCAAGCGGGCGCGACAAAAACTTAACCAAAAAACTTAACCAAAAACTTTAACCAAAAAACTTAACCAAAAACTTTAACCAAAAAACTTAACCAAAAACTTCAAAGTAATTTGACCTTGACATTGGGCACAGGGGCCGCACGGGAGGGGGGTAGAATGAAAATATAGATGATGATAAACACCCATGTGAAGTTTCAAGGTAATGGGCAAAGCAGTTGCAGAGATATAGTATAACGAAAAAATTTAACCAAAAAACTTAACCAAAAACTTTAACCAAAAAACTTAACCAAACAACTTAACCAAAAACTTTATGTACCAAAGTGCCGACTATATCGCGCTTTCCGCAAGCGGGTGCGACAATAAAACTTAAATATATCAATAAATTTTCTATAAATTGACAAGTTCTCCCTCAAAATGTATTGTAGTAAAATCGGCTACTGATAAATGTACGACAACCAGTCTAATACTTACTTGTGTTTGAGGGCCGCGGCCCAGTCAGCCGCCTCCTCGGGAATCTGTGTAACTATCAGCGTCGCGGCAACGGTCTCGGTTCCGTGTTCGTTTGTAGCGGAAATGCTGTAGGTACCGGCATCTTTCTTCTTGATCTCGATAATCTCCATCACGTCCTCGTCAGTTTTCTCATCCTTGTAGATGTTGTATCGCTCATTGGGCTTCAGTTTTGTCCATTTACCCTTCGACCATTGCACGGTGGGGGCTGGCTCGCCCTTGATCAGGCATTTGAATATGGCCTTGTCTCCTACAAGGGGAGGTAATGTGAGACACGTGATGTGACCAAATAACATGTGCGATATGTCATGAACAATATTTACAAAATTGATGGTAGTTTCCGTAAATGACAAAGCAAATGTGTAATTCAATTAGGAAACCCAACCAACTATCCAACAAACCTTCAAAGTGAAAATGAATGGGTTTAACCCTTACTACGCTGAATTAAATGTTGTTGTCTGCTGGAAATGTTTTATTTTCAATATTTCTCGACAAAAACCTGGTTTTGACAGCACATGATAATCGTCTCCAGTGGAGACGATTCTCATGTGCTGTCAAAACCAGTTTTTTGTTAAGAATTAAAGCAAAAATGAAAAATAGCAGACGGCAATTTCCGTCAACAGCATAGGAAGGGTTAACGTCCCAGCAACAGCTATATAGAGGCGGGATCACAGTTTACGTCTCATCTGACAGCAGTGGTATGGAAATACTATGCTAGTATTTTCACGCCTATGTTGACAATTGAACTCACAGCCTCCAGTATTGAAGTCCAATGCCATATCCCTTTGGCCCATCCCTAACAACTAACAAACCTTCGAGGATCGTGCACTTGATGGGCGTTTCCACAAATGTGGGTGCCTGGCCGCGGACTGAGAGGTTTGCCGAGCAGAGTTCCTCTCCGCCGACGTTCATGGCGACGGCCTTGATCTCCCCCTGCATGTCGCCGCTCGTGTCGGTGATGATGAGTTTACAGATGCCCTGCTTCTCATCACGCTCCATGATCACCGTTTCACTCGGCTCAATCTCCTTCTCGTTCAAGAACCTGGGAATAAAACAGAAACAGTGATTTTTAACAGTTGTTTTGTTCAGGCTCAGCCAATTAAACTGCTTGGTTTTCAATATGAATGAGTTTAACTCACTGAGGCTCAGCTCAGGCTCAGCCAATTAAACTGCTTGGTTTTCAAAATGAAGGAGCTAAACTCAATGAGGTTCAGCTCAGGCTCATCCAATTAAACTGTTTGGTTTTCAAAATGAAGGAGTTAAACTCAATGAGGTTCAGCTCAGGCTCATCCAAATAAACTGTTTGGTTTGCAAAATGAAGGAGTTAAACTCAATGAGGCTCAGCTCAGGCTCATCCAATTAAACTGTTTGGTTTTCAAAATGAAGGAGTTTGACGCGCTGAGGCTCTACTCAGGCTCAACCAATTGAACTGCTTGGTTTGCAAAATGAAGGAGTTTGACATACTGAGAATGAGTTGTGCTCAGGCCTTGTCAATTTAACTGCTTGATTCATGAACCTGGGAATGGAAAAAGTAAAACTGATGGGTTTAACGTTCCAGCAACAGGTTAAGGTCATGTAGAGACGGGACCTTGGTGTCAAGTCTCATCCGAAAGATCAGTGGGATGGAAACATTGATTGTTCAGATGTCATGATTGGCCCTTACTACGCTGAATTAGATTTTGTCGTCTGCTGTAAATGTTTAATTTTCAATATTTCTCTACAAAAACCTGTTTTGACAGCGCATGAGAATCGTCTCCACTGGAGACGATTCTCGTGTGCTGTCAAAATAGGTTTTTTGGTAAGAATTAAGGCAAAAATGAAAAACAGCAGACGACAATTTCCATCTCTCGAGTAGTGAGGGTTAAAAACATTACATCCCACAATCAGGCAGTTTGATCAGCTGCGACTGAGCACAGAACATTATTGGTTGAGATAGAGCACAACTCAGCCTCAACCAATAAAACTTCCTCATTTCAAGCAGTACAACAGAGTATGTACTCATGACTAATGATAATAAAACTTGCTGAATATTCTCATGTCCCCCTCATAAACATTAACGCAAGTCATTTACCCTTCACCGTGAACATGGGTTGGGTATAGAATGAAAATATGGATGATGACAAATAAGCATATAAAGTTTCCAACCAATCTGACTTATGGTAACAGAAAGAGTAGGAAAACTGTAACGCAAATCTCGGACAGACAGACAGACAGACAGACAAACAGGGTGGTGACTATACATACCCCAAACATTATTTTGGAATACATCATGATTTACTGAATAGGGTACTGAATTAGCGCTCCATCACCTAAAATGTCATCTTACCATTTGACCTCTGGCATTGGGAATCCTTCGACCTTGACATCAAACTTGGCAATTCCGCTCTCTGGGGCCAGGATGTCGGACATTCGTCTCATGAAGCTCGGTCGCCGAGCAGCTGTGTTGGAAATTCAAATTCGCAAGGTTATAATAGACCAAAGTACTCCACCTGCGTCCTATGTTATTATTTTGGATGATCACACACGTGAATGTTAATGTTGAATTGTTATTATAACAACCTGTGGTACAAAACGATACTATTTCACAGCTAAATTTGAATCCAGGTCTTCTAAACATCATTATAAATGTTCTGACACATAATATTAACTCTTTGCATGCTAGCAGTGAAAATATACGCCAAACAAATTATGAGTATATGTTTTATTTCTCTCTGTAAATATGTCTTGGAATTTCATTAGAATTGAGTCCTCAGGACTCAATTCTATTGAAATTCCAAGACATATTCATGATATTTACAATGAGAATTAAAAGAAACTATGATGAAGTTTTGTCCGCTAGTGCTAGCGTTGAAAATATCCGCCAAACAAATTAGGAGTATATTTTTTATTTCTCTCTGCAAATATGTCTTGGAATTTCATTAGAATTGAGTCCTCAGGACTCAATTCTAATGAAATTCCAAGACATATTCATGATATTTACAATGAGAATTAAAAGAAACTATGATGAAATTTTGTCCGCTAGTTTTGAACTATTTATATATACGGAAACACCATTTGTTTTGGGAAACATCATCAGTACCGTAACCAGGATGCCTCGGTAACCAGGATGAGGCAGATGAGGCGGTCGCCTCGTCTGTCATTTTGCCGCTTCTTTTTTACACCATTTGTTGCTAAGAATTAAACAAATCCCTGGGGTGGTGGTGAGGAGAATGCTCCCTGACCGCCATATCCGGACTGGTTCGCCTCGTCTGGTTTTTACCTCTGGTTACGGCCCTGATCATGCAATGTCAAACCAAACTTATTTGTATCATTTTTGTACCACAGGTAAAATTACGTGAGTTCAATTATTCATTATTTATCAGTAATGTATTAATGTTTAATTGTATGTTGTACACAATGTTCTCACGATGTTAAACAACAATATGTTAAGAGCTGTAAACAAATCTACTGGTGAAAACGTTACCGGTACATATGTTTAAAAAAAATAGTATTAGCTTCTGTCATATGAGATACAACATTTGATATGTCATAAAAATATTGTGATATGTCATAAAAATATTGTGATATTTCCAAAAATGACGTCGAAAAAATGACACAATTCCCATAGCAAATACGGAATATAATTCTATATTTGCTATGAAAATTTTGTCATCTTTCGACCAAAAAAATAAGTTTTTGTAAATATATTTCATTAAAAATCACACTTGTTCTTCGTCACAAAATCACATGGCGTGTCTCATATATCTACAAAGTTAATAAAAAACTTCCATGTATTCAAGGATTACATTTACATAAATGGTAACTGCAAAATATATGGCAAAAGAAATTAGTCTCAATGTAACAAACATATCTCCTTACAAATTGTGCATTATTTACAGCTCTTGGCAAAAATAATAGCCACACACTGCAGTCCAAGATTTTATTGTTTGTCATCTATTGGTAAATATGTGTTTGTGATGCTTACATTTTGTTTATGCTTACATCTGCAAACACATTAAATTTGCCATAGAAACGAGAAACCAGTAATAATTGTACGCAATTAAAATGTCAGATACAAGAAATAATGTATTGACGCTTTTCATCTAAACATAACAACTGCAGAGTGAGTGACACATATGGTGATTAGCCTTGAATATAAACTCAGGACAAAAAACATTTTCTTCTTTTTCGTTCAAATTCTTTACACAATTTAACCCTTAGACTGCCATCTTATGTTTTTTGTCGTCTGCTGTTTATTTTCTATTTTCCATTTTTATCATCAAAAACATACTTTGACCACACTTTAGAATAATTTACAACATGCTTTGACAGCACTTCACAACACAGAAGTGCTGTCAAACCATGTTTTTATTGTTTGTTTGTTTGTTTATTAGTGTTTAACGGCCTATCAACAGCTAAGGTCATGTAAGGCTAGGCAAACGGGTTCAATCCCGTTTTAACTTGCTGCATTGGGGGGAAAATCCCAAAATCGGAATGGAATATTTACATGGAGAACAAATATATTCAGCCCTGATGTTTTTATTGAGAAATAAGGCAAGATATAAAAGCAACAACAGACAACAATTGTTGTGAGTAGTGGTCTAAGGGTTAAGTAGTCAATCACAACAAATACTTGAACAAATGTGAAATCCAAATTCAGTTTAAACAATGCCAACTTTTTTTACATTTCTCAAAAATTATTGACATAATATTAAAAGAAAAGGTAATTTCTATAAAATCATGTATGGATTGTAATTGCCAATACTATATGCAGTTATGATCCATACCCAATTTCATGGTAAGTCAATCTAGAAATACAACATCACCAAATTGATTTGCCGTATATTCTGATACAATTAACATTCATGGGCAATAACCATGTATATAAACTACATCAACATGCAAGAGTTATTGTTACTGACAACATAAATTGGCAATTAGAATGTGAATGATGACTTTCTATAAATAGCATGTTTTAATATTAGCATACTTGATGATTAGCATGTTGTATTGCAGGTGCGGATCCAGGCGGGCACACGCCCCCTCTAAAATTGGTTGAGTTTAGATTTTAACCCTTATTTCTCACACAAAGTGTATGTTGTTACCACTCAGTTGGACCGTCTCGTCGAGACGGTTCAACTGAGTGGTAACAACATATACTTTTGAAGAGAAAAAAAAAAGCAGAAAAAATAATCTGAATTTTATGAAAATTGAAATCCACGCCCCCTCTAGACATAAATCCTGGATCCGCCCCTGTATTATTATTATTATTATTATTAGCAAGTTCTGTTTTATAAGTTAGCTGTAATGTTACTGATTTTTCCGGTAGCAATAGTCAGCTTAGTGTTCTTTAGTCATTTTAAATTTATAATGGTGTCTACTCATATTAGTTTTAGTGAACGTTTAAATGCAGCCATTATGCGCCATGCAGCTAATAGGAACCCATGATACTGTTACATGATTCAATAAAAATAGAAATGGTCCTATTGTTTTCAATCTTAAAGCATTCTGTTTGTCGAAAATGACATAATTGGAATAATTGGAATTAGGTAACCATGGGTTCCCATATTTTTGCCGTATCTGTAATAACATTTAAGACCAAAATAAAATGATCCCAATGATCAACATGTGAAATAAACACAAGAAATATAATGGTAAATGCAATACATACGGTAATGTATAACAACAAACTCTAACATTTACTCATTTTAACAATAGTATATGCTAACTCAAGGTGTGGGATCACGTGGTTTCAGAACCAGATTTTCTGATGTAATCTGTGACGTCATTTTTACAGTAGATTTCCTTTAAAATCTTCCTAACAAACGGGTGGATTTCGATGATATGTAGGGCACCAAATATGATGGCATATGTGGTTTATGGGTGCTCTGAAAGTTATTTACAATAACTTATAAATGACTTTCACAAAGAATCGAGTACCGTTTATTTCTTACATTCACGTGCTCTAATTTTTATTTACATTTACGGTAACCGATTCTTCGTCAAAACGAAAGAATTATGAGACTAAAGCCGCATATGCAATAAAGGGCAACCTGCATGTACCGCATTTGCTGCGGTATATTTCATAAAAATGTGCCATTCAATTAGAAAGATATTGAAGGAAATCTACTGTAAACACATCTAAAAAATATGACGTCATGCCGTTCGGAAACAAGTGATTCCACACCTTGTAACTGAATGAAGCAAAATAAATAAATATGGTGTGCATAAGATAGTAACAGCCTGTATTGACTATTTGAAAAATATACCCAACATTTAGTTTACATGTACAAAGATGGCAACAACCAAAATTAAAATGCATTCATTTCAAACGATTGCATGTTTATTATTTAGTTTAACCTTGGACCGCTACACACAACAATATAATATTTTTTAATTATTTATACTAATTAAATGCGTCACTTTAAAAAAAATATATTTTCGACAAATTATAAAGTATGATCATTGCATATCAAAAAATAAATACAGAGAATAAATAGTAATGTCCGTTGACATTTTAAGGACACACGGTTATCGCCCCTGACATCAGTGTGGAAATTTACGTCTGATATAAAATGTATAGTAATGCCAATCAATATGTAGGGTAATGGTGAATGAATGTTTATTTTGCCAGAAAATGTCTCAGATGATGTCTCTGATATAAAGTGCATTTTGTGTCTACTGAGTGGGTGGGCATGCACCTTTAATATATTTATTTAACCAGTTTACCTTTAAGCCAATGCTAGGAGGCGTTTGTCATCGACTGAGACAATTCACGTGTATGTACATTTCTTGATACAAATGAACCAGTGCAATAAAATGTACTTGTAATATACATTATTTCATGGTCATGCTCAGCATTCATAATTATTCCATTGAATTCATCTTGTAATTTATATCTTTGCATCTACATACCAGTCTGCTAAACATGAACATAACAGCGTGAAAGTGCACAACTTGCATTGAAAGTCAAAGTTATGGGAAAAAAAACAGGAATGTGTATTAACATTTGGCACAATGCTATACCTTACACAAGAAGCTGCTATAAACAGTAAACAAAATAAAGAAATTCTATTCTAGTAAAAGTCTAATACTATCATATAAATAGGAAAATGTATTCCATATAGCAACTTTACAACTTAAGTCTACCAACGCTGCAAGCAGCTAAGTAACATGGGCCCGTTTCACTAAACTTCGTAAGACAAAAATATTCGCAAATGCAAAATTATGATAGTCTGTAAATTGCACATTAACACTGTTTTCTTGTAAACAATTATTGGATTTACATTTATTGCTCAATACATGTAAATCCATCAATTGAAAATTTCCAGACGATCCTAAATTTGCACTTACAAACATTTCAGTCATACGAAGTTTAGTGAAACGGTCCCCGGCTTTCTAACAACTAACTCTGGATACAACAGTGCAAGTAGCAACAATTCAATGGTCTAGTAACATAAGGTCGTAACTGCTATGCTAAAGCATAGTTTTGCAAATTTACGACCTTATGTTACTAGACCATCGAATTGTCATTGAGCAAAATACAAAACAGGATTCCAGATAACATTTATATTTGAAAGTATATTGTAATCTTTAAATCTATGAAAATAGCCAAGATGATGAAACTGTACTAATGATTCATGATATTATTCGCAAAATCAACCCGTTCATCCGCAATATCGGACCAATCTGTACATTAGTTGCCATAATGTTTGTTTTTATTCCTTTGAAATATATGGAAGTATTTTTTGCCTTTCAGACGATGAAAACTTCATCATGTGTCGAACAGACATTATATCATGCATTAACTCGCGGTGAAAATAACATCCAACAAATTAACAGTATGTTTCATATTTCTTTTGTAAATATGTCTTGGAATTTCATTAGAATTGCGTCCTCCGGACTCAATTCTAATAAAATTCCAAAACATATTCATGCTATTTATAAGGAGAAATATCAGAAAATACAATGAATTGTCGTCTGCTATTTTTTAACTATGTATAGCCCATACATTTCCCACAATGCAAAGAGTTAATGACTGCATATGATTCAGATGCACTCTGTTCATTATTGCTATGCTCTCAAACAGATACATAAATGTTTGTAGTCAAATATACAGCCAATCTGGATTTCTGTTCAACCCTAACACTGCTGAATTAAATCTTGTCGTCTGTAGTTTCCGATTTATTTTCATTTCTTCTCATAAACAAAATGGTTCGACAGCACTTTAGAATAATTTTCAATGGAAATGATTCATAAGTGCTGTCTAGCCATGTTTTTATTGAGAGAAAAGACAAAATAAGAAAGAACAGCAGCCGACAATTTTCGATTTCCGCATGCTAAGGGTTATTAACGAACTACAGTACTACAAATGATGGGTATAGTGTAATAACGAGTGCTGAGGTGACATCTTACCCTCACTATCATCATCATCAACAATGTCTACATCATCAACGTCACACGCTTGGAAAATGATATAAACAATGTGTAACAACCCACATAGTTGCCATGACGACCAAGACAACACAATATGAAGCCAAGTTTCAATGGCAACCACAATGACACACAATGTAGATCTAGATCTAGATCTAGACAAATCTCCATGGTGACTAAAGAAGCAAGTACAATAATGATTAAGCAAAGTTACCACGACGACCAAAGTAACACACAATGATATCAAGTCATGTTGCCGTGACAATTAAAATCACACACACAATTTAAAAAACTGACACAATTACAGAAAATCACCCAACAACATCTACAACATGCAGCATTATTGTCTGTTCCACGTTTTGCCGCCGACAAACTTTTGGCGATTAAACGCATTAAATCAAAAGAATATTTAAAAGTAAGTACTTTTTCATCAATAACAAAAAAGTCACCCTCCCCAAAAAGTTTTATTTGATGAAATTCCATCAAATATTGATTTTATTGCGAAAAAACGATTTTCCTATGGGAATTTAACATGAGAGTCAATTTCCAAAACTTTTAGTTTTTGTATCCTGAAGGATCAAAAAACAAAACATTTTGGAAAGCGACTCCGAAACCTGCCGAGATAGCTTGAAAATGATGCAACTAAGAAAACAAAAGTTAGATTTTGAAAATCGGTCCACAAATTAAAACAAGAGGGCCATGATGGCCCTAATTCGCTCACCTGACTCCATGAACACCAGAGGAGAATGTGACATTGAGTTCATGTGTTTTAAAAACATTGTGCTATTTTTAGATGGCGGTCATCTTGGATTAAGCGATGACTCATTTTTTACAAAATCTGAAAATGCTTCACTCAGCATCGGCCATGTGGTTCCTGAGAAAAAGACGTTAAAAATCTTGAATAAATGGACCTTTTGGTGGCCATCATGGATGACATAATCATCCGATTCCGACAAATATTGCACCAGAGTGATCGCCTCATTGATACCTTCAATTTGATATATGACATGACCATATTCAGTTAAAAATAAAATTTGACCCCAATTTGACCCCACGGGCCACGCCCATTTTTTACCCCGGTGTCACCATTTTAACAACTTTCAAAGAGCAATGTACATCGATCATTCCTACCAAGTTTCGTCGAAATCCGGCTAGCGGTTCATGAGAAGAAGATTTTTTAAGAATTTATGCTATTTTTAGACGGCGGCCATCTTGGATTAGCGATGACCTCCATTTTAACAAATCTGAAAAGGCTTCACCCATGGACCATAACTTTTAAGTTTGGCTACCATGGGCCAAGCGGTTCATGTGAAGAAGAATTTTGAAATCTCTAATAAAAGAACGACCTTTTGACATTTCGGCGGCCATCTTGGATGACATAACAATCCGATTTGGACAAAAAATGTACCAGAGTGATCGCCTCATTGATACCTTCGATTTGATATATAACATGACCATATTCGGTCAAAAATAAAATTTGACCCCACGGGCCACGCCCATTTTTGACCCCGGGGTCACCATTTAACAAACTTTGAAAGAGCATTGTACATCGATCATTCCTACCAAGTTTCGTCGAAATCCAGCTAGCGGTTCATGAGAAGAAGATTTTTTAAGAATTTATGCTATTTTTAGACGGCGGCCATCTTGGATTAGCGATGACCTCCATTTTAACAAATCTGAAAAGGCTTCACACATGGACCATAACTTTTAAGTTTGGCTACCATGGGCCAAGCGGTTCATGTGAAGAAGAATTTTGAAATCTCTAATAAAAGAACGACCTTTTGACCTTTCGGCGGCCATCTTGGATGACATAACAATCCGATTTCGACAGAAAATGCACCAGAGTGATCGCCTCATTGATACTTCAATTTGATATATGACATGACCATATTCGGTCAAAAATAAAATTTGACCCCAATTTGACCCCACGGGCCACGCCCATTTTTGACCCGGGGTCACCATTTTAACAAATTTGAAAGAGCAATGTACATCGATCATTCCTACCAAGTTTCGTCGAAATCCGGCAAGCGGTTCATGA
This sequence comes from Conchocele bisecta, assembly GCA_029237695.1. Lineage (NCBI taxonomy): Eukaryota > Metazoa > Mollusca > Bivalvia > Lucinida > Thyasiridae > Conchocele > Conchocele bisecta. Next base: position 46,228,462 of record CM055280.1, on the reverse strand, counting down.
GAAGAAGATTTTTTAAGAATTTATGTTATTTTTAGACGGCGGCCATCTTGGATTAGCGATGACCTCCATTTTAACAAATCTGAAAAGGCTTCACCCATGGACCATAACTTTTAAGTTTGGCTACCATGGGCCAAGCGGTTCATGTGAAGAAGAATTTTGAAATCTGATAAAAGAACGACCTTTTGACCTTTCGGCGGCCATCTTGGATGACATAACAATCAGATTTCGACAGAAAATGCACCAGAGTGATCGCCTCATTGATACCTTCAATTTGATATATGACATGACCATATTCAGTCAAAAATAAAATTTGACCCCAATTTGACCCCACGGGCCACGCCCATTTTTGACCCCGGGGTCACCATTTTAACAACTTTGAAAGAGCAATGTACATTGATCATTCCTACCAAGTTTCGTCGAAATCCGGCAAGCGGTTCATGAGAAGAAGATTTTTTAAGAATTTATGCTATTTTTAGACGGCGGCCATCTTGGATTAGCGATGACCTCCATTTTAACAAATCTGAAAAGGCTTCACCCATGGACCATAACTTTTAAGTTTGGCTACCATGGGCCAAGCGGTTCATGTGAAGAAGAATTTTGAAATCTCTAATAAAAGAACGACCTTTTGACCTTTCGGCGGCCATCTTGGATGACATAACAATCCGATTTCGACAAAAAATGCACCAGAGTGATCGCCTCATTGATACCTTCAATTTGATATATGAAATGACCATATTCAGTCAAAAATAAAATTTGACCCCAATTTGACCCCACGGGCCACGCCCATTTTTAACCCCAGGGTCACCATTTTAACAACTTTGAAAGAGCAATGTACATCGATCATTCCTACCAAGTTTTGTCGAAATCCGGTTGGCGGTTCTTGAGAAGAAGATTTTTTAAGAATTTGTGCTATTTTTAGATGGCGGCCATCTTGGATTACGTAATGACGTCATTTTAACAATTTTGTAATCCCCCTACCTAAGGACCATGACCATGAAGATTGGTGACCATAGGCCCAATGGTTTCCGAGGAGAAGACGTTTGAAAATGTTCACGGACGACGACGATGACGACGACGACGACGACGACGACGACGACGACGGACGACGACGGACACATTGCGGTAACAATAGCTCACATGAGCTTCGCTCAGGTGAGCTAAAAATATGTTAAAAAAATCTATTTTTAGCCCCATGTTAAATTCCCATAGGAAAATCGTTTTTTTCGCAATAAAATCAATATTTGATGGAATTTCATCAAATAATTTTTTTGGGGGAGGGTGACTTTTTTTGTTATTGATAAAAAAGTACTTACTTTTACATATTTTTTTAGATTTAATGTGTTTAATAGCCAAAAGTTCGTCGGCAGCAAAACGTGGAACAGACAGTAGGTCTGTTAAAGTGTTGATTATTTCTATCCAGCCTTCTCGCATGTTATGACATTTAGTTCAAGACATAGACACAATACCATTAATTAGATTCTACAAAACATACACATCATTTTAGGAATGAATTGCCTTTTTGTGGAATTTATCGTGGTATAAACTTGGAAAAGTCGCGGGAATACTGGACGAAGGCCGGAAGGCCTCGTCCAGTATTCCCGCGACTTTTCCAAGTTTATATCCCCGATAAATTCCACAAAAAGGCCATTCATTCCTTATAATTCCAGCATTTGAAATAAATTCATCAAGAAAATGTGTTTATTTTCCGTTTTCTTAAGAATTATTTTAACTGCGCCTGATGGTTATGGAAAGTAGTTTGGCATGGGAGTTTACTGGGATATAAATTTTGCACAGAGACTTGCTAAGGACCAATCAAATGTTAGGGAATTGTGTAAATATTTTTGTGCTGGAATTATTTTCATTTAACCCTAAGTAACTGGAATGGATTTTGATACAATAATTTTTGCAACCAATCCAATTGTCACAAAATGATTTTCAGACTAGTCAATTTATGAAAAGGGGGTGTTTTTGTTCTCAAAAATACGAAAATCACTCGCAAAAAGTGCAGACCCTGATGAGACGGCTCGTCATGAGCCGGCTCATCTGGATCTGCACTGTTTGCCAATTACCACTAAACAGGTCTGTGGTGTTGAAAGGATTAATTACATTCTACAAAACATACACATCATTTTTCAGTTGTTTATCTAACATTTATATCGAGTTCAGTCTGCTAGTCATTTCTGTCCAGCCTTATGGCATGTTATGGCATTTAGTTCTAGGCATGGACACAAAACAATTAACTTCTACAAAACATACACATCATTTTTTAGTTGTTTATCTAACATTTATATCAAGTTCAGTCTGTTAGTCATTTCTGTCGAGCCTTATGGCATGTTATGGCATTTAGTTCTAGGCATGGACACAAAACAATTAACTTCTACAAAACATACACATCATTTTTTAGTTGTTTATCTAACATTTATATCGAGTTCAGTCTGCTAGTCATTTCTGTCCAGCCTTATGGCATGTTATGGCATTTAGTTCTAGGCATGGACACAAAACAATTAACTTCTACAAAACATACACATCATTTTTTAGTTGTTTATCTAACATTTATATCAAGTTCAGTCTGTTAGTCATTTATGTCGAGCCTTTTGGCATGTTATGGCATTTAGTTCAAGGCATGGACACAAAACAATTAACTTCTTCAAAACATCAGACAATTTTCTAAAACTAAAAAATTAAATTCGACGAGACAAATGTAAGTTGCAACAAACAAAAAAATAAACCCCATCGAATTTCAAAGCAAAGAAAAACTTAAACTCGCTGACTGAATAGATGAAGTGCAGATAATAATAAGGTAAGTTGAAACAGTAACGGGCTGAAACAAGAAGTCATAATTCTAATGATTAGATTTAAATTGATTACCGGTAGTCCAGTTAAGGTGCGTAATTTGACCAACTTGGGGTGAAATTTTGTTAATTCTTCATAAAAAATGGCATGTTGGGAGTCCTTTAGAATCGTCTCATTGAGACGATTCTAAAGCACTCCTGACTTGCCATTTTTGATGGAGAAATAAAAGATTTACCTCCAAATTACGCACCTTACCTGGAGCTCTGGTAGTGCCAATAAAACAATGTTAGGTATTGCTTTAGTGTTTCCATTGGCGGGCTGGATGAGAATTACTTTCAAAATTTCTCTGCTATTCTATAATCATAAGTCTACATATAATCTGACACAACCAGGCATATTATATTTGCTGACCGAACAGTGAACAATGAAGACACTGATCAAAGTGCATGAACAGGAAAGCACAGTAGCAAATTTCACCAAAATCGCCAAGTACATTCATCTAACTAAGTACACATTGAGGGAGGAATTTTCAATTTTACCATAAATTAAGTGTATTTAATGAAAACAATGGCAGTGATGACATAATAAATGCATTACATGACTGATCAATTATTTTAAAGATCAAAATAGAAACATGCATTCAATTTTGTTTTACATGAAATCATACCTTTCAGTATAGATAAATAACTTAACTCTTTGCATGCTGGGAAACTGGTGGGCTATAAATAGTTCAAAACTAGCAGACAAAAAATCATCATATTTTCTTTTATTTCTCCTTGGGACTCAATTCTAATGAAATTCCAAGACATATTTACAGAGAGAAATAAAAAGACACTCCTAATTTATTTGGCGGATATTTTCACCGCTAGCATGCAAAGAGTTAAGCTGGATTAGTGCACTTTAATAGTGATTTTGGTGAAATCGGCTACAAGTTGGCCTCGGCATAAACTGGTCTGTCACACCCAGCTTTGTCAGCTACAGAAAAATAAACGTGTAGTCTATAACATTTACCTGCGACTTTGAGCCTGGCGTTACAGGTAGACTGTCCGGCGGGGTTATGGGCCTTAACACTGTAGAGGCCAGCGTCTGCAGGCAGGATGGTCTCCATGGTGAGAGTGTGGACATTGTCGACGACATCAAACGTCACGTTCTCGCGCTCCATCAACTCCACACCACCCTTAGACCTGGGCACAGGGTGAAACATGTAGGGATTATTGATTGATTGATTGATTGATTGATTGATTGATTGATTGATTGATCGATTGATCGATTGATTGATCGATGGATTGATCAAGTTACTGGCTGATTGATTGACGGATTACAAGTTGTTTGAAGTTTGTTCAGAAAGGTCTACTAAATACAGAATACAAGGTTAGTGTCCTTTGACCTTTGAAACAATATCAATTCAAAGCCGATATCAAAGTAAATGTCAAAAGACACTAGCATGATATTCTATATAACCCTTTCAACCCTATGTAACTGGTGTGACATGTTAAATTAATGTAAGTACCATTCCAATCGCCACAAAATGATTTTCAGACTAGGCCATTTACAAGAAGAGTTTGTTTTTTTTTCTAAAAAAATATGAAAATTACTTGCAATTAGAAAATGTGTTCATTGAACACGGATACCCCACATATTGCTTTGGTAGTAAACGAGGCAAAATTACAAGTCCAAAATGGGGAGATAATCCATGGCTCAGTGTGAAAGCAAAAATTCACTTTGTGCATCTAAACACTCGGAGGGTCGGATAAAAAATCAAAATAAACTTTGCGTATCTCATCATCATAAGGAAGCTACATACCAAGTTTCAGGTCTGTAGCTAGCACTTTAGAATAATTTACAACATGCTTTGACAGCACTTCAGAATCATTTCCATTGGAAATGATTCTGAAGTGCTGTCAAAGCATGTTTTTATTGAGAAATAAGGCAAGATATAAAAGCAACAGCAGACGACAATTGTTGTGAGTAGCAGTCTAAGGGTTAAAAGGGAATAGTCTGAACTTTGCCAGTAAGGTAGACAACCAAGGTATCCATACCAGGTGCAGTGGGGTTTGGGTTTGCCGGTGACTTCCACCTCAAACTTGATGGTCTTCCTCTCAATGGTGTCCACGTTCTCCATTTTGCGCACAAATTTCGGGATCTCTTTCTTCTCTGCAAGGCAACGTTGTCCAGTTTAACGTTTATATATCCATATATAGTCACATACAAACAATACATGTTTAACTATATATGTAGTGTCAGCGCTCCAGATAAGCTGCGTATTTGCTGAAATACCCAATTAAAATTGCCAAAAACCCAATTGAAATCAGAAGTAGTGAGTATCAAAAAGCAATAAAAAAATTGTGGTATCTTTATCATGCGACAGAAAACAATAAACAGACCACAAATATAGCATATTTTTCTTATTTTTCCATGAAAACACATCTTGGTATTTCAAGGAGACAATTCTAATGAAATGCCAAGACATGTTTTCATCTATTCAATAATTGCGGTCTGCTGATGTGTCAACAGTAGTGTGATTTTATTTTACCCAATCAAAATTTTGAAATACCCAATTGCTTCAGAAATGATGGGAGTGACAATACTCAATTACAAATTCCTTATCTGGAGCACTGTAGTGTAATGAATTACAATTCTTGTTTACAATCAACTGCTACTATAATACATAATTATAGAATAGAATGTGCTGTTCATACATGATTAAGTTGGATTTATTGGAATAACTTACAGTCTCCACAGTTTTTTTACTTTTCTTTTACTTTTCTAGTCTAAGCTTCAATGAAATACCTTCCTTTGGTATGCACTTCTGGTGCTAGCTAGATATGACTTATACTTAAAAAGCTCTTAAATATCACACAAAATCAATTTTATTTTTTATAAAAAAAATTCACGTTTACCAGACCGAATGTCCTATACAATTTGGGCAGTTTCGCAGAGACTGAACTTAAAACTACAATGCAAAGCCCATACCTTCCACGAGTAGGTTGGCGATAGATGTGGCTTTGCCGGCTTTGTTGGTGGCAATGACCTTGACCTTGCCCGCGTTCTCGACCTCCACATTGCTGATACTGAGGCTGTGATTGTAGTCGCCGCTGACACCCTTACGTTGCTCCGTGTGGAACTTTACGCCGGGCTCGATTGGCTGGTCGTTGATGTACCTGGGGGAGATAAAACAGTACAGGAATGAATGCTACAGACCTCTATAGTGTTCTTTGCAAACAGTGTAGATCCAGGATCTGCACTTTTTGCAAGTAATTTTCATATTATTGAGAACAAAAACACCCCCTTTTCATAAATGTACAAGCATGAAAACTATTTTGTGACGATTGGTTTGGTCGGAAAATTAATGGATTGTCACTTCAATGTAAATTGTCCATACTGTACCATAATTCAGAAACAGGGGAGTTTGACAAAATAAATATTAATAATTTACAAATAGTGCAGAGCCAGATGAGTCAATTCATTATAGATATATAGAGTCTGCAAACATTACGATAGAGTTCTGTAATGTTGCAAGTTTGAATGATCTATCAATATAGGGTGTATCATATAATTATAAATATTATCATTGTAGGCTTGTAGCATAAGATGATGCAAATTAAATTTACATCATATACTGAAATTATAATATTTATAATTATACGATACACCCTATATTTGAAACCTATGATTGGCATGTCCTTGACAGAACTGGTCATCATGGCCTGGCTATTCCAGATTGCTTTATATGCCGGTAACGATGGTAATGATTGTCACCTATAGCATGTTTAGGTTCTTGGTTGACGAAAGGCACCTCATAGTGTTGTGTTGTGTCGTCTAATATGGGGCTGTGACTGGAGAAAAGAGGCTTATGGGATTTGTGACCAGTATAGCTTCTGATCAATTAGCACACTTCTGTAGCCTGATAACGATCTAGATTACTTGTTAGAAACGGGATGGATGTTTTATTGATGGAATGGCGAACAGTGCAGATCCTGATCAGACTGTGCGGATGCACAGGCTGATCTGGATCTACACTGGTCGCAAAACCCATAAGCCCTATTTCTCCAGTCACAGACACATATTAGCGCTATACTGTTCTCTGTTAATTCCCAGACATAGGTATACTATCATCTGCAAATTGCTGAGATCCTATTATGATTGTGTCAGCGTATTTACATATTAGAGTGAGTGAGTGAATAGGGTTTAACGTCCGCTTTTCTGACATAGAGGTACAAGCCTCAGGGAGTCTACACGCAGACGGGTCAACGGGGTCGTGTCCCGTATCCACCTGTCCGAGGGGGGTAAATCCCAACTTCAGAACTCAATATTTACAATCAAAATATATATTCAGTCCTGAAATTAGAACAACCTGATCTGGTGCCAGGCCCATCGCCACACCAGCATCATTTATCCCATCCCCTAAAAGTAATAGGATTAGCGCTAATCTTACTTTTATATATGGGGCATAGCCCGACTCAACTCTCACATACAAGAAAGCCAAAAATGTACATGAGGGCCAAATCCGGTATAGTGGGTTCCGGAAAGTATGAACCCAATCGTTAAGCCAGTTTAGTCGCCTTTTACGACAAGCAATGGCTACTGCAGCACTATTCTCAGGATCAGTTGATCCCGCCCCGGTGCCTGCATGGGGCATTTACATATTAGAATCTATAACTGTTGAAAATGTTGCAAGAATTATTTTGTCCACTGTCCACCCATATATACTTACCATGTGATTTCTGGCTTGGACATGCTCTTGACAGCGCAGTCAAACCTGACTGGTCGGCCCTCGCGACACTCGCCATCGGTCAGTTCCCGGGTAAACACCGGCATGTCCATTTTACCTACAAGGACACATTATCATGTTACATTCAGACTTTCCTGTTGAGGTACAGTCAAGGCTCTAGAAACATGACAAACCTTAAATCAAATAAGTAAATTTTCAAATCTTGAAGTTCATTATACAAATGTACACTATACAGCGGAATGAAACAACCTATTTTTTAGCACTGTTTAGACCTTCACCTTTGGCAGGTGAACTGCACATGCAACAGGTATCTTCGTTCAATTCATACAACTAATACCCGTGATATTTTGTGAAGATGCAACTCACAGAACTGAAGTTATTGTGTAAAAATATTAAATCTTTGCCCAATTGATATCAATATAACCACAAGGTTTCACAAACAAGGGACACATAGAATTACAGTGCCATGCCAAAAGTGAGAAGACTTGTCAAAAGTCCCATAGACTTAGTGTATGAAATGAAATGTAAGTCCACGGCAAATTGATATTAACTATACCTGTGGTGCAAAGATTGGACTCGTAATTATTAGTGGATGAAATGCGTCTACTGACAGACAGATGGATGGACATGGTGAATGTTACCTTCTACGGTAATCTTGGCTGTGATTTCCTCAGTGCCTGCGGAGTTTTCAGCGACACATTTGTACTCTCCCTCCATCTCCATGGTTACGTTCTGTATCTCCAGGGTCGCGGTGTCTTCCACGTACGATGGTTTGATGTTTGAGGATTCTACTAGCTCTGTGTCATCCCTGAAAGGTCATATGTCAAGGTTAAAGCAAATACAAAGGTCAAATGCATTTTCTTTAACCTTAATGTTGCATTAATGTTATAACCAATGACTTTTCAGCCATCAAATATGTGCAACACATGCCAAGGTTAAAGCAAATATAAAGGTCAAGTGCAAAGGGATTTGACCTTTAGATTTTCTTTAACCTTGCTGTTGCATGACAAAAGATATGATCAGCAAATGTTCAGTTAACCCTTAGAATGCGGAAGAAGTAAATTGTCGTCAGCTGCCGATTTATGTTTTGTCTTCTTTCTCAATAAAAACATGGTTTGACAACACTTCAGAATCATTTCCAATGTAAATGATTCTAAAGTGTTGTCAAAACATGGTTTTGACGATAAAAATGGAAAATAAACAGAAGACAACAAATTTTAATTCAGCATTGTAAGGGTTAACAAATCTGTTTACTATTTTTGGCAAACTGTGTAGATATATATAGGCATGGTCTAGTTTTGCTTTACACATTATGCGAGTGATACACATTTTGAATGGTTGTATGACTTCACATGTACATTGTGGACTATATCTACCAAATACAGGTGTTCTTACCTGAACCAGGTGACCTCTGGCCTTGGCAGACCTTGAACTTTGCAGGTCAAGATCACAGGTTTATCCTCCATTACCATCTACAAAACAATAATATTTTGTGTAAAGAAAACAATAACACGTTGGGGATAATGTATAATATACAAACAAGCATGTACCTGTATCAGGGTAGCACTGACAATTCAGCACTAACATTACAAAACCACATTCAGCACCGAATGACAGTGTCCTGATCCAGTGCCAGGCACTCTTGTCATACCAGCTCACTTAGCCACAGGTGCGAATCCCAGTAAGATTCACTGTAAAGATACGAATCCATGAGTTCATAGTTAAGATACATGTACCATCTCATCCTCCAGACATCTAAAAGAATAGGTAAATTTGCTCAAAAACAATATTTATACTGTTAAGCTCTTTTTACACTTCATGGAAATGAGAAAATGATCATTTCAGAAGTGAATATAATATAGCAAGTAAGATAAGTGAAGTTCCCTTTACCGTTTCTTCGTAGACTTCGGTGAACTGTGGTGGTTGTGACAACTCCTGGGATCTGAGTACCAGTGGGGACTCGGTGATTCTCTCGTCTCGAGTAACTGCAACACAACGATAGACACATGTGAAACATGCAAGATTTAGGAACAACAGACATGTGCAGTCAAACCTGTATCATATCTGTGATCACCATCTTCATAGATCAGCCATTTTAATGTGTATAAACAGTTGACTACTGTAATGACCATAAATAACCATTTGGAAATAAAAACGGGCCAACGGCCTTTAGTTTGACACATTTTCTGGGCTTATATGCCCGGGTTTGGAAGGTCTGCGAGCCAATTTCTACTCTTAAATATAAGAAAACTAACTATAATCATAAATATTCGGACACCATTTTTTTTCCAAAACAAATTGTACCAAACACGCTAAATATAGACAATCTTTGTTGTGGGAAATCATATATTTTCGGAAATCTAGGGTTATTATGACATAACATAATATTGTTTTCTCAATGAAGCTAACATATATCGGCAATATGACATTTATAGACGTTTAAGATATGTAACACAAATGTTAGGCTTTCACAAACATAAGTTCTGCGTGAAAATTTGTGTTACTAGATACGAAGCATAAAATGTATCATATTTCCTCACAAAACAAGCAGGTTGGATGTTGTAGATGGAGAACAATGATGCATATATGAAAGGCATAAAACATTGTAAAAATACAGACCCTAACTGGAACAATGATAGGAATTTTACATTTTATGTTACAAAATGAAATAGAAATGATTACAAAACTGAATATTTCCATTGTACAATAACAAAGACAGCATATGAAGTGGGTTGATGCATGCCATGTGAAAACACAAAGAGACAGTTAAGCTACACCAAACTTTAATTTTTAATGGTCACATGAAAACAAATACAAGTTACACGATTACATTTATGTTTAATGTCTAAAGTCTTAAAACGACATAAGCAATGTGTCTGTGTCTATATCTGCAGTTGCAACATGCATAAAGCACACATTTGAAAACAAGCATTTACTTTATTAAGCATGTTACTCGGACATTATGCTTAATGATACAACATACTTTTATTATTGTCATTGGACAAATTTACTGAATAAGGTGTGAGCAACAAATTGTATTGCTTGGTGCAGTATATTTTGGTTAGAATACAAATTTAATGTATTAATTTGTATGAGTTTGCAGTTTGATTCATATAGGTACATCCAATTTAATATATAACCATTGTGGGACCCTGGCTGACAAAAGGCCTTCTAATACAGTCCATGTTGGTTGGATACAGGCTAAAAAATAAACAGTTTTTGTCTCTAAGTTCTGCACAAAAGTTTCTCTTATCATAACACTGTGAATAAGAAACTTTTTTTTATAATGGCAAAATTATTCCTTTGAATGCTGAATTAAATTTTGTCATCTGATGTTATTTTCCATGTTTTCACATCAAAAACATTCTTTGACAGGATTTTAGACTCATTTCCAATGGAAATGATTCGAAAGTGCTGTCAAACCATGTTTTCATTGAGAAAGAAGACAACATATAACACAACAGTAGACGACAATTTACATTTCCCGCATTCTAAGTGTTAATGGCATACATTCTCCATCATGCAAGTAACACCTCGTAATTTAGTCAAATAAAGGTTTTGCGACCAGTGCAGATCCAGATCAACCTGTGCATCCGCACAGTCTGATCAGGATCTGCACTGTTCACCAGTCCATTACTGGAACATCCAAATAAAGGTTTTGCGACCAGTGCAGATCCAGATCAGCCTGTGCATCCGCACAGTCTGATCATGATCTGCACTGTTCGCCAGTCCATTACTGGAATACCCATGATGCTTATAATATATGACCCCAACAGCTAAGAAGGAGACGACCCAATAAGCCGACTGAAACCGTGAAATACCTTGCTCTACTTGTAATTAAGACTGATCACAATTGCCCAATGTTCTTTTGTCACCCACACATCCATATACTATGATCATGCAATTAAGACTGTGTAAAATACCAATTAATAATATTTATTATGACTACATCAATGACTTTAGTTGATAGTACCGAATATTAGAAGTTTGCATGCAACCTGATCTTTAGGTGAAACACAATGTACACAATTAACCACTTCAATAGTGTATGAGAATGCCGAAACTATTAAAAATGATTAAAATTTAAACACATTTGACTAGTATTCGAATTACAAACATAATGAAAGAATTCACATTTGAATAATCATAAAAAGATGATGTGAAAGCAACAAATATATTTAAAGACCAATACTCTAAAGGTAAACAAATAAATGAAAAACATTCTACCATACATTGAAGTGGTTAATAATGACAAAAGTTACGGAAAAAAAACCTTGAAGAATAATAAATATACGACTTTCTCTAAATCAGAAAATAGTTCATGCAGCCCACAATATAGATTTCAGGTGAATCCTTGTACACATGAATAACCAAATGAACCAAGTCATGTGATTTTGTATGTAAAAATAAATGTGCGATATCTGCAAAAATATTTGCAAAGTTTATATTTTATGTGAATGAACCTGGAAGTTGACGAAATCTTCATAGCAAATGCAGAATAGATTTCTGTATTTGCTATGAACATTTCATCAACTTTTGATGTCATTTACAGAAACTATCACCGTTTCAGTAGATATTTTTCATGAAAAATCGCACATCTTCTTCGGAACAAAATCACACAGCTTTCCACGATATAACAATTTGTTCCCACAAAATAAAAATTTGTTCCCTCAATTTGTTCCATCGAATTAACAATTTGTTCCCATGATATGACAATTTGTTCCCACAAATTAACAATTCGTTCCCGTGGGAACAAATTGTTATTTCGTGGGAAAGAATTGTTAAATTGAGGGAACGAATTGTACTAAATTATTCCAATCGGATCATGCAGTTCAGGGACCCCAATACACAATAGAGATTGTACAAAATCGACTGTGAAAGACATACACTACGATGACCATGACACCCAAATAATGTCTATACTAGCCCTCACCAGGCATCACACCAAAACACTTCAAGTAGAATTCAATTTGTATCCGAACTGCCAAATTTTGGACATTCGACACAAGCATACTCATATAACTTTTACAGATTTTCAAAATATGTACAATTATTATATGTGCAGCAAATCATAGAGTGGCTCAAATTTCAAATGATTTGCAGTCATGAAAACATCATTATGTATGCTTGCTTGAAATGCTTTAAGGTACGATGCCAGTTCTGATTATTATAGAAATATGCCTGAAAAGTTCGCATTTAACAATAAATATATAATATATGTTCTGGTAGTATATGTGAATTGATTTCCTACATTAGAAATCAGTAACACTGATGGATGCACTCTGAAACGACATCTGCACTAACAAATAAAAAACTTTAACAAACATTTGCCCAAAAATTAATGTAAACTTATTTGGCCTTGACCCCTGTGAGTCGGGCACAGAATGAAACAAGAAAATGTGGCTCGTTGTCACACATATGCCCCAGTGGTAAATTGGAGAAACAGATACACAATCACTCTATAGGCTCTACAGAGACTGTGGGCATAAATAGAGAATAGTAGGTTAGTGCTGTGAATGAGAAAAAATATCTGGTAAGGCTTAGGAAATGGGATGGGCGAGGCTCTGCCGAGCACATCCCGTTTCCGTGCCGCGCCAGATATTTTTCCCATTCACGGCTCTAACCTACTATTCTATTTATCCCGTCAACACCTACAACTAGCTTTAAAATGCAATAAAAATAACCCCAGTCACCGTACATATTCATACGCAGTGATTAGGTCGTAGTGACAGAATATCAAAAAAAATTCATGGCACTGTGTTTCACGGCACATACGCACTGTGTTGACGGGATAACAATGAATTTCTGAAGTTTTTCATTTGAATATAGTCAGGCATATTTCGTATTTACGACCATGTTTACAACACCAATGTTAGATGTGCGATACCAACACAAACTTACCAAGATTTGGCTCCTCAAGTTGCGATTCCATTACAAACTCTCCTATATTGGAGGAAGGTTTAGTGCACTTACGGTTACTATTAGCTACCACATCACCAACAATGGCGGACGACAAAATACAAGATATCGCTAACAAATCAGAAATATGTGACATGCCATGACAAACAGAGGTTTCAGTTTTCGACCAGTGAAGGCCCTGACCAGCCTGCACATCCGTGCAGTCTGATCAGGTCCTACACTGTTCGCCATTATGTAGAGAAAGCATTCTGGTAATATCTGCCAGAAAAGACTGAGATCCGAATGACTGTGCCAGCGGATCTGGAGCTACACTAATCAGAAACAACAATAAGCCTCATTTTTGTGTGGCATGTCACATGTGAACCCGGCTATTGAATTACCTCCCTTGTCGGAGATCCGTACTTCGCTGATATTGATTTCGAAAATCAGTGATATTTTCCTTAAATGTCATCGAAAATTGCCAGTAAACTTCAGAGCTCATGAGGAATTGGATTCTGTATGAGCTCTGAATATACTGTCTGTTTCACGAAAGCTGCCCAAATTTTACGGCTATATAAACAATTCAAAAACAAGATTTCTTTTGATAATATTAAATTAAAGGAAAAATTAATGAGCCTTCTTTTTATTTCGTGAAATTTGATCAAATATTGATTTTATTGCGAAAACAAAATTTCCCCATGTTAAATCCCCATAGACATCTTCACGGAGTGAAGATGTCTATGGGGATTTAACAAGGGGAAATTTTTTTTGAATTTTAGAAATACTGGACCGATTTTTAAAATTTAACTTTTGTTTTCTTAGATCATATCCAAGCTATCTAGCTAGGTTTGGGAGTCAATTTCCAAATTTTTTCGTTTGTTGACTAATCCCACACTCCTTTACCTCTTCCCCCCCCCCCATGTTAAATTCCCATAGAGAAATCAATTTTTCGTAATAAAACCAATATTTGACCGAATTTCACGAAATAAAAAGAAGGCTCATTCTTAAATTTTCCTTTAATTTAATACTATCGAAAAAAATATTGTTTTTGAATTGTTTATATGGCCGTAAAATTTGGGCAGCTTTCGTGAAACAGACTATAGTGTCACTGTTAGATGTCATTTATGGAAATCTGGCATTTTTGTCTAAATCTTAATTCGCAAAAAAAATGGCAAAACGACAAGGGGGTAATACCAGCCGGGTTCATATAAGACATGCCATGTGAATTTGTGCCCGAGAACATGTGCAACTTTTCATGAAAAATATTTACAGAAACCGTGATAAGTTCTGTAAATTAAGTTGAAAGATGCAAAATTATCATATCAAATATTTCTGTAAATGATGTCAAATAGGAATCCACATTTGCTATGTAAATTTCATCAACTTTCGATGTCATTTATGGAAATATCGTATTGCACATGTGTTTAAAATCACATGGCGTGTCTCATATAGCACAGACAGATAGAGATAGCCAACAAAAGCAGATGATAGCAGTGATGGTGAGGAACAAATAACGGATGAAGTGACAAGTGAAGAAATGAAGAAAACACAAACTCTGGCAAGTACAATTGTCTTCCAATGAAGTTGTCATAACGATAAGCTTTCATAGCGTGGATGAAGGAAGGTATCATGATAAAAAAGAGAAGGAAGAAAATACTACTCTGACAAGTATAATAATGATTTCCGATAAATTTGACATACGATAAACATTATAGGAATGAATGGCCTTTTTGTGGAATTTATCAGGGTATAAACTTGGAAAAGTTGCGGGAATACTGGACGAAGAGATACAAAAATACAATTTTCGAAAATATATATTTCTTTTCGAAAATTGTATTTTTTTTAAGGCCTCGTCCAGTATTCCCCCGACTTTTCCAAGTTTATATCCCCGATAAATTCCACAAAAAGGCCATTCATTCCTTATAATTCCAGCATTTGAAATAAATTCATCAAGAAAATGTGTTTATTTTCCGTTTTCTTAAGAATGATTTTAACTGCGCCTCACGGTTATGGAAAGTAGTTTGGCGTGGGAGTTTACTGGGATATAAATTTTGGACAGAGACTTGTTACGGGCTAATCAAATGTTAGGGAATTGTGTAAATATTTTTGTGCTGGAATTATTAAACTATAAGCTTTGATATAAGTCTGAGATCCATACTTAGCCATCAATACCTTTTCCACCCCGAGTATGATGTGGTGTAGCTAATAAAAAATTTCTCCACACAAGAAAAATATGTATTTTTTTATTTATAACACATTTCTAATATGTTTAGTAACTTTTCTTGAATAAGTACACATCCTTGGCTTTTGTTTTTAACCAGTTAATTTGTTAGAAAAACTCTAGTATTTATTGAAGGTTACATCACGCGTGTAAATAAGGGAAGCTGTAGTATAGAGATGTGCAATATCTCGTAACAAATGAACTACACTGTACCACTAATTTATTGCATTTTCTAAATATGATGAAAAAATGAAAGACATCACCATTTCCAGACAAAACAATTAAAATATTAAACAGACATAATTAACACACACGTAACAATAAATCTAGTATCAACACAAACTCAAATTCAAAATGACCCAATCCCAGAATTGCCTGCTCACCTTTGACCTCGAGAGGTATGTCACATGTGACTTCGCCAACCTCGTTAGTGGCGACGCACGTGTAGATTCCTGCGTCCTGCGGTCCGGTCTCCTTGATCTCGAAGCAATACGTGTCTTCGTAACTCTCCACGTGGTACAGATCTGTGTCAGTCAGGGGCTTGTCATCCTTCTTCCAGATCACTGAAACGCACAAGTTCTTTGATTGATTGATTGATTGATTGATTGGTTGGTTGGTTGGTTGGTAGATTGGGATTTTGCATATGTTTAACTGTTAATAGCAATGTCATATACTGATGGGAAATTCACCTGGTTAAATAAACATTTTTTTACTTTTCACATATGATTTGTCATGAAAACAAAGCGAATCAAGCTTAAAATATAGCCAAGAGTTCTCCATATATGGTAAACATGAGAATGGTGTAAACTACTGCTGCCCAGTGGTGTAATTAATGTAAGAACATCAAATATTTCAGCACAGATTCAGTGCCAGGCATTCTTACTATGTCAGATTGATTGATTGGGGTTTTAGATCTGTGTAACAGTAATGTCATATACAGATGGGATTAAATCTGTATGGGGGGAGCACCATACAATCAGGACTGAAATTACAATAAAATATTTCAGCATTGAAAGACAGTGGTGTAATCCGGTACAAGGCACCCTTACTTTATCAGATTACTTAGGTGTGAAACCCAGATAGATATACCGTTAACATAAGGTTGGATTCATTATTTAGATTATAGATATGCATTCCCTCCCATCCTCTGACCGCATGTGTTGAATACATTAGCTACGTAGATTGATTGATTGATTGATTGATTGATTGATTGATTGATTGATACAATGGAGCTGTTCAACAAAATGAACTGTATGCTAAATTTTAAACCAATTTCCAGTTGCACCCTGAATCAATGTTTACCTGTGGGGCTGGGCATGCCAATGACCTTGACGAGGAACTGTGATCTCTCATGTTCTCGGGTCATCACCTCCTCCGGGCTCTTGATGAACTGTGGTGGGTATTTCCCTTCCTTGTCTGTGAATCATACATCAACACCTTATAAACCTGCACATGTTGATTTGTTGACCATTTTAATTTTTTAGCAAACCATCTTGTGAACTACTATCCTCAAATCTGATCTCTGCAATGACCATTTGTGCTGTTTGAATACTCCCCAAATGGAAATGTTACACACATGTTTCCCATGATGGTGTTGGATATAGAGAATAGTAGGTTAGTGCCGTGAATGGGAAAAAATATCCGGCAAGGTTCAAGAATTTCTTTATTTCTCATCAGAAGTATATGTTGTGACCACTCATTTGAACCATCTCGCCGAGACGGTTCAAATGAGTGGTCACAACATATATTTTGGTTCAGAAATAAGGAAAATAGATAGAGAATAGTAGGTTAATGCCGTGAATGGGAAAAAATATCTGGCAAGGCTCAGGAAATGGGATGGGCGAGGCTCTGCCGAGCACATCCCATTTCCGTGCCGCGCCAGATATTTTTTCCCATTCAAGGCACTAACCTACTATTCTATTTATCCCGTGAACACCTACAAATGGCTGTAAAATGCAAAAATAGTATTGACTGGATATCATAAATGTTTCACGGCACCGTGTTTCACGGCACATACGTACTGTGTTGACGGGATAAAATGTAATAAGATGACAAGAATATATACATGTATCCATCAAGTACCATTATGTTATACAATGATGAAGAAACTTGTACAAACTTTTTGACGCAAAAAAAAATAGCTAAGTGTTTCTGCAATCATGTGAAGATGAAAAAGGTCATGGTCATGTTAATGGCAGCATGAGTGTTACAAATGCTCACATATATCAAGTGTTCAAATATTGAAAGAATCCGTCAAGTAATATTAAAGTTATACCATGGTGACGAAGTTTGAACAAACTTTTTGACATTTCGGATAATGACGGAAAAAGCAGCGACTTCTGGTAAAGCAGGCGCGACAAAAACCATATGACAATGCAGTGTGCAAGCAATCGAACTTTGTCAAACAAGAAGCGATTTGGAACAACACTACTGAGAACTAGTCTACACTACTGTCTGTTTCATGTAACCTGCCCAAAATTTACAGTTATATCCACAATGCAAAAACAATTTTCAGGTAGTAGTGCCACAGATGTGTTACACTATATTTACTATACTGTGTCATCGACCAATTAAAATATAGAAGTACCAAGTTCAAGTCTTGTATGTTTATATGTGACTTAAATTTACTTAAAACCTACAAATTGGAATCACATTGAAGTAACACTTTGATCGAATTACCTTTTCATTCAATGAATGCACTCATATTTATTTCAAACTATAACCTACCTTCGACAAAGAGCTCGGCCTTGCAGACAGCCTTGCCCATGTCATTGGTTGCCTCGGCGACGTATTTCCCATCATGCTCGGGAAGGACGTCGATGATGAGGAGAGAAGAGTCACCTTCATCTCCGTACTCGATGGTGAACCGGTTGTCTTTCTTCGTGATCTCCTTGTTCTCCTTGTACCACAGAATGTCTGGTTTCGGGTTACCTTTCGCCTTGCAGTAGAATGACGCTTTGTCTCCAACTGTCGCCTCAACCGTCTGAATTTCAATCGTGAACTTGGGCGCTTCCAGTTTTTGAACCTCCTCTTTGGGTTTTTCTGTAAGGACAACGGATAATCATCAAATCATTATGCATTAGTATTGTGCATATCTACACATTCTCTAGCAAATGATGTTCTAACAAGGATGCAAGGAGCATTGTCATCAAACATGAGAAATGATGAATATGAACATATTTCCTAAAATCAGAAAATTCCAAACAAACTTGTCAACAACTGACGGACAAAAGGTGAACAGAGACTACGGTAACATATACAGTAATACGGCAATAACTTGTTATTGGCTGGTGTGTCTTTGATGGAATGGAGAACAGTGCAGATCCTGATCAGACTGTGTGTATGCACAGGCTGATCTGGATCTACACTGGACGCAAAACCTATAAGCCTCATTTCTCCAGTCACAGACAAAGGTGGCAACAGTTACTATACATGACCTAAACACCGACAAAAGCAACGCTGACTGCTACAGAGTATGGAGCCGCGCAGGGGACATGGATTTTTCTTTATTAATTTATTCCCACGAAATAGCAATTCTTCCTCAATTTAACAATTCATTCCCTCGAATTAACAATCCAATTAATTCCCTCGAATTAACAATTCGTTCCAGCGAAATGACAATTCGTTCCCTCGATTTAACAATTCGTTCCCTCGAATTAACATTTCGTTCCCACAATATAATAAATTTTTATATCGTGGGAACAAATTGCTAAATTCAGGGGACAAAGTGTTATTTCGTGGGAACAAATAAATAAAAATAAAAATGCGGATGCCACCTGCAGCATATTTGAGAAACTGTGACAAATTGTTTAACCGAAAAGTGTGACGGACAGACAGACGGACGGACGGACGGACGGACGGACGGACGGACGGACGGACGTTCTTACAGTACTATACTTATGTGGCTTATCACATGTTAAATATTAGCCACATAAAACGATTTTTAGCCACATAAAAGGATTTTTTAGGTGCCTAATTGTAAGCAACCCTATCCTTTACTGAGTCCATAACCCTGTGGGGCTAGCCACATAAGTACCCTAATGTGTGCCCGGACAGACAGACAGATGGTCCAAACACTATATGCCACCCGTTTCTTCGAAACTGGTGGCATAAAAAGAAGTCTACGTCCCCTGCGGGGCTCCGTAACAGAGTACACATACCAAGGACTTGCAGCTGAGCTGTGCATGTGGCCTTGCCAATGTCATTGGTTGCCGAGACAACATAATCTCCGGTGTCCTGCGGCACGACGTCCTTGATCTCCAGATGGTGCAAACACTCCTCCTCGAAGATCAGGTAGCGACCCTCCTGCTCTATCTCCTTGCCATTGTAGAGCCAGGTCAGCTCTGGCTTGGGTTCGCCAACAACTTCACAGTTGAAGTCCACCTGGTCGCCTTCATCAAGCTGAAAATGGCGGGAAAAACATTGAAATGATTAATCATTGCTAATTGGAAAGTTAATGCGTGGGGGGGGGGGGGGGGGGGTGGGGGGGGGGGGGGGGGGGGGGGGGAACACAGAAATGAGTAATAATTGCTAATTGGCTGGAGATAATTATGGCTGGAAAAAACACAGAAATGATGATCATTGCTAATTGGCTGGAGATAATTATGGCTGGAAAAAACACAGTACCGGTAATGATGAATTATTGTGAAACGGCTGGTAAATATATTCGAGATGCTGGCCGACAAAATTGAAATCTCAGGACGATTGTGACACCTGTTTGTAGAATACAAACAAAATATAATTAGTATAAACATCTTTTTATTAATTTAATTTTACATGAGATGTATATGATGTAAATCAAGAGCAAAACTCGAGGTAATATGAATGGGATTCAAAAGAAAGCAAATTGCTTATGCGAATGTAATAAATTGTATTATTGATATACATGTATAAGCTAGAAATGATCGAATGATTGCTGAATGGTGAACACTCTGTAGCCGATTTCACCAACATTACAAGGTATACTTTTCTAGCAAAGTATACTTTGAGGG
This sequence comes from Conchocele bisecta, assembly GCA_029237695.1. Lineage (NCBI taxonomy): Eukaryota > Metazoa > Mollusca > Bivalvia > Lucinida > Thyasiridae > Conchocele > Conchocele bisecta. Next base: position 46,207,827 of record CM055280.1, on the reverse strand, counting down.
AGCAATCATTTATTTTTCCTGAAATGCATTATTTCATATAGAACTAACGACTGCATACATTTTATGATTAAAAGTATGCAGAAGTATTATACTCAATTTATTACATTACCACAGCCAAAATGGCTGTGATAATGTAATAAATTCAGTATAATAAAAATTAATAAATTTATCCTTAAATTGAAAATTTCTCCCTCAAAGTATACTTTGCTAGAAAAGTATACTTTGCAATGTTGGTGAAATAGGCTACTGATCAGACTGTGGATTCAGTTGGTGATCTAAGGCCACGTTGTTTGCAGTGATAGTAATTAAGGACCGTTTGGTTACCTGTATTAAAATTGTGAGGTCAAATTTGGGACATTTAACTTACCGTTTGTGTTTTAATCTTGAGGACGAATTCTGGTTTCTTTCCAACAGGTTTAACCTCATCTGGAAGTGGAGATGGCTCAATCAAATATTCCTAAGATGATATTTGGCATACATGTCGACTTGTATCAGAATTAGTTGGACTGCCATGTTATGTCGTTATGTTTGTGCTTATCAGTATCGTTGGACTTGCTCTGACAGAACGACTGTGAGTGTTGGTTTTAAGCACTTTCATTCGTAGGTAGAAAAATTGAAAACATTTTTTTTCTATTTTCTTTGCTTTTACACAAAAGTACATATGGTGATAACTCATTGAAATCGTTTTGACACGATGGTGTAGTTGAGTTGAGGATATTTTTTTTCTCAAGATATAGGTACACATGGAAATAGAGAATAGTAGGTTAGTGCCGTGAATGGGAAAAAATATCTGGCAAGGCTCAGGAAACAGGATGGGTGAGGCTCTGCCGAGCAAATCCCGTTTCCGTGCCACGCCAGATCTTTTTTCCCATTCACGGCACTAACCTACTATTCTATTTATCCCGTCAACACCTACAAATGGCTTTAAATTGCAAAAATATAACCCCAGCCATCGCACATATTCATACGCAGTGATTAGGTCGTATTGACAGGATATCAAAAATGTTTCACGGCACCGTGTTTCACTGCACATACGCACTGTGTTGACGGGATAAAAAACATTATTCATCAACACATTGTGTATCATCCGTATACAATGGGTTCAGCAAGATACAACTACACGTCATATGAAACCTTCTCAATATCTCAACGGTTCAAATGAGTGGTAACAACAGATACTTTTACGAAGAAATACGCAAAATAATCAGTTTTTGTAATATTTATAATATTCTATCCTTAAACTGAAATGAGTTATAATAATATTTAGTATACATCACTCACCATTTCGACCAATATATTCCAACACTATATCTTCTATCTTAGAGTTACAATATATCGTCACATACGTCCTACTGATACTGTCAATATGTGAGAACATCATCCTTATGCCATATAACAGATACCCCAGCCATTGATCATGTCAATTGTTTATCAACCCTTAAACGGTAGCAAAAAATATTGTCATCTGCTGTTTTTAATTTTTAGCTTATTGTCGAACAACAAAATACATGTTTGAAGAACATTCTCATATGCTGTCCCAACTAATGATGTCTGTCAATTGCTTATCAATGAGGCTATTCAATCTGTTGATTTTTAACTTATTTCTTAACAAAAAAAAACATGTGCTGTTAAAACATATCATTGAAAAAGTGAAAAACAAAATATAAACAGCAGATGACAAAATTTAATTCATAAATGTTACACACTTCAAGCACTTTGTTTCACTTTTTATTGTCTCTTTAATTCCTTGCAAAAAAATAATTTTCCATCCTGATTTTCAATTTCATCACATTGTTAACATTCTATCAAAACATTGTATATCAGACACAAGCAACGTATAAAACACAACACAATTAATCCTCTTGTAGAAAGTCACCAGTTAATATTGCCACAATTCACTGGCCCTAATTACAATATCTATTCCATACAGGACACTGGAGATAATCTTCAAATTCCCAGGCTAATCTGGATAATCCTTCACATTATAAACTTACGGAAGGAAAATCTTACACATATAGTGTAGGTTAATCCGGTAATTTTGCTATCTAATTCTTTCATATTTTTCACATTTCTCTGCCAAATCATGCAAGAAAATTAGAAACATAACATTTGTCTACATTGAAATAAATGGCATGGATATCATTTCAGAAACTTCAGAAGGAATATATGTATGTATGCTACTGGTGCCCTGTTTGACGAAACTTTGTACGACTAAAATGTTCGTAAGTGCAAAATGATGATAGTCTGTAAATTTCACATTAACAATGTTTTCTTGTAATCAATTATTGGATATACATTTATTGAGCATAGGCTGCATGTGCAGCCTATGCTCAATAAATGTAAATCCATCAATTGAAATCTCCAGACGATCCTGAATTTGCACTTACGAACATTTTAATCGAACAAAGTTTAGTGAAACGCCCCCCAGATTGGCAAACGTGTTTCACTGAGAACTTGTCGAAGTATGCATATGCACAATTTACAAGAATATGGAGATGCATTCAAAAATTCAAATTGCATTATTGCCAATGAACTAGTTGCTACATATCCAAGACTTAATAAAACGTATCATATCCAGAAACTGGTGGTTGTGGAAGCTTAATAACAAAATCAAACATTGCACAAAGTATTGCAATGAAATATGCAGCGGAACAATGGATTCTCCCGAGACAATAATTTTGAAAATAACGCTTGTTTTGGTTCAAAATTCTTCAGACACAATCTGACAAGCAATCTCCCATGACAATGTCACTCCAATTGTGGACATTTGAACAACAATCAGCAAATACGACGATAATAATCACTGAGTTTTTGTTGCTTAGATCAGTAGATGGCTAACACCGTTAATGGACTGTGAAAATGGCATTGTTTTACTTTCCTCAAAATACAGTACTACGCGCAATTGCATTTCCGTATGAGCGAAAACAATAGGAATTTTTAGTGAAAACAAACAGGAAATAATTGCTTAGAGATACAGGTTAGTGTTCTTTGATATCAAGTTTATCAGTCAAGGCTAGGAAATGTGTAGGAATTCAGAGGCTTGTCAGGGAATTCCTAGAGCCGAGGAATTCCTACATGTTTGCAAGCCGAGCCTGATAAACTTGATATTAAAAGACATTAGCATGGTATTCTATTTATCAGTTAATGTGTTATGCTACAAGATGGGCAAACATTGAATGTGGACTCATTCACGTTGCAAGTTCTGTCAGCAAAAGCTTTTACAGTGAAACCTCTATAAACCAGACACCCTGGAAGGTCCCCAGGGTGTCCGGCTTAGAGAGGTTTCACTGTAAATCAGGCATTTGATCATTCTGAATCATAGCTGTGCGCTATGCGATCACGAACAGACATCAAAAATAAGATCACATGTGTTTTCTTGGTCTCCGGTTTAGAGAGGTTCCACTGTATACCCTACATGGTAAGAGGTTATGGAAACTCACCTTTGGTTGGTTCTTTCTTTGGTCCTGAAAAATAAAAGCAAATCAACGTGAGAATTACGGAAGAAGAAATGTGTGTATGCATATGATGACAGAACATTTCACCTGAAAAATAGTTTTGTTGCTGTTTGAATGATAAATTTGATCGACTGACTGATGGATGGATGGAGTGATCAATTAATTCATTGATTCATTGATTGATTGGGGTTTATGTCAGTTCAATAGCAAGTACCGGTATATATGTTGATAGAAAATGGATTGAATTCAATAACAAATGTTTTAACCCTTAGAATGCGGGAACCGAAAATAGTTGTCTGCTGATAATTAATATGTTATCTTTTCTCTCAGTAAAAACATGGTTTGGCAGCATTTTAGAATCATTTCCATTGGAAATGATTCTAAAGTGCTGCCAAACCAAGTTTTTGATGAGAAAAATGGAAAAAATAAAAAATATTCAGCAGACGACACAAATTAAATCATCATTTTAAGGGTTAATATAATTATAATATACATGTACTTGCATTGTACATTACATTCACGCATATCACAGACATTTAACCCTTTCACCCCTAAGTAACTGAATGGGCTGCGATATGTTCGTTTTGCAACCAATCCAATCATCGCAAAATGATTTTCAGACTATTCCATTTATAAAAAGAGGGTATTTGTTTTTCTCAAAAATATGAAAATTACTTTCAAACAGTGCAGATCCTGATGAGACGGCCGTTATGAGCCGGCTCATCTGGATCTGCACTGTTTGCATAAACCGATATAGCGGGCTTTCGGGTTCAAAGGGTTAATAATTATTAGTATATTACCTCAATATATTGTACCAGTATATTAGTTGAGCTCCACAAATAGCTCAATCCAAATAGGTATTAATTTCATTTTTCATTGCTATAACATGAAAGGAAAAATAACAAATGTTTATACAGGTATCCTTTACATTTAACTAGCAGAATGTTTGCATGCATAGAATAATTATATATGAAGATTACATCATGCACTCCACGAATCCACCGACACCACGCAATGTATGTTTTTCCTAACTAAGTGATGTAAATATCATAAAAATGTAACAAACAATATGTGAAGATGAAGATGATGATGATGATGATGATGATGATGATGATGATGATGATGATGATGATGATGATGATGATGATGATGATGATGATGATGATGATGATGATGATGATGATGATGATGATGATGATGATGAGGGTGTCTTATGAAATGAACGAGTAATTATATTTTCTTGCATTTGTGATTAACCCTTAGACCACTACACACAACAATTGTCGTCTGCTGTTGCTTTATATCTTGCCTTATTTCTCAATAAAAACATGCTTTGACAGCACTTCAGAATCATTTCCAATGGAAGTGTTGTCAAAGCATGTTGTAAATTATTCTAAAGTGCTGTCAAAGCATGTTTTTTTATGATAAAAATGGAAAGCAGAAAATAAACAGCAGACAAAATTGTTGAGTCTCATAAATGATCTTGAAAGTTGATGAAAAATGTATTCTGAAAGTTTTCGCAACATTTGATTTTCAGTCTCTGGATTTTGTTTCTTTACAGAATAGACATATATTTCCTCGTTCAATGAAGGAACCATACACTAATGATGATTATTGTTCTATGTGAAATGATATGTAATATAGATAATACTAAGAAGTGACAAATATAATTATGTAGTGTTTGTGATTTCTTCTAAAATGTGAAAATATATCATGTTATACACGATCACCAAAGACATGCATTCAAATCAAACCCTCATTCTTAATTTTTACGGTTCAGAATCTGAATTTCACCATCTGAAAAATGTCTTATCCTTCTCATTAAAAGTAAGGAAAATATGAGAAAATATCAGACGACATAATTCACATCCTGAATTAAAAGCACAACATGGCCTACAGATAAATATGGCTGGGTGACTGGAGAAATGGGGCTTATGGAATTGCATCTGCACAGTCTGATCAGGATCTGCACTGTTCGCCATTTCATCAATGATGATGTTTCATTGTTGGAATGGTGAACAGTGCAGATCCTGATCAGACTGTGCTGATGCACAGGCTGATCAGGATCTACTCTGGTCGCAAAACCCATAAGGTTTATTTCTCCAGTCACAGCCACAAACAGATTGTTGACTCAATATTTATTTTTTAAACAAAGCCATGTTGGATCCATGATTTTTTGCTTAGCAATATAACCAGCATATATATGTAAAATAAAAATATTAAGTCAATATATGTTAAAAATCTGAAGCCATGATAAAATAAAAACATGCTATAATTTGATGAAAATAAAATTATCCGAAGAGACAAGTGGGACTTCTTGTTTAACACATTTTTTATATTCAAACTTTATGACACCTTCTTATTTCTTAAAGAATGTAAATGTAGCAACTAGCTACAGCAAACAAAACATTTATAGCTATCAATTTTCATGTGACTTGAAATGTATACCAAAAAGAAACAATCAATGCCAGTGTATGACATTGATTCCAGAATATCGTCATAAGAAAGTCCCGTGTCACTTCATTATATGACCGTAATAAAACAACAAATAATATTCATGCACCTTCTTGAATTTCCCCTGGCTGGTCTTGTATTCATGCAGTTGTGTAACAAGCCTTGCAGTCGCTCAAGGCCTGGTGTTTCATTCTCTGCAATCCATGCTTCATTCCATGCAAGACGCATTAATGCTTCAAGTTTCTATGGTCCGTATGGAGATCAGTTTTTCCATGCATGCTGATGTCCAATATTCTTCTTTTCACATCTCCATGCAGCGTGCTTAGTTTTCCAGTGAAATGCTATGATAATTTTGGTTACATGACATGCTTCAATCTTGCATACTATGCTATACTTCAGAGCTCCAGATAAGCTGCGTATTTGCTTAAATACCCAATTAAAATTGCCAAAAACCAATTGAAATCAAAAGTAGCGAGTATTAAAAAGCAATACAAATTTTATGGTACCTTTATCATGCTGCAGAAAACAGTAAACAGACCACAAATATAGCATATTTTTCTTATTTTCCATGAAAACATGTTTTGGCATTTCATTAGAATTGTCTCCTTGGTTACGAAGCCAACTATTCAACAATTGTTGTCTGTTGATGTGTAAACAGTAGTGTGCTTTTATTTTACCCGATTAAAATTTTGAAATACCCAATTGCTTCAGAAATGATGGAGTGACAATACTCAATTACTAATTCCTTATCTGGAGCCTGTATACTTTGTGAGATTTCTTTAGTTATGTGCAACATGTAATGAGAAAACGTTGATTACCGTAATGACCTTAAATATTCTGACACCATTTGTTTTGGGAAAACCCCTAAACTAGGGATTTCCCAAAACAAATTGTATCCAAATATTGTATTATTGTGATAAAGCAGTACAACCATACTAACCCTTACACCCACCGCTAAACTTAATGTTTTGTCATCTGCTGTTTATTTTCTATGATCAAAAACATCATCATCAAAAACATGCTTTGACAGCACTTCAGAATAATTTCCATTGTAAATGATTCTGAACTGCTGTCAAACCATGTTTTTATTGAGAAATAAGGCAAGATATAAAAGCAACAGCAGACGACAATTGTGGTGTGTAGCAGTCTAAGGGCTAACACTAAACTTTGGGACACTCTTTGTTGTCGGAAACCAAATATTTATGCGTTTCATATTGTAATTGTGCCCAAATATTTAGGGTTATTATGGTAGTCTATGCTTGTGCAGGCAAACAGTAGATGCTGATCACACTGCAGATGCTAGGCTGGTGCAGATATTGTACAGAGTGCACAGATAATAAGCCACATCTTGCCATGCTGTATGATAGATAGCTCGCCATATGAGAAAAGTATCCTTGAAACTTGTATGCACAGTGTAGATATTGATCGTCTTATATAATCAGAGTATGAAGAAACCTGATATTCAGACACATACATAATTCTTGATTGGCGGGAATGGTGACCAGCGTAGGCCCTAATCAGACTGCGCAGGCTGATATGGATCACAAATGTTGAAGGTCTATTTCATCAGCTGGTGGCTCATAACCACATATTTTCGATGTAACCTTTCATCCCTAAGTATCTGGAATGGACTGTGATATGTTATTTCCCAACCAATCCAATCATCCCAAAATGATTTTCAGACTAGTCCATTTTTGAAAAAGGGGTTTTTGCTCTCAAAAACGTGAAAATTACTTGCAAAAAGTGCAGATCCTGATGAGACGGCTCGTCACGAGCCGGCTCATCTGGATCTACACTTTTTGCCAATACCACTGTACAGGCCTGTAGTGTTGAAAGGGTTAAACCAGTTTCAGTTTCAATCATTTTCCATCCTCATTTGCATATTCAATAAATGACTACTCGGTGGTAACCGCAGGAAAAAAATACATTAAGCCTTACATAGAATGAGGTTTTAAAACCAACCTAATGCAACTAGACATCACACCCTGTCCATGCGTATAAAACAGAATCAAATGATAGAAAGAAACGATGGTGCATCACTCGGACGTGAATCTGAAACCTCTAAAAGATAAATAGCGTAAGCAACAGACAACAAGCTATGTGGAAAATACTTCATATTCATATAACACTTTGTGTTCTTATACACACAAACAAGAGATGTTTTGTGCTGAATAACGCCATATCAGGTTAATGGGCGGTTACAATACAGACCGGTAATGGGTCATTGATTAGTCACGCGAATTATGCGGAGGTCAAAGGTCAAATCTACAGTTGCAAACAGAGACAGCCAATCAGATGACAGAAGTGAGGATGACATCACGGGTGAAAGGTGAACATTTTTGGAATTCTTGTCACCATGTGCTCTCATGTTTACATTTGGATTAAAGATGGAGATAGTTGTGGTATTTAACTCTCACAAGGCGGGAAACAAAAATGACGTCTGCTGTTTTTTTAGGTATTATTTTTTTTATTTCTATAATAATTCATATGTTGGCAGAACATGAGAATCATCTACATTATAGATGATAATCATGTTCTGTCAAAATATGTTTTTAATGAGGAATACTGAAAATGATAAAAAACAGCAGACGACAAATTTAGATCCAGCATTATAAGGGTTAAATTGTGTGTAAATATGTTTATGTGATACCATTGTGTACATTCAGCAGGTACGATTGTTTGCAAGATAATTTAAATAGCCTATTAATGGAGATGATATTTAACCTCGCATTTTAAGATTCATTTCACGATTGCTTTACAGCAGGGATGAACCGTGTTAGCAGACGAGACATGGGACAATGTTTGCCATCTGCAATTTTTAAATATATTTATTATGATAATTAGAAATAAAGAAAGACAATATGCAGACAAATTACAAAAAGTAATGCATTTCGGTTTTACATCAGTCCCCAGTGCATTAACCCTTAGAATGCGGGAACCGAAAATAGTCATCTGCTGATAATTCATATTTGTCTTTTCTCTCAGTAAAAACATGGTTTGGCAGCATTTTAGAATCATTTCCATTGGAAATGATTCTAAAGTGTTGCCAAACCAAGTTTTTGATGAGAAAAATTGAAAAAATAAAAAATGTTCAGCAGACGACACAAATTAATTCAGCATTGTAAGGGTTAAAACTATCAATGAAAGCTTTACATAACAGATCGAATACAGGCAAGTGGCTGGGTAGAACCAGTATGCAATGGTATTGTCAGAAAAACTGTTGTTAACAGCCAGGACGAACCGTGTTAGCAGACTGGATACCGTAAGTTATTTCCGAAATGTGTGGTTATTGCAACATTCAGATACGACCGTGACTTTATCAGACTGTTCCAGTTTTGTCAAGGGTTGGACTCAACATTGACTACCAAGTAGTACTACAATGTCATGTAGTTGCACAACCGAATGGACTGGAGGGAATAGTAACAACCGGTATTATTACAATTTGGGATGTGTGTTACCATGGCACTGACCTTGGTATGTGGGACTTGTGAAGTAAGTGGATATTGTTGTTATATATTTTGTCACCTATCCTACATAGCAGATCACAAAGCAGATTACAGTAATGTAGCTAGATGTATGGACGAGTCTATGAGAAAATGAAGTCACGGCTATCTGTAGTAAATGACAATGAAAAATATTACACATGTACGATTATAAGCATGTATTTCTTTTGCAAATTTCATTTCCAGTTGCACTCCTCAGACGTGGACAGATTTAAATTTTGAAAACATCTTAATCATCTCTATGAAATATGAATGTCTAGAAAAATATCTGAAGTTGTCATAGCGCTAAGCATTTTGACAGGAATGGAATGGTGCTTAATGGCTCATCAACACAAAAGAGTATCATTTAGCGCCAAGCAATTTAAATGAAGAAGAAAATAATCGTCAAAATACAAATGTTAATTAATATAGCATACTCCACATGTTGCGAATTCAATATCAATCAAACACATGCCAAATGCAACAGAACAAGCGGAACAGCATGCCAAATTACATGTGACTGCTACATAGACCAAGTAACAAAAGTTCATAACATAAAAGACAACACTAGAAAACAACAAACTAGTTATCTATATATTTATTGATTTATGAGATTTTCTATACAATGGTAATGCTAGAATTACAATGGTAATTCTATACAATTATAATGCTATAATGCTTTTTATATCACATATATAGTTATATATGGCTTGCTGGAGAAATGGGGATTATGAGTTTTGTGACCAGTGTAGATCCAGATCAGACTGTGCATGCATCCGCACAGTCTAATCAGGATCTACACTGTTCACCATGATGCGTCTAACAAGAAATATAGATCGTTATCAGGTTCCACGAGTGTGCTGTTTATGGGTTTTGCGACCAGTGTAGATCCAGATCAGACTGTGCATCCGCACAGTCTGATCAGGATCTGCACTGTTCACCATCGAGTCCTTGGAACAACCATGATGCGTCTAACAAGAAATATATATCGTTATCAGGTTACATGAGTGTGAGTGATATTTGACCAGGAGCTACACTGGTCACAAATCCGATAAGCCCCATTTCCCTAGTCACAAATAAACTATGTATTCCCCTGGCAAATTCTGTACTACACGTTTTGGTGGGTAATGAAGGACACATACACCCGTTATTTAGGCACACTTCAATATACATTTTCTTAAATATCTTATCTGTTAAATTGAGAAATTTTGATGCGATAAAGATCGGACTCCCCAAGCCAAGGGATATAAAACAATGCGACATCGTGTGAAACCTGGTATGCACTCTCGTTGAAATATGTTTAAATAGCAGGCGAGTGTAACATACACTACTCACCATATAACACACAATGAAAAGCATCTCTCGTTCAATAATCGTTACATTATGATGTCAATTGGGAAGTTCAATACACTTAAGTTCAGAATTAATTTTCAATATTTTGATATAAAATCAATGAGAATTGTCTACTGTATCAGATGCTAAATAATAAATATGAACAGTAAAATGACATGTGCTATATAGCACATGCACCATAAATAGTCTTGATACATGAGGCAATTTACTCATTCTATCAGTAAGGCCATAAAAAAGTAGTTTGTTCTCAGATATCGCCGTGTCAGAATAATCCCTGCGCGTCAATCATTTTATCGTCATGGATAAAATAAATTTGTACCGTAAATTCGCCACATGATCAATACAAAACACTACCATGCAAAAATATGTTAACTCCAACAATGTCCGACGGAAATCTGGTGATTTTTCACGTCTAAAGAGGTCATAGTAACTCTATAGAATATACGTCCTCAAACAAAAAAAATATATTAAAAAATCCGCGCTCCCGCATCACATTCAGCAAATCCTGTGTCTGAGAACCAAAGTAATTATTTATTATGGCCTAAGATAGTACAGTCGAACCTCTCCGAACGACCACCTCCCTACAACAGCCAGTTTTGCGTCTTCCCATGGGTGGCTGTTGTAGAGAGGTTGCACTATAAACACTAACCCATGCACAGGAAATAGTTTTCATCTCAGTAAAACACAACAGTAGAAAAGGCCATGCCACACAAATAAAAATTGCCAAGCATAATAAAAACTAATGCATCAACACGAAAACAATGAGAGGCTTCATGAAAACATGCAGTATTTACATAATCTAACATTCGCTCACTACAGAATTGACTACAAATGCACACAATCTTACTGACTTTTAACAAATATAAATGCATGATTTACTGGAAAACTAAAACGCTAAAATATCAGTCACTCTCAACAACCAGTCAATAGAATATATTCTATATACAATATGAAGTTTCATTTACCGTAATAACACTAAATATTCGGACACAATTTATTCTGCAAAAACATATAAATATATGATTTCCCACAACAAAGAGTGCCGTACACGATTGCTCAGTGTTAGTATGGCAGTTCTTGTTTAATCACAATAACAAGGTATTTGGATACCATTCGTTTTGGGAAACCCCTATAAAATATTCTGACACCATTTGTTTTGGGAAACTCCTATAAAATATTCGGACACCATGGTGTCCAAATATTTAGGGTTATTACGGTACATCAACTCTCAGTCGGGGTGTACTATCAAAATACATAGCAAATGCCAGGCTAGTGTCTTCTGATTCCAAGTTTATCAGGCAAGGATAGGAAATGAATAGGAATCATAAGGCTCATCGAGAATTTCCTACCGTTTCCGAGCCAAGTCAAGCCTCATTTACTTGATACATGCTGTTATATCAGGTATCGTTTTTACTACACGATGAGCAAATATACAAGTTTTGCCATTGAAAAGAAAGTGAACATCATTATGTTGGGTTACATACTTTTTCACTGATGGCATGATATTCTATATACAAAATATAAAGTAATACATTTCTATCTGGTATTTTTTCTTTGCGTCATGTCAAACATGTTGATCATGTCTGTTCATGATTGCAAAGCACACATATGTGTATTTGACTGCTCTGAACTACAGTTGAATCTCTCTAAACCGGACACCCTGGGGACCTCCCAGGGTGTCCAGTTTAGAGAGGTTCCACTGTAAGTCTGACAAATAGGAGAAACATACATAACCCACCCTCAAAATACACCATGATGATGTGACCAAAATACTGGATTGTGGAAACAGGAATTAAAGTACGCTACCTACATTTGTACAAACATGTGGAATGTAAATAATTATAAAATACCCATAAACCCGCAGATAAGCAGCATATTTAGAATATAATTTCTTATTTCTTCATAAAAAATCACCAACATTCAGCAGTAGTGTAGCCAGGTTCTTGCTGAGAGGTTGCGAATTGAGGATCGAGTTTGAAAAGGGGTGATGAGTATCCTTCCCTGCAAAAATATATATTGCTTTCTACATTCAATTTCCTTGATTTTTGTGATTTTAAAGCTATAATTTTGACATATATTGTAGTTATTTCCCACCAAAAAAATGAAATACACACCTGACTAAATTTTAGGGGGTGCATTCTCTCCCCTTGCACCCATGCTGGATACGCTACCATTCAGAAAATATTTGATTATTTCTCTTTCTTGGATTCGCTATTCTATCATAGACATTGGAATGTTGTAATACAATAATAATAAACGAGTGACAATTAGTTTCTTGCTTGGACGAGTGAATCATTTTAATCAGTATGCAAGCATGCTGAATATCCAGGCCCGTAGCCAGGGGATGTCGGAGCGGTCGGACGACCCCCCCGCCCAGCCTCGAGGTTCACATTTTTAGCCTTGAGGTCCACTTTTTTAGACCCCCATAGATACTTCAGACCCCTTGAGCCTTCGAAACGACCCCCCTTCAAACAGGTAGATACTTCAGACCCCTTGAGCCTTCGAAACGACCCCTCCTTCAAACAGGTCTGGCTACGGGCCTGATATCATATCATTTTTATGAAACTACTGGTACTGCACGGTTAGGTATCGTCAATCAATGTGAAATGGAACACAATGTGTTTTGGAACACCACCGGATATAACGAATAGCGCACTGGATTTCACAAATTGTACCGCCGTTTTCAATAGGGTATCTCTGGGAAATACAGAAGTTCATTCACTACGGAAAAAATGTGGAAAATCACCATCCAAACTGTGAATTATCCTTTGTTTTTGTACATTGGGGTTAAACATGTCCTTTGGTGATGACATGAAAACATTGATTATAGGAATGAATGGCCTTTTTGTTGAATTTATCGGGGTATAAACTTGGAAAAGTCGCGGGAATACTGGACGAAGCGATAAAAAATTACAATTTTTGAAAAAAAATAAAAAAAAATTTTTTTTTTCTTTTTTTGATTTTTTTTCGAAAATTGTAATTTTTTTAAGGCCTCGTCCAGTATTCCCGCAACTTTTCCAAGTTTATATCCCCGATAAATTCCACAAAAAGGCCATTCATTCCTTATAATTCCAGCATTTGAAATAAATTCATCAAGAAAATGTGTTTATTTTCCGTTTTCTTAAGAATTATTTTAACTGCGCCTCACGGTTACGGAAAGTAGTTCAGCATTGGAGTTTACTGGGATATAAATTTTGGACAGAGACTTGCTACGGACCAATCAAATGTTAGGGAATTGTGTAAATATTTTTGTGCTGGAATTATTGTTGATTGTACAAATTCGGTCACTATAAATCTTTGTACAGCAATAAGAAAAATATTCAAATATGCGCATTATCTTGGGCTCAAAGACGTATGTAAATTATGATAAAATATTTCTACACCGTTATGCTATTGCGTAATATATATATGTAAAATGGAGTATATAAATATATGAATGTGTTACTATTAGTTCTATATTAATGGAATGTACAAGTGATTTTCCCACATATATAAGAAGTGCGAATAAAGAATTATGAAAGATGATGACGACAATGTTACAGCAACATGTAATGACATACTGTCGCTAAGTGTTATGAACAATAAACAAACACGTTAAAAACAGAGAATTCATGCAAATATGTAACAGCAATTTGCACTAGTTTCCGAGTACCGTATATGCACCCTAGCGTTTAACCCATTAGAGATGGGACACAATTATAGTTGTATGAACTTAAGAAAAAAATCCTATCTGCTTTATTTCATCTCGAAAGTATATGTTGTTACCACTCGTTTGAACCGTCTCGACGAGACGGTTCAAACGAGTGGTAACAACATATGCCTTTATGGATATATAAACAAAATAATGAGATTTTTTCAACAAAAATTATCGTATCCTTAGACTGAAATAGGTTAAAATGAGGACATACAACAAAAGGTAGCAGATACTGATTGGCTCCAAAACAACTAACCATGCTTAGCAAAACACACACAGGATATGATAGCAAGCTGGAAACATTTAGCTTGTCACAAAAGGATGATGCAAAACTATGTGGCTGTGACTGGAGAAATGGGGCTTATGGGTTTTGTGACCAGTGTAACTCCTGATCAGATAGCACACTCATACAGCATTATAATGATACTTATAATAAAATATATGTTGTTACCACTCATTTGAACCGTCTCGTCGAGACGGTTCAAATGAGTGGTAACAACATATACTTTCATTGAGAAATGAAGAAAATAGAAATGCGCTATATATTAAATGATGTCTATGTGGCTGTGACTAGAGAAATGGGGCCTATGGGTTTTGCGACCAGTGTAGATCCAGATCAGCCTGTGCATACGCACAGTCTGATCAGGATCTGCACTGTTCGCCATTCCATCAGTGAAACACCCGTCGTGCTTCTAACAAACCATAGAGATCATTATCAGGCTACAGGAATGTGCTATTTTCAACTCTAGCAGCTTCATAAGGATCTATATATTGGTTGTTAAAATCATAACTGATTGCTAGGTGGACAGTGCAGACCCTGATTAGACTGTGCATATGTGCGGACTTGACTGGGTCTACCCTGGTCACAAATGTGATAAGCCCCATTTCTTCAGTCACAGGGACATACAAGGAAAACATATGGAATGGAAAATGATGAAATATGTTTACAAAATTTACAATCTTTTCCGTAAATGGCGTCAAAAGTTGAGTACATATGGAATTATATTCTGCCAAATTTTGTCTACTTTTGACTTTATTTAGTAAAAATACTGTAAATTTTGTAAACATATTTAATGAAATTACGCAGATGTCCGAAGGTACAAAATCACATGGTGTGTCTAATTTGAACTCGCAAATAGAAGTAAAACACACAAACCCAAAAAGGGCAATCACAGGTTTATGCCGTCAGCATTTTAACCAAGAATTCTATTTCATTTGCTGCTCAATCCGTTTGATGAAAATAAATAAAGCAAAGAGAGTGAAAAAACAGTCCTTTGTTGTCAAAATATAAACTAAATCTGTGCTTAACACTTTCACCCCTAAGTAACTGGAATGGATTTTGATATGTTAATTTTACAACCAATCCAACCGTCGCAAAATGGTTTTCAGACTAGCCCATTTATGAAAACGGGGTATCTTTTGTTTTCAAAAATATGAAAATTACTTTCAAAAAGTGCAGATCCTGATGAGACGGCTCGTTACGAGCCGGCTCATCTGGATCTGCACTGTTTGCATAAACCGCTATAGCGGTCTTTCGGATGCAAAGGGTTAAAAGGGTGACAACCATCTACCACTGCCGACCCACGTGACATTCAACCATCTACCACTGCCGACCCACGTGACATTCAACCATCTACCACTGCCGACCCACGTGACATTCAACCATCTACCACTGCCGACCCACGTGACATTCAACCATCTACCACTGCCGACCCACGTGACATTCAGAATATTTGGTGATGAACAATGAAACGCATGATGGAAGAAGTAACACAACAATATATATGTGGCCGTGGCTGGAGAAATGAGACTTATGGGTTTTGCAACCAGTGTAGATCCAGATCAGCCTGTGCATCCGCACAGTCTGATCAAAATCTGCACTGTTCGCCATTCCATCAATGAATTGTCCGTCATAGTACTAACAAGCAATATAGATCATTATAAGGCTACAGAAGTGCGCTATTTGATCGGGAGCTACACTGGTCACATATCCAATAAGCCCCATTTCTCCAGTCACAGCCACATGTGGTGGCACTGGCAACAACAGCATCACACCAGACACACAGTTAGCAGCCGGAAGATTGTGAAGAGACATATATTCCATATAATACAGACGTAAATATATTGTAAAAAAGTTGGGCTAGAAATAATACAGACATGTATCACCAAATAGACACAACACTACTTCAAAGACGGGTCATAAAACGCCATTTGCAGTAATTCCGGTTACCATGGTAACAACTAATTAATTATTTAAAGTTCAATGTCCACTTAACACTTTCAACCCTAAATAAATGGAATGGACTATGATGTGTTAAATTTCCGCCCAATCCAATCATCACAACATGATTTTCAGACTAGTCCATTTATGAAACGTTTTTTTTCTTCTAAAAATATGAAAACTACTCGCAAAAAGGGCAGATCCTTACGAGATGGCTCGACGGCTCGATACGAGCCGGCTCATCTGGATCTACACTATTTGCAAATACCACTATAGAGGGCTGTAGTGTTGAAAGTGTTGACAAAGAGACATTATACCATAGAGCTCAATAAATAATATACATGGGCTTACCCAAAATAGCACTTAGCCGACCCCCATTAGTCGCTTTACTAATTGACTGTGCCATTGACCCTTTCCCCATACCATTGGCAGAGCTCCAGGTAAGCTGCGTAATTTGGAGGTAAATTTCTTATTTCTCCATCAAAAATGGCAAGTTGGGAGTGCTTTAGAATCGTCTCAATGAGACGATTCTAAAGCACTCCCAACTTGCCATTTTTTATGAAGAAATAACAAAATTTCACACCCAAGTTGGTCAAATTACGCACCTTAACTGGAGCTCTGCATTGGAATCACCATGGCAACAAACATCAATTCCCATGACAATAGATGAAGTAAAAACATCAGAAATATATGTGGCTAAGATAAGTAAAATTGACTTAAGTCTATAATTTAACGTGGGACTAAACGTATGCTGGTGATATATTTGTTAGTTAAACTTGCTATGACTGAAGTAACTTGTAGGAGATGTTTATATTTGTCCAAGAGTGATAAAAAGGTCAGCCCATATATGATAAAACCACATAGATGTCTTTATTTAATACAGCGCTCCAGATAAGGAATAAATAATTGAGTATTGTCACTCCATCATTTCTGAAGCAATTATTGAATAGTTTGCTTCGAAATGAAAACAGGTTTTGTCATTTCATTAGAATTGCCTCCTTGGAGACAATTCAATTGAAATACCAAGATGTGTTTTCATGGAAAATAAGAAAAATATGCTATATTTGTGGTCTGTTTATTGTTTTCTGCAGCATGATAAGTACCACAAAATTGTTATTGCTTTTTGATACTGTGTCGTCGTCACAAGGAGTTTTTATCATATCTGGGCTCGAATAGAAATTGATGGATATACAAAGAGAAAGAGCAAATCCGTGTTCCAGCAGAAACACCATGAATCAGAATGATGGAAACAAAAAGTGCCGTCTGCTGCTGTTTTATATTTATCCTTTTTTCTCAATAAAAACATGGTTTGACAGCACTCAAGAATCATTTCCATTGGAAATGATTCTAAAGTGCTGTAAAACTATGTTTTTGCTGAGAAAAATGGAAAACAAAGAGCAGACAACAAAATTTAATTCAGCATTGTAAGGTTTCATGTGCTTCATAGAATAAAGACTGTGCCAGTAGAAATAAAACCAAGATGGAGGTATCCAACTTTAGACTCCAATATAGTTATCCATATTCTTGCAGTGACAGCTTCAATAATTAGAATACAGAAAAATGTAAATATTTTTGTTCAAAAGTGCCCGTTGTGACCTCTCATTTGATCTGTTTCAAATGAGTGGTCAAATCAAAAACATATGCAATAAAGAGAGATTGAATGAATGAAGTTTTATGTCTGTTCAACAGCAAGGTCATATACAGATATATGTGGAGAAAGAAGAAAAAAATATATTTTTTTTAAAAAAACCTGTGAATCTGTATTTTGCATCTGCTTATGCTGTCTGCTGATAGATCCCATATGTATATTGACCCGACAACAAACATAGTCATAATTCTGTAAGCCCAATAATTGCAACACATACAGATAGATGCAGACTACACGATGCCATTAACAACACAAATCAGGTGACCTTGAACTGTCATTCATTGACCTTATCACAAATGTGCTATAATTGGTGTTGTTACGTGGTATATAGCAAAAACAGCTAGTTAAAGTGTAATATACTATATTCTAGCTTTAATTAGGACTTATGATAAGGTCAATATCAAACTTGCAGCAAAATACAAAAGACGAAATGTATACATATGGTTGCCATGGAAACAGACACATGAGCTAGTGAATTAATAGTAATTTTTCTTTTACTAAAGTAAAAATCAAAATAATCAAGCTTTACAAAGACTTTCTTAAATTTCTCGTTTGCTGTTTATTTTTTATTTTCCATTTTTCTCATCAAAACCATGTTTTGACAACACTTTAGAATCATTTCCACTGGAAATGATTCTAAAGAGTTGTCAAACCATGTTTTTATTGAGAAAGAAGACAAAAAATAAATAAACAGCAGACAAGATTTTACGTTTTCTTCATTCTAAGGGTTAAAAAATACAAATACAGCTTTATAAGAATTTTAACTGTACTGTTTCCATGGCAACCATATAATCTGGTTATTAAGGTACAAACTGTTATGTGGGTCACTAGATACATAATTACTATAAGTAAATACCTTCGACTGTTAATTCTGCCGAGCTTCTCGCCTCGCCCACAACATTTTCCGCCTTACAAGTCACAAATATCGGTGAGCGGTCCATAGAAACGTCCTTGATCTCAAGTTTTGCCCGGTTGTCATGGTAACTTATCGTGAATTGAGGTCCCTCCTCGACAGGAACATCGTCGACGAACCACAAAACTTTCGGTTTCGGTATTCCAGTGACGACACACTCGAACGTCGCGGTTTCAGTGACCATAATGGCGGTGTCTGAGAGGGTCTGGGTAAACACGGGGAACACGAGGTGCACCAAGACCTCTGCGCTGCTCGTGGCCACGCCCTTGTCATTGATAGCCTTCACCGTGTATTCACCCTCATCCTCGGGTGAGGACTCGTTGATCTGCAGGCTCGCAAACTCCTCGTCATACGTCACCCTGTAACAAAGCAACAGAGGTTAACCTTTTCTCCCCTAAATATCGGACATTGATAATTCCATGCTCATTTCTGGAGTATTCCATAAATTGGACAATGGTTATTTTTAAAATATCTGAAAGATGCCGACAAACACTGCAGATCCTGATGAGACGGCTTGCTACAAGCCGTCTCATCTGGATCTACAGTGTTTGCAAATGTTAGCTTTATGGTCTGTAGGGGTGAATGGGTTATACAAGTTACAAGCCGTCTCTTCTGGATCTACAGTGTTTGCAAATAAAGGTTAGCTTTATGGTCTATAGGGGTGAACGGATTAACCTGTATGCTCCACCCAACAAACTGCCATTACCCAATATACATGCTATCTAAGCTGCACCACTATTTATTAAACACGTTTACTCATTAATAAGAGAGACAATTGACCCGGGTCCACCCAATAAACTACCATTACCCAATATACATGCTATCTAAGCTGCACCACTATTTATTCACGACATTGACGTCCACCCAATAAACTACCATTACCCAATATACATGCTATCTAAGCTGCACCACTATTTATTAAACACGTTTACTCATTAATAAGAGAGACAATTGACCCGGGTCCACCCAATAAACTACCATTACCCAACACACATCATCTCTGATATATCACTATTCGCTTTAACAATTTTGGATATGATATTATCAAATCACAGCTCCCAAATGTTCAGCTTTATTGTATGTTCCGATCAGACTGTGCAGATGCGCAGGCTGCTTTCAGTCTAAAGTGTTCACAAAGGCAATAAGCCCCGTTTGCAGACACAGTCACGGTTGAGGACAGAACAATATAGGAGTGAGGTGGCAGCATATTGAGCCAATGAAGTGAATGGAAATGAAAGAAATGCTTCAATGCATATTTGTGATGGATGGACCAACAGACAGATGTCATAGCGATCACTATTTTTAGGTCTCCGCAACCAGGGTATAAACATCTGTTGATCTTGTACTTATATAAATATCACTAGATACAAACTTATTATAGGAATGAATGGCCTTTTTGTGGAATTTATCGGGGTATAAACTTGGAAAAGTCGCGGGAATACTGGACGAAGCGATAAAAAATTAACTTTTTTTTTCGAAAATTGTAATTTTTTAATGCCTCGTCCAGTATTCCCGCGACTTTTCCAAGTTTATATCCCCGATAAATTCCACAAAAAGGCCATTCATTCCTTATAATTCCAGCATTTGAAATAAATTCATCAAGAAAATGTGTTTATTTTCCGTTTTCTTAAGAATTATTTTAACTGCGCATGACGGTTACGGAAAGTAGTTTGGCATGGAGTTTACTGGGATATAAATTCTGGACAGAGACTTGCTACGGACCAATCAAATGTTAGGGAATTGTGTACATATTTTTGTGCTGGAATTATTCACTTTTACATCAGTTGATTCCTCACGTTTTAGGCTCACTATGTATTTCTAGGACAGACACATTGGTACTAACAATTCTACAAATTTACTCAGCATATACATGTATGTAGTTAGTATCACTACCGACAAATATAACACATAAAATAACAAATAAAATAACTACAGACAAATATAACACATAGGAAATACATTGTTATCACAATTTACCCTAAATATTCGGACACCAATATGTGAGCAAACAGTGTAGACCCAGATCAGCCTGCTCCTGAAGGAGCAGGCTGATCAGGGTCTGCACTATTTGCCATTTTCACAGAATGCTTCGGAGGCCTCATTGGACAACATAATCAACTTGATAAATGTTTAGGACACTTATAACAATTGGTTTTGGTGTCCGAATATTTAGGGTAATTACGGTACAATTTACTCCATGAAACCCCACTTAATTAATAGCAAGAACAGACCAAACACCAAAGGATAATAATTTGTTTTCTAACCATGTGCAGTTTATTTTGTAACAGATATTGTTTAAAGGAAACACCAAAAATGTTCAATAAAAAATCTATATGAAAATCGTGTGAATAAATATAAACATAGAGCAATAAGTATATGACAACAGTGTAACAGTAAAATCCCTCTACATAAGAAATATTTGAAAAAAAATATCATCTACCAACTTACCAGTAGCTGTCAAATCTAGAAGTAATCAATAAGATGGATTTTTATACATTTGAAAGCTCTTGTTGTATGCAGATAACATTGTTAATAGGACGAATGGAATGACCGGCTATAAATATATTCTTCATCTTAATAATCACCTTGTATTTTATTGTATAAAGTGCTTACTTGAACCGGTCTCCAGGGATCTCCTCTCAGTTCTTCATCCTTGTATTATATTGTATTGTATTGTACAGTCTACACTCGTTACCTGAAACTCTCTTAACACTTTCACCCTTAAGGAACTGGAATGGATTTTGATATGTTAATTTTGCAACCAATCAAACACTCGCAAAATGGTTTTCAGTCGTTATGATGTGGCTCATGTAGATCTGCACTGCACATAAACCACAATAGCTGGCTTTCAGGTTCAAATGGTCAAGTCAAACTACTGATAACTCAAATTCAAATTCTTGGTCCCAAATACAGGTTTTCCTAATAATTCAAAGTTTTGTTAACTCGAAAGTATTTCCCTCAGTCACCTGACTTTGAGTAAATGAGTGTCGACTGTATTGTGTTATATAAAGTGCTTACTTGTATCGGTCCCCTGTGATCTCCTCTCCATCCTTCATCCAAGTGACCTTTGACTTGGGTGTGCCACGAACCTGGCACTGGAGCATGATGGGAGATTCGAGCTCCACCTCCAGATCCTCTATCCTCGACACGAACGTCGGGGCCTCACCTGTACAAATGTTCCCATAGATAATATATGTACCAGGCTAGTGTCTGGATATGAAGTTTATCAAGCAAGGCTAGGAAATGTGTAGGAATTCCGAGGCTCACCTCGGAATTCCTACCATTTCCACGCCTAGCCTGATAAACATTAAATATAGAAAATAGGCTAGTGTCATCGATATGTAGTTTATAACTTGATATCAACAGACAAAATCGTTTATAACCTACCTAACCAATCAAAACATGCTTGTAACTGATTATCAGATATTCAAATCTGAAAATGTAAACTCATTTACAACTGACAATGTATTAACAATTTACTATCATTCGTGTTTTAAAAATCAAATGATCAAGTTCCTCATTGCCTTCCACATACCGAGTGGGTTAACAAACAACTCGGCCTTCGACGAGACCTTGCCAGATTTGTTGGTTGCCATGACAGAGTATTCGGCATCGTCGTCAGTAGTGATGTCCTTCATGATCAGTGAGGCGAAGTTGCCGCGCACATCGATGACATGGCGGTCATCAGGCTGTATTTCCATACCATCTCGGTACCTATGGGAATATATCATGTACAGGTAAAACTGTTCTAAACATGACAGAAAATACAGTACTCTCAGTCATTAACTCTTTGCATGAATTAGGAGTATATGTTTTATTTCTCTCTGTAAATATGTCTTGAAATTTCATTAGAATTGAGTCCTAAAACGTGGAAAACAAATAGTCGTCAAAAATAAGACATTAGAAATATGCTTTTGTAGACAAAACTGGGGGCAAAGATAACACAGATCAGTAGCTGATCAGACAAAGATGTCAAAGATAACTCATTTTCTAAAACTTGTTTTCTTTGTCATGTATTATCAAATCTGAATCTTGTCTATGACTAACGACTACAAAAACATTAATTAGAGAAAAAAAGGTTGCTATAGCAACATGCTCACCATAACAGGTCTGGGAAAGGCTTGCCATCGACCTTGACGTACAAGGTCACAGTGTCACCTTCCGTGACTTCCTGATCTGAGAGCTCCTGGATAAATCGAGGCATGTCCTTCTCAACGCTGACATCTTCTGTTGTCGCCTTTGGCTCCTCCTCCAACACGAACTGTGGGATTGTGGGTAAATGCAATATGGGTAAGTAAATGAATTCTGAGAATTAACTGGAGGCCGTTTCATTAAACTTCGTACAACTAAAATGTTTGTAAGTGCAAACTTATTATAGTCTGTAAATTTCACATTAACACTGTTTTTTGCAAACAATTATTGGATTTATATTTATTAAGCATAGGCTGCATATTATAAATGTAAATCCATCAATTGAAATTTCCAGCCGATACTAAATTTGCACTTACAAACATTTTAGTCGAACAAAGTTTAGTGAAACAGCCCCCAGGAGTCTGCTCAAAATAAAGCAGTTTGACTGATATGTTCAGGATACATCAATCAAACTAATTAATTTTGAGTTCTGAGTTTGAATACGTAAAGCTTCATGGGTAAAAGTTCTATTTTTTCCATGAAAATATTTTTCATGGTTCAAATAAGGGATCAGAACATACACAGTCATGGAGAAATTACAAAATAAATGTATGTACTAAATTGTATTTTCCAACCTGCAAAAGCTGTAGAATCTGAAAAAAACATTTTATTGGATGAGGTATTTCTGTTAGATTAAAAGTTAATGTAAACATGCATGTATTGTTACCGAATCGAGGTTTAACTGTTGTACTGGAATTTGTTGTTAAGTATGAGTAGAAAAGTTCTGGAACAGCACACATATAAGTCATGTTAAATAACTGAGACTGTTCATAATATATATGTTAGGTTTTGATATGGTTTTATATGTATATATTTCCATGTGTGACCGTGCACCGCAAACATAGCATTGAAAACAGCTATTAACGCTGTCTGCGTATCTTGCTTATTGCATGGTATTTTATTTTTTTGTCCTTTTCTAGGGGTTATCAGTCTCTATGATGTATTGCTTTCTATTTAATGTCAGTGCTCCAGATAAGGAATTAGTAATTGAGTATTGTCACTTCATCATTTCTGAAGCAATTGGGTATTTCAAAATTTGAATTGTGTCAAATAGAATCACACTACTGTTTACACATCAGCAGACCGCACTTATTGAATAGTTTGCTTCTAAATGAAAACATGATGTATTGCTTTCTATTTAAAGTCATGCTCCAGATAAGGAATTAGTAATTGAGTATTGTCACTCCATCATTTCTGAAGCAATTGGGTATTTCAAAATTTGAATTGTGTCAAATAGAATCACACTACTGTTTACACATCAGCAGACCGCACTTATTGAATAGTTTGCTTCTAAATGAAAACACATCTTGGTATTTCATTAGAATTGTCTCCTTGTGTTTTCATGGAAAAATAAGAAAATATGCTATATTTGTGGTCTGTTTATTGTTTTCTGTAGCAATATAAAGATACAACAAATTTTTCATTGCTTTTTGATACTCACTACTTCTGATTTCAATTGGGTTTTTGGCAATTTTAATTGGGTATTTATGCAAATACGCAGCTTATCTGGAGCTCTGTAATGGCCTGTATACTTTTATTCTGTTTGTAAATCAGGTAAATTCAATACACCATCATATTTCTTTGTTATTTCTCCAAGACTGAAGATATACTTTCTGATCCCATATGTACAAACAAACAGTGGTAAAAAGCGTACACTTCAAGCATCTTATTAAATTATATTGGAGTTCATAAATGAATATTAAGTCTTCTACATAGATTGAAGTGCACCTTCAAGTTTTATATTGAAGTGTTTGAAGTGTTTGAAGTGTTTGAAGTGTACTCCAAGTTTTATAAAAAATAGATTGAAGTGTTTGAAGTGTACTCCAAGTTTTATAAAAAATAGATTGAAGTGTTTGAAGTGTACTCCAAGTTTTATAAAAAATAGATTGAAGTGTTTGATGTGTAACATCAAGTTTTATAAAAAATAAAAATGTGTGAGTATTGTCGAAACATTTGTTGCCTAAAATAAGATAATAAATGAAATTCAATTCTTTGAACAACAAAAAAATATAATGTCAAATGAAGAAATCTGGGGGCCGTTTCACTAAACTTCCTACGACTAAAATGTTCGTAAGTGCAAAATTATGATAGTCTGTAAATTTCACATTAACAATGTTTTCTTGTAAATAATTGTTGGATTTACATTTATTGAGCCTAGGCTGCATATGCAGCCTATGCTCAATAAATGTAAATCCATCAATTGAAATTTGCAGACGATTCTAAATTTGCGCTTACGAACATTTTAGTCGTAAGAAGTTTAGTGAAACGGGCCCCAGTGGAATAAGGGAGTTAGTTCCCCCATGGAATTAGCCCCCTTTTTAACTGACCCCTTAATTGTATCCTAATATGTGTGCCAATTGAAATACATGTAATTACTATAGCAAGAATAACAGACAGGGTTATACTGGTATATTACTGGCGAATTAGAGGTAGGGGTTGTGGCAACATAAGTTGAGAATGTTTAGGTAGTGGGGTGGGGGTCATTATTTGTGAATGTGACTTGATAAATCGGGCTTACGGCACTTGCAGCCAGTGTAGACCATGACCTGCATGTGCACTCATGCAGCCTGGTAAACCGACCTGGGTATACACTGGTCACAATGACCATAAGCCCCACTCCTAGTAACATTTACGAAATGCCTGTTCATGCAAACTGTCAAACTGCATCCACTGGAATTGTCAATTCACTCTCATATATAGTGCATATATTTACAAAATTTGTGATATTTTCCGTAAATGACATCAAAAGTTGATGAAATGTCCAGAGCAAATGTGAAATACTATTCCGCATTTGCTCTGAAGATTTCGTCAACTTTCGACATCTAGTACGGAAAACATCACAATTTTTGTGAATATTTTTCGTAAAAAAATCACATGACTCGTCTCATACACTGCAGCTCCATTATAACGCGATGGTCGGGGTCCAAGATTTCAAATCGCGATCGAATCCGATCGCGTTATAAAATTTCGGGACATGCACGGGTACTGGTATCATCCGCATTTCGGTTACCAACTATTGCGGGAATTCCATTAGCAACGAACCCATATAAAATCATGTCATTTGAACAGAAGTTAAAGTAATTATTAATAATGACTATGACATACAAACTTGTATTATTGTATTAAACATGAGTTATTTATAAAATCATGCTTATTACGTTGTATAGTGCTCGCGATAAACAGACACTTATTACAATGTATACTGCTCGCGATCAACAGGCGCTTAAAAGGATTAATTGATAATTGATAATAAATAATGGTCGCGTGTCACGATTCATGCGGACAATTAGCTGTTGTAACGTGCATAATCTCAGGATGTGGTGTCACGTGATCTATTGTTTACACAGCAACAGTCATATTGATGAATGAAATTTACGATTTATGCGAGACATCATGATTGCCATGGGCTGCAGTGTAAACAATAGACCACGTGCTCCCATACCCAGATAATGCTGAATGTATTGTTTCAGATTGCACACAAACACCAGTCTATTTATAGAACGCTAAATATCACACGAGTAAAGTAGAGAAAGGCGACCGAACACGTAACCATTTATTAGCGACAATTATGTGTTAACACGGATATGTAGTAGATCCAGATGAGAATGATATGAAAATAGTTAGTTATCTTATATTTAAATGTGGGAACTGGTTCAAGAACCTTCTAAACCCGGTATAACATGCAAACCAGGTCTATCATTATTTATACACACTGGCGAATTCTTTAGCGCGGTAGTTGTACTTCGATGACTGTCACAAACATCGCGTGATAATTATAGCACGAGTCGGCATGCTCCTTTGATACGACCATTCCTTTCATGGACTTTGAATGTCGTTGTTTGAATAAACTTACAGAAATCGCGAATCAACTAATTACACGATGACTACGATGTCCGACGATTTTTTTTCTTTGTTTCCTTTTTTCTTCTTTTTTCTCTATTTTTTTAATATATTTTTGGGATCCACGAGAGACCCGCGTTATAATGGAGATCGCGCTATACGCGATCGCATTATAATGGAGCTGCAGTGTATACGAGAGTGCATTGACAAACCCAGAGCTGCATATAACCACAATGAAACAACAACAACAACCATTCGGAAATTGTACAACATCAAATTGGTGGACATTCAAAGTAATGCAAATTCATTGGTAAACATGAAATAGCGAGTTATTGCTTCTTTTTTTTACTGTGGAATGGGGAGGGGTAAACAACATCAATCAAAACATGCAACAGTCTTAGGAATGTTCTTGCGTCATTTACAGTGATAGCGTGAATGAGTGACAATAGTTGGTGCCCTTAACCGAGTCAAGGGCAGAGGAAAACTACAAAATTGTGGACAACAGCACCCAAAACAAAAAAAATTGGCTGATTGAGTTTAGTGAACAGTGTAGGTGATTAGACTGCAGATGCACAGGCTCATTATGGGCCACACTGGTCGCAAACTCAATATTATACCTACTTTGATATGAAACTCAAACTCAATATGGCATGTTTTGCAAATTTAATACATTGTCCAAAAGTTGCAATGAAAGTTGATCGAGATTCTGAGAAAATACAATATAAATTTGTATTATTATTAGCAAATATCATCAAGGTGAACATGCGTATTGCAGAAGCTCATTTATAACTGAATTTATTGGGATTTAAAGAGTGTTGATTAATAAATTAGTATGCTTTAGTAGGTTTCTTAAACAGCATTGGCCAGAATCTACCAACTGACTTCACCACTCATGAAGAACCAGACAAGACTGCACTTTCACACAGTCTGATCAGTGCTTTCACTGGTACAAGTCAATCAGCAATTTCAGTCCATCCATCGGCTGACAAAGGTGAACCAACAATGTATATCTGATGCTGTTCACCTTTCAGTCATTGAAGTAGTCTTACTGTTCTCGGTAAAACAAATACATGATAATCCTACTTTGACTTTGCAAGAGGACCATTATCTATAATTGTTGCAACTATTGTAAGGTCTCTTTTCTCAGCGCGAGGCCCATAGATATTCCCTAATATTTAGAATTTATCATTATGTATATTTATCACATATCGAGAAATTATCATATGTGGCTGTGACTGGAGAAATGATGATTGGAATTTGTGATCAGTGCAGACCCAGACCAGACAGCGCATCTGCTAAAGCAGGCACGACAAAAATGAGGCTTATGGAATTTACGACCAGTGTAGACACAGACCATCTGCGCAGTCTGGTCAGGGTCTTCACTGTTTGCTATTCATTTTCCCAGTCGGTGGCCCAGTTTTCCTCTGCCCTTGTTTCTTCCAATTGCCTCCCAATTACCTCCAGTGGTGCGAGCTCATCCTTCACCAGTGTGGATTTAATGGGCGATCCCTCTACACTGAAACTCTCATCTGTCGTATATGGTCCAACACTACTCTCGTCAACATCAAATGATATGTCGCTTATCTCTGCTTGTCGTGGCACTTCAAATGAATCCTTCACTGATATCGGTTGTATTCTATCTGCCCTAGCCAACCCAACCTCTTGTACACTTGACACACTACTTTCCGAGGAATCGCTATCAGAGTCTAAATTATCAGTCGTTGTAAAATCCTCTGGTTCCTCAGTAATTCTCGAAAGTTCAAAATCTGTGGAAAGTCCCGTTACAAACTCTGGAGATTCGCTGCCACCTAGATCCAATCGTAGTTCTTCCGGAGTCGGTCGCTGGAGTTGTATCGTCACCCCTAGCTGTTCATTATACGGCAACTCTCTTGGTGTCTCGTCCTCTGAGGTGGAGACATAGTCCCGGACTTCGATCAACTGTTGTGGATGCTGATCCAGACTCTTCACTTTTATTGTGTATTCATCCTTTACTGTGGAATCGTCTTCGGTTGTTGAATCCACATCTGACGCATCACCCACAGTTAGGGTAGAGTCAATTAAGAAGGATTGCCCTGTACTTTCAAATTCAGTCGTTGTTTCTCTGGGGTCAGCTGTATCAGACTCAGAACCAGATTTATTATCATGAAATATAGCCCTTGGCCGTGGGGCACCTTGCCCATAAATGTAGAAATCGTCAAGAAAACTGTCTTCATCTTCACCAACAAGAACACCTGGAAGCCCTTTGAACTTATCTTCAGATCCCTTCTCATCATCTGTAAGCATTGGATGTCGCATGGACGTCTCATCAAGACCGGCTTTTTCAGAAATGTAAAACTCATCTAATCCATGATAGTCCTGTTCAACAATGTCTCCTTGTGGTTGTTTCAGTTCATCTTCAACAGACTGGAACTTTACTTTATCAGTAAATGGTGCTGCTTTTAACTTACTGATCTCCTCCATGTAAACATCACCGTAAACCTTTGCCGGAATGGCACCAAGTGATTCGGATTCATCAAATGATTCATCTAACTCAGTAGGTTCAGGTCCCATTTGCGTTGTTAATTCTGCATGTTTTGGTAATGTTTCAGAATCAGTCGATTCAGATTCGCTACTGCTAGATTCTGATTTTTGAGGTATGATACCCGAGAGAGCTCTTGGTGTTACAAAGGTGAGGTCAAGGTCAGATTCTCCAACAGTCTTGGGCACTGGGGCAGGTTTATCAACTACAGTTTTTGCAGTTTTGGGCGATTCTGATTCAGATTGTGAAGAATCGGTTGTGGATATTGACACATCTTCATCATCTTTATCAGGATACTCTGCATCAGATATAGAAACATCTGAATCATGCCTCTCTTCCATTTCACCTTTACGATCCAAAATCATGGATGCAATTTCCGAATCTGGTAATTCCGAGACTTCATCCTCAGTTCTCACAGACATATCCACGGCAAATTGTTTATCAGTGAGATAACCTTCCTGTGGGATTTGGAACCCATACTCCTCCTGGTAATCAATATCTCCTGTGAATGGCAAATCCTTGCTCTCCAGTTCTTTAACATTCACACCATCCTTCACCTTAACTACAGGCTTGTGTTCTGTTTCCGATTGAATGTCAACGTCAAACATAAACTCCGGAGTTCTTTCATGATCAGGTTTTCCTTCCACTTGGTCGAATTTCACATCAGCGCTGAATCCCTTTGGCAGTTTATCAGGTGTGAATCCTCTCTGCACAAGATACTCCTCATACTCAACTCCTGTAATTTCTGGTATAAATTCCGGACTGAAGTCTCTCATAGGCTCCTCTGTTTGAGTGGCTGGCATTTCTTCCACTCGGATTTCCTCCTTAAAGATAGCGGGACCTTTCTCAGAAGCCGAGTCCAGGTTTTTCATTTTCCACGTAAAGATCTGAAGGTTGCTATCTAATTTACTTGCTTCATGCACATGCGGATGCTACAATAAAATAAACAGATCATGCTTGTCACATTAGTTGCATATTAGTGCGTGTCAGGAAGTTCTGGACCTGTGATTATAAAACATTCGAGTATGAACTTGGCCCTCAACAAAATCTGGAACTTGGTCGAGGCTGGGCAATGCTTAGTCTCAGCCAATCAAATATCATAATTTTAAGAACACATTTTGAAAATGTCCTCAGAATGACTTATAATCACAAAACCTGTTTTTTTTAAATAGTTTACCAAAAGGAGCACCAGTTTTTCACAAAAGTATGTATGTATCCACACATTTCAAAGTGCCAAAGAAAATATATTTTAACACATATATTATTGCAAAAATTATTTCCTTTTCTTATTTTCTTTTTTACTATTTGCAACAAGTTTGTTTTCAGTTTAAAGAACTCTTATACTAAAATAATTTAAATTTATTTTGTGAAAACCATATGCTAATTTCAGTAAACCAAAAAATGAATGTAACTAACAATAATAACAGTGCATACCAGGCAAACATGACAACTGTGATGCGGCAATGAATGCGGCACTAGTGCAACATGGCAGAGGTTGAATGTGAGCAGGTCTAGCGATGACAGACTGTAACCGGAATCTTGAGAGTGCAGATAATTATGTCACAGTGTGTGAGGGGCATCTAAGATCCTAACATTAAACTTGTACGACTAATAACATCTTCGTAAGTGCAAACTTATGATAGTCTATAAATTTCACATTAACAATGTTTTCTTGTAAACAATTATTGGATTTACATTTATTGAGCATAGGCTGCATAATGCAGCCTATGCTCAATAAATGTAAATCCATTAATTGAAATTTCCAGACGATCCTAAATTTGCACTTACGAACATTTTAGTTGTACGAAGTTTAGTGAAACGGGCCCCAGATCTGCACTCCCAAGATCCTGGTCACGGTCTGTCACAGTGTGTGAGAGAAACATAATCCCCACTATTGCCTATGCATGGTTAGTATGACTTTCTAAGTGGGTGACGAGAGCCAGAAAATTGATGGTACAATATTTCACAAGATTTGAATGTCTGTCTAACAAGAACAGTACAGACTGATTGATGATTGGGTAGAACCAATCTGTAATGGGAGAAATAGAAATTCAACAGCATTTACTGGATCTGATGCCTGGTGTCATTCCAAAAAGAGGGGTAAGTACATGAATATGAATTATCAATGCAGACATGGATATGGTCGAGACGCCAGTTTTCGGGGTAGTCGGAATTTTCGGGGTATTCACATATTTTGTAATTTATAGACATGTGTGCAGCCGCGATGTGCTTCATGTCAGGTGATTAAAATAAGCATGACTTGAAATACATTAAGTCCTTTAAAATGCCACCAAATCCAGTGTTTGGACTAAATACCGGTAATTTTTGCCATTTTAGGAATTTAGTTACAAATTTTCCTTCACTGTGCCTCATTCATCCGTGAGATGATCAACAACCAATGAAAACTCGGGACGAATTAGCAGATTTATTGACACTTTCGGAACATACCCCGAAAACACCAACCATAAGTCGAGAGTCAAGATGGCCGACTCCTGTGTTGTTAAACGCGCTGACGCGGATTTTAATCTAACAACAATTGAACTGACAAGTTAGCTCATATGATATGTTTTATAAAAATCGCTAGTTGATGAACCCGAAAACTAGACCCACCATCATATATCGTAAGGTCTCGTCAACATGGCGACAGAAACTACAGACTGTTTGCATTTTCTCTGGAATCTACCAACATGCAAATTCAAACTTCATGACTAGTATTCTCATTTCTACACATGACATTTGAATCATCCAACATAGTATAAAGTGAAACCAACTGTTGAGATTTAAATGTGTGGTCACGGCAGTATGCTACTTTGAAGAAATTACATTTACCGGTAATGCCAAAATGAAAATTAATAGAAATTTCCAATAACCTCCAAAGGGAGGCATAATTAATATATATTATTTAATAAGTCTTATGAAATTTTCAATCACATGGTCCTTATCAAAATAGTTAGAAACTAATTGGCAATACATATTTTGATATGTTAATTTTGCAACTAATCCAACGATCAGAAAATGATTTCCAGACTAGTCCATTTGTAAAAAGGGGTGTTTTTGTTCTCAAAATATGAAAATTACTTGCAAAAAGTGCAGATCCTGATGAGACGGCTCATCACGAGCTGGCTCATCTGGATCTACACTATTTGCCAGTACCATTATACAGGTCTGTGGTGTTGAAAGGGTTAATTAATAGATGCATTAACAATTAACTTTTCAAATTAGTATTCATGCAACTGAGATAAGTATCGAGTAATACTATACATGACTGTATATGGTATTAATTTACATGTAGAAACATAAATCTTTCAACTAGCAGCTTGCATTCTATTGTAGAATATGCTCATTTCTGGTCTAATCTGTGCTGGTACATGTTTGAAAGCATCTGAGGCAGCCTAAAGTATGATATGGTCCAGAACAAAAGTAGTGTACTTAAGCAAGCACATGTATAAACATGGTGATTAACAGAGAACAGAATGTTGATTTTCTTAGCAAGATTTCTGCATTAACCCTTAGACCGCTATCTTATTTTTTTTGTCGTCTGCTGTTTATTTTCTATTTTCCACTTTTATCATCCAAAACATGCTTTAACAGCACTTTAGAATAATTCACAACATGCTTTGACAGCACTTCAAAATCATTTCCATTGGAAATGATTCTGATGTGCTGTCAAACCATGTTTTTATTGAGAAATAAGGCAAGATATAAAAGCAACAGCAGACGACAATTGTTGTGAGTAGCAGTCTAAGGGTTAATACGATATGTTGAACAATACGTTGGAACGTTGGAAGAGCGGGTTCTTGATTACTAAAGCTTTTCTTAGCGTCACACATTTTACAATTTGTCAGGTAATCTAGATTTCTTGATTTATTACGCAATTCTAATATAAAATGTAATTAGTCTTTATATATATTCACTAACATATATTAAATACTCATCAGACCAGCATAGTTTTCCTAGAGTAATAATATATTCCACAATTAATAAAACACGCTGTGTCTGTAAGACGGACATAACAATTTCTTACATTTCAGCCGATAGTTTACACAGATATAACGGTGAATTGCACCACTCGATTATGTAGAGCGGCAGTTGTTTACACCACTCTTGTGTTTACCATACATTTATATGGAGAAATGACATCATGTGCTTTCTTCGACCAATCAAATAATGTTCTCAGACACGCACTCTGAATCGCGAGACATTCACCTGCACTATGGCCTGCCTCCAGAAATTAATTTCCACAACTCTTGGCCATATTTCATGCTTAATTCGCTTTGTTTATAAAAGTATTGTGTGTGAAATGCAAGAAAATAATTATTTAGCCAGGTGAGCTGATTATCTTGAAATAATGCCCTCATGATTGAGTCCAACTGCTAAACAAACACGTTTCGCTACACTCACTCATTTGTTTAGCACAAGGACCCATTCACTTGTGCATTATTTCATGGTAATCAGCTCACCTGGTTAAATAAATGGCAAATAAACAACAATAAATCTGCTGAAATAACCGTGGGGACACATCACAATTTTAAATTTCCACTCCCATGATGCAACACACACAGCAGCAGCGCCACCTACCTGGAAGTCGGCTGCTGTACCCACGTCCACATCAGCAGACACGTCGGCAGACGGCGCAAAACCAAGGGTGAAGTCCGTCACAGCATCTTCTGGTTTTGGCACCTGCATAAACAATGACTGGCTATATGTGGCTGTGACTGGAGAAATGGGGATTACGGGTTTTGCAACCAGTGTATATACAGATTAGCCTGTGTAGCCGCACAGTCTGATCCGGAGCTGCACTGTTCACTATTCCATGGATGAAATAACCATCAAACTTGTAATGAGCAGTGTAAATCGTTAACAGTCACCGCCAAATATACTGACAATTTGGCCTGTAGCCTATTTCACCAACATTGCAAAGTATACTTTTCTAGCAAAGTATACTTTGAGGGAGTAATCATTTATTTTTCCCGAAATGCATTATTTCATATAGAACTAACCACTGCATATATTTGATGATTAAAAGTATGCAGAATTATCATACTGAATGTATTACATTATCACAGCCAAAATGGCTGTGATAATGTAATAAATTCAGTATAATAAAAATTAGTAAATTTATCCTAAAACTAAAAATTTCTCCCTCAAAGTATACTTTGCAATTTTGGTGAAATAGGCCACTGATTAGCCAGCTTCGTTAAGGACGATATGTCACCCCTTCTTATAAATGGCCTAGTCTGAAAATCATTTTGTGAATATTGGATTGGTCATAAAATTAACATATCGCAGTCCATTCCAGTTGCCTAGGGTTGAAAGAACTAAGAATTATCCTATATTTGGCCTGTACCTGCGAGTCTGGGATTGCGGCTTCAATGGTGATAGATTCCTCGGCCTCAACTCTAGGTTCAATGGTTGCCGTGATAACAGGCTTCTTCTCATCTTCCTCGTGGTCTACAAGTTCTGAAAGTAAACATTGTTGCCATGGTGACTGATTAACAGATTAACAGATGGTTTTGAACTACCGTACGCTTTAAGCATGAACCTAAATGTTGGTTTTCACTTGTCACTTACAATGTCAGCATGTTGCTTGCATGCTTACTGGTGGCGTAAATCCTTCATGACATGAGCATTAGCAAAGAAAATAATCCAGAATGAATAACACTTTTATTAAATATGGTGCAAATAAAGTACATGCATAGTATAGTGACACGAAGATGGAGCGTAATTACCTGTTACCGTAACAACGGCGGTCGATTCCACGGCTCCCGCGACATTCGTGGCCTTGACAGTGTACACACCGCTGTCCTCGGAGAATATTTCCGGGATCTTCAGGATGCTCTCTCCTTCCACCTCACCAGGCACGACCTTGTAGATGTCGCCCGACTTGATTGGCTCACCTTCGAAGAACCAGTCGACCTCTGGTGTTGGTTTACCTTCGACCTTGCAGGTCAGAGTGGCGGACTCACCTTCTTTGACCATCAGGTCGCCGATGGTGACAACAAATTCTGGGGCGCGTAATTCTGCCTCTTCGATCTGCAAAGGGGCAGTTAAAAATTATAAAATTGATTGGTCGTTTGTGGTACCATAAACTGGCATAGAACTCGTAAATGATTCGGTGACAATAATGTGCAATAATATATTACAGGTTTTCCATCACAGGACTGACATATAGCAACACATATAGCACCTGAACCACACAGGCATACAACATTAGAAAAACACAAACACCTGTACATTTTGTGGTAGCACCAAGTTTGAAAGAACACTGAAATAACTGAAAAGAACTGAAAGAACACTGAAAGAACAATGTCAGGGTGTCATCAAAGAATGGGCCTAAAAGTGAAGGCAAAAGGATTGAACGTCAATGAGTCAGGTGTGGATCCTCTAACCCCTCTAACATTTGCCGACTTTAGATTTTAACCCATTTTTTATGTGGAAAGATATGATTATCTTTCCTATTTATCATCCAAAGTCAGGGATGGGGAAAATAAAAAAATCGCCACTTCAAAAAAAAAAATCAAATTTTTTTTCTCGAAAATTGTAATTTTTTATTGCCAATGGTTTATTTTTATCGCCAATTGCGAAAGTAGCGATCGCCAGCGGAATCCCTGCAAAGTGTATGTACTCAGTTACCTTTGCGGTCTCTGGTTCCTTTGTTGGTGTGACTGCTTCAGTAACGTCCGTCTCGAATTTCCTACAAGCCATACAGATACATGTACACTCGATACATAGATTCGGGACAGTAAACACAACAGTTGAGAGCTTACATAATTAAGAAATGGTGCCTAATAAGGTGAGGTGAATTATGTAAATTAAAGGTGACGTGAATTATTTAAATTAATTTAAATAAAAATATAATAGCAAGTCAACTTTTGTAGACCTAGATCAGTCTGTGGTATAGGTAGTAGAGAAACACTACGGTATCAATCATGTTATAGTAATTTCCAATAACCTCCGAAGGAAGCACATTTAATACACATTGTTGTAACGTCACTCTTTTTAAAAAGAGTGACTTTACAACAATGTGTATTAATAATGTTATATGTTATGTATAAAGATACATGTAGTGGCAAATGAATATGTTAAAGAGGGCAATAAGCGTGCAATGAAATAGAACAGTGTACGCGAGACGGAATACACTTTACAATTAATTCATATATAACTTTACTACAAAATAGACCATGTGTGACGGCTGTGTATTGATGAAAAAGCATTTTATATACATGTTTTTTTCCAGTACATTTTCACCCTGTGGAGAATCCAAATCTATTTTTAACTTCAGCACTTGCAGTGTACCCATCTTTCCGCGAGCCGACATGCGTCTAATTTGCATAACAGAAGTAAACGCAAGTTTGCTTGTGTATATATAAGTGTGTGTATATGCGCGCATGGGCGCAGGTATTTGTCACATGAAGAAACTGCATAAATTATAGTCATGCACAAAGTTTAAAATAGAAAACTGTAGCCGAGCAGCAGAACGGAAATACCTTTTTTGTCAATAAAAAAATTAGTTAGCTCCAGATTTCTTTTTCAGCGACTTGATATATGTCCACAATGTTGTTTTAATGTGTTACTGTGAAAAAATATTGTTTTCTTGAGTTGAATCTAAATTTCAAGCATTTATTCAATTGACCGCCTATTGCCCTCTTCAATATTGAATACACAACCTTCCTGGCAATATATACATGCACTTACTTAGATTTCTTAACAGAATATTTTAGTAAAGATCGGAAGTCAAGCTGCTCCATGCCAAATTGCTGTCCCACCTTAGTTTTCCTATTTCAAGACAAATATACAAATACGTGCACATGCGATATTAAAACATCATATAAAAACAACAAACATGCAAACTGTAATATGGTATGGTTATTTTTTCCTTTCCAAAGGGAAGATGATCAATGGATGGATTATTAAATAATATATTACAAATATTCATGTGTACCAATACTTTAGCACATTTTGTTTCTCTATTTTATTAATTTCTGCACAAAAGTATATGCTATGACAACTCATTTGAACCATCTGGTTCAAATGACTGTCATAACATATACGTCCACGCATAAATCTTAAAATAGTTTATATTATTATTTTCATTATGTAGCTGAAGGGGTGGAAGCTTAAATTTCATGAATTTAGTCCGAGAGAGTGGTGAGTGAAGGAGACAGAGCAACACACCACCGGTGGTCCTTCTTTTCCTTTATTTTGCCGGACTCAATTACTTCATGGGACAACCACTTTAAATTCTTGTTGTTAAGAACTATGCAAGGATGAAAATGTCTTGGCCAGAAAAGCATTAAAATAACCATTTGTTTGTGCGGGAATCACTGTATTAGCTAATATTTATACAGGCAATATATAACAAAAAGCTTATGAAAATAAAATGTATGCTTCAATTAAAACTGACACAGCAAGCAAGTTACAAAAGGACATTGTGGGATATACAGTCGAACCACTCTAAACCGGACACAATAAAAGTTAGTTCTACTTAATTGTAATCAGGTTCATTGACATTTATTTATCTTTACTCAGCATGTATGTTCGTGATCGCAAAGCACACAGATGTGTATTGGAGTAGTTGTCTGTCTGTTTGACAGTGGAACCTCTCTAAAGAGGTTTAACTGTATTTGCTTGGGTGTAGTTTTATATTCATTTGATATTTCGGTCAGAGTGACTTTGTGTGCTTCAAAATCAAGAGGATCACAATCAAAGCATGCAATGATAAAAATATATACCAAGAAAGAAATTGTACTATTAATTTATTTATTCAATGGTGTTAAACGGCCTGTCAAGAGCTACGGTGATTTTA
Organism: Conchocele bisecta; assembly: GCA_029237695.1. Classification (NCBI taxonomy): domain Eukaryota; kingdom Metazoa; phylum Mollusca; class Bivalvia; order Lucinida; family Thyasiridae; genus Conchocele; species Conchocele bisecta. Next base: position 46,169,252 of record CM055280.1, on the reverse strand, counting down.
GGTCGGGGAAATTGTACTAAATGGGTCCTATGTTTGGTATAGGTAAAATGTGTACAGTTCAACAAGAGCCATATTATACTTTTGAAAAATTCAAGAAAATATCTTTAACTCTTTGCATGCTGAGAAATATGTGGGCTATAAATAGTTCAAAAGTAATATACGATAATTCTTTATATTTTCTCTTATTTCTGTCGGTAAATATCATGAATATGTCTTGGAATTTCATTAGAATTGAGTCCGCCAGACTCAATTCTAATGAAATTCCAAGACATATTTACAGAGAGAAATAAGAAACATACTTACAATTTGTTGGATGATATTTTCACCGCTAGCATGCAAAGAGTTAAATAGCACAGAAATTGGCGGGAAATCTGTAGTGTTATATAAGCATATAGGCTTCACAGAAGTCCTGCCAAAAGCAATCAATAATGTAAATGGTTCATAAAAAAACAAAAATTCTTACAAAAACACTTGATATCGAGTGGTCCACAACATCAATGTGGGAAGCAAGACGAAGTGCAATATAAATGAAATACGGTAGCATGGTGTGAAATGCTAAAAATTACAAGCAGGCATTGACACAAATAAAATAGCATATATAAAATAGGCATATAAACAGTCTGGTAAGAAATAATGTGCTATAAAATGAAATGCAATGATTGGTGTTTAACGTCCCAGCAACAGCTAAGGTCATAATTATAGGGATGTGACCATAGGTTCAAGCCTCATCAGACTGACCTTTCATGCCCTGGAGAAGGTTTTGAACTCGCAACCTTCGGTATTGAAGTCCTGTATTCTACACCCCCACCACCCCCCACCCCCCCCCACCGAGTCACAGCCCATCCCTATGTGCTATAAAATATCTAATAAAATAAGGTGCACTGAAAAATAGCATGCTAACAAACAACAACATTCAAAATGAATAACTTTATAGCCAGCACACTTGCAAAAGTATTGTATCACAGTCTGCAACTGTTCAAGCAGCTGATAAAATAGCGTACTATAAAATATGGGCTCCAGGTTAGAAGTATATTTTGAATGTCAGCTACAAAAACCACAGTTTACAGCAGTGTAGATCTTGGATCCATTTTGCAGGTCTAAATGTGTTGAAATAAGAGTTAACCCTTAGACCGCTGCTCACAACAGTTGTCGTCTGCTGTTGCTTTTATATCTTGCCTTATTTCTCAATAAAAACATGGTTTGACAGCACTTCAGAATCATTTCCAATTCTGAAGTGCTGTCAAAGCATGTTGTAAATTATTCTAAAGTGCTGTCCAAGCATGTTTTGACGATAAAAATGGAAAATAGAAAATAAACTGCAGACGACAAAAAAAAAAAAGATAGAGGTCTAAGGGTTAATGCAGCAACAATGCTACCTCAATGACAGACTGGTGTAGACCATAATCAAACTACACAGATGTACATGCTGATATGTGGCTGTGATTGGAGAAATGGGGCTTATGGGTTTTGCGACCAGTGTAGATCCAGATCAGCCTGTGCATCCGCACAGGCTGATCCGGATCTGCACTGTTCGCCATTCCATCAATGAAACACTCGTATAGATCATTATCAGGCTACAGGAGTGTGCTATTTGTCAGGAGCTACACTTGTCACAAATCCGATAAACCAAAATCTCCCATCATAGACACATAGATGGCTACAGACATGAAAAGCAATGTTTTTGTCAGATGACATCCCAAATATACTATTTTTCTATCTGGAGCTCAACACATTCAGCAAGATAATATTTCTTACACTTCCACTTCAGTCGGCTTCGCATCTGAAGATACAAGGCATCATGTCGTATTATTACATTTCAAAGTAAATATTGTAAATGGCAGACTTACACATCTTTCGCCTTCAGAGATATTCGAAAATCTAGTTGCTCTGCTTCTTCTATCAATTCTGAAACGGCATGCACACAGGAATCATACAGGAATTTGTACACAGATGAATCACCTTCTCACATTCACTTAAGGAATAAAACCGTAGGCTGTTGCGTTTACTGTACTATGAACAACATTTGGTCTGTTTAAAGTGCGTGGAGTCCGAAGGACTCCTCGCAAACTTTAAACAGACCAACTGTTGTTCATAGTACAGTAAACGCAACTTCCCATGGTTTTATTACTTATATTTACACTGCATTTTCGGATAGTTTCAAAGATATAACCGTATACGGCACAAAAATATTATTGTTTTATGTCGTTTTGTCGCAATTCATGGAACAGCGACATTGCTGGTCAATAGCGTGACGTACGTTATTGACAACGACGATGAACGTCATGTAATCTAATGACGTGAAACAAACTTTAACGAATCAACGACGTCGCGCGACTTCACGTGGGTCTAATGTAATGTACTGGGATATAAACGCAATACGTTGAATGGGCGTTTCCATTATGAATTCAATGACAGTGTAAATATTATAATATATTTATTATTTGTGTGTTAGTAACCATTGATTGACTGAATGGGTCTCGATGTTGGATCAACAGCGAGGTCATTGATATTGAGTAATGTTATTTCAACCAAATATTCATGAAATATTATCACTATTTTTTACTCTTACACAGATGGTTTTGATGAACGGAAGTCATAGCGTTATAAATGAGTTGTTGTGTATCTACATATACTTTACCTGTGAAAACAAGCATGGTTGTTTGTTGTTAATTCAAGTACAATTGTGGCTACTTATATTTCTATCTCAAAAAGCACGTACAGTTGTTTGTAGTCATTAACCCTTCCTACGCTGTTGACGGAAACTGCCGTCTGCTGTTTTTCATTTTTGCTTTAATTCTTAACAAAAAACTGGTTTTGACGGCACACAATTCTCATGTGCTTTCAAACCCAGGTTTTTGTCGAGAAATATTGAAAATAAAACATTTCCAGCAGACGACAACATTTCATTCAGCGTAGTAAGGGTTAAGTTTAGCCAAGTGTTATAACAGAGCGTACCAGTGACGTCGAGTGTGGAGCTACATTCCACTTCTCCCTTCTCATTGGTGGCCCGGGCCGTGTAGACCCCGGTGTCTTCTGGGAAGGCCTCGGCCAGCATCAAGGTGCTCTCCCCTATGTGGGGGTATCTGAAACAGATGACATAAATCATGCATTCACCCTATGGTATATATTTTGCTGCCGATGAACATTTGGCTATTAAAAAATTAAATATAATTTTAAATTAAATTTAAATGAAAGTACTCATCAAAAATAGAAAAGTCACCAGCACAACTTTTTTATTTGATGACATTCCATCAAATATTGATTTTACTGTGAAATGTGAATACCACACAAACAAATGTCAATACCTGATTTTGTAGATCTCGCCATCTTCAATAGGTTCATGGTCATGGTACCATGTGATTGTTGGAGCTGGCTCCCCGCTTGCCCTGGCAACGAACTTGGCGGGTTTGCCCTCCTTGACCTTGACATCTTCAACCTTGATCGTGAACTCTGGTGAGGTCAACTCCGGCGTCTCTTCCTGGAGAAGGGTGGCCTCCGCCTCGACGTCAGAAACTTCCTGTGAGATCTCTGTCTCCTCAATGGTTGTCACTTCATCGGCGAAGGTCCTGGAAAATAGACAAGTGTACCATTAGGACTAAATGTTCAACAATGTCCAGCTGTGGGTAAATGTTTGCCGTGGCACTCGGGAACTGTTTGAACCCCAAGGCCGTAGGCCACAGCCATAGTCAAACAGCATGTGCTGTATGTTTGAACACGGCTGTGAGTGTTGAACAACGGCAGTCATGTAACAATAAATGTTCGAAATTAAGACGATAGCGTAGTATGATATTTACATCACATTTGTACACATACTGCAGCTGTATTTTACAATACTAAATTATACTTACCATATATATTTATCTATTGAAGGACTTTCCATAGTTTGCTAGGACCACACAGAAAGAAAGAGTGAATGGGTTTAACATCCCAGCAACAGCTAAGGTCATATAGAGACGGGGCCACAGTTTAAAGTCTCATCCGACAGACCAGTGGAATGGAAATACTATGAAAGTATTTTTCAATGCCCAAGGCGAGGTTTGAGCCCACAACATCCAGATTGCAGTCAAGTGTTTTAACCCCAAGGAATATAACCAATGAAATAGTTATGTTGGCAATACTCATTGTTTCTGTCGTCTGTTATCCAAGTCAGTAAAATGTAAGTAAATATAGGTACAGACCGTGTTCGCCCATAAAAAACATATCACTGAAATAAACTAATTATATTTGTTAACCCTTTCAACCCTAAGGAACTGGAATGGACTGTGATATGCTAATGTTCCGACCAATCCAATGGTCACAAAATGATTTTCAGATTCGTCCATTTATGAAAGGGGGTGTTTTTGTTCTCAAAAATATTAAAATTACTTTCAAAAAGTGCAGATCCTGATGAGACGGCTCATTACGAGCCGGCTCATCTGGATCTGCACTTTTTGCATAAACCGATATAGCAGGATTTCGGGTTCAAAGGGTTAAATGTCATGACAATTACCAACTCAACAATTAGGCGGTAAAAATAAATAAACTAACCAGAACCATACAGTTAGTCCCAAAATCACACTCACTGGAACAAACATTGATATTGCTAAATATACAATTGAAGTAATCACAATTAAGCTGATTAATGGATTCATACAAACATCCATATTTACATGTACATATTGTCTCCATTGGCTTGGCCAATCCTGGATATAACCACCATTATAGTTCGCTCTACCTGCGAAGCCAATTGCTGGTCAGTATTGTGCTCCACTTATTTCACATATTGCAACGTTTAACACTAATAAGTTACATATTACCAGATTTAATGATTAACTGTTCGACAGGAAATGGAAAATCAATACGCAAATGGGACCTAGCATTGTACACTTGGCTGAACTATAAATATGTTATTGTCCACATATTGAATTTTCAGGAACTAAATGCTGCAGTCCCTAGCGCTCCCTCGCATTTAATTCCTTAAAAATCCAATATGTGAACAATAACGTACTTAAACGTACGTAATTAAAATGCGAAGGAGCATTAGTGACCGCAGCATTTAGTTCCTTAATAATCCAATATATGAACAATAACATACTGATAATTAGCCTGGTTTATAATGCAGTCTCCCATCCAAGTATTGATATTCCATTTCCCGTTGAACAGGTAGTCATCAGTAAATCTGGTAATATGTAACTTATTGGGGTTAAATCTTACAATATGTGAAATAAGTAGAGCGCATTACTGGCCAGTGATTGGCTTAGAAAGTAGGGCGAATTATAATTGAATAAACAGTTTTCCTGGTGTTGTTGACTTACCGGGGTGGTTCGGGTGCGCCCCACCCAATGACATGTGTAAAGTCCAACTGTGGGGACGCATAGTGCGTATCGACCTTCGTTTCCCTAAAGGCAAGTCAAACAAGGGAGGTAATAACATGCCAAACAAGATACACATGCAGAGTATCCATATATACAAACACATCATGCAAGAACAACATGCAATTTTATAAGGATACGATAATTTTTGTTGAAAAAATCTCATTATTTTTTTATTTCTCGATAAAGGTATATGTTGTTACCACTCATTTGAACCGTCTTGTCAGACAGTCAAAGTCGAAAGACAGTTCAAATGATGGTAACAACATATACCTTGAGATAAAATAAAGAAAATAGGATTTGTTCCCCTAAAAATACTCATTTGAACCGTCTTGTCGAGACAGTTCAAATGAGTGGTAACAACATATACCTTTGAGATAAAATAAAGAAAATAGGATTTGTTCCCCTAAAAATTTTCGTACTACTATAATTGTATCCAGTTTTTAATGGGTTAAAGAAAAACATGAGACTAGGTCCTACTATGAATACATGTAGTTAGCATTCGAGAATGACATGCAATCCATCAGGTATGACAGAAGAAATTGGAGTGGGTATACTTGATTGAGAGTTTAAACACATCGGACCAACAAATCATAACCCTTCACATACAGTGGTGTCTGATTTACATCCATCCAATTTTATCAGCACTTTCGTCATACCGGTAGTTTATAATAACAACACATAATGAGGATCTCAAAAATCTTTCTATTTGATAAAGAGATTTATGAAGGGAAGATTTCATCTTAGAAAGAGTGGAATTTTGGAGATTTCTACAAGAATAAATAGTCGTTCCATTAAAGGGAATTATTAAGAATACCAATCAAATTCCGTCCAGTGTGTCCAACACCTTTATGAAACAGTGTTAAGAGACAGAATAACAGGGTGTTCCTAAGGTGGCCAGATTAGCTCAATAGGTAGAGCGTCGGACTTCGGATCGGGAGACCCCGGGTTCAATTCCTACCTCGACCAGCTCCGAATGGCCGATTCGGCGTGTCCTTGGGCAAGACAACGTTGTGCTAGCCTAGTCCTATCGGATGGGACTTAAACAGTGGGTCATGCAAAGTCATCGAGCCAGTGCCGTCATTAAATCAAAACATTTACATCTACAGGGTGTTGCTGTCATAAAAGATGAATTATTTCTACCTGCTATCAAAATAGATTTTGAGTGTGAACAAAGAAAACAAATGATTGTTTTTTGTCCGGACAACACATCGACTGTATGTTAAAGGTTAATAGAGAGAGAGAATACACAGAATTACATACAAGGTAATTAGTAGAGAGAATGTTAACCAATGTGGTATACGTCAACCCAATTATTCAGGTTTATAAAAAAAAGAAACAAAAATATTCAAGATTACATAGATATATTAATATTTTGTATGAGCCGATCAAATTGCTAGCTTCATAAACTGGGGCTGGTTTCACTAAACTTTGTTTCGTACAACTAGAATGTTCGTAAGTGCAAATGTAGGATCGTCTGGAAATTTCAATTGATGGATTTTCATTTATTGAGCATAGGCTGCATATGCAGCCTATGCTCAATAAATGTAAATCCAATAATTGTTTACAAGAAAACATTGTGAATGTGAAATTTACAGACTAATAATTCCAGCACAAAAATATTTACACAATTCCCTAATATTTGATTGGCCCGTAGCAAGTCTCTGTCCAAAATTTATATCCCAGTAAACTCCCACGCCGAACTACTTTCCGTAACCGTGAGGCGTAGTTAAAATAATTCTTAAGAAAACGGAAAATAAACACATTTTCTTGATGAATTTATTTCAAATGCTGGAATTATAAGGAATGAATGGCCTTTTTGTGGAATTTATCGGGGATATAAACTTGGAAAAGTCGCGGGAATACTGGACGAGGCCTTCCGGCCTTCGTCCAGTATTTCCGCGACTTTTCCAAGTTTATACACCGATAAATTCCACAAAAAGGCCATTCATTCCTATATCATATGCATAAGTTTGCACTTACGAGCAGCTTAGTCGTACAAAGTTTAGTGAAACGGCCCCCAGTACTGCATCAGCGCTGGTAATGGGACAAGAAATCAGTATCAATGATGGAGGATGTACCCCTCGCCACCTTTAATGCAAAGTTCTATGTCATTTGACCTTGACCTTGAGTACAATGATCGCATGTGTGGGCCATAGAATGAAAATATGGATGATGACAAATAAGTATATGAAGTTTCAAGCCAATCTGATTTACGGTAGCAGAGGTGGCAAAAAACTTTAACACAAATCTCGGACAAACAAACAGGCAAACAATTTGTTCAGGGTACAGAAAAATACATACTTTGGTGAATACGAGTATTTCCAGAATGCCTACGCTGAATAAATGGGTTGCGAAAGAAAGCTAGACAGAAATCGAGAGTACCTTATCATTAATCCTCACCAAGTTTACCCTTTACGACGTTGAATTAAATTGCCGTCTGCTGTCTATTTTTTATTTTCCATTCTTCTTGATGAAATCACATGTTGTCACCGCACGACAATGGATATGATTCTCATGTACTGCCAAAAATGTGTTTAACCCCTTACAATGCTGAATTAATTTGTGTCGTCTGCTGAATATTTTTTATTTTTCCATTTTTCTCATCAAAAACTTGGTTTGGCAGCACTTTAGAATCATTTCCAATGGAAATGATTCTAAAATGCTGCCAAACCATGTTTTTATTGAGAGAAAAGAGAAAATATGAATTATCAGCAGACGACTATTTTCGGTTCCCGCATTCTAAGGGCTAATTAATGACTAAGAAACAGCAGGCGACAATATTTTTCCCCATATTAAATCAATACAGACATTACACATGTTCAGACCCTGTACCGCATAAATTATGTTCTATTTGTGGAACTTACACTTTTTTGGCGAGTTGATACCTATAATCCACCTGCTCCATATCGAACTGTTCGTCCGTCTTAGTGACTCTGTGTAATGTGAATGGTGTATTAGTCTAGGAGCCCAATGTCCGAACGGTATAAAATTAATTGATTGGTTAATGGATAGATTGACAATTGGAATGGGGGTTTTATGTCCATAATGCACCTGCTCCATCTCGAACTGTTCGTCCGTCTTAGTGACTGTGTAATGTGAATGGTGCATTAGTCCAGGAGACCAATGTCCGAACGGTATAAACTTAATTGATTGGTTAATTGATTGATTGATAATTGGAATGGGGATTTTATGGTCATTTAATATCCTTCAACCATTTTGTCCTTTCAACAACTAAGCACATTGTATTTTACAAGTGACTAGATTGAACCATTAAACACAAGTGAGGGGGCGGGGGCAAGGGGTCGGGGAAATTATAAATATATAATGTGAAATAGTGCACTAGTCTAGGGGCCCAATGTCTGAGTGGTATACAATTAATTATACAAGTGACTAGATTGAACCAGTAAACATCAGTGAGGGGGCGGGGGCAAGGGGCAAGGGGGCGGGCAAGGCAATTATGAATATAATAAATGCGACTTAGTGCACTAGTCTAGGGGCCCAATGTCTGAGTGGTATACAATTAATTATACAAGTGACTAGATTGAACCAGTAAACATCAGTGAGGGGGCGGGGGCAAGGGGGCGGGGCAATTATGAATATATAATGCAACTTAGTGCACTAGTCTAGGGGCCCAATGTCTGAGTGGTATACAATTAATTATACAAGTGACTAGATTGAACCAGTAAACACCAGTGAGGGGGCGCAAGGGAGTTGGGCAATTATAGATATATAATGTGACTTAGTGCATTAGTCTAGTGGTATACAATTAATTGATCACATAATTCATTGATTGATATTTTGTTTTACAGATTGATTGCAAATTGTTGGATGATGATCCACATTGTTTTAAATATAAATTTCATAATAAACAGGATAGTCTTAACGCTTAGATCGCTACACACAACAATTGTCGTTTGCTATTGCTTTTATATTTTGCTATATTTCTCAATAAAAACATGTTTTGACAGCACTTCAGAATCATTTCCAATGGAAATGATTCTGATGTGCTGTCAAAGCATGTTGTAAATTATTCTAAAGTGATGTCAAAGCATGTTTTTGATGATAAAAATGGAAAATAAACAGCAGACGACAAAAAATTAAGATAGCGGTGTAAGAGTAAGAGTAAGAAATTTTATCATCTGCTGTTTATTTTTATTTTCCATTTTTCTCATCAAAAACATGCTTTGACAGCACTTTAGAATAATTTACAAAATGCTGCCAAACCACGTTTTTATTGCGAGAAAAGACAAAATATGAAACAACAGCAGACTACAAGTTTTGTTTCCCACATTCTAAGGGTTAACTTAACACTGAAGAATCTATGTCTATGGGGTGAAATGAAAATCTCAACCATTATTTAACATGACCGTCTTAATTAAATATTTACATGGATTTCACAATTGGGCCATTTTGAAGGTTTAATTTGTGTGGACTACAATTCACTGTAGAGCAAATTACATGTATCGATGTTAGCCTGATGTTTTGGTAGATAACTTACACATGCTGTCTGATGATGTCCCGATAGTCGACCTGCTCGGCTTTAAATTTCTCGCCTTCCTTAGTTTGCCTGCACATGCAACGGAAAAACACAAAAACATGCAAACATGCAATGATCTATATCTCGGTAGGTTGAGGAAGTCATATTCAAATCAAATCTAAATGCATTTTTTGGCATCTGGTTGGCAAAAGGCATCTTATATGATTTTTGTCTCATGTGTAGCATTGATTTGATTAATTAGCCTGTACTGCATGCCACTCAGTTACAGAGGTTGTATATCCACTGATAATTACACACAATAACTTAACTCTTACAATGCTGAATAAAATCTTGCCCGTCTGCTGTTTATTTTTTAAACTCCATTTTCAGCAAGAAAAACATAGTTTGGCAACACTTTAGAATCATTTCCAACAGAAATGATTCTAAAGTGCTGCCAAACCATGTTTTTGTTGATAATAAACGATAAAATAGTATACAAGAGCAGACGCCAATTTTAGTTCCCAGCGTTCTAAGGGTTAATTTGTTTGTTTGTTTATTAGTGTTTAACGGCCTATCAACAGCTAAGGTGATGTAAGGCCGGGCAAATGGGTTCGATCCCATTTTAACCTGCTGCATTGGGGGGAAAATCCCAAAATCAGAACGGAATATTTCCATCGAGAACAAATATATGCAGCCCTGAAATTAGAATATCCTGACCTGGTGCCAGGTCCATACCACACCAATTCGCTTGGCCCCTTCCCCTAAAATAGGATTATGATTATCGTAATACTCACATAAGGGGTATAACCAGATTCAACTGTCACATACAAAATGCCAAAGACGTATATGTGAGGGCCAAACCAGGTCTCCAGTCGGGATTCCGGTAAGGATGAACCCCGATCGTTAAATTACCCATCGCGTGCTCCCACCTGCCACCCACTGTAAGGGTTAAACGGAAGTAAACAGCTTGTCTATGATAACTCGCACTGTTCATATCTTAAAGTGCTTCATAACTTACATCGTTACGTAACTAACACTGCCCATATCAATGCAATTCCATTGTATAAAAGTTCCAAATGCCTTGAATTATTGATGAAACATAGTAACTTACACGCTGGTTTTGAGAGCCTCATGTCGGTAGTCCTTCTGTTCGGCCGTGAAGTGAACGCCTGCTCTCGTGGTTCTATACATGCAGAGATGCAGAAAATAAACACCATGCACACAATACAGTGGAGTACAAACATCAAGGCAGTACAGGGGGGGGGGGGTCAGTGAACACTAGCCACAGGAAATTGACCATTATGACCATCAGAATACAGATAAATGTTGGTCTGGCTTTATAAGGTCGTAACTACACCTTTATTAAATGCCACTTACAATACTGGATATGGTATGGTATTAATGATACTAGACTATCAATTTTTGTTTCCTTTTTTTTCTCCAACATTGTTTAACTTCAGACCAAAAAAGTTTTGACAGGACATTAGAACCATCGCCATCTTGTTAGTAATGTTTCAGCATTACAAACATATTTTGTACAAATCCCTGATTTTTACAAGCGATTTATAAGTAAAATTGGGTTCAGAATTTCACTACATGTACAAATCTACAATTAAACTATTTTTCATAATTGTCCAGGCGTAAGATAGAGCCAGTACATTTTACCTTCAACAAAATGCAAAGGAAAAATTAACCAGTGTTGAAAGAATCTGCACACCACAATGCACAAATTCAACATGCATAACTAAGTGATTGGAGAAAGTGGAGGCAAGTCTTTTTCTGACAATCAACTCAACTGTGACTGGAGAAATGGGCTATGGCTGGAGAAATTGGGCTATAGCAAACTTCTGTAACCTGATAACGATCTATATTGCTTGTTAGAAGCATGACAGGGGTTTCATTGATGCAATGGCGAACAGTGCAGATCCTGATCAGACTGTGCGGATGCACAGGCTGATCTGGATCTACACTGATCGCAAAACACACAAGCACCGTTTCTCCAGTCACAGCGACACATGTGCACGTGTGTGTGTATGATATGAAATTTAATAGATGGCAAGTTGTACCTCTATCCTCTCAGTTCAGATAGAATGATTTGTACTGAACTGTGTTAACCCATTTCCTTTCGGAATACACCTTTACAGGTATAACATTTATTAAATATTTTATTTTTATTTTTGTTATTTCTCAATGAAAGTATAAGTTGTGACTACTCGTTTGAACCGTCTCACTGAGCGCATAGAAGTAATACATTTAGCATTTTCCACAAAGATAATGACGTATCCTCAACATGAAAAGGGTTAAAGTTCAAATTCACAGAGAATACCAGTTAAGTGCTTTTTTATATCAAGTTAACTCTTTGCATGCTAGTGGCGAAAATATCCGCCAAACGAATTAGGAGTATATGTTTTATTTCTCTCTGTAAATATGTCTTGAAATTTCATTAGAATTCTAATGAAATTCCAAGACATATTCATGACATTTATAAGGAGAAATAAAAGAAAATATAATGAATTGTCATCTGCTATTTTTGAACTATTTATAGCCCACAAATTTCCCAGCATGCAAAGAGTTAATCATCCAAGGCTAAGAAACGCCAATGAGCCAAGCCTGTGCAATGTGGGTTTTATTGTTTATGTTGTATCATGCCATGGAACGTCTTTCAGTGCACCACATTATAGCACCAATTGACCAAAAATGAAGCAATTCAGTACCATTAGTTCGTGTCGCGCCCGCTTGCAGAAAGTGCGATATAGTCGGCACATTGGCGTGTGTCCGGGTTAAAGTTTTTGGTTAATGTTTTTCGGTAAACTATCAAAGCCTCAGCGGGCGCGACATGCGGGCTGCGGCCATCTAGTTAAATATATGTGGCTGTGACTGGAGAAATGGGACATATGGCATTTGTTACAACTCTACCGCCTGGTCTGCCATCACATTCATTCAGCTAGATATGGACAATATGCTGCTTGTCAGAATCACAACAGGGCTGAATGGCGCACAATGCAGACCCGGATCAGACTGCGCAGATGCGCAGGCTGGTCTGGGTCTGCATTGGTTGCAAAGGCCATAAGTGACATTTCTCCAGTCACATGTATTGACTATGATACATTGAATGTTTAATGCTAGTGCATCATGAGCCTCTGTAGGCTGGCTGTTATCATGCATTGTAATTTATTGCATTGATTATGTGTATTTATAACAATTCGATTCGGCTTATATTTAAGGGTGGGAATTGGCTCAAACACCTTCCATACCCGGGTATTTATAACAGGTTACACTTAAAATATATACCATACCATTGTATCAGTGTGAATGCCTTATACAACACTTTATAATAGGAAATGTGTGTTAAACCAATGTGCAGTAAGGTCCCTTGTTAAAGAGCTTAGTACAGAAGTATGTGCATTAGAAAGTGTGTATTTGAGGGCAAGATATTTGCAACAAACAGTATACCGTTTTCTTGATCTAACTCTCCTGTAAGAAGTATTGATGCACTGTACAAATTGTTTAGTGTAATGTTTTGTAGAATGCACAAAATTGCATGTACCGGTATATGAGATATAAAACTGTATGGGAAAATTGAGATATATACACAATTCCATTATAAATACTAGAAAGTTGTTTAAAATTGAGCACTTCAAAATGAACACATATGAAATATAGTAGAATAAATGTAATGTTCCAAAATGCATAAATGAAATGGCTATGTGTGAATGACTGCTAAATCTGCCAACTCCAAAGTTATTAAACTTATAAATCTCGAACAGAGTGTCAAGCATCTTGATTTGTACATACAGAGATACAAGTCAACGATTCAGATCTGAAGACCTGGGGGCCGTTTCACTAAACTTTGTACGACTAAAATTTTCGTAAGTGCAAACTTATGATCGTCTGTAAATTGAACATTAAGAATGTTTTCTTGTAAACAATTATTGGATTTACATTTATTGAGCATAGGCTGCATATGCAGCCTATGCTCAATAAATGTAAATCCATCAATTGAAATTTCCAGACGATCCTAAATTTGAACTTACGAACATTTTAGTCGTACAAAGTTAGTGAAACGGCCCCCTGGTGAGTTGAGTGTTTCATGCGTTTTGTGTATATACCAATGCAACATACCTTGCTAAGGTTATGTGGTACACAAGTGATACAGTACATGTGATCTGATACAGTTGTTATTTGATATACGCTTGTTATATGGTACACTTACACTTTAGTTGTGAGACTTTCCCTGAAATCCTTCTGCTCGGCGGCATGTTTTACACCAACTTTGGTTTGCCTAGGAGTTACAATAAACAACTTTACATCAAATGATCACAACACGGTTACAGCTGAAATTTCAAAGTTGATACAAGACCTTTGCACAGGAATAACTACTACTGTCTGTTCCACGTTTTTCTGCCGACAAACTTTTGGCTATTAAACATATTAAATCTAAAAAAATATTTAAATGTAAGTACTTTTTCATCAATAACAAAAAAGTCACCCTTCCCCCAAAAAATATTGATTTTATTGCGAAAAAACGATTTTCCTACACTGGCTGGCCAAATGTTGCATTTTATTTTAACCTGGGTATGGTTGGGGAAAAGGTAATTTCCTTGTGGTCATACCATGATAACCCTATATATTTGGACACCATATGGACACATGAATATGTATATGTTTCCCACAACAAAGAGTGTTCGGCCAGAGCTCCAGTTAAGGTGTGTAATTTGACCAACTTGGGGTGACATTTTGTTATTTCTTCATCAAAAATGGCAAGTTGGGAGTCCTTTAGAATCGTCTCATTGAGACGATTCTAAAGCACTCCCAACTTGCCATTTTTGATGGAGAAATAAGAAATTTACCTCCAAATTACGCACCTTAACTGGAGCTCTGGTTCCAATATTTAAGGTTAGTATGGTTTAACAAAATAACTGTTTGTTTGTTTGTTTGTTGGGGTTTAACAGCCTATCAACAGCTAAGGTCATTTAAGACCGGGTCAATGGGTTTAGTACTAAATCCCATATATTACCTGTACATGTACATGTTCAAGTACATGTACAAATGGGGGAAAAATCCCAAAATCAGAACTGAATATTTACAATAACAAAACTATATATTCAGCCCTGAAATCAGAATAATCCTGATCTGATGTCAGGTCCTCGCCACACCCAGAAGCAGTAGGATCAGTAATAATCTTACTACTTTAATAATGGGCAATAATCTAATTCAACTCCCAGGTAACTAAAGAGCCAAAGATAAAAACGTACCTGAGGGCCAAACCAGGCAAATAGTGATTCCTATAAGGAGGAACTCATACCGTTAATTTATGCCGTCTCATTCGCCCGACCACCACCCACCAAAATAACTGTATGTGGATAGAAATTGTTTTGGAAAACCCCTATTTATATGTGAACTCTAATCCAAGATACAGGTCACCATCAATGTTATTTTCTCTTACGAATAAAAAATTGATACCACTGAGTACTAATATATAATTTCATACGTTATTTGGTGTGCATATTTAAAGGTCATGCACGTGAATGTGTTTAAATGTGTGCATATGTGAACACGTGGACTTACACTTGTGTTGTGAGACTTTCTCGGAAATCCACTTGTTCTGTATCTGTTTTCACACCCTCCTTAGTAACCCTATACATGCAACATGAAAACATCAACATCATGCAACAACAACAAACAACAACAACAACAACAACAACAACAACAACAACAACAACAACAACAACAACAACAACAACAACAACAACAACAACAACAACAACAACAACAAATATATTCATTCCAAAGGCAGGCAAATAAAACTTGTATTTTAATGTGCATAGATAGCTTCATGTGACTTTATTTTTACAATAGTCTTCACATAGTCATGTAGTGCGAAACAATGATCTGATCAACAACTCAATGGTGCAGGGGTGCAGATTAAATATGGGAGATAGGACATAACAGGAGGAAGAATTGAATACTAAATGCAGTCAAAATGGCGACATACATATATGTGGCTGTGACTGAAGAAATGGGGCTTATGGGTTTTGCAACCAGTGTAGAATCCAGATCAGCCTGTGCATCCACACAGTCTGATCAGGATCTGCAATTCAATAAATGAAACATGATTCTAACAATTAATATAGATGGCTATCAGGCTACAGGATCGTGCTTTTTTATCAGGAGCTACACTGGTGATAAATCCCGTAAGACCAATTTTTCCAGTGACTCAGCCACAAATGGAGAAAGAGAAAACAAACCGTTCATTGGATACACAAGGAAAACTCTGGAATGGGAATTTGCGAGGGAATTGGAGAGAAATTGGTCCTCTTAGGAAATTCATGGGATAAGGCAAAATGATTGCAGGAGTACGGAAATAACTGAACCACTTACACTTTGGTCTGCAAGATCTCACGGAAGTCCTTTTGTTTCGGAGCGACCTTCAAGCCTACTTTAGTTCTCCTAGATCAAGCGATATAACACATGCATAATGAACTTTTATCCAACCATTTACATTTGTGATTATCTTTTCCTGACACAGTTTTATAATATATACATTTTTCTGATTTTTTATTTTTTTACTTGTGAGCATGACTTTACCAGCTACCTGGGACCTGAGAAAATAATTAAATATTTTTTATTCTTTCCACGCTCTGTCCGGGATTCAAATCCCGGACAGACCGTGAAAAGTATAATAAATTTTATAATATATCTTTAATTTGTCTGTAAAAACGTGGCTATTTTGCTATATTTTAGCAGGGAAAGGAAATACAGGTAAAAAGCGTTTCATTCATGAAACAGACAATACAATAGATTGTAAATGCTTAGATAGTACTACTTCCAACAAATAAATACAAACAGCTGATGCTAAAATATAATAATCAGAATAATTTTTAGTTGTGTTAATATAGACTTATAACAAAACTGTTCTGTTTAGTACATTTAATTGTATTAATTGCTTCAGGATCTAAAGCACGAACATATTTGATAAACACTGGTTGCAAATGCTAATCTGTTTCTCCCTCAAGAATCTTTACAGATTACATTATTGGATAAAAATTGTGCCATGTTCGAATACAGTGGAACCCAGAGCTCCAGTTAAGGTGCGTAATTTGTTCAATTTGTGGTGAAATTTTCTTATTTCTTCACCAAAAATGGCAAGTTGGGAGTCCTTTAGAATCGTCTCATTGAGACGATTCTAAAGCACTCCCAACATGCTATTTTTGATAGAGAAATAAGAAATTTGTCCCCAAATTACGCACCTTACCTGGAGCTCTGGTGGAACGTCTCTAAACCAGACACGAAGTCAACACCTGTGATCTTATTTTTGTTGAGTTTTTTGGTTATTTATCTCGGGTGATAACGTCTGTTCGTGATCACATAGCACACAACTATGGCTCAGGATGATCAAATGTCAAATTTACAGTGAAACCTCTCTAAGCCGGACACCCTGGGGACCTCCCAGGGTGTCCGGTTTAGAGAGGTTTCACCGTTAAACATGCTGTATTCCACAATAGTAGGTGTCTGATAACGATGAATAGATCCAGAAGTTAAACTTCGCACCAATTTTCTCGGACTATTTTTCAAATATCTACCATGCATTTTGTGACTCATCTGACTAGATATAACTAACGGTAGCTCAAAGACTTACACTTCTTTCTTCAACTGTCCTCTCATGTCCTTCTTGATAGCTGCAGCTGCAAATTGACACCAAATTGACATTAAAAGCAATGCCATCCAGGCCCGTACACAGAGGGGGGGGCGACGGGTGCGTACACACCTCCCTTAACCCTTACACTCTTAACCCGCAGGCCTGTATAATGGTATTGGCAAACAGTGTAGATCCAGATGAGCCGGCTCGTAACGAGCCGTCTCATCAGGATCTGAACTTTTTGCAATTAATTTTCATAATTTTGAGAACAAAAACACCCTATGTTCATAAATGGACTGGTCTGAAAATAATTTTTTGATGATTTAGATTGGTTGCAAAATTAACAAATCAAAATCCATTCTTGTTACTTAGGGGTGAAAGGTTTAATCTGCCGAGGTCAGTCCGTGGGTGCGCAAAAACAATGTTTAGCCCTTCGCGCCGTCGATAACGCACCCCTCTAAAATAATTCCTGCGTACGGGCCTGACATCCATGACATAACACCTGTCATGCTGCTAACAAAGCGTAATATGGTAATAACCCTCAATATTCGGACACCATTTATTTGGGGAAACACATAGAAATATATGGTTTCCCCACAACAGTGAGCGTGCCAATATTGAGGTTTAGTACAACAGTACTGGTTTAATCACAATAGACATGGATTTAGATACAATTTGTTTTGGGAAAACCGCTATTTAATATCTTTATCATTCTTTATCATTCTTTTTAGAATTTATTAGTGTTTCATTGACGGATATGTCTTCAAATGCACTAGCCATTGCTGCAGTATTGAGCACAAGAAAGAAACATCACCAAAGGACATCAAAATGCCGAGAGATAAGAAAGGAACATCCAAATGTTCTTCTTAATTGCGAGATGTCAATTTAGAAGCCCCTGTTATGGCTACTAGAAATATAAATATACAAATGTACCAAGAAATTCAGCCGACACTAATTAATTTCCACCATTGGTTACTGTAATAACCCTAAATATTCTGACACCCTGTAAAATAATGGTTTCCCAAAACAAATTGCATCCAAATACTTGATTATTGTGATAAACCAGTACAACCATACTAAATATATATATTGGGACACCGTTTGTTTTGGGAACCCCTATAAAATAGGGGCTTCCAAAAACAAATTGAATCCAAATACATTGTTATTGTGATAAACAAGTACATGGTTGGTAACCCTAAATATTGGAACACGCTTAGTTGTGGGGAAACTATACATTTATATGTGCATCATAGAATAAATTGTGCCCAAATGTTTAGTCACAAATTAATACGATCACCAGATTCGTTGAAATGGATAAAGAATCAACCTGTTGTAAATCCTAACACATTAATTTCAATCCATCTCTTGTAAAACCTTGAACCTCTTCGTCAATCAATTGTAAAGCTTGTTCATTGTTTCAACAACAAGGTCATATAAAGTTCAACCATTTCACCCATAAATAACTGAAATGGATATTGGTATGTTAATTTTCCGATCAATCCAATTGTCACAAAATGATTTTCAGATTAATACATTTATCAAATGGGGGTGGGTTTTTTCGTAACGAGCCGTCTCATCAGGATCTGCTCTTTTTGCAAGTAATTTTCATATTTTTGAAAACAAAAACTAACCGTTTTCCTAAATAGACTAGTCTGAAAATATTTTCCATTGGATTGGTTGCAATATTAACATATCAAATTCCATTCCAGTTGTAAACTTAGGGATGAAAGGGTTAACCGAAGATAACGGTCATATAAACAACCGACCTTTGACGATGAGGGACGCGGACGCAACCTCTTCACCACTCTCGTTAATGGCGGCGACCTTGTAGGTTCCCGCGTCCTCTGATGTGACATCCTGTATGGTGACAGTTGTTGTGTATGTGTTCTCCTCCTCTATCGTGTCCAATGTGTGAAGGTCGTCCTCCTCCATTTGTACATTGTTGTGGCTCCAGAAGATCTGCGGTATTCACAATGAAGTCATGATATCGTAAAACCAGTGCTGTTGGAAGTTTCATATGATTGGTCCTCCGACCACTCAAAGTGAAAGGGTTTAACAGCTGAGCAACAGCTAAGGTCATATAGAGACACCCTCCGGTTTAGAGAGGTTTCACTGTACATCAAGCATTTGATAATGTGATCATGAACAGACATTATCACCTGCGATAAATGATGAAGAAACAAAAATATGATGACAGATGTTTTCTTGCTGTCCAGTTTAGAGAGGTTCCTCTGTACATAATATAAATGGACAAACTGATTACACTTACGTCGGGTTTGGGAAGTGCGACAACCTTCGCGGTGAAGGTAACGGTTGTGCCTTCGTCGACATTCTGGAACTTAGGCTTCTGGGTAAACGATGGCGGCACCATCTCCTCCTCCACAGCTACAAGGGTAAACAGATGGAAATAAAACAACCATCATAGTATATACATGTAATATACAGCTTTGTATTCGCCAAATACGTACTGACTGGTAACATATTGCTGTATCAGGCATTGACCTGATATGATACAAATTGAAAACTGAAGTTCATTGTTCGAACGACGTTACCAAATGACATCAGTGGAGTAACGTCACGGAAGTAGGCAGTATTTTTTTCAACGAAAACAATGTCATAATTGCTCATTCTGTAGCCTAAAATGTTACCTGATAAATAGAACACCAGGCTAGTGTGTTTTAATATCAAGATTATCAGGCTTGGCTCGGAAAAAGTAGGAATTCCTTGAAGAGCTTCAGAATTCCTGCACGTTTTCTAGCCTTGCCTGCAAAACTTGATGTCAAAAGACACTAGCCTGATATATAAAGTTGCAGTTGGCTAGATTGCTGTGGCCAGCATATCACGCCCGCACAGGTATTTAATGGTCCCAGTATGTATGTGGTTATGTATGTATGTGTATGTGGTTAGAGTCAATCGCATTGTGGAGATATTGGGAACTTAATGCAGATTTTACAAAAAGAAATTAAAGCAAAGTTCAAAGTAATTTGACCTTGACCTTGGGCATGGTGGCCCTATGGTCTATAGAATATATGGATGATGATAAAGAGGTATGTGTGAAGTGTCAAATCAATCGGATTGTGGAGCTATTTAGTATTTAAAAACTTGAACGCAAATGCCGAACACATGGACGCACGCCAAAAGCGGTAACTATCACACCGGCTGCAAGCGGGCAGGATAACAACTATAATAGGATGTAAAGATATGGTTATATATTCAGCCTTGAAATTAGAATAACCTGATCTGTTGCCAGAAGATGAGCCACAAAAGGAATGCAAAAATAATTTAAATGATAAATAAATTGTACATATAAGTAATAAACATTTGTTTGCTGTTCATTGATACTATGAATACACATGGTCACATGGGAAATATCGTGGAATACCATGTTTGCCCATCACCCAAAGAACAGCCGAAACAATGTTCAATTCTTAACTGAAATACTTACTCTCGACAAAGAGAACGGCAGTAGATGTTGTGGTACCCAGCTCATTGGTAGCCACCATGGAGTAGGAACCAGCGTCCTCGACATACACGTCGGGAATCTCCAGGGCAACAACATCGCCGTCGTAGCTGAATTTGAATTCCTCATTCTCCTCCAGTGGCTCGGACTCCTTCGTCCAGGTGATGGTGGGCCGCGGATGACCTTGGACATGACATTCAAGTCGCACATGACCTCC
Source organism: Conchocele bisecta (assembly GCA_029237695.1). Lineage (NCBI taxonomy): Eukaryota > Metazoa > Mollusca > Bivalvia > Lucinida > Thyasiridae > Conchocele > Conchocele bisecta. Next base: position 46,148,105 of record CM055280.1, on the reverse strand, counting down.
GTCGATCGTGGTCATGTCAATAAGTGGTGTGGTGATCTCTGGTGCTTTTCGTTCTTCAGTGACTTCGGCAGCTGAATTCAAGTTCGACATGGAAACAGTTATAGGAAGCGATAGGAAAATATATTTTTGTTACAAGTTGTGTTTTCTAATACTCAGAAGAAAATGTGAAAGGTTTAATGTCACAGTTAAGGGTCATATAGAGACAGAGCCTTGGTTTGAAGTCTCATCTGAAAGACCAGCAAGATGGAAATACGAAGAAAAAGAGTTTGTTGCAGGAAGAGACTTCCAACCATCTGAGTGCATATATACATATCTGCACAGATTACGAATCATTGAATTGTGATTTAAGTCCTAACATCCTAAAACATGCTCAATGGTAGTGGTGTTTACAACAGTTTCATTGATAGAAAGGGATTGTATTAAATAATTGTCAGAATAATATCAAACATATGGTCATGCGAAATCAGAACTTGAGTAAAATAACATTTTCAGACCTGACTTCAGTAGTCCATTTTCAACAAAATTGCAAAGTATATTTATCTTGCTAAGTACACTTTGAGGGAGAAATTTTCATTTGGGATGAATTTAATAATTTTTATTATACTGAATTTATTACATTATCACAGCCATTTTGGCTGTGATAATGTCATAAATTCAGTATAATAATTCTGCATAATTTTAATCATCACATATATGCAGTCGTTAGTTCTAATTATGAAATAATGCATTTCGGGAAAAATAAATGATTACTCCCTCAAAGTATACTTTGCAATGTTAGTGAAATATGCTACAGATTAGGTAACAGAATTTCTAATCCTTTCCTTTTGCTATATGAATATTTTGTTTTCTAATTTCTCCTTCAAATTACAATTTCTCATAGTGTCAACCATTGTGAACTAGAGCAAGTGAGCAGGGGCTCACGGATACCCCCGGCCGGCTCCTTGTCCGACCAACAAATACTTTTCAAAGTAATTTGGCCTTGACATTTGGCATGAAAGCCACATAGGTGGGCTATAGAATGAAAATATGGATGATGATAACAAAGTATACGAAGTTTCAAGTCAATCTGATATACGGTTGCAGAGATAATGGGTACCCGAAAACATTAACGCAAATCTTCCGACGGTCGGACAAAAGGACGGAATGACAAAAACTATATACCCCTCGACATACTTTGTATGCCGGGGTATAACTGGAGTATGATCATGAAAATAAATAAAATTTGATGAGCGTTCCAATGACACTGATTCCCGTATTAAGGATTAATGACCACTCACTGAGTAAATGTACTTCTTCATCTGATACCACCTCCTTCTCTTCTTCTGGAAATAGGGGCACGCAAATATCATCACACCGATCGATTGATTGATTGAGCAGTTAATTGATTGAGTTATTGATTGATTGATTGATTGAGTGATTTATTGATTGATTGGATATAATTGCCATGTAACAATGTGATGTATTGACAGGAAATTGGTTCGACAGCAAATGAGGCTCATTTCCATGGATTGATAAATTGATTGGTTGATTGATTGATTGATTGATTGATTGATTGATTGATTGATTGATTGATTGGAGTTAATTTCCTATGTAACATGCTGTAATGTATAGACAGGAAATTTTGTAGAATCAGTCGGTACCATCATGCGAACCAATTAATGACGTCATCAACACTGATCAAATCGACGAGCTTTCTTATGCTGGTCGCTACAAATGAGTTACATGTACACTTACCCACATGCTTTTCCTTTTCAGACAAATATTCCTCTTCAATGGAGTAATCCTCTGTAACTTCAGAATCTAAATAAAAGGCAAGTACAGACAAATGTATTAGCCGGAAATGGAAGGTGTTTGAGCCAATTCCCACCCTTAACCCTTACACCGCTATCTTAATTATTATCTTATTTTCCATTTTTATCATTAAAAACATGCTTTGACAGCACGTTAGAATAATTTACAACATGCTTTGACAGCACGTTAGAATAATTTACAACATGCTTTGACAGCACTTCAGAATCATTTCCATTGGAAATGATTCTGAAGTGCTGTCAAACCATGTTTTTTATCTAGAAATAAGGCAAGATATATCAGCAACAGCAGACGACAATTGTTGTGTGTAGCGGTCTAAGGGTTAAACTACTACCAATACATGTACATGCATTTTGAATATTTTATTTTTATATTTTCATCATTTCTCAATGGAAGTATATGTCGTGACCACTCTGCGAGACAGTTCAAATGGTGGTCACGACATATACTTCTGATAAGAAATAAAACATTTCAATTTTTTCACCAGTAAAATGGTCTCCTCCAAATGTAATGAATAAAAATTACCTTTGTTGTATGTAGCTGTTAAATATAAGCCGAATCAACAAAATACTGTATTAGCATCAGAGATATTGTCAAATGGAAAAGAGAAATGGATTTCGTTAAACAAAATGGTGTATCCAGGCCTCGACAAATTCTTAATTTTCCACTCATCCAGGTTGGAATTCAACAAATCTAATCCACAGGTGGAAGACTCGGACCTAGGACCTGATAAATGGCTCATTTGTACACCGTTACCCCACCCACCAATGTCCGTACAATAGACACTATAGCGTTTTCAAGGTAGGAAAGTGCTTGGGAAAATACCACAGTTTCGGACTCGCTCAAACACCACACATTTCAATTTTTCTGCTGACTTACGTCTCTGGTAATCAATAAATGTCTTTGGTCTTCAAATATATTCACTTCAAGTATCTGCTTTTAGCATTTCATTAGTTACGGGAAAATTATCTACCACAGCCAAGGCGATAATTGTGTGTACGAAAGAATGTCACACATTTTTGTGTGCTGTGGAAGCATAAATTACGTGTAAAATCTGGCTGAAATCTTATTACAGTCTCAACATATTGACGTGAATCACTGAAATAAACATCAGTAAATACGATGTTACAAATTGTGACTAATAAGTGTCATTCACTAACCTTGAATGATCTAAAATGTGCGTTTATTTTGATTTGCGTACCAACATTTCGACATAACCTTCCATGAACTTTAGTTTCGGATTTCCTTTGTTATATTCGCATAATAATCAATAATGACGTCACAGGAAAACCTAAACTGCAGCCAATCAGGTGGCTATGTGTGTGTGGGATTCTTTCGGACAGAGAAATTTCTCTGTAACGATGGTAGCTAAAACGTGTGTAACTTAACAATATACTAAACACAAATGTTTAAAGTGAATATATTTGGGGGCCTAAGGCATTTATTATTCGCCAGAGGCGTAACTCAGCAGAAAAATTGAAACGTGTGGTGTTTGAGCGAGCCCGAAACTAAGCCTGTCTAGGGCATTTTCCCAAGCTCTTGCCCACCTTGAAAGGCTATACTGTATATATAGTGTAAGGAAATGGGTGGGTGGGGTAACGTTTTTTCAAATGAGCCATTTATTGGGTCCTAGGTCAGAGTCTTCCACCTGTGATCTAATCCTATAGATAATAATGTTAATGCAGCATCATTCGTTCAAATTCGCACTCGTCCAGATCCAAATTCACATGCCAAAACGAGAGGATGAGTGGATTTGTCGCGGTCCGGTATCATCAGCATGAAATGGGTTTATACCGAGACCAACTATTTCAATCAAGTTATGCCATATTTCATCAAAATCTTTTACACAATAAGGACAAACTAAAAGAATACGTACTTTAAATCTATTCATTTAATTAAAAAAAGTACTATTTCTCAAAAATGTTGTGTGGGATTTTGTACGAAGATAAATATGATGCCATTTAAATTCTGATGATAAAGAACATTACAGCGAACATAAATCATTGAAGTGTTTAAAAGCAAACGGGTGTCATTAATAAATGCCGTTCAGAGTATTAAAAGAGTTAAACTGAGTGATAAACTAAATCATATGGTATAATAATATTAAGGGGGCATAGGGTACCACACATGTAGAACAAAAACATGATGTACAAGTTATTCATTAAGGAACAACAGCACCATATTAATAACAAGGTGCATGATCACGAGGTCACAACAACAACAACAATGGTTGAAAGTGTTGAAAGCGTGCCAACTCCAAAGTAAGTATTATTTGATATTTTCCTTAACAGGCAACGGATTTTGATGAAAAATGGCGCAGCAAACGCGTCTTCATGAGCTGCATTTGGTGGTCCCTGGAGTTTGGCACATACTTATGTCGTTTTTGCGAAGAATCAATTTCCGTGTCCGTAGACACGGAAATCGATTCTTCACAAAAGCAACAGAAGTTTGGACCAAAGTACTGAGACCACCAAATGCAGGTTAACAAAACGCGTTTGATGCGCCAGATTTCATCAAAATCCGTTACACAATAAAGACAAATTAAAAGAATACATACTTTGAATGGGAGTGCTTCTGGAAGTTTCAGTACTTGATGTTGTTGTTGTAACCACGTGATCATACACCATATTAATAATGATGTTACTAGTGGCAAATATGCGCAATAGAATGTTCAAATAATTGATTAACAATTTATTGTTGGTCAAAAGCTCATGCGAGCTCATGTTTCATGCCAATGTCAATTAAATCTTTTGTACTTTGAAAACTGCAAGAACATTTAGTTTGGGATTTTGCTGATATATATACAGAGCACAAATTATGTAAACAATAGCAAAGCAATTAATTATTAACCAATTAAACAACATTTGACAGCTAATTGTTCATTCCAAGACGCGACACGCACCTGCTGTGTCAGAAAATGTATGCCTATTATCTATAACTGCACTGTCAGCTAAAAAGCGCTGCTGCTTGGGCATTCAACTCTAAGGTTTAACCCTTTCACCCCTAAGAAACTGGAATGGATTTTGATATGTTAATTTTACAACCAATACAATCGTCACAACATTATTTTCACACCAGTCCATTTATGAAAAAGGGGGTGCTTTTGTTCGCAAAAATATGAAAATTACTTGCAAAAAGTGCAGATCCTGATGAGACGGCTCGTCACGAGCCGGCTTATCTGGATCTACACTGTTTGCAAATGCCACTATACAGGCCTGTGGTGTTGAAAGGGTTAAACATCAACATACAGCTATTGCAGACCAGAGAAACTCGGTACCTACTATGAAGGCCTAAGTAGATTCAGGGAAGAGCTAAATGCCAACACTGATGCAGCAAATGACAATAATGCTAAGATGCAAATATTGACTACGGCTACAGACTCCCGTTTCAGCTTGGCACCACATTGCTCCAAAATATCATATTGAAAACATGACTGTATTCTTACTATAATGCAAAGAACTTTAGTAAACAACATGTTACAGTCGATGAGGCCTAAACAATTGTTGTGGTGTCGGCAATGCTACTAGGAATGGTCGGCAGATCATATCTTCCAATATGGCATAGGCTTGCTTGCCAAATTCACTTAATAGATACAACAAATAGAAAACCAGTTTGAAAGTAAAACCATCAACATAATTACAGACGAAAATGTGGAAAAAGCAAAATCTCGAATATTTATTTTTCCGACAAAATATCAGGGTTGGCTGCATATTTGTAGAAGTGGTCAGGTTGCCTGCACAATAACAATTCTTTAGGTAAAATGGAGTGGCCAGGATTGCTGCAACTAATAATACGAGACACGCCACTTGATTTTGTACCTGTTTACGATATTTTCCGTAAATGACATCAAAAGTTGACAACATTTTCACAGCGAGTGCAGAATTCTATTCTGCATATGCTGGGAGAATTGCACATGTTCTTAGGTACAAAAGCACACGGCTCGTCTCAAATGAAACACGGCGGCATAAAACAAGCGCAGTATTATGATCCCATTTGTGAGTTAATCCACTGCATGTATGTTTTTATCACCGTTTGAACTATCTCATTGAGACAGTTCAAATGAGTGGTCACAACATATACTTTGGATGTGAAGCAAAACATTATTTTTACACCCCAGGATGGGTTCTGGGGTGTAAAAATAATGTTTTGCTTCACATCCAAAGTATATGTTGTGACCACTCATTTGAACTGTCTCAATGAGATAGTTCAAACGGTGGTAAAAACATATACATTCGATAAAAAGTGAGGGCAATAATTATAATTTTCTGCATCCTGAACATGGGGGCTAAAAATAGATTTTTGAAAATAATTTTTGGATTGATTTTGAAAATCAAACTTTCGTTTTCTTAGTTACATCATTTCCAAGCTATCTAGTTTCGGAGCCACTTTCCAATTTTGTTCGATTTTAGGCACTCCCCATCACTCCCCAGCTCCTTTTTGCACCATGTTAAATTCCCTTACATTTTTATTTTATTATTTTTTTCGGAATAAAATCAACATAAAAAAATAATTAAAAAATTGAGGTGACTTTTTTGTTATTTATGAAAAAGTAATTGCATTTAAATATTTGTTAATAGCCAAAAGTTTGTCGACAGCAAAACGTGCGAATCAGAAAGTAATGTCTATTAATCACTCTTGCAATCTTGTTGTTTCAATAAGCACATGGTGTAGTTAGAAATTGCTGGGTAAATAACACAGCTTATTGTTGTACGAGCTGCTGCAAATGAAACATTAATACACTTAACTAAATATAACTGGGATAATTCAACAACATACACATTCCGGCATACATACAGACAATAACCCATGCAACTCAATTCCAATACCTTCACTTTGTTCAAGTATAAACTGTTCCGAGATAGATTCCTCAGACCCACTGTCATATTCTATTGCAACTTTAAGCCTAACATCTGGTTCATCCTTGGACTTTACAGTATCTACTGTAGAAGGTGTGTCTATCAGACTGAGCTTAGCTTCAACAGTTGTATCACTATCAGTTAGTATTTTAATTTCTTTTGGAATCTTAATGTCAATTTCAACTGCTTCTGGTTGAGTATCTCTGGTTTTGATAGATATTTCTTCCTTGACTCTAGTATCAAGGCCTGACACATCACTGGTTACTTCAGTCACCTCTGGTATTTTTGTTTCTTCAGGAATGACAATTTCAATTTCTCTTTTCTCATGCTCAACTTGTTCAACCATCACTTCCACGTCAGTAGTTGGTTCGTCAGCAGTTATTTCGATTTCTTGTGGCAAATTAGCTTTTTCACCAACTTCAATGTCAATTTCAACAGCATCTGACTGAACATCACCAATCATCGGTACAACTGATACTTCCATTTCAATATCAATCGTAGGTGCAACAGCAGTAACTTCAACTTCTTGGTCGACCATTAACTTTTCAGGAACCTGTATGTCAACAGTGACTGCTTCTGATTGAACATCATCCAGTTTTGGAGTAACCGTCTCTTTCATGTCAACAGCAAATGTTGATACATCACTAGCAACATCAATGTCTTCCAATATTTTAGTTCCATCTGGAATCATAATGTCAATTTCAACTGCTTCTGGCTGGATATCTCTGGTTTTGAATGATATTTTTTCCTTATCGTTAATGTCAACGGCTGACACTTCAGTTGTTATTTCAATGTCCTCTGGTACTGTTATTGTTTCAAGAATTTCAACTTCAACTTCACCTTTTTCAAGTTGAACTTGTTCACCTTTAAGTGCGAAGTCCTCCATCACTTCCATGTCAGTAGTCGGTTCTAAAGCAGTTACTTCAATTTCTTGCGGCACTTTAGTTTCTTCAGCAACATCAATGTCAATTTCAACAATTTCTGACTGAACATCACCAACTGTCGGTACAACTGCTGCTTCCATTTCAATATCAATTGCAGTAACCTTCTCCTTAATATCAATGTCAACTGTCGATACGTCACTAGTAACTTCAACATCTTCATGCATTTTTGTTTCCTCTGGAAGCTTAATGTCAATTTCAACAGATTCCGGTTGTACAGTTTTCATTTTAATTGATATTTCTTCCTTAACTTTAATGTCAAGGGCTGATACTTCAGTAGTTACTTCAATATCATCTGGTACTTTCTTTTCTTCAGGAATTGCAATTTCAAGTTCAACTTCTTTGATTTCAACCTGTTCAACCGAGGGTGTGAAATCCTCTGTCACTTCAATTTCTTGTGGCACTTTAGTTTCTTCAGCAACATCAATGTCAATTTCAACAATTTCTGACTGAACATCACCAACCGTCGGTACAACTGCTGCTTCCATTTCAATATCAATTGTAGGTGCAACAGCAGTGACTTCCACTTTTTCTTGGTCCACCTTAATCTTTTCAGGAACTTGTACGTCAACTGTGACTACTTCTGGCTGAACATCTTCCACATTAGCAGTAACCTTCTCCTTAATATCAATGTCAACTGTCGATACTTCACTAGTAACTTCGACATCTTCATGCATTTTCATTTCTTCTGGAATCTTAATGTCAATTTCAACTGTTTCAGGTTGGATATCTGTGGTTTTGATTGATATTTCTTCCTTAACTTTAATGTCAAAGGTTGACACTTCAGTAGTTACTTCACTGTCCTCTGGTACTTTTGTCTCTTCGGGAATTGCAATTTCAAGTTCAACCTCTTTGAGTTCAACCTGTTCAACTGTTGGTTTGAAGTCCTCCACTACTTCCATGTCAGTAGTTGGTTCCTCAACAGTTACTTCAATTTCTTGTGGCACTTTAGTGTCTTCAGCAACATCAATGTCAATTTCAACAGTCTCTGGCCGTACATCACCAACTGTTGGTACAACTGCCGCTTCAATTTCAATATCAGTTGTAGGAGCAGCAACAGTAACTTCAACTTCTTCTTGGTCCACCTTCGTCTTTACAGGAACTTGAATGTCAACTGTGACTACTTCTGGCTGAACATCCTCCAGTTTTGGAGTAACTTCTCCTTAATATCAATGTCAACTGTCGATACTTCACTAGTAACTTCAACATCTTCATGCAGTTTTGTTTCATCTGGAAGCTTAATGTCAATTTCAACTGTTTCAGGTTTGATATCTGTGGTTTTGATTGATATTTCTTCCTTAACTTTAATGTCAAGGACTGACACTTCAGTAATTACTTCACTGTCCTCTGGTACTTTTGTTTCTTCAGGAATTGCAATTTCAAGTTCAACTTCTTTCAGTTCAACTTGTTCAACTGAGGGTGTGAAATCCTCTGTCATTTCCATGTCAGCAGTTGGTTCTTCGGCAGTTATTTCTATTTCTTGTGGTACTTTAGTTTCTTCAGCAACGTGAATGTCAATTTCAATAGTCTCTGGCCGTACATCACCAACCGTTGGTACAACTGCCACTTCCATTTCAATATCAGTCGTAGGTGCAACAGCAGTAAGTTCAACTTCTTCTTGGTCAACCTTCATCTTTTCAGGAACCTGTATGTCAACTGTGACTATCTCTGGCTGAACATCTTCCACTGTTGCAGTAAGCTTCTCCTTAATATCAATATCAACTGTCGATACTTCGCTAGTAACTTCGACATCTTCGTGCAGTTTCGTTTCTTCTGGAATCTTAATGTCAATTTCAACTGTTTCAGGTTTGATAGCTGTGGTTTTGATTGACATTTCTTCCTTAACTTTAATGTCAATGGCTGACACTTCAGTAGTTACTTCAATATCCTCTGGTCACTTTTGTTTCTTTCAGGAATTGCAATTTCAAGTTCAACTTCTTTCTGGTTCCAACTTGTTCAACTGAGGGTGTGGAACTCCTCTGTCATTTCCATGTCAGCAGTTTGGTTCTTCAAGCAGTTTTTGTTTTTTCTTTATTTATTCTTGGTTTCATGGGTACTTTAGTTTCTTCGCAACGTTGGGAATATGTCAATTTCAACAGTCTCTGTCCCGTTACATCACCAACAGTTTGGTACAAAACTGCCCACTTCCATTTCAATATCAGTCGTAGGCGAAAGAGCAGTAACTTCAACTTCTTCATGGTCAACCTTCATCTTTTCAGGAACCTGTATGTCAACTGTGACTACTTCTGGCTGAACATTTTCCACTGTTGCAGTAACCTTCTCCTTAATATCAATGTCAACTGTCGATATTTCACTAGTAACTTCGACATCTTCATGCATTTTCATTTCTTCTGGAATCTTAATGTCAATTTCTACTGTTTCAGGTTTGATATCTGTGGTTTTTATTGATATTTCTTCCTTAACTTTAATGTCAAAGGTTGACACTTCAGTAGTGACTTCACTGTCCTCTGGTACTTTCGTTTCTTCAGGGATTGCAATTTCAAGTTCAACTTCTTTCAGTTCAACTTGTTCAACTGAGGGTGTGAACTCCTCTGTCATTTCCATGTCAGCAGTTGGTTCTTCAGCAGTTATTTCTATTTCTTGTGGTACTTTAGTTTCTTCAGCAACGTGAATGTCAATTTCAACAGTCTCTGGCCGTACATCCCCAACAGTTGGTACAACTGCCACTTCCGTTTCAATATCAGTGGTAGGTGAAACAGCAGTAACTTCAACTTGTTCTTGGTCAACCTTCGTCTTTACAGGAACCTGTATGTCAACTGTGACTATGTCTGGCTGAACATCTTCCACTTTAGCAGTAACCTCCTTAATATCAATGTCAACTGTCGATACTTCACTAGTAACTTCGACATTTTCATGCAGTTTTGTTTCTTCCGGAATCTTAATGTCAATTTCAACTGTTTCAGGTTTGATATCTGTGGTTTTGATTGATATTTCTTCCTTAACTTTAATGTCAATGGCTGACACTTCAGTAGTTACTTCAATGTCCTCTGGTACTTTTGTTTCTTCAGGAATTTCAATTTCAAGTTCAACTTCTTTCAGTTCAACTTGTTCAACTGAGGGTGTGAAATCCTCTGTCACTTCCATGTCAGCAGTTGGTTCTTCTGCAGTTATTTCTACTTCTTGTGGTACTTTAGTTTCTTCAGCAACGTGAATGTCAATTTCAACAGTCTCTGGCCGTACATCACCAACCGTTGGTACAACTGCCACTTCCGTTTCAATATCAGTTGTATGTGCAACAGCAGTAACTTCAACTTCTTCTTGGTCAACCTTCATTTTTTTCAGGAAACCTGTTATGTCAAAAACTGTGACTACTTCTGGCTGAACATCTTCCATTGTTGCAGTAACCTTCTCCTTAATATCAATGTCAACTGTCGATATTTCACTAGTAACTTCGACATCTTCATGCATTTTCCTTTCTTCTGGAATCTTAATGTCAATTTCAACTGTTTCAGGTTTGATATCTGTGGTTTTGATTGATATTTCTTCCTTAACTTTAATGTCAAAGGTTGACACTTCAGTAGTTACTTCACTGTCCTCTGGTACTTTTGTTTCTTCAGGAATTGAAACTTCAAGTTCAACTTCTTTCAGTGCAACTTGTTCAACTGAGGGTGTAAAATCCTCTGTCACTTCCATGTCAGCAGTTGGTTCTTCAGCAGTTATTTCTATTTCTTGTGGTACTTTAGTTTCTTCAGCGACATGAATGTCAATTTCAATAGTCTCTGGCCTTACATCAACAACCGTTGGTACAACTGCCACTTCCATTTCAATATCAGTGGTAGGTGCAACAGCAGTAACTTCAACTTGTTCTTGGTCAACCTTCGTCTTTACAGGAACCTGTATGTCAACTGTGGCTATGTCTGGCTGAACATCTTCCACTTTATCAGTAACCTTCTCCTTAATATCAATGTCAACTGTAGATACTTCACTAGTAACTTCGACATCTTCATGCAGTTTCGTTTCTTCTGGAATCTTAATGTCAATTTCAACTGTTTCAGGTTTGATATCTGTGGTTTTGATTGATATTTCTTCCTTAACTTTAATGTCAAAGGTTGACACTTCAGTAGTTACTTCACTGTCCTCTGGTACTTTTGTTTCTTCAGGAATTGCAATTTCAAGTTCAACTTCTTTCAGTTCAACTTGTTCAACTGAGGGTGTGAACTCCTTTGTCACTTCCATGTCAGCAGTTGGTTCTTCTGCAGTTATTTCTATTTCTTGTGGTACTTTAGTTTCTTCAGCAACGTGAATGTCAATTTCAACAGTCTCTGGCCGTACATCACCAACCGTTGGTACAACTGCCACTTCCGTTTCAATATCAGTTGTATGTGCAACAGCAGTAACTTCAACTTCTTCTTGGTCAACCTTCATTTTTTCAGGAACCTGTATGTCAACTGTGACTACTTCTGGCTGAACATCTTCCATTGTTGCAGTAACCTTCTCCTTAATATCAATGTCAACTGTCGATATTTCACTAGTAACTTCGACATCTTCATGCAGTTTCATTTCTTCTGGAATCTTAATGTCAATTTCAACTGTTTCAGGTTTGATATCTGTGGTTTTGATTGATATTTCTTCCTTAACTTTAATGTCAAAGGTTGACACTTCAGTAGTTACTTACTTCACTGTCCTCTGGTACTTTTGTTTGTTCTTCAGGAATTGAAATTTCAAGTTCAACTTCTTTCAGTGCAACTTGTTCAACTGAGGGTGTAAAATCCTCTGTCACTTCCATGTCAGCAGTTGGTTCTTCAGCAGTTATTTCTATTTCTTGTGGTACTTTAGTTTCTTCAGCGACGTGAATGTCAATTTCAATAGTCTCTGGCCTTACATCAACAACCGTTGGTACAACTGCCACTTCCATTTCAATATCAGTGGTAGGTGCAACAGCAGTAACTTCAACTTGTTCTTGGTCAACCTTCGTCTTTACAGGAACCTGTATGTCAACTGTGACTATGTCTGGCTGAACATCTTCCACTTTAGCAGTAACCTTCTCCTTAATATCAATGTCAACTGTAGATACTTCACTAGTAACTTCGACATCTTCATGCAGTTTCGTTTCTTCTGGAATCTTAATGTCAATTTCAACTGTTTCAGGTTTGATATCTGTGGTTTTGATTGATATTTCTTCCTTAACTTTAATGTCAAAGGTTGACACTTCAGTAGTTACTTCACTGTCCTCTGGTATTTTTGTTTCTTCAGGAATTGCAATTTCAAGTTCAATTTCTTTCAGTTCAACTTGTTCAACTGAGGGTGTAAAATCCTCTGTCACTTCCATGTCAGCAGTTGGTTCTTCAGCAGTTATTTCTATTTCTTGTGGTACTTTAGTTTCTTCAGCAACGTGAATGTCAATTTCAATAGTCTCTGGCCTTACATCAACAACCGTTGGTACAACTGCCACTTCCATTTCAATATCAGTGGTAGGTGCAACAGCAGTAACTTCAACTTGTTCTTGGTCAACCTTCGTCTTTACAGGAACCTGTATGTCAACTGTGACTATGTCTGGCTGAACATCTTCCACTTTAGCAGTAACCTTCTCCTTAATATCAATGTCAACTGTCGATACTTCACGAGTAACTTCGACATCTTCATGCAGTTTCATTTCTTCTGGAATCTTAATGTCAATTTCAACTGTTTCAGGTTTGATATCTGTGGTTTTGATTGATATTTCTTCCTTAACTTTAATGTCAAAGGTTGACACTTCAGTAGTTACTTCACTGTCCTCTGGTACTTTTGTTTCTTCAGGAATTGCAATTTCAAGTTCAACTTCTTTCAGTTCAACTTGTTCAACTGAGGGTGTGAAATCCTCTGTCACTTCCATGTCAGCAGTTGGTTCTTCTGCAGTTATTTCTATTTCTTGTGGTACTTTAGTTTCTTCAGCGACGTGAATGTCAATTTCAACAGTCTCTGGCCGTACTACACAACCGTTGTTGGTTACAACTGCCACTTCCGTTTCAATATCAGTTGTATGTGCAACAGCAGCAACTTCAACTTCTTCTTGGTCAACCTTCATTTTTTCAGGAAACTGTATGTCAACTGTGACTACTTCTGGCTGAACATCTTCCATTGTTGCAGTAACCTTCTCCTTAATATCAATGTCAACAGTCGATATTTCACTAGTAACTTCGACATCTTCATGCATTTTCATTTCTTCTGGAATCTTAATGTCAATTTCAACTGTTTCAGGTTTGATATCTGTGGTTTTGATTGATATTTCTTCCTTAACTTTAATGTCAAAGGTTGACACTTCAGTAGTTACTTCACTGTCCTCTGGTACTTTTGTTTCTTCAGGAATTGCAATTTCAAGTTCAACTTCTTTCAGTTCAACTTGTTCAACTGAGGGTGTGAAATCCTCTGTCACTTCCATGTCAGCAGTTGGTTCTTCTGCAGTTATTTCTATTTCTTGTGGTACTTTTAGTTTCTTCTTGACGACGTGAATGTCAATTTCAACAGTCTCTGGCCGTACATCACCAACCGTTGGTACAACTGCCACTTCCGTTTCAATATCAGTTGTATGTGCAACAGCAGCAACTTCAACTTCTTCTTGGTCAACCTTCATTTTTTCAGGAAACTGTATGTCAACTGTGACTACTTCTGGCTGAACATCTTCCATTGTTGCAGTAACCTTCTCCTTAATATCAATGTCAACAGTCGATATTTCACTAGTAACTTCGACATCTTCATGCATTTTCATTTCTTCTGGAATCTTAATGTCAATTTCAACTGTTTCAGGTTTGATATCTGTGGTTTTGATTGATATTTCTTCCTTAACTTTAATGTCAAAGGTTGACACTTCAGTAGTTACTTCACTGTCCTCTGGTACTTTTGTTTCTTCAGGAATTGCAATTTCAAGTTCAACTTGTTCAACTGAGGGTGTAAAATCCTCTGTCACTTCCATGTCAGCAGTTGGTTCTTCAGCAGTTATTTCTATTTCTTGCGGTACTTCAGTTTCTTCAGCAACGTGAATGTCAATTTCAACAGTCTCTGGCCGTACATCACCAACCGTTGGTACAACTGCCACTTCCGTTTCAATATCAGTTGTAGGTGCAACAGCAGTAACTTCAACTTGTTCTTGGTCAACCTTCGTCTTTACAGGAACCTGTATGTCAACTGTGACTATGTCTGGCTGAACATCTTCCACTTTAGCAGTAACCTTCTCCTTAATATCAAGGTCAACTGTCGATATTTCACTAGTAACTTCGACATCTTCATGCAGTTTCGTTTCTTCCGGAATCTTAATGTCAATTTCAACTGTTTCAGGTTTGATATCTGTGGTTGTGATTGATATTTCTTCCTTAACTTTAATGTCAAAGGTTGACACTTCAGTAGTTACTTCACTGTCCTCTGGTACTTTCGTTTCTTCAGGAATTGCAATTTCAAGTTCAACTTCTTTCAGTTCAACTTGTTCAACTGAGGGTGTGAACTCCTCTGTCACTTCCATGTCAGCAGTTGGTTCTTCAGCAGTTATGTCTATTTCTTGTGGTACTTTAGTTTCTTCAGCGACGTGAATGTCAATTTCAATAGTCTCTGGCCTTACATCACCAACCGTTGGTACAACTGCCACTTCCATTTCAATATCAGTGGTAGGTGCAACAGCAGTAACTTCAACTTGTTCTTGGTCAACCTTCGTCTTTACAGGAACCTGTATGTCAACTGTGACTATGTCTGGCTGCTGAACATCTTCCACTTTAGCAGTAACCTTCTCCTTAATATCAATGTCAACTGTAGATACTTCACTAGTAACTTCGACATCTTCATGCAGTTTCGTTTCTTCTGGAATCTTAATGTCAATTTCAACTGTTTCAGGTTTGATATCTGTGGTTTTGATTGATATTTCTTCCTTAACTTTAATGTCAAAGGTTGACACTTCAGTAGTTACTTCACTGTCCTCTGGTACTTTCGTTTCTTCAGGAATTGCAATTTCAAGTTCAACTTCTTTCAGTTCAACTTGTTCAACTGAGGGTGTGAACTCCTCTGTCACTTCCATGTCGGCAGTTGGTTCTTCAGCAGTTATTTCTATTTCATGTGGTACTTCAGTTTCTTCAGCGACGTGAATGTCAATTTCAATAGTCTCTGGCCTTACATCACCAACCGTGGTAACAAATGCCACTACCATTTCAATATCAGGGGTAGGTTGCAACAAGCAAGTTAAACTTAACTTCTCTTTGGGTCAACCTTCGTCTTTACAGGAACCTGTATGTTCAACTGTGAACTATGTCTGGGCTGAATATCTTCCACTTTAGCGTAACCTTCTCCTTAATATCAAAATGTCAACTGTCGATACTTCACTTAGTAACTTCGAACATCATCAATGCAAGTTTCGGTTTCTTCTTGGAAATTCTTAATGCAATGTTCCAACTTTTGTTTCAGGTTGAATTTAATTCTTTTTGGTTTTTGATTGATAAATTCCTTCCTTAACCTTTTGCAAAGGTTGGACATTTTCTTCAGTTTAGAACTTCCAACTTCCTCTGGTTACTGTTTGGTTTTGCCATTCCAAGGAATTGCAATTTTCAAAGTTCAACCTTCGTTCATTTCAACTTTCAAACTTGGAGGGTTGTGAATTCCCTCTTGTTTTCACTTCCAATGTCAAGCAAGTTTGGTTCTTCAACAAGTTAAATTTTCTATTTTTCCTTGTGGTACTTTTGTTTAGGTTTTCTTTCAAAGCAACGTTTGAAATTGTTCAATTTCAACAGTTCTTCCTTGCCTTAACAATTTCACCAACCGTTGGTAACAAACTGCCACTTGTTCCGTTCCAATTATCAGTTGTAGGTGCAACAGCATAACTTCAAAACTTGGTTCTTGGTCAACCTTGCTTTACAGGAACCTGTATGTCAATTTCAATGTGACTATGTCTTGGCCTGATTATCTTCCACCTTTAGCAGGTAACCAAATTCTCCAACTTAATCCATCAATAGGGTCACTGCCGGTCAGGTACTTATTTCACTAGTAACTTCGCGGAACATCTTCATGGCAGTTTCAACCTTCTTCTTTGGCAGTCTTAATGTCATTTGTCAACTGTTTGACTTATGGTCCTGGCTGAATATCTTCCCTTTAGCAGTAACCCTTCTCCTTAAATAATCAATTCAACTGGTTCGATACTTCACTATAACTTGACCATTTCATGCAGGTCGTTTTTTGGATTTCTTAAGGTCCTTCAACTGGGTTTCAGGTTTGATATCTTGTGGGTTTTTGAAATTGAATTTCTTCCTTAACTTAATTGTCAAAGGTTGACACTTCAGTTAGTTACTTCACTGTCCTCGGTACTTTTTGTTTCATCAGGAATTGCAATTTCAAAGTTCAACTTCTTTCAGTTCAACTTGTTTCAACTGAGGTGGGTGAAATCCTCTGTCACTTTCCATGTCAGCAGTTGGTTCTTCACAGTTATTTCTATTTCTTGTGGTTACTTTAGTTTCTTCACAACGTGAATTGTCAATTTCACAGTCTCTGGCCGTACATCACCAAACCGTTGGTACAACTGCCACTTCCGTTTTCAATATCAGTTGTAGGTGCAACAGCAGTAACTTCAATTGTTCTTGGTCAACCTTCGTCTTTACAGGAACTGTATGTCAACTGTGACTATGTCTGGCTGAAATCATCCCATCCACTTTAGCAGTAAACCTTCTCCTTAATATCAATATCAACTGTCAATACTTCACTGAGTAACTTCGACATCTTCATGCAGTTTCAATTCTTCCGGATTTTTCTTAAGTGTCAATTTCAAAAACTGTTTTCAGTTTGATATCTGTGGTTTTTGATTGATATTTCTTTCTTGCTTAACTTTTAATGTCAAAGGTTGACACTTCAAGTAGTTACTTCCACTGTCCTCCGGTACTTTTGTTTCTTCAGGGGAATTGCAATTTCAAGTTCAACTTCTTTCAGGTTCAACTTGTTCAACTGAGGGTGTGAACTAGAACTCTCTGTCACTTCCATGTCAGCATTGGTTCTTCAGCATTGTTATTTCTATTTTTCTTGGTGGTACTTTAGTTTCTTCAGCAACTGAATGTCAATTTCAACAGGTCTCTGACCGTTACATTCACCAACCGTTGGTACAACTGCCACTTCCGTTTCAATATCAGTTGTAGGTGCAACAGCAGTAACTTCACTTGTTCTTGGTCAACCGTTTCGTCTTTAACAGGAACCTGTATGTCAACTGTGACTATGTCTGGCTGAACATCTTCCACTTTAGCACTAACCTTCTCCTTAATATCAATGTCAACTGTCGATATTTCACTAGTAACTTCGACATCTTCATGCAGTTTCGTTTCTTCCGGAATCTTAATGTCAATTTCAACTGTTTCAGGTTTGATATCTGTGGTTTTGATTGATATTTCTTCCTTAACATTAATGTCAAAGGTTGACACTTCAGTAGTTACTTCACTGTCCTCTGGTACTTTTGTTTCTTTTTCAGGAATTTGCAATTTCAAGTTCAACTTCTTTCAGTTCAACTTGTTCAACTGAGGGTGTGAATTCCTCTGTCACTTCCATGTCAGCAGTTGGTTCTTCATCAGTTATTTCTATTTCTTGTGGTACTTTAGTTTCTTCAGCGACGTGAATGTCAATTTCAATAGTCTCTGGCCTTACATCACCAACCGTTGGTACAACTGCCACTTCCATTTCAATATCAGTAGTAGGTGCAACAGCAGTAACTTCAACTTGTTCTTGGTCAACCTTCGTCTTTACAGGAACCTGTATGTCAACTGTGACTATGTCTGGCTGAACATCTTCCACTTTAGCAGTAACCTTCTCCTTAATATCAATGTCAACTGTCGATACTTCACTAGTAACTTCGACATCTTCATGCAGTTTCGTTTCTTCCGGAATCTTAATGTCAATTTCAACTGTTTCAGGTTTGATATCTGTGGTTTTGATTGATATTTCTTCCTTAGCTTTAATGTCAAAGGTTGACACTTCAGTAGTTACTTCAATGTCCTCTGGTACTTTTGTTTCTTCCGGAATTGCAATTTCAAGTTCAACATCTTCGAGTTCAACTTTTCCAACTTTGGGTGTGACATCCTCCACAAGTTCTATTTGAGTAGTCAGTTCTTCAGTATTTATTTCAAATGCTTGAGGGGCTTTAGTTTCTTCAGCAACTTCAATGTCAATTTCAACTGTGTCTGGCTGTACATCATCAATCATCGAGGTAACTGCTGATTTAATTTCAATATCACTGGTAAATGGAGCTAAAATTATGTTCACGACATCTGAGAAACTTTGGTCATTTCAGGTACCTTAATATCAATTTTGACTGTTTCTCGTTCAGGAATGTCAACTTTTGGAGTGACAAATTCTTGAACCTGAATGTTGATTTCTGAAGCTTTGCTCAAAACTTCGGCCTCTTCCAATAAATTTAACTCGTCTGGTACCTTAAAATCGATTTCAACCATGTCTGGTTTTGCACCTTTTGTGATTAAGGTAATTTCTTCCTTAAATGTCATGTCAGTGGTTGAAATTTCAGGGGTTATTTCGATTGATTCTGGTAAGTTTCTTTCTTCGGGAACCAATATGTCTATTTCAATTTTCTCCGTTTTCTGTGTGGTTGTGATTGACATTTCCTCTCTCATATTAATGCCAATGGTTGATACCTCCATAGCCATTTCAATGTCTTGGTCTATTTTTGTGTCTTCAGAAACAACTTTAACATCAATTAGAATCATTTCCTGATCAATCTCCTTACGTTTGGATACACTGTCTATTTTAAGTTCAGTTATCTCAGTAATAACCTCCTCTGTAGAAACCTTACTCAGTCCAAGGATTTTAGAAACAACATGGTCATCTGTGACAGTTATTTGGGTCTGAGGAGCTATCTCCGTGGGCAACTCTCCAATGTCCTCTGTCATACCCTCAGATATGAGGGTTTGCACTTCAGCTGCTGGTGTTGTGCAAAAGTCAATACATAGAGAATACCAGACTAGTGCCTTTTGATATCAAGTTTATCAGGCAAGGCTAGGAAATGTCTAGAACTTCAGAGCTGAGCCTCAGAATTCCTACCGTTTCCGATCCAAGCCTGATAAACTTGATATTAGCACATACTAGGCTGGTATTCTATTTATCAGGTAACGTTTTTATGCTAGTCAATCATCAAATATGAAATAGTTTTTGTTGAAAGAAAGCGGACTTGTTTACGTTGCGTCATTACATTGACATCATTCGGTAACATTATGTGATACCATTGACCAATAAAATGTCAGTTTTCAATTATTCATAATCCGCATATTCATATCAGGTCAATGTCTGACATTATGTATCAGTCAGTACGTACTGGACCAATACAAAGCGTGTTACCTGATAAATACAAAGACGGTGACAGGAAGTGCAGACAACAATTGGTGATACAGCAAGATATTTGCATGACAGTTATGGGGGAAACCGTGGGTATTTAGTATGTATACAGAGGGCATGAAACCATTGAGTAATATGGGACATACACATATAAACATGAGCCATGTTCTGATAAAGGTGAGCATTGTACACATCAATGTGAGGTTTGCATAATATTAATCTGGCATAGACTTTTCCATGTTCATTTTCAGACTATTCATTTAAATTAAATAGGGTAATTTTATTTTTTTTAAAACAAATCAGAAAATACCTCAACAGTGCAGATTCAGGTGAGACAGAAGTGATTCAACTCAGTTATCAGAAAATACCTCAACAGTGCAGATTCAGGTGAGACAGAAGTGATTCAACTCAGTTATCAGAAAATGGCTTGCAAGTAGATGAAAGATATTGCATATGCACCAACTAAATAAATGCTTCAATGTGTTATTATGCTTATGTGTTGTCTAGTCAATTTTTGATGAGGTATAATTGTAAGAAAGTGATATCATATCAAAAACATTGTCTCAGAAAGTATGCCAATCAGCATTATGAAAGTAGGGAAGAAACACAACAAAGAAATAATTTAATGCAATATGTTACAAGTAGTAAAAGTAGTAATTATGCAATTGGCATTATCAAATGACATTGCAAGGTCTTTCACCCACTTTTTCATGACTATCTGTAGGGCCATTATAAAACAATTGTTAGATTCTCATCCATTTTTTTTCTTCAAAATGTGAAATTTTATTTTTTATTTTATATTTTAATGATATCGGAAATACTGACCTCGACTATCGTTTGTGTTAAATCTTTGCAAGCTGGGAATGAAAATAATGGCTATACTCTCTAACTTAATAGCAAATGACAATTCATCAATGTCTTTCTTATTTCTCTCTGAAAATATGTAATTACCCATCGCATGCTCCCAACCAACAACAAAATATTGACAATAATAATATAATAATAATAAAAAAAATCAGGGCGGGCCTTAATTCTCGGGGCGGGACGAGATGGGAATCTAGCATTTATTTTATAATGGCCTTATCAAATGACATTGCAAGATCTTTCACCCACTATTTCATGACTATTCTGTAATCAATATGTTTTTATTTAAATAAATAACATCAAAATTATTTCTAGTGACTATGCTATTTTTTTAAAATAAATATATTCAAGGTTACCATATCAAGATTACACTCTTTAAAAGGACCTTACCAAACATAATCATACGTTGTTAGTGAATATTTATATGCAATACATAATACAAGGATTAAATTAACTCTTTGCATGCTAGCAGCAAAAATATCCGCCAAACGAATTAGGAGTATATGTTTTATTTCTCTCTGTAAATATGTCTTGAAATTTCATTAGAATTGAGTCCTCAGGACTCAATTCTAATGAAATTCCAAGACATATTCATGATATTTACGGGGAGAAATACAAGAAAATATGATGAATTCTTGTCCGCTAGTTTTGAACTATTTATAGCCCACAAGTTTCCCAGCATGCAAAGAGTTAACTGAAACATTTTGGGGTTTACAGCAATGTCATAACTAGACAGGAATGCACCTGTATGCAAAGGGAGAGATGGCTGCTTGATTGAGTAACCTTATTTATACAAATACAGAGCTCCAGTTAAGGTGCGTAATTTGTTCAATTTGCGGTGAAATTTTCTTATTTCTTCACCAAAAATGGCAAGTTGAGAGTCCTTTAGAATCGTCTCATTGAGACGATTCTAAAGCACTCCCAACATGCCATTTTGATAGAGAAATAAGAAATTTGTCCCCAAATTACGCACCTTAACTAGAGCTCTGAAATATTATAAACTAGATTTGTCAGTAAGCGGGGGCTTACGGAATATCCCCCCGCGTCAGCCCTGACCTAGAATGAATTAGGCTTAACGAAGGTAAACATACATTCCAGCTCGCATACTATCATTTTCAGATAAAAGACTATGTCAGCACATATGGAGAGTGCGATGGTGGTTCCAGTTGAAAAAAGCAAACTAGACATTCTAAGTCCGTGACCTTGACCCCTGGCATAAATGGGGGTCGTAGGTTTGTTGCAGAATTATGTATGAGTGTCAGAGAAGGGCCGGGTAAAATATCACTGCATTCCGCAAAGGGAAAGAGAAGTTATAAGGAAATTTACATTTGTTAAGTTTTAGTTTTTTTCTAAGTTTATAAGTCCGTGACCTTGACCCCTGGCATAAATGGGGGTCGTAGGTATTTTTTTTTTTGTTGACAGAATAATGTATGAGTGTCAGAGAAGGGGTGGGTAAAATATGAAAGATTTCCGCAAAGGGAAAGAGAAGTTAAAAGGAAATTTACAATTGTTAAGTTTCTTTTTTTTCTAAGTTTCTAAGTCCGTGACCTTGACCCCTGGCATAAATGGGGGTCGTAGGTTTGTTGCAGAATAATGTATGAGTGTCAGAGAAGGGGCGGGTAAAATATGAAAGATTTCCGCAAAGGGAAAGAGAAGTTAAAATGAAATTTACAATTGTTAAGTTTTGTGACGGACGGAAACACGGAAACACGGACGGACGGACGGACGGAGACGGATGGACGGACGGACGGACGGACGGACGGACAAGCTGACTCCAGTATACCCCCCCACAACTTCGTTGCGGAGGGGGGGGGGGGGGAGGTATAATGAGACCAGATTATATCTACCATGTACAACTATGTTATTCTAATTCATTATATTATTTTTAAGAATATTTTTATTAGACTTTATGAATTCTACCGGCCAGATGTATCAGTTTAAATTAGAAATAGGATTTCCGAACAGTGTAGATCCAAATCAGCCTGTACAAAAAAGATCTCAAGAGAATTGATTGATTGATTGATTTATTGGTGTTTAATGACCTATCAACAACTAAGGTCATTTAAGGCCGGGCCTACGGGTTCGATCCTGCATTTAACCTGCTGCACTGGGTAGAAATTCCCAAAATCAGAACAGAATATTTACATCGAAATAAATATATATTCAGCCCTGAAATTAGAACAACCTGACCTGGTGCCAGGTCCATACCACACCAAAGTCACTTAACGCGAGAGAAAATCACATAAAGCATTGAATCCTGATATATCTGGCTGGTAGAGTAAATGTGCCATCAGCTGGAACAATGGACCTTTCAACATTTGCAATAGCTGTGGATCTTTGTCCTCACAGTACAATCACGCAGTACAATTAGAATTTAATCATTTTGCAGATTGTGGTAAGGCCATGCCATTATTTTTCTCTGTTAAGCGTCCACCCAGATGGCCAAAACCTACCTATGTATCTGGTAAAAACAAACAAGGTCTTGAAAAAACATTTATGTTAAAAACTTCCTCAACCATTTGCAGTCTTCAAAGGGTTGAGGAAGTTTTTAGCATAAATGTACCTGGTAAAAACAAACAAGGTCTTGAAAAAAACTTTTATGTTAAAAACTTCCTCAACCATTTGCAGTCTGCAAAGGGTTGAGGAAGTTTTTAGCATAAATTTAAGTTTCTGCCAGCAAACTTTAGAAAAAATAAGAATAAAATACTCTAATTAAACTTATTAAGTGTAATGTATGTACGGATACAAAACGTGCACAAGTCCCCAATCAGTAATCATATCATTTCACCAGTAAATAGTGTCAAATATCGTACAGAGTTAGTTTGTTTTTTCACAGAATCACTCTCAAAACCAACCCACACTCAGACGCTTAACAGAGAAAGAACAGCTTAATGCTACTTAAGTGGCGGAATGGCAAACAGCATATGCCCTGATCAGACTGCGCTGATGTGCATAAGCACATTGTCATACCTTGAAGCTGTTCTGTAGCCTATTTCATCAACATTGCAAAGTATACTTTAGTAGCAAAGTATACTTTGAGGGAGAAATTTTCAATTTTTTTACAAATTTATTAATTTTTATTATACTGAATTTATTACATTATCACAGCCATTTAATGGCTGTGATAATGTAATAAATTCAGTATAATAATTCTGCATACTTTTAATCATGAAATATATGCATTTGTTAGTTCTATATGAAATAATGCATTTCAGGAAAAATAAATGATTACTCCCTCAAAGTATGCTAGTAAAGTATACTTTGCAATGTTGATGAAATAGGCTACTGATCAGACTGCGCTGATGTGCAGGCTGATCTGAGGCCATGCTGTTTGCAAAAGAAACATTTGTCAGTGATGGCCAAAATGTTAAGTACTAAAATCTAAGTATACAAATACTATTGAATTATTGTTTCCAGTATATTTAAATTAGTTCAAATTTAAAACCATCCATCAATTCAAATTGGTGATAATTAAAGATTTCATACATAATACTTCATCAACCTCATGTGCATACAATATAATTTGGAACATCAATCAGTTGCTAGACTGTTTTCACCATAGAGAATTTAATAGAAACACAATTAGCGATGGTTTCAATTTTGGCATGTCCTTTAAATATAATTAACATTAACATATAGACACTACAGGGTATACAAATACGATACTGACAAAATACAAATACATACATACATATATACATAAACAGCATGCTACTGTCTGCCAAATCGACCATACCTTTTGGCTTTGGTGCTGATTCTTCCAATACCATCTTAAAGGACACTTCTTCAATATCCTCTGGTTTCTTTGGCAGTATGAAATCTTCTTCAATGTCCTTTGATGTGTCTACGCTCACCTATAATAATTCCAGCACAAAAATATTTACACAATTCCCTAACATTTGATTGGCCCATAGCAAGTCTCTGTCCAAAATTTATATCCCAGTAAACTCCCACGCCGAACTACTTTCCGTAACCGTGAGGCACAGTTAAAATAATTCTTTCTTAAGAAAACGGAAAATAAACAGGCGCAGTTAAAATAATTCTTAAGAAAACGGAAAATAAACACATTTTCTTGATGAATTCATTTCAAATACTGGAATTATAAGGAAAGAATGGCCTTTTTGTTGAATTTATGGGGGATATAAACTTGGAAAAGTCGGGGCATATAAACTTGGAAAAGTCGCAAGAATACTGGACGAGGCCTTCCGGACTTCGTCCAGTATTCACGCGACTTTTCCAAGTTTATACCCCGATAAATTCCACAAAAAGGCCATTCATTCCTATAATAAATGATCGATTACTTGATCACTCAGGTTTGATATCTGTTCATAGAAATGGCATATACAGACAATAATGCACCTGTATGTGGGTGAGCACTGAAGATTCAGGACTGAAATTGCAAGAAAATATATTTTTAACATTTTATGTCATGACAAAACAGGTAAAAAATTTGGTAGTGCACTAAATATTTCAAAATTCTATTTGTTGATATTATGTGTTTTAAAGCGAAATCACCCATACAGAACGCAAGTCGAATGTCTTTATACATAAAGATTATCAGGCAAGGCTAGGAAATTCCGAGAAATTCCTACCATTTCTGAGCCAAGCATTGTAAGGGTAAGTCCACATTTGAGAGACTGGCAAGAATAAATGTTTCTTGTTCAAAGACACACCAAACTGATGACTAAATGCATTATATCTTACCTCGAATGAGGTTTTCCTATCGAAAGGCAGGTTGGTTGAGACGTCAAATGAAAAGTCTGTGAGGTCCTGTTCCTTTGGTTGTTCCTCTGTGGACACAGTGATGTCTACTAGTAGTGGAGACTCTGATCTTTCCTCTGGTGCTACAACACAGAAATAGCATATATATACATACATATATCGCCACATGATAATTTTTTTTTTTTTTGAAAAGCAGAAATATAGTCTATGGTGTGTGTCATATACCTGAGCTACAGTGTCACCTCTCTGAACAGGACATCCGCAGGGACAGGTTGAAGTAACGGACCAAGGTCTATAAATACATTAAATATGCCTAAAAGCATCAATAAATGAAGAAAAAAAATAAGCTAAAAAACAAATTTGGAGTAAAATATTTTTTGTTTACCTTATTTTTTTTCTTCATTCGAAGAAAAAAAATAAGCTAAACAAATTTTTTTTTTTTTTTTAGCTTATTTTTTTTTCTTCATTTATTGATGCTTTTAGGCATATTTAATGTGTTTATATACCTCGGTCCGTTACTTCAACCTGTGTCCGCAGGGTGTCAGGTTCAGTGAGGGTACACTGTGCACACACATTATGAGTAGTATGTAGTCTGACACACATACTCACATTTCCGCTGTGTAGTGATACAATGTATTGCCCAAAACACATACGCCATGTGCTAATATATATCCACAAACACATATTATATTATATGGTACTATATCCCAAAATGTATATAATGTGTGGCAGTATATCTCAAGCAAATACATAATTATTTACTTATTAAATTAGTCCACACTTGATGGGTAAACACATACGAAAGGTGATACTATACCGGTAAAGTTTCAAAACAAGTCAATATAAATAACATTTTCAACTCAGATGATATGTCACAAAAGTTGCTTATTGATTGTACAGTATGTTTAGGAAACAACCATTGACTTGCTACTAACAATTATTATAGTTACTGTTTCAATAGACTGTTTGTATGTGTTTTGTTTACAATATTACAGATTATGACTTATGACAAATAACAAAATACAGAGGATATCACATCAGGTGTTGGAGGTTGTACAGAAACGATTAACGTATTAGTGTCTTAACCCTTTCACCCCTAAGTAACTGGAATGGGTTTTTATATGTTAATTTCGGGACCAATCCAATCGTCACAATATGATTTTCAGACTAGCCCATTTATGAAAAGGGGGTGTTTATGTTCTCTAAAAAAGAAGAAAATTATTTGCAAAAAGTGCAGGTCCTGATGAAACGGCTCATCACGAGCCGGCTCATCTGGATCTACACTTTTTGCCAAGACCACTATACAGGCCTGTAGTGTTGAAAGGGTTAACATTAATATACTTATTTAATTGAAGTGTTATATGAAAAATACAAAAACAAAAAATTGACATGGAAATTCACAGTCAATTATATGGTGCATTTAACATGTTCAACATAATTATATCCTTGGAGATTTAACATTATTTCTAATGAACATGCACATTAGATGAAAATAGAATGCACACTGTCATCATGCAAGTATGGTTGACTTTTAATTATAATTATTTATCCATTCATTTAAACTACATAATTAGATAGAATATCAGTACAAATATATTCTCCAACAACTGATTTTTATTTGGTCTTAATATCCGCTGTGGCAATTGTTATTTCTACAAAAAAAATCCATATTGCCATCACTCATTATCATAATCGAATGAGTAGTCAGAAGGATGACTACATGTATGTATAAAGTAAGCGATTGTTTTGACTTCTATATTCAATCTGAACATTTGCTTCATTCCTGAAAGTCATAGGTATTCTCTTACCAACTTAACCCTTCCTACGCTGTTGACGGAAATTGCTGTCTGCTGTTTCTTTTTTTTTTTTGCTTTAATTCTTAACAAAAAACTGGTTTTGACAGCACATGAGAATCGTCTCCACTGGAGACGATTCTCATGTGCTGTCAAAACCAGGTTTTTGTCGAGAAATATAGAAAATAAAACATTTCCAGCAGACGACAACATTTAATTCAGCGTAGTAAGGGTTAAACATGTGAAATTAGTGAGGGTTAGATTTAGATTACTAAGCAGTTATTAAGTTATCTTTTTTTCTAAAACTGAAAATATACTTCAAAACACAAATTACACAACTACAAAAAATCAGAAGCATTTGCCTGAATCATTCTGAATTTACTAACACAGTGTGTCAGGTTTAGTAAGGTTCCACTGGGGACCTCCCAGGGTGTCAGGTTTAGAGAGGTTCCACTGGGGACCTCCCAGGGTGTCAGGTTTAGAGAGGTTCCACTGGGGACCTCCCAGGGTGTCAGGTTTAGAGAGGTTCCACTGGGGACCTCCCAGGGTGTCAGGTTTAGAGAAGTTCCACTGGGGACCTGCCAGGGTGTCCAGTCTACAGAGGTTCCACTGGGGACCTCCCAGGGATCCAGTCTACAGAGGTTCCACTGGGGACCTCCCAGGGTATCCAGTCTACAGAGGTTCCACTGTAGCATCAGTGTCCTCACTTCTCCATAAAGGTGTATTCAAGGTGTGATCACGTGGTACTAACAACAACAACAACAAGTACTGATTCAAAGTACGTATTCTTTCATAGTGTCCTTATTACGTAACGGATTTTGATGAAATATGGCGCATCAAACACGTCTTGTTAAGCTGCATTTGGTGGTCTCTGTATTTTCGTCTCTGACACGAAAAACGATTCTTCGCAAAAACGACATAAGTTTGTGCCAAACTCCCTAGACCACCAAATGCAGCTCATGCAGACGTGTTTGCTGCGCCATATTTCATCAAAATCCGTTGCGTATTAAGGAAAATATCAAAGAATACTTACTTTGAAGTGGGCGACGTTGTTGTTGTTGTAACCACGTGATCATGCACCTTGATATTGGGCTTACGGTACTACATTGGCAGGGATGCGATCCAAAGTTGACAATGCTGTTGGAATGTGGTGTAATGTTCAAGTAATCAAATAGTCTCCAGTATGACATGAGCAAGTATGCAAGATATTCTGCCTTATCACAACATAATATGGACTCGGAGAAAAATGTATTTATTTCTATACATTTTACTCAACATATTCACCAACTAAGTAACTGTAATGGAATTTGATATGTTAATTTTGCAACCAATCCAATTGTCACAAAATGATTTTCAGACAATTCCATTTATGTTTGTTTGTTTATTGGTGTTTCAAAGCCCATCAACAGCTAAGGTCATGTAAGGCAGGTCAAACGGGTTTGATCCCGTTTTAACAGTCCATTTATGAAAAGGGGGGGTGTTTTTGTTCTCAAAAATGTGAAAATTACTTGCAAAAAGTGCAGATCCTAATGAGACTGCCGGCTCATCTGGATTTACACTATTTGCCACTATAGAGGCCTGTGGTGTTGAAAGGTTTAAAGTTGTGTGTTGGCGTGCGGTCTAAAATTGTTTTCACAGAACCTGCAAATTTCAGAAATTCTCATCTTTGGTAGGGTAAAATTTCTCAAACACTGGCATAAATGCAGATTGACTTGGCAACTTGTTGATAAATTGGATGAAGGATGTATGGATAAATAAAGACAGATATCGAGGATCTTACATGAATGATGATTTAATATGATATTTATTAAGTTTGCTGATTTTATAAGAAACGAGGATATCCTTTGGACATGGTTCTAAAGTGCTGCCTCACCATGTTTTTTCCCCCGAGACAAAAGAGAAAATATGACACAACAGCAGACAAGTTTGGGTTCCCGTCTTTTAAGGGTTAATAATTATCTCACTGCTGTTGCGAAAAAATTACAATTTTTTTTATTTTTTTTTTGAAGTGGCGATTTTTTTATTTTCCCCAGCGGAATCCCTGCAATGGCATATACACAAAACACAGACACACCACAAGACAACATTAACACTGTTATTAAAATGTAGTAAGTGATTATTTTAGTCCAGAGGATTAATGATTGTGCTTTGCTGAAACAATTTAAGTATATACAGAAGGCATTTCTTTCTGAAGGTTTTGTGTACCATGGTTGCTAGGCAACTTGATCATGTGAGACCATGCTTTGATTCAGTTATAATTTATTATAAACAGGTACATCAAACATCAATTTCACATTTTAACCCTTATCATGCTGAATTAAATTTTGTCGTCTGCTGTTTCTTTTTCAATTTCCATTTTTCTCAAAAAAAGCATGGTTTGGCAGCACTTTCGAATCATATCCAATGAAAATGATTCTAAAGTGCTGTCAAACCATGTTCGTATTGAGAAAGAAGACAAAATATGAAACAACAATTTTTGTTTTCTGCAGTATTAAGGGCTAACGTGTTTCACCAGTTTAAAAGCCAAGTTCAAAAAACCTATTCTAATTCAAACACACAATACAAGAAGAAATGCCTTCGCTGAAATAAAATTACTGCTAAAGAAATAGTGTGTTACTTGCAAACATGAAAATAGGATGTACTCTGTTAAATATGGTAGACACATTTCAGGACAACTATTTTAAAGTATTTTTTTGTCAGTCTGAAAAGAAACAAATGATAAATAACACATACAACAAATGTGTCTTCCATATATATAGGGCTACTCTGTGACCCACAAATATAAACCAATCTTTTAAATATGCTTCCAAACTTGGAAAATCATGAGTAACCTCCCTTAGAGAAACTTTCAGGGCATCATAAACATAGAATTAGCTTTGTCCATTTGATGTCACGTTGCTAAGTAACGTGTCATCAAACTGACAAATTCTGCCAATTCTAACACGTCAAATATTCCTATGCAATGTGATGTTAAACCGACAAATTCTGCCGACTCTAACGTCAAATATGCACTGAAAGCTGTTCCAAGAGAAGTTACTCGTGACATTTAATGTTTGGTAACCTATTTATAAAACTGGTCTATGTAGTACCAACTCACATCAGACTAGCCTATGGAAAGCGAAAACTTGTCAGGGACTGTGCTATCTGTTACATGATCTCTTCAATTTCAGGACCAATAAGAAATGTTGACAGCGAGACATTGTGAGGGCAACGGAACTTGGATCTCATTTCATTTTACTTGTCATCTGTAAGTGGTCCAGTAGACTAGACTAAGTCAGTAACATTAGTGATGAGCTGCGCAAATTAATGGCTTACAAAGAACTTAAACTGCTGTAAAGAAAAGTATGAAAAATGTTTTCTGACCCTGACGTACTTCGCAAAAATACTTATTTCACGCAGCACAGACCGTGATAAGGGTCTACAAAGCCTAACGCAGAAACCACTTAGGGTACTTTGTAAGCCAACTTTAGCATGGCAAAAATAGGTTGTGAGTAAAATGCATGGCAACTAAAACTATTGTAGCCACTTGAGTCGCTCCACACCACTACGTCTTGCATTTCTACCATTGAGGTCACCATGTTTAGTGCCAGGCGCGCAAGCCACCCAACTAAACTGACTGTTGTCTGCATATTTTTAACTGATCATTACACATTGTTGTTTTCTGGAAATGTTATAGTGAAATCGCTCTAATCTGGACACTCTGGAAGGTTGACATGTGTCTGGTTTATAAAGGTGCTACTGTAGGTCAGGAACTGTGCAATGAGGGATCATACATAGTAATTTCCCTTTGCAAATCTAGTTATAGAGATCTGGTCCTTTGGTTTATTTTAATGTTTATTTCTTACTGAATAGTGCAAAAATAATGACTGTCAATGATGTAGACCCAGACCCAGACCAGACTGCACATATATGCAGTCTGATCTAGGTGTACACTGATTGCAATACAATTCTTCAGTATGAAGATATGAATCTGGCAAATAATGCAGTCCCGGATCAGACTGTGCAGATATGTAGGATAACCTGGATCAACACTAGTCGACAAATACTAAAATGACACTTGTTTCACAACAAAATATGTGACATTCGCCCTTTTTACAAGTTATACGATGCTAAAATATACAATTTGGACCGTATTTCTATAAATAAATCCAACGGGAGATAACTAGCTACGATCCCTCATTCAAGACACATCTGTGCGTTTTGCAATGCTGAGAAGGCATTGTCATCAGGGACAGTGAAATATAAATTAACTGTTAGAAATATGGAAACAATATAGGAATGAAGTTGAGGATGAGTACCACTATAGGAATGAATGGCCTTTTTGTGGAATTTATCGGGGTATAAACTTGGAAAAGTCACGGGAATACTGGACGAAGGCCGGAAGGCCTCGTCCAGTATTCCCGCGACTTTTCCAAGTTTATATCCCCGATAAATTCCACAAAAAGACCATTCATTCCTTATAATTCCAGCATTTCAATTAAATTCATGAAGAAAATGTGTTTATTTTCCGTTTTCTTAAGAATTATTTTAACTGCGCCTGACGGTTACGGAAAGTAGTTCGGCATGGGAGTTTACTGGGATATAAATTTTGGACAGAACTTGCTACGGACCAATCAAATGTTAGGGAATTGTGTAAATATTTATGTGCTGGAATTATAAATTGTTGTCTGCTGTTGTTTTATATTTTGTTTTCCATCTCAATCAAAAAAACATTGTTTGACAGCACTTTAGAATAATTTCCATCAGAACATGCTTTGACGAGAAAAATGAAAATAGAAAATAAACAGCAGACAAGAAAAATT
Organism: Conchocele bisecta; assembly: GCA_029237695.1. Taxonomy (NCBI): domain Eukaryota; kingdom Metazoa; phylum Mollusca; class Bivalvia; order Lucinida; family Thyasiridae; genus Conchocele; species Conchocele bisecta. Next base: position 46,116,027 of record CM055280.1, on the reverse strand, counting down.
TAATTCAGCATTGAACGGTATAATGACACTGAGGTTTTCTGCATGTCTGGTTTAGAGCGATTCTACTGTAGTATGTGTGTTATTGTTGAATGGTACAATAAAATGGACATTTTAGAACCAAAAGCTGAAGAAGAAATATGAATTAATAAACAAATAAAATATCATTATTCAAGATTGAATAGATTTAAAAAATTTAACCACTGCTCAAAATACTATAAAACACAGCCCCATGAACAGCAAAAAATAAAATGAAATACACTTTGTGTTAACCAAATGATAAGCAGACAAGCAAGACAAAAGCCAGTTTAGTAAAGGCAATAAATACAGCCCAGAGTCAAGTGTTTGCTGTATGTACCTGGTTTAATTGACGATTCTCTCAACTCTGGAACCACTATAGAAACCTCCTGTGGCTGGGAAGGTTTGGGAATTTCTTCATTGTTTTGTAATTCAGGGGACATTGTGGACACGGATTGTGGTTGGATAGGCTTTTGAAGTTCATTTGAATCAGGTAGTTCAGATACAGTTACTAAGTCAGTCTCAGAAATATCCCTGTCATCCTGAATGTCAAGTGGCTTTTGTTCACCAATGTCAATTTCAGTATTCTCAAGTTGAACTTCAGTAATTGGCTTAATGTCAACATCCACTTTATCCACACTGGGTTTTATTCCATATTCAAACTCAACATCTTCAGGTTTTAGTGCTGGTTGACTTTCAAGTTGAACTTGTTCTGTAATGGGAATTTCTTCTTGGGTAAATTTAACAGAAATTTGTACGTCTTCAGTTTCTGGTTTGAGTTCAATGTCAAGTTCAACAGGCACAGCCTTTGGTTCTGGTAGTATTTCAATTTCAACTTTGTCAGTAATTGACACTTCTTTCTCAGCAAGTTTAATTGGAATTTCCACTTCATCAGTTACTGTTTTCAGTCCAATGTCAATTTCAACAGCTTCTGAAACACGTTCAGCCTTGGGTTGTAATTGAATTTCAATTCCAACTTGTTCTGCAATTGGTACTTCACCCAGAGTTGGTTTAATTAGTACATCCACTACATCAGTTACTGGCTTCTGTTCAATATCAGTGCTAACCGCTTCAGTGATAGACTCATCCATGGGTTGCTGCAGTATTTCAATGTCAATCTGTTCTGCTATAGGTACTTCATCATGTGGTACTTTCATCGTATCTCCCACCTCTTCAAAATCAACATAGTCCTTCTCTGGTATCAGAGTCACGTTATAAATATCGGCAACTATCATTCCAGAACAGTCAAGGCCAAGCATTTTAACAACTGCATGTTCTGGAATCTCCATCTGTGAAAGAGACATTTCAGTAACTTTGGATTCAGTTATTTCTTCACCAGATTTTGAAATCTGTTCTCTCTCCATGACAATGATGTCCAGCTTAGGAGCAATGATATCGAGATCATTAATTTTATCAAATGTGGTTTCTGTTTCAGAAACAAACTCAGTTCCGGTCACCAACAGATCTTCAGGTACTGGTGATTGTCTTGTAGTAGTAGTGACAATATCAGTTATTACTGTAGCTTCCCTTTCTTTCATGGATGTATCAGGCTCAGGATATATTTCAATATCAATGTCTACATCTAACACTGGTTTCTTAAGATCAATGACTGGTTTCTGAGCAATTTCATATGTTTCTATGTATGTTGTCTCATGGGGTGATTTTTGCTGATCATCCATTACTTGTGTCTCCTCTGTCGGCATAATTCTGATGTCCACATCCATGGTATCAGTACTCTGGTCAGGTTCAGCCACAGTTTCAATGTCTGTATGAGGTATTTTCGGTGATTCTTTGTGTGTTTCAAGTTCGATAGTAGGTTTCTTTTCCATTTCCACCTTAAACTCAACAGTTGAAGTAACTGGCTCCACAACTGGCTGTGGTCTAATCTGTAGTTCTATCTTCTCAGTTACTGGGGCTATTTCCATTTTTTCAGCTGGTTGTTTCTCTTTAACATGTGTGATTTCAACTGGAATTACAGGTTTTGCCTTAATATCAATCATAATCTCCTCTCCCATATGTACGCTTTCTTTAGGTGACGTTTGAATGTGTACAGAGCCAGTAAATATTTCCTTAGGTTTACCTTTGGTATCTATCTGAGCTTCTGAGACAGATTTTGGATTAACAACAATCTCCACTTTTTCTTTATATACTTCAAATGGACTCTCATCATCTTTTGGAATTATAATAAGTTCTTGATAAGGCATATCCTCACTGCGTGGTGCATCCTGTGGATATTCTATAAAATATTCTTGCTTCTCAGTGCTGACTCGTTCTTTAATGGGAATAATTCTCATTTTTGGATTTTTCTTTGGCTGTTCTGGAATATCATCGGTTTCTTCATGAATATCAATCTCTTCGATCATAGTTGTTGATATCAGCTTAAAATCTTCTTCAAGAGGAACAATACCTGGCTTGTATGGTTGAACTTCAATTTCAATTTCCTCTTTACTGCCATCCTTTCTATTTTCCATTACTATCGATTCCATGTACGTGTCAGTCCCAAAGTCTGGTTTCAAGTCAAATTCAACAATACTTGGTTTTCTCTGGACATCAAATATTTCAGTATATGGAGCATCTAACTCATCTTTGTCCTCAGTAATAATTGTTATGACTTCTGTGATAATATTATTATCTTTGTCGATCACTATCCTTGGAGGCATTGTCACTTCAGTATCATCAGTGTATTCCTTCTCATCTTTTGCCTCTACATCAGTATCACATGTTTCAGACAATTCAGAATCACCAGGAAACTCAATCCCATATTCATCATCCTCAGAGCTATACACACTGTATTCAGATTCCTCTGACTCTGATTCTTCTTCAACAACATCGGTGTCTGTACCTTCAGTGACAACGGTCACATCTTCCACATTGGCGACTTTTACCGACTCCTCCCTTGGCAATACTAATATTTCTACCTCAGTTACCGACTGTGAATCAATTGACAATTCTTCAGAAAGAGGCATATTTTCAATATCAACAATTTCAGCTTCTGGCAATGGTGATGCAACCTTCTCAGGAACAGATCTAGTAAGTAGGTCCGGTTTCACTGGTTTCAATGCCTTCATTTTCAACTCTTCCATATCTAATTTTGTCTCTTCTGGAAGCTCTAGCTCATATTTTTCAATAATTTCACTGTCTGAAAGTTCTTCGCCTGATAACTGTTCATTTTGGTCTTCAAATCCAAATTCTAACTCTGAAGATGGTTCTTTCTTTACTATTGATTTACTCTCTTCAGAAATCTGAGCAACTTCTGCTTCGAACATAACGTCAAGCATTTTTTCACCTACATCATTTGGTGTTGGAATGACATGGAAGTCAACATCATCAACAGTTGGCAGCTTCGAAATATCAACCTGGATGTTTCCAGGCACGTTTTCAGTTTCTGGGAATGTTAAAACGTCTGGATGTTCTGGAAGCTGTCTAGAAGGAATGACTTTCACTGTTTCATCCAACATCTTCAGTTCAATATCTTGTTCGGTTACTGGTTTCTGTTCAATATCAGTGTTAACCATTTCAGTGATAGCCTCATCCATCGGTTGTGGTAGATTTTCAATGCCAATATGTTCCGCTATAGGAACTGCACCATGTGGTACTTTCATTGTATCATCCACCTCTTCAAGATCAACATAGTCTTTCTCTGGTATCATATTCACATTATAAATATCAGCAACTATCAGTCCAGAATAGTCCAGGCCAAGCATTTTAACAACTGCATGTTTCGGAATCTCTATCTGTGAAAGAGACATTTCAGTAACTTTGGATTCAGTTATTTCTTCACCCGATTTTGAAATCTGTTCTCTCTCCATGACAATGATTTCCAGCTTAGGAGCAATGATGTCAAGATTATTAACTTTATCAAATAAAGTTTCTCTTTCAGAGAAGAACTCACTTTCTGCCACAAACACATCTTCAGGTGTTGGTGATTGTCTTGTAGTAGTGACAATTTCAGTTATTACTGTAGCTTCCCTTTCTTTTATCGATGTATCTGGCTGAGGAAATAGTTCAATAGCAATGTCTACATCTATCCCTGGTTTCTCACGTTCTATGACTGGTTTCTCAGCAATTTCGTATGTTTCATCAAACATTTTCTGTTCAATATCTTGCACAGGCAGTATTTCAACATCAACACCAAATGTCTGTTCATTTCTAACTTCTATCACAGTTTCAAATTCTGGTTGTGGTGTGCCTTCAACCCCAGTGTCTGCTGTGAAAATCGGTGCTGTGCCTGTAGTAAGTATCTGAACATCAACATCACCAACTTCAGTGGATGACTCAACATCCTTTGTCACAGCTGGTAGTGTTGTTGCCTCCTCAGATGGTTCATGATCAAATGATTCAATTGGAACTTCCACTTTTCCAGGCTTAATTGTATCTAGTAATTCATTACCAGTAACTTTTTCTGATAAATTGTCTTCACTCATGTCTGGTGTTTCAGGTTTCTTTTCTGTATCATCAATAATTTCCTGTCTTTCCGTTTGAGAAATAACAATGTCCATAGTCTGTATCTGTCGCCTTGCATCAACTTCAACTGTATCACTGAAAATTTCATGTGGTACATCGTCAACAGATTTGTCAGAATCTACTTTTGATACAATATTAAATCCTGTTGTTTCTATGAACTTAGGTTTCTTATCATGTTCAACACTGCCCCTAAATACATCTTTAGGTCGATCAATATCTTGGTCACTTTCCAATGCACTGCTATCACTTTCATCAACAACATCATCTAATTCATATGTTATATTCCCAGATATTGCCTTCAGATTTGGTTTGTCTTCAAATGTTTGAGCAACATGCACATTAAGTTCAAAGATGTCTGGTTTGTTTTCCACTCCATCTTCTTTGGATTCAGAAGCAGTTTCTATATCAAATGGTGTCTTGGTTTCCAGTTCCACCTCTTCCATGTCAGGTGTTTCAGTTTCTTTTGGGCGTACACGAAATTCTCTATCATCAACTCCAGGAGTCTTTACAATGTCAACGTCGATCATCCCAGGCACGTTTTCAGAGTCTGGCAATGTTAGAACATCAGCCTGTTCTGACAGTTGCCTTGATGGGATTCGCTTAAGTCTTCTATGATCAAATGTTTTTTCTATCTCTTGTTGTGGCAATATTGCATCATCCACATCATTTGGCTGTTCATTTTCATTTTCAGTCTCTACTAAAACATCTGTTTGGGGTGTGACGTCAACATCAGCATCTGCTGTAAATGTGGTTTCATTTTCTGCAGGATTCATTTCAACATCAGCATCGATAACTGTAATGGCAGCATCAACCATGGGTTTGGGTGATATGTCAAACTCAATATTTGTCAGTTCTGTTCGTTCTGCTGGTGTTGGACTAAATTGTAATTCATCCTCTGCTATTTTGGGCACCTTTTCGATGCTGACTTCAGCTATTCCAGTAGGTAGTTCCAGAGCAGGTTCGGACACAATATTAGTCTCTGCAGCTGCAACATCAATATCTCTAGGTGTAATCTGAATTTCCATTTTTCCTGGTATTAAATGGTCAAGTGTTGTTGAACTTGATTTATCATCTAATGAAATAAGTTCAGTGATTTTCTCTGATTCCTCTCCCTCAATGATATTTAGGGTTTCAGGAATGTCTTCCATCGTACATTTTTTCTCCTCTTTATCAGAAATAATCTCCTGTGTTTCCCTCTGATTCACAATAATGTCCAATGTCTCTACTTGACGTTCTGCATCAATTTCATTTGTATTAGTAAACATTTGCTTTGGTATATTTTGACCAATTTCATCTACCTTTAAAGGTATATCAAGTTCAGTTGTGTCCATGAACTTTGGTTTTTTGTCCAATTTGGCAAACCCTCTGAACATTGGTTTACTTAAGCTTTCAAGATCAGAATCTGTAACACTAGTGACATTTATATCGGTGGGTTTCTCTTTAATATTGGCAATTGCTGAACTCTTTGGTTGTGGTGTAACTGCAATGTCCCGATCAGCTGTGAAAGATGGTTCTTTCTGTGTAGGTTGAAGATGAACATCAAATTCAATAGCTTCAGTTGATGTATCAACATCGAGGTTGGAAGATACAGGTTTACCTGACTCACTTGCAACAACGGGGGACATTGTTGTTTCACTTTCATCTTCAGGAGTTGCCTTGTCATGTAAGCTTGGAGCAACTTGTACATCAAATTCAACACTTGCAGGTATATTTTTAACCTCATTTTCAATGGCTTCAGTCGCAGTTTCTAACTTCACTGGTGACTTGGTCAGATCCACTTCTTCCATGGAAGGCGACTCCAGTGCTTTTTGGCGAACACGGAATTCAACATCATCAGTTTCAGGTGTCCTTAAAATATCAACTTCCATAGTTCCAGGCAAGTTTTCTGTATCCGGATAAATCAGAAGTTCAGCTTGCTCTGAAAGCTGGCGTGATGGAAATCTTTTAACTTTTCCTTCATTTGGCTTACTCTCACCCTCTTGTGTGAACGTTTCTGCATCATCATCATGTCTCTGATAATCTGTTGCTTTAATTTCTGTCTGAGACTCGACATGCACATCCGCATCTGCAGTAAACACATCTTTGCGTATAGGATGTAACTCTAGATCAATTACAGCTGTTTCAACAGGCAAATCAGTTGGTTTTGATGTTGTGTCCAATTCGATGTTTGTTGTATGTTTGTCTGTAGGTAGTGGCGTAATTGTTATTGTATCATGTGTAAATCTGGGTTGCTGTGCAATGTTTTGATCAGTAATTTCTGCGGTATATTCAGAATCTAGTTGTGATTCTGTGTCTTCATCAGTTTCCTCATCCACCAGTATCAGATCTGGTTTAGCAGCATCTGTAACATCATTAATGAGAATGGTTTCTTTAAATGATTCAGTATCGTGTGGTGTAATTTGTGTTTCAAATATACTTGGTTTCAGAGCTTCTATGATGTCAGGACTTAGTCCGTCATCTAGCGAAACTATTTCCATTTCCGTGACTCTTTCTGTTTCACTAGTTGAAATGTCTGGCATTTCCGGAATTTCTTCAATAGAACAGGTTCTCTTCTCTTGATCGGAAATTATTTCCCGTGTTTCTGTTTCTGTGATAATAATTTCCATAGTGTCTTCTTGTGGTCTGGCATCCATGTCTACGGCATCTCTGACAGTTCTAATTGGAAGAACTCTGTCTGGCTTCAAATCATCTACCCTTGAAGGAATGTCAATTTCTGTGCTTTGCTTGAACTTTGGAGCTGTATTAAATTCAAAGGACTCTCGGAACATGTTAGATGTGCCTTCAATGTCACATGTTTCTGGGATAACATCCTCAAACGTGTCAATATTTACATCTGCTCCAAACGTGGGTTCTTTTTGTGTATGTGGGATTTGCACTACAAATTCAAGAACTCCAGAAGACTCATCAACTTCATGTTTGGGAGTCATATCTGGTAGCTTACTGTCAACGTCAATAATGGTTTGTATCACTGTTGCGACATGTGGTTGAGGCACAGTACTAGGTTCCACTGCATCAACAGCTTCAGTCAAACATGTGACATCAGCATCATCTTCAATGTCAGCAGCAACGGTGGTTTCGGTCAAACTCGCAACATGCGGTTGAGGAATAACTCTTGCTTTAACTGGTTTAGAAACATCGGCAGCATTGTCACCTGTTACATCATCAATTCCTACAGTACCTTCAAATGTATCTTCATCCAATGAAACAGTTTCAGAAATGTTAAATGAACCATCAGTAGAAACAATATCTGGGATTTCAGGAATTTCTTCAATTGTACACACTTTTTTCTCCTGGTCATCAATAATTTCCCGTGTTTCTGTTTGATTGACAATGATGTTCATTGTCTCTACATGGGGTTTTGCATCAACTTCAAATGTTTCACTGAATATGTCCTGCGGTACATCTTTATCTGCTACAATGTCAGAAATGACAGCGTCGGTGTTTTGTTTTAGATGACGGTCTTTGACTTCTGTGTCTTCACCTAGATATTTAATATCAGAAACAAAAGGTTTTCCTGTAAGTTCATCTACTGGAGTTCCTGCTACAGTTTCTGTATCAGGTTGTTTCATGATATCAATGGCATTGTCATCAAATGGTGTATCTCTTTGTATGGGTTGTACATGGAATTCAACATTATCAACATCCGGTGACACATGCATGTCAGCCCCAATAGTTTGAAATGATTCAGTGTCAGGATATGTCAGAACATCAGCCTGGTCTAAAGGCGTCAATAGTGGTTTTGGTTCCGTTTCCATGTTCATTTCCTCAGGCATCAACTCATCTTCCCCATTCTTGCTGAATGGAGTGAATTGTTCATCCAGTGAAACTGATTCAGAAACTGTAAATGAACCATCAGTAGAAACAATGTCTGGTGTTTCAGGAATTTCTTCAATGGTACACACTTTTTTCTCCAGGTCATCGATAATTTCCCGCGTTTCTGTTTGAGTGACAATTATGTCCAATGTCTCCAGTTTAGGTTTTGCATCAACTTCAATTGCCTCACTGAATATGTCCTGGGGGACATCTTTGTCTGTTTCAATATCCAACTTTGAACGCACATCAATTTCTGATGTTTCCTTAAACTTTGGTGCTGTAACAATATCAACTGTTTCTCTAAACATGTCTTTAGGTGTGTCTTCAACATTTTCAGCTTGATCCTTAATATTTGGTCTTAAGACAATTTCAAGTTCATCCACAAGTGGTTGCTCTGTCCCTATTGTCTTCAACTGCAGTTCAACTGCAGAAACATCAGGTTCAATTCCAGCTTCATCGACGACAGATATGTCAGTTTCAATGATTTGTTTTGGATGACTGTCTTTCTTTTCTGTATCTTCTGTGTCTTCACCTAGATATTCAATATCAGAAACAAGAGGTTTTTCTTGGTGTTTATCTACAGCAGTTTTCAGTACAGTTTCTGTATGTGGCTGTTTCTTGATATCAATCACATTGTCATCAATTGGTGTGTCTCTCTGTGTGGGCTGTACCTGAAATTCAACATTATCAACATCCGGTGAAACAAGCATGTCAGCCCCAATAGTACCGGGAAATGATTCAGTGTCAGGATATGTCACAACATCAGCCTGCTCTAAAGGCTTCAGTAGTGGTTTTGGTTCTGTTTCCAAGTCCATTTCCTCAGGCATCAACTCATCTTCCCCATCCTTGCTGAATGGAGTGAATTGTTCATCCAGTGAAACTGATTCAGTAACTGTAAATGAACCATCAGTAGAAACAATGTCAGGTGTTTCAGGAATTTCTTCAATGGTACACACTTTTTTCTCCAGGTCATTGATAATTTCCCGCGTTTCTGTTTGAGTGACAATTATGTCCAATGTCTCCAGTTTAGGTTTTGCATCAACTTCAATTTCCTCACTGAATATGTCCTGGGAGACATCTTTGTCTGTTTCAATATCCAACTTTGAACGCACATCAATTTCTGATGTTTCCTTAAACTCTGGTGCTGTAACAATATCAACTGTCTCTCTAAACATGTCTTTAGGTGTGTCTTCAACATTTTCAGCTTGATCCTTAATATTGGGTCTTAAGACAATTTCAAGTTCATCCACAAGTGGTTGCTCTGTCCCTATTGTCTTCAACTGCAGTTCAACTGCAGAAACATCAGGTTCAATTCCAGCTTCATCGACAATAGATATGTCAGTTTCAATGATTTGTTTTGGATGACTGTCTTTCTCTTCTGCATCTTCTGTGTCTTCACCTAGATATTCAATATCAGAAACAAGAGGTTTTTCTTGGTGTTTATCTACAGCAGTTTTCAGTACAGTTTCTGTATGTGGCTGTTTCTTGATATCAATCACATTGTCATCAATTGGTGTGTCTCTCTGTGTGGGCTGTACCTGAAATTCAACATTATCAATATCCGGTGACACAAGCATGTCAGCCCCAATAGTACCGGGAAATGATTCAGTGTCAGGATATGTAAGAACATCAGACTGCTCTAAAGGCTTCAGTAGTGGTTTTGGTTCGGTTTCCAAGTTCATTTCCTCAGGCAACAACTCATCTTCCCCATCCTTGCTGAATGGAGTAAACTGTTCATCCAGTGAAACTGATTCAGTGACTGTAAATGAACCATCAGTAGAAACAATGTCTGGTGTTTCAGGAATTTCTTCAATTGTACACACTTTTTTCTCCAGGTCACCGATAATTTCCCGCGTTTCAGTTTGATTGACAATTATGTCCAATGTCTCTACTTGAGGTTTAGCATCAACTTCAATTGCCTCACGGAATATGTCCTGGGGGAAATCTTTGTCTGTTTCAATATTCAACTTTGGACGCACATCAATTTCTGATGTTTCCCTAAACTTTGGTGCTGTAACAATATCAACTGTCTCTCTAAACATGTCTTTAGGTATGTCTTCAATAGTTTCAGCTTGATCCTTAATATTGGGTCTTAAGACAATTTCAAGTTCACCCACAAGTGGTTGCTCTGTCCCTTTTGTCTTCAACTGCAGCTCAACTGGAGAAATATCAGGTTCAATTCCAGCTTCATCAACATCAGATATGTCAGTTTCAATGATTTGTTTTGGATGACTGTCTTTCTTTTCTGTATCTTCTGTGTCTTCACCTAGATATTCAATATCAGAAACAAGAGGTTTTTCATGGTGTTTATCTACTGCAGTTTTCAGTACAGTTTCTGTATCTGGCTGTTTCTTGATATCAATCACATTGTCATCAATTGGTGTATCTCTCTGTGTGGGCTGTACCTGAAATTCAACATTATCAACATCCGGTGACACAAGCATCTCAGCCCCAATAGTACTGGGAAATGATTCAGTGTCAGGATATGTCAGAACATCAGCCTGCTCTAAAGGCTTCAGTAGTGGTTTTGGTTCTGTTTCCAAGTTCATTTCCTCAGGCATCAACACATCTTCCCCATCCTTGCTGAATGGAGTGAATTGTTCATCCAGTAAAACTGACTCAGTAACTGTAAATGAACCATCAGTAGAAACAATGTCTGGTGTTTCAGGAATTTCTTCAATGGTACACACTTTTTTCTCCAGGTCATCGATAATTTCCCGCATTTCTGTTTGAGTGACAATTATGTCCAATGTCTCCAGTTTAGGTTTTGCATCAACTTCAATTTCCTCACTGAATATGTCCTGGGGGACATCTTTGTCTGTTTCAATATCCAACTTTGAACGCACATCAATTTCTGATGTTTCCTTGAACTTCGGTGCTGTAACAATATCAACTGTCTCGCTAAACATGTCTTTAGGTGTGTCTTCAACATTTTCAGCTTGATCCTTAATATTGGGTCTTAAGACAATTGCAAGCTCATCCACAAGTGGTTGCTCTGTCCCTATTGTCTTCAACTGCAGTTCAACTGCAGAAACATCAGGTTCAATTCCAGCTTCATCGACAACAGATATGTCAGTTTCAATGATTTGTTTTGGATGACTGTCTTTCTTTTCTGTACCTTCTGTGTCTTCACCTAGATATTCAATATCAGAAACAAGAGGTTTGTCTTGGTGTTCTTCTACAGCGGTTTTCAGTACAGTTTCTGTATCTGGCTGTTTCTTGATATCAATCACATTGTCATCAATTGGTGTATCTCTCTGTGTGAGCTGTACCTGAAATTCAACATTATCAACATCCGGTGACACAAGCATGTCAGCCCCGATAGTACCGGGAAATGATTCAGTGTCAGGATATGTCAGAACATCCGCCTGCTCTAAAGGCTTCAGTAGTGGTTTTGGTTCTGCTTCCAAGTTCATTTCCTCAGGCATCCACTCATCTTCCCCATCCTTGCTGAATGGAGTAAACTGTTCATCCAGTGAAACTGATTCAGTGACTGTAAATGAACCATCAGTAGAAACAATGTCTGGTGTTTCAGGAATTTCTTCAATTGTACACACTTTTTTCTCCAGGTCACCGATAATTTCCCGCGATTCAGTTTGATTGACAATTATGTCCAACGTCTCTACTTGAGGTTTTGCATCAACTTCAATTGCCTCACGGAATATTTCCTGGGGGAAATCTTTGTCTGTTTCAATATCCAATTTTGGACGCACATCAATTTCTGATGTTTCCCTAAACTTTGGTGCTGTAACAATATCAACTGTCTCTCTAAACATGTCTTTAGGTATGTCTTCAAGATTTTCAGCTTGATCTTTAATATTTGGTCTTAAGACAATTTCAAGTTCACCAACAAGTGGTTGCTCTGTCCCTTTTGTCTTGAACTGCAGCTCAACTGGAGAAACATGAGGTTCAATTCCAGCTTCATCGACATCAGATATGTCAGTTTCAATGATTTGTTTTGGATGACTGTCGTTCATTTCTGTATCTTCTGTGTCTTCACCTAGATATTCAATATCAGAAACAAGAGGTTTTTCTTGGTGTTTATCTACAGCAGTTTTCAGTACAGTTTCTGTATGTGGCTGTTTCTTGATATTTATCACATTGTCATCAATTGGTGTATCTCTCTGTGTGGGCTGTACATGAAATTCAACAGTATCAACATCCGGTGACACAAGCATGTCAGCCCCAATAGTACCGGGAAATGATTCAGTGTCAGGATAGGTCAGAACATCAGCCTGCTCTAAAGGCTTCAGTAGTGGTTTTGGTTCTGTTTCCAAGTTCATTTCCTCAGGCATCAACTCATCTTCCCCATCCTTGTTGAATGGAGTGAATTGTTCATCCAGTAAAACTGATTCAGTGACTGTAAATGAACCATCAGTAGAAACAATGTCTGGTGTTTCAGGAATTTCTTCAATGGTACACACTTTTTTCTCCAGGTCATCAATAATTTCCCGCGTTTCTGTTTGAGTGACAATTATGTCCAATGTCTCCAGTTTAGGTTTTGCATCAACTTCAATTTCCTCACTGAATATGTCCTGGGGGACATCTTTGTCTGTTTCAATATCCAACTTTGAACGCACATCAATTTCTGATGTTTCTGTAAACTTTGGTGCTGTAACAATATCAACTGTCTCTCTAAACATGTCTTTAGGTATGTCTTCAATATTTTCAGCTTGATCATTAATATTGGGTCTTAAGACAATTTCAAGTTCACCCACAAGTGGTTGCTCTGTCCCTTTTGTCTTCAACTGCAGCTCAACTGGAGAAATATCAGGTTCAATTCCAGCTTCATCGACATCAGATATGTCAGTTTCAATAATTTGTTTTGGATGACTGTCTTTCTTTTCTGTATCTTCACCTAGATATTCAATATTAGAAACAAGAGGTTTTTCTTGGTGTACATCGACTGCAGTTTTCAGTACAGTTTCTGTATCTGGTTGTTTTTTTATATCAACCACATTGTCATCAATTGGTGTATCTCTCTGTGTGGGCTGTACATGAAATTCAACATTATCAACATCTGGTGACACAAGCATGTCAGCCCCAACAGTACCGGGAAATGATTCAGTGCCAGGATATGTCAGAACATCAGCCTGCTCTAAAGATCTTGGTAGTGGTTTCGTTTCTGTTTCATGTTTAATGTCAGAAGGCATCAGGCCAACTTCATCATCAGATTTTAGTTTTCTTTCAAAATCAACAACAGTTTCCGTTAATTCTTCCATCTGTGGCTGTGGTGAAATATTATCTCCATGTTCCTTTACAGGTGTCTTTTCAGATGTTTTTGTTGACATGGCAAAGTCCTCATCATGTTTAGTTTCAGAAGTAATAGCTTCAGTCAAACTTGCAGCCTGTGGTTTAGGTACAGCTATGGCTTCAGTAGCTTCATTCGGTTTTGACTTAATTTTAAACCTTACTTCCGAAATATCAGTTTCATTTTCATCTGCTCTATGAATAATAGGAGTTCCAATGATGGCATCAGGACTTATTTGAATTTCAAGCTCTTCTATAACCTTTTCTTTTGGCCTAAGCTGTATTTCTGTCTTTGTTTGGAATTTGATAATTGTGTTTTCTGGCAATACATCCATATCTGGCTGTACTTTGCTATCTTCTGTGATTGGTGAATCAGTGTCAGCCTGCTCTGAAGGCTTTATTAGAGGTTTCTTTTCTTCACCTGATTTCTGTACAGTTTGTGTTTTTGATTCGTCAGACCCTGGTGTTGTTTCAATATCGACAATTGTTTCGGTCATTGTTGCCACTTGTGGCTGTGGAATAGTGTGAGATTCTATTGCCTCTATAATTGGTGTGCTTGATTCATCAATATTTGTGGAATCAGCATCATGTTCAGGGACAACATCAACAGTTTCAGTCACCATTGCAACATGTGGCTGTGGTACAACTTTTGACTGTACCGACTGAACAGTTGGTTTACCAATGACTGACTCACTGATATCAGTCACATCCTCTATTGCCATTCCATTGGTTTCATCTTTATCCTGAGGTGTAATATGCATTTTAAAGGTTCCTGGTTTGGGTTTTTGAATCGCCTTTTCACTTGGTGTTTCATCAAGTGAAACTGTTTCTGATTCAGTAACTTTAAATGATTCACTTGTTGCAATAATGTCTGGCATTTCAGGAATTTCTTCAATAGTGCATGTTTTCTTCTCTTGATCAGAAAGAACCTCGTGTGTTTCCGTTTGAGTGACAACGATTTCCATAGTCTCTACTTGAGGTTTAGCATCAACTTCAACCGTCTCACTGTAAATATCTTTTGGTACGTCTTCAATTTTGAGCTCATCTCCTGCCTTTGAAGGCAACTCGATTTCTGTGGTTTCCTTAAACATTGGTTTTCTATCAACTTCAACTGTTCCCCTAAACATTTTATCTGGCGTGTTTTCATCACTAGCTTCAGTTTCTGAAGGAGTTTGATAAGGAATGACAGGTTCTATTTCTGAGACTTTATGTGCACTTGATTCAGCATCTTCAAGTTTCTCAACTTGACTAACCATTGTTTGTAAGGGCCTTGGGATTTGCTTATCAAGATTATCCATATTCTCATCATCAGGCGTTACTGATATAAGGACAAGTGATTTGTCAGGGTACTCTACTGTGGGACTCTCAGCCTCAATTATTTGGTCAAGGGGTGTTAGAAATTGTTTGTCTCCAACCACAGGGAGCTCAATTATAGGTGTAGCCTTCTCCTGTGGGTATTTTTTCTGTTCATCCATCGGTATAGGCGTACCATCTATGCCATCTGTTGATTATGGGCAAATGACAGTAGTTTGTATGTAACATGACAACATTTAAACACCATACACACAGTGGGAACAGACAGCTGAAATTCTAGTTGGTGCATCGATTGCAATTTATAAACGGATCAATTAAGACACGCTAAATTCCAAATTCAAGATGTCACACAAGCATATAAGCTTTCCACAGTAATATCTTAATGATATGTTGAATGATGCTTAATAAACAACAAACCACTGTATTTATTAGTGGGTTTGTGGTTTATTAAACATCATTTAACAATGATAAAATCTCAATTGTCATTCCCGATGCACTTCAAACACAGAAAACATGTAACATGAACCAGGCTGGCAAATATACAATATGATATGGGTCTACATAGAAGCAGATATACAATGTACTATAACAATTGAGCAAGGTTTTCCAAAAATTGATAACACATTACAACATTTATAAAATGATGCCACGGTACAAAGAAATTATTACTGTTAACGACATCTACACAAAATCAAATTCTGATTTTGTCCAACATTTCAAGTTATTGTTAATCACTAATATTATGAATCAATTTCAAGAAATTTTATGCATCTCATAAAGACAATTGTTGAACAGCCATGCGCTTTCATATTCTCAGGCACTGATGATGTACGTCATAGTAACTAAAATATTCACAATTAAAAAAAGAATTTAAAATAAATCCAGCCAAATGAAATTGGCTAATGATGTGGTTTAACCCATTTCAGTCTAAGGATACAATAATTTTTATCGGAAAAATCTCATTCCTTTGTTTATTTCTCCATAAAGATATATGTTGTTACCACTCATTTGAACCGTCTCATTGAGACGGTTCAAATGAGTGGTAACAACATATACTTTCGAGATGAAATAAAGAACATAGGATTTTCCCCCCTAAAAAGTTTCATACTACTATAAGTGTATCCCGTCTTTAATGGGTTAAAAACAATGACTGAAAGTTGCACAAACTGTATACGATCATTATCTGGAGCTATGTAGCTCTACATAGAATTATGAAAACAATTATGGAAAACATTGCTCATTGTTTATGTGATAAGACATCTAAGCTTCTAAACGAACCTGTAAAATTAAAGGACAGACGAAAGAAACACTTTCTATGCTTCACCTACTAAATTGTAACTTTCTATGATAAAACGGGGCCGTTTCACAAAACTTTGTATGACTAAAATGTTTGTAAGCGCACATTTAGGATCGTCTGTAAATTTCAATTGATGGATTTACATTTATCAAGCATAGGCTGCATATGCATACGAACATTTGAGACGTACAAAGTTTAGTGAAACGGGCCCCAAATCTATTGCGTTATTGACCAGAGTAAATGGATGGAGATATGAGATGCCATGTGATGTTGTACCTTCGGACATCTGCTTAATTTCATGAAATATACGTTCACAAAATTTATTATATTTTTCATAAATTAAGTTAAAAGTTGACAAAATGTTCAGAGTGTATGTGGAATATAATTTGGAATAAAATTTTGTCAACTTTTAATGCCATATACAAATATTGTAAATTTTGTAAACGTATATCATGAAATTACGCAAATGTCCGAAGGTACAACACCACATGGCGTGTCTCAAATGTAACTTGCTATGATAAAACAGGTCTATTGATTCCTTATAATTCCAGCATTTGAAATAAATTCATCAAGAAAATGTGTTTATTTTGACAAGACGGCAGCCATTTGTTTACATTGACAGCACTGACAGCGCAAGTGCGCACCTGTAGAAAGTAGTTTGGCGTGGGAGTTTACTGGGATATAAATTTTGGACAGAGACTTGCTACGGGCCAATCAAATGTTAGGGAATTGTGCAAATATTTTTTGTGCTGGAATTATACACGTAACACAATATACAAATATTGGCCAGATTAACGCAGGCGGTTGTGTATGGTCTACCCTGGCGACAAAATCAATAGACCATTCTACTCATAGTAAGTCACACATACATGGAAAAGCATACGGATGAAAAGCTATAGGGGCATGACGACTATACATAAGCTGCTGCAAGCTTTTTGGGAATCAATTTTCGAAGCCTATACTCTCGGCATATGTTATGTGGTTTGCCTACACTAGAATAAAGAATGAGATAATTAGTGTCTAATGAATGAATTCCAAACACAATTTTAATGATAAAACAATATTTCTTTCATTATTTAAGACATATAAACCTGTAACAAAATGTTACTACATAGAGAATTGGTCATGTGTAATAACTTACCTGTTAACTGTACAGATGACATCCAATGGTATTTACAGCCAAACACACACAAGTTCCAGGGTGCCAATCTACTCTTAACCCTTACAACGCTGAATTAAATTGTGTTGTCTGCTGAATATTTTTTGTTTGTCATTTTTATCAACAAAAACATAGTTAGACAGCATTTTAGCATCATTGCTTGATCCTTAGAATGCGGGAAACAGAAATAGTTGTTTGCTGTTATTTCATGTTTTGCCTTTCTTGTCAACAAAAACATACTATGACATCAATTAAGGATCATTTCCATTGGAAATGATCCTTAATTGCTGTCATAGTATGTTTCCCGCATTCTAAGGATCAAGCAAGATACTTGAATGTCCCAATTACAGATGTCCCAACTATGTTATGCATCACCTCCCTTATCACATCGTTGTATTTCGGAGATACTGATCACAAATCAGCCATATTTTCTACGAATGACTAATGACGTTGAAGATTGACCAAAAACTGAGAACATGCAGAACTAAATTCTGGATGAGCTCCAGTAGCCGATTTCACCAAAATTGCAAAGTATACTTATCTAGCAAAGTATACTTTGAGGGAGTAATCATATATTTTTCGTGAAATGCATTATTCCATATAGAACTAATGACTGCGTATATTTGATGATTAAAACATTGCAGAATTATTATACTGAATTTATTACATTATCACAGCAAAATGGCTGTGATAATGTAATACCGTAAATTCAGTATAATAACAATTTATAAATTTATCCTAAAATTGAAAATATCTCCCTCAAAGTATACTTTGCTAGAAAAGTATACTTTGCAATGTTGGTGAAATGGGCTACTGATGCTTTGTCAGTTTTTCGATGTCATTGGTGGAAAATATTGTTGTTTTGTTTCAAAAATAAATATCGCCTAAAATCAACATTGAAAAAAGGAGGTAATACCAGCATTGGGCTTATGTACAAATCCTTGGCTGCAAATGCCATAGACCTTTCTGCAAGATAACCACCCACATGCTCATGCAACAGAGAGTTCCAGATAAGGTGAATAGGGTATTGCTTCACCCATTGTATTTAAATTTTAGTTGTCTACAATGAATAAATTGGTTCAAAGACCCTGCTTATCTTGTTTTCCTGTTTGAAATTAGGAGGTTAGAATAATCAGTCTCAGCCGACCAGCCGACCAAATTGCATGCTGGGAAATTTGTGGGCTATAAATAGTTAAAAAATAGCAGATGACAATTCATTATAATTATTTTCTTTTATTTCTCCCTATAAATGTCATGAATATGTCTTGGAATTTCATTATCTAATGAAATTTCAAGACATATTTACAGAGAGAAATAAAACATATACTCCTAATCCGTTTGGTGGATATTTTCGCCGCTAGCATGCAAAGAGTTAACCTATCGAAACTATAGACCAAAATAACAATGTACAAATTGCCCCTTTTCTGATTAGTGTAATAGTCATAAACATTATATAGAATAGTATAATGTCTAAGGAGTGAAATGGCAAGAAAGCAAGAGCAAGAATACTTAACAACATAGCTGCAGACATTTTTGAACTTTATATAATTAATTATCATACTTCCACAGACAGAAGTGTCTCAAAAGCTCCTTTGTGTATTGATAAACTCATTACTGTAACAAATTGTGGCAATAGGAATCACCATCTTATCTGGAACATTCTGAAGTTACCTACCTTTCTTATCTGCCATGGTAAGTTACAGGGAAATTACTGTGGACTGTTGTTGTTGTAACCATGTGATCATGCACCTTGATCATGTCCAATTGCTACAAGAAGCTGAGATATGCATGTGCTACCCTTAGACCACTATCTTAATTTTTTGTCGTCTGCTGTTTATTTTCTATTTTCCATTTTTATCATCAAAAACATGATTTGACAGCACTTTAGAATAATTTACAACATGTTTTGACAGCACTTTAGAATCATTTCCATTGGAAATGATTCTGAAGTGCTGTCAAACCATGTTTTTATTGAGAAACAAGGCAAGATATAAAAGCAACAGCAGACGACAATTGTTGTGTGTAGCGGCCCTAAGGGTTAAGAGTACTTTAACCCATAAAAGGTGGGAACCAAAAGCTCCTTTGTGTATTGATCAAGGCATTACTGTAACAAATTGTGGCAACAGGAATAAAGGTAGGTAACTTTCAGAATGTTCCAGATATCTGGAACATTCTGAAAGTTACCTACCTTTATGATCAGCATTTTTCCATGGAACATTACAGGGAGTGATGCAGATGTGACTGTGACTGGAGAAATAGGGGTTAACCTTTACTACGCTGAATTAAATGTTGTCGTCTGCTGGAAATGTTTTATTTTCAATATTTCTCGACAAAAACCTGGTTTTGACAGCACATGAGAATCGTCTCCAGTGGAGACGATTCTCATGTGCTGTCAAAACCAGTTTTTTGTTAAGAATTAAAGCAAAAATGAAAAACAGCAGACGGCAATTTCCGTCAACAGCGTAGGAAGGGTTAAATACAACCAGTGTAGACCCAGATCAGCATCCATGGATTATAATCAGGCTCTGAACTGTCTGCCATTCAGACACTTTTGTCTTGCTTCTAACACAGTAAAGGTTTTAACCCTTTCCATGCTGAATTAAATTTTGTTGTCTGCTGTTTATTTTTTATCTTCAATTTTGCTCATCAAAAACATGCTTTGACAACATGTTATGTCCAATGGAAATGATTTTAAAGTGTTGTCAAAACATGTTTTTATTCAGACAAAATATAACACAACAGCAGACGACTATTTCCGTTTCCTGCATTCTAAGGGTTAATCAGGCAGGTAACATGACTGTGCAGAGCTGGAGCAAGACTGGCGACAACTGACCATTTACAATCCTGCCACGGTCACACCTAGTGACAGTCAGTTTATCTAGCATATGTAGCCAACTTGTACAATATTAGAATATGTGATCCTTATTCTTATGTTCTCGACGTTTATGTGACTTATGCAGCACAAACTCAGTTTGGCTAAAGATTGTACCATGATCATGTGGTTACAACAACAACAACAAGTACTGAAACTTCCAGAAGCCCTCCGATTCAAAGTATGTATTCTTTTATTTTGTCCTTATTATGTAACATATTTTTATGAAATATGGCGCATCAAATGCATCTTGTTAAGCTGCATTTGGTGGTCTCGGTACTTTGGCCCAAACTTCTGTCGTTTTTGCGAAGACTCGATTTCCATGTCTACCGCAAAAACATAGCTACATGTATACATGATTATATTAGACTAAACTAAGGTGGTTAAATTGCTTAGCATGCAGGAACTACTCATTAGATCCATTCACTGGGAAGTTTGTTTGTTTGTTTGTTGGGGTTTGGCACGCAGAAACACATCAAATGCATTGCACAGCTACGACACCGATTAATCAATCAATGAGCAGTGGCAAAACAGTTCTTTACTAATCAACAAAGCAAACATACCACTTCCCAGAATGGATCATAACTTAAGGAGAGCTGAACCATGTGAAAGGTGTATAGTGCTATTGGGAAACTAATTCCAACAGTTGGCATGGTATAGTGAACAATGAAAACCCAGATCAGACTGCACATTTGTGCAGTCTGATCTGGGTTTACATTGGTCACACATACCAAAATACCCACATTTTCCCCATGGACCAACTATAGAGATCAAGTTAGTTATATTCCATATCGCCTGCCTCACCTTCCAGAACTAACTGAGCTGTCGTGTAAACAGTCCCAAATTCATTAGTCGCCTGCACAGCATACTCTCCTTCATCTTCTTGGAACGTCTCAGTAAGCTTAAGACGACATGTCCCATCGTCCAAATACTTGGACTCACAATTAGCGTAAAGGTCAGACTCTAGCAACATGTGCTCGCCATCCAATATCCAAATTATCGTAGGCTTAGGCGAGCCAGTAACGACACACATGAATTCAGCAGGCTCGCCGTGTGTTGTAGTAATGTTTGTTAGTTCAGCAGTGAATCTCGGAGCTTGACCTGTTGAAGCAAGCGTGATATTCGAAAGGTTAGTACTAGCACTACTGGATCTTTCAAGTGTTCCCAAGCCAGTGATTTAAATGGTTTTATAGATGAAAAACAATCAGATAACTCCATCAACAAGTAAATGTGGCCAGTCGGTACACAAATACGCCGGTGGCAGTGTGGAGATATTCTGGCAAAGTTCTTAACCAAATCCACTATAGGAATGAATGAAGTTGAGGATGAGTACCACTATAGGAATGAATGGCCTTTTTGTGGAATTTATCGGGGTATAAACTTGGAAAAGTCGTGGGAATACTGGACGAAGGCCGGAAGGCCTTGTCCAGTATTCCCGCGACCTTTCCAAGTTTATATCCCCGATAAATTCCACAAAAAGGCCATTCATTCCTTATAATTCCAGCATTTTAAATAAATTAATCAAGAAAATGTGTTTATTTTCCGTTTTCTTAAGAATTATTTTAACTGCGCCTCACGGTTACGGAAAGTAGTTCGGCGTGGGAGTTTACTGGGATATAAATTTTGGACAGAGACTTGGTACGGGCCAATCAAATGCTAGGGAATTGTGTAAATATTTTTGTGCTGGAATTATATACAAATGGACAGTCCAAACACTATGTGTCTCATGGCTCTACGAGACAAAAATTTGAGTATCATATAGAAGATCTGAAAATGTGCACAAATTTCAAATACAGCCTTCTTTTATATCTTATCTACCTAGCAAGGGCAAACACTAAAATATCTAGTAATCAAACCACTCAGGATTAAGCACACAGCAAACAGGGCACAGTTGCTCAAAGCTTCTGTCAGCTTAACAGACTGTTCAATCCTTAACATTGTTAAGGATTTAACAGTCTGTTAAGCTAACCGGGCCCAGGTGAAAACAACAAACTTACCTGGTTTACATGCAATGTGTCTGTCTCGAGTGATTGTATGATGTGAGTGCTAAAATGTGTCGCTGGCTGACAGAAGACCTTAGAACATTTGCATCCAATATCTACAGCGGTTGTAACACCAGCCAAGGACCCGAACACTACTTGTTTCTATTCAAGGGTTGACGGACAACATACACATACATAGAAACATTCATGGAAATATACATGACTGTATGAATGATGCTACAAATGAATTTGATGCAAAATTTGTAAGATTACATTTTACCTGTAGCCGATTTCATCAAAATTGCAAAGTATACTTAATATCTAGCAAAGTATACTTTGAGGGAGTAATCATTTATTTTTCCCAAAATGCATTATTTCATATAGAATTAACCACTGCATATATTTGATGATTAAAAGTATGTAGAATTATTATACGGAATTCATTACATTATCACAGCCAAAATGGCTGTGATAATGTAATAAATTCAGTATAATAAATACTAATAAATTTATCCTTAAATTGAAAATTTCTCCCTCAAAGTATACTTTGCTAGATAAGTATACTTTGCAATGTTGGTGAAATAGGCTACAGGAGTTTTATATTGGTATAGAACAAGTCAGCTTAATAGCTGTACATCATCTAAGCAATTTTCATGCAAATACTTATGTGAAATTGTGCTTACTGTAGTAGTGATCTTCCATCTTCATCTCATAAATCTTTGAAATTTTATCCCTCGTGCTGCACCAACTTAGACGATGGGGAAACAAACACAAAGACACAAGTAACACACAGGAGGAAGGTGGAGGTGGTGGGGTGGCCACATACCTGGGGGCTTACTACGGGTCACCTCTTGTTGGGAGGGGAGGGTTTTGGGCCACATACCTGGGGGTTTACTAGGGGTCACCTCTTCCTCTCTCTCAGGGGCTACCTCCGACCGGGGCGCCTCCTCTGGTGTCTTCTGGAAACAGGCAACAATTATATTGTTTATAATTTGCCCTACATGTACTTTCTAAGCCAATCGCTGGCCAGTATCACGCTCCACTTATTTCACATACTAGTATTACAACATTTAACCCCAATAAGTTACATATTATCAGTTTAACTCTTTGCATGCTGGGAAACTTGTGGGCTATAAATAGTTCAAAACTAGCAGACAAAAATTTATCATATTTTCTTTTATTTCTCCTTGTAAATATCATGAATATGTCTTGGAATTTCATTAGAATTGAGTCCTAAGGACACAATTCTAATGAAATTCCAAGACATATTTACAGAGAGAAATAAAAATTACATGTATAGTCATAATTTGTTTGGCGGATATTTTCGCCGCTAGCATGCAAAGAGTAAATGACTACCTTAGCGAGACAGGAAATGAAAAATCAATACTGCATTATAAACCTAGCTAATTATAAGTATGATATTGTTCACGTATTGGATTTTTAAGGAACTAAATAATTCCTTAAAAATCCAATATGTGGCCCCCCCGGCCACTGCCTGGTACAACAGACAAAAACTTTGAAATATTAAAGGATAGCGGTTGGACGACCGGATGGAAGGCAATAACTACAAACAGCTTGGCATACTTTGTGAGCCAGGGGTATAATAAATATCATATTTTTACATAATAGTTGAATCAATTATTATTTATATCATATACATTGTACATAGTTCATATGTTATTTAGACTGTAATATTTAACAATTGGCCGTTCCCTTATATAAGTTTTCATTGCTATATGGAGTCGAAAGTACATACTGTACACACAGTAACATACCTCCTCTTTTGGAGCCTGCTTCATTTCTGGAATTTGCTCGTCGGGCATAAACAGTTCAATCTCAATTTGTTTACTGGTTACGTCATCAGGCTTCAAGTCTTTTGGAATAACCTCTTCTGTCTCCAAGGTCATAACCATGGAGACTTCCTTAACTGTTGCCGTCGGAGCAACTTTTTCCTCATCTGGAAGAGGTGCTGAATCTACGGTGACCTCCGATTGAGAAACCTCTGATTTCTCCGGAGACACAAACTCGAAAGTAACTTCCTCCTTCTCTACTTCTTCAAGATCCTCCCTTGTCGTTTCTATGGTGACAACCTCGGATTGCTCCGGGGTGAGTTTTTCCGGCGAAATGTCTTGACCCTCCAATATCTGAGTGTCGGGTGTTGGTTGTACCTTGGCAATCTCCTCCTCTGTTTGTGTGGCTGATAATGGGACAAGGACATCTGTTAACCTTTCACCTCTAGATATATCACTAGGTATATCACTGGTGCTGCACTCCATGCCAGCGTAAAATATTTCATGTCGAAATATGCACCAGTAGCCGATTTCACCAAACTTGCAAAGTATACTTATCTTGCTAAGTACACTTTGAGGAAAAAAGTTTCAATTTAAGAATAAATTTATGAATTTTTATTATATTGAATTTATTACATTATCACAGCCATTTTGGCTGTGATAATGTAATAAATTCAGTATAGTAATTTTGCATACTTTTAATCATTAAATTTAAATATATGCAGTCGTTAGTTCTAAATGAAATAATGCATTTTGGGAAAAATAAATGATTACTGCCTCAAAGCATTACTTAGCTACATAAGTATGCTTAGCAATTTTGTTGAAATCGGCTACAGATTCCTGACAAATTTGAATTCAGCTACATGCAGAACATACTGCATAAACACAATTTCATCTAGTAACTAAACAAAAAAATGCGCTTATGCGATAGCTCTATAGAGCTGAGTGACACCTCATTAGGAAGCCGGTGCATTTGTTTGCAATGAAACCTTTTATGCCGGTGATTAGTGCAGCACCAGTGTCTCTGGTATTGATAATAAACTTGGAAAAGTCGCGGGAATACTGGACCAAGGCCGGAAGGCCTCGTCCAGTATTCCCGTGACTTTTCCAAGCTTATTTCATTTATGCCATCTTATCTAACTACTTCATCAACCTTGACAGGGATAGGTTAAACATCAAAAGCATAATGACAATACACTGTTGTCAACATTCGGATAGACTCTGGGGTAACAATTTGAAGATGGGAACTAATTTTCTGTTAGTCGTGTTCGGTGATTACTATGGATCTTTTGACTGTCTGGTAATTTATTTTCCTCAAGTGTGAATGACAGTAAAGTGTGTGTGTGTGTTTGTTTATTATTTGTCACCCATATTAAAAGGGCAAACCTGTTTTGTCTTACGAGTCACATAATCTAGAACAGCAGGCTTGACTACTTCCCAATTCCTATCCTTTATACCAGGTACCTGGGGTCTGTTTCACTAAACTTCGCAAGAATACAACATTTGTAAGTGGAACAGGGAAACACGTTACTGTGTCAAATTCTAAACCAGATGGCCGTGGCCCGCATGTCGCGCCCACTGAGGCTTTGATAGTATGTCGAAAAACTTTAACCAAAAACTTTAACCCGGATGCACGTACGTACATTCACGAATGTACATGCACGTATGTACGGAAATAAGTATGTACGCCAATGTGCTGACTATATCGCGTTGTCCGCAAGCGGGGCATAAATCTTCTTATGAACATTTTTATCGTACAAAGTTTAGTAAAACGGGCCCCAGGTAGGTAGGCTTTGGATATCATAATTCATGATGGCTCACAAAACAGCCATATCAGACCAGGGGAGACTCGAACCTTCGACCTCCCAGTTACAAGGTGGAAGCCCTGACCCAGAGGCCTCCATAACAGTTGTCACCTTTGCTAGATATGACTGACAATAACAAACTGGGGTTTATCGAGTTCATGACCAGTGTAAGCCTGTGTATTTGTGCAGTCTGACCATAAACTACACCGACAAGTGTAAATCCAAATCAGCCTGTGCATCCGCGCAGTCTGAGCCGAGCCTACGTTATTTGCTATTGTGTGGCAAAATTTGAGTAAGCGTGTGTGCAGTCAGGAGCTACACTGGTGACAAACTCTATACGGCCATTTTTATCATGACAGATTACATAATCCTTACCGATGTCCATGCTCATGCAGCGTCCTGTGTCATGGCGAGGCAAATGTGGCTGTCACTGGGCAAATGGGGCTTACAGCATTTGCGACCAGAGTAGATCCAGCACAGCAACGCGCTTCAGCGCAGTCTAATCAGGATCTGCACTGGTTACCATTCAGTTGGTGAAAGACCCATCATGCTTCTGACAAGCAATACAGATTGTACTCCTTGATAAGGAGCTACACTGGTCACAAATCCCATAAGCCCAATTTCTCCAGTCACAGCCCCAAATATATCATGAGCGCCTGCTATTTAAGCATGTTTCCATCTACATTTTTATAAGTTTCTCGGCAACTATTGGGCAGTTTTGTTGTGATACAGCATGGATACCCCCGAAAAAAAACCAATGAGGCCATCTGCATAGCTGTAACAGTTTCGGAATTATTTCAAGAAAACTCCGAAAATCAGAACTGAATATTTACAGACAAATTATATATTCAGCTCTGAAATTAGAAAACCTGACCTGGTGCCAGGTCCATACCCCACTCAATAAAATAGCCCCACTCAATAAAAGTAATAGGATTAGTACTAAGCTTACTACTTTTATAATGGGTATAACCAGATTCAACTCTCAAGTAACAAGGAAGCCAAAAATGTACCTGAAAGCCAAACCAGGGATATCGGGATTACGTTGAGGATGAAACCCATCATTAAATTTACCCTTTGCATGCTTCCAAAACCAACCGCCCATTGTAACCCGTGTTACCTTTCTGTAACCTGTGTTACCTTTTGTAAGGCATGTTACCTTTGTATTTTGGTCCATGCCCATGCATCGTCCAGTGTTTGTGTCTGTGGGGGGTGACAGAATCTCTCTTCTTACAAAACATGCACACATTCAATAAGACATAACATAACAGAGAAAACAGAACATACGGTGTACACAGACATTCACGACACAAACATGGTGAAAATATTGTCATTTACAACATATGCCATTTTTAATAGCTAAGTGGCATTTTTTGACCTACAGATCATAAAATGATATGTTTCACTCAATGGCAAAGGTGTAAATTGTATCATTTTAAGTGTCACTGACCAATTTATATTATGTATATGTACATTTTTAGCCAATTGAAAAATTAATTAATAGCTTCATATTCTTAATATAAATTTATCCCGTCAACACAGTGCGTATGTGCCGTGAAACACGGTGCCGTGAAACATTTTTGATATCCAGTCAATACTATTTTTGCATTTTACAGCCATTTGTAGGTGTTGACGGGATAAATAGAATAGTAGGTTAGTGCCGTGAATGGGAAAAAATATCTGGCGCGGCACGGAAATGGGATGTGCTCGGCAGAGCCTCGCCCATCCCGTTTCCTGAGCCTTGCCAGATATTTTTCCCATTCACGGCACTAACCTACTATTCTCTATCTATTTTCCTTATTTCTGAACCAAAGTATATGTTGTGACCACTCATTTGAACCATCTCGGCGAGACGGTTCAAATGAGTGGTCACAACATATACTTCTGATGAGAAATAAATAAATTCTTGAGCCTTGTCGGATATTTATTTATTTATTTATTTAGTATGGTCATTGTAATTTTAAATCCAATAAAGATATAAGCCATACCTTATGTTTCCAGAACTTTCCAGAATAAATACTTCCCATGATGAAGTCCATTGTAGCTTCCAGGGGCAAGTAACTCCAAGAGCATGCTGTCAAACAACACTGGAACCAAGTCTATACATGCAAATTAACACAAGTCACATGACCAAGCATCTGTCAAGGAATAAAAAAAAATTTGTAGTGAAGTTGGAAAATTTAATGCCTCGGTTACAGAGAAAATTAAAATATTAACTGTCTGAATATTAGAACATTAGAAATGTCAGAAATTGTAATATTTTTAATTAGAAAACATAAAATTTATTTCACACTTATCAAGGTAATAGAAATTCTTGCAGAAGATATTTGTGTATTTTTTCTCAATAGAAATTATGAAGCGACAAAAAAAATCCCCCATAATTTACATAATTTGGCTGCAGAATTATCAACCTTGAGAAGTGAGATGGCCGAGAGATGAATCTCAATTCATTTTTTTGTATTGTTTATTTAATTGAACATCCAGTCATGTGACTTACAGATATATTTAAATATTGCCACTTTACTAATAACATATATATTTTTGCTGAAAATTGAATAATAAATTAAAAGTAGACTAACATATAGTATGGGTCCCGCTGTAACAGAAATCATAAGTTAAGGTGTGTAATTTTATCAATTTGGGGTGAAATTTTGTCATTTCTTCTCAAAAATGGCAAGTTGGGAGTGCTTTAGAATCGTCTCATTGAGACGATTCTAAAGCACTCACAACCTGCCATTTTTGATGGAGAAATAAGAAAGTTACCCCCCAAATTACGCACCTTAACTGGAGCTCTGACATAGTATGGGTCCCGCTGTAACAGAAATCATACTTTGTAACATCCCTGCATTTATGACATCTATAAGAATGAATAATTAAAATGCACATTTTCCAAGTGACTGAAAATAAGATTATCTTTCAAGACATAATTATCATGGTTCATGTAAAAATTCCATTTAGCTTTTATATGTACAAGGAAACAAATAAAAAATCACATACATATACTAGAGTGTGTAAATATTTTAAAGCGGCAAATGTTTATTTCAGTTTTGGTACAAAAAATCTAAGCCAACAGCATATTGATATCTGCAATATTCAATATAAAATACAATACAATTCTGCCATCATGCATCACACATGACAAGTTACGATGTTAGTAGGTTTAAACCCTTTCAACACTAGAGACCACTTTCCTAATATTTGCGAACAGGGTAGATCATAACGAGCCGTCTTATCAAGACCTGCACAATTGGTGGATATTTTTGATTTACAAAATGACGCCATTTCTGCATAATGGAACAGTCTCAAACTTAACATGAAATGTCTCTGTGACTGGAGAAATTGGGCTTATTGGTTTTGCGACCGTCTGATCAGGATATGCACTGTTCGCCATGCCATCAATGAAACACCTGTCATGTTTCACACAAGCAATATAGATCATTATCAGGCTATAAGGAGTGTGCTATTTGATCAGGAGCTACACTGGTTACAAATCCCACAAGCCCCATTTCTCCAGTCACAGTTACAAATAGTCTATCAGTGCTCCAGTTAAGGTGCGTAATTTGGAGGTAAATTTCTTATTTCTTCATCAAAAATGGCAAGTTGGGAGTGCTTTAGAATCGTCTCAATGAGATGATTCTAAAGCACTCCCAACTTGCCATTTTTGATGAAGAAATAACAAAATTTCACACCAAGTTGGTCAAATTACGCACCTTAACGGGAGCTCTGGTATATGTCAGTTACTCTGTGGTGAAAGGGTTAACATAAGATAAGCAAACAACTACAAAATGAGACACGCCATGTGATGTTGCACCTCAGGGCCCGTTGCACAAAGCTTCTATTAGCTTAACAGACGGTTGCTAAGGATTTAACAGTCTGTTAAGCTAACAGAGGTTTTGAGCAACCGGGCCCAGAATGATAAATATTTACAAAACTTTATGATATTTTTCGTAAATGACATCGAAAGTTGACGAAATTTGCATAGGTACAAAATCACATGGTGTGTCTCAAATGAGAGTAACTATGGCAACATAACAAAATGGAAGCACTGTTAGCTGGCATTGAGCAGCAGGTGAGCATATTGACGTGACAGTGACTATTGACCACTACAAAATACCACTTTAAGGTTTTAATACGGAATATTAAAATCTAAAACTCTAAAACAATTACGATCAAAGTTGACGAAGAAAATCTTGACGTTTAACAAGATGACAACACTGAAAACTATATTTGCTGTTAGTCATACTAACACACGACAATATTTAGCACACAAACAGGAAGTGGTATTCAGTAGGTAGAACAGCCACTAGGTGGAGCCACTAAAAGCTTTGACCAATTACAACACCAAAAATTTGAAGGAGATTCTGTGCATGCATCAGGCCATTTTGAACTGAAATTACAAGAAATACCAAATTTTCAGTTTATCTTTTATTGGTCCATTCCACGGCTAGAAATGTTACACTTTTTTTGGTAATCTCACACCAATTTTGCAATATGAATATCGCCATGACTACAAACACAGTTATCTAATACTACAGGCATTTTCAAAGTGTATCTGGGATAAAAACCGCTCACCTGCCTACATAATTAATAATAATTACAGTTTTTACCTTAATGTCTGTTAGTCAGGGTTAAAGCCCAATTTGGGTTTAAATATCCTAGCATAGCCATTACAAAACCCACCAGTTTCAAACAGGCTTTTTTGTTAAAGCCATCGAAAGGAGAATCACCTTCAATGATGAGTTTCTGCATCATTTGAGGTCATTGAAAAACTGGCATTTTAAGCCTTCGAAAACATTCCCACTTCTTCTCATACATCTTTAAAATAATCTTCACAGAGGGTCGGTTAGAAATTGTCAACGTTTGCCTTATCAGGCAATAAGTTAATTTAACCCTTTCAACACTACAGACCTCTATAGCAGTGTTCGCAAACAGTGTAGATCCAGATGAGCCGGCTCATAACGAGCCGTCTCATCGGGATCTGCACTTTTTGCAAGTAAATTTTGTATGTTTTAGAAGAAAAGCATCCCCTTTTTATAAATCAACTAGTCTGAAAACTTTCAGTGATGATTTGATCAGTCCATAAATTAACATATAATAGTCTGTTACAGCTATTTAAGGTTGAAAGGGTTAAGGTAACAAATACATCTCTTCGGGTGTAATTCAACAGAAAAAATAAACAAAAGTGGGGTAGACTAGGCCAATAGGACACGTCTGTATGTCCTAATAGGTTTGTTCAGTTCATAAACATACAAGTATTCTTACAGAGTGGCAGTATGCCGCAAACCCGTATACTGTGAACTGAAATATACCGAGTTATCAGGTTTCTTCTTGAAAAGGTCAACACACAAAACCCTCCCAACATCACGAAAGACAAGTCAGACAGTGACACAACAGAAACAGAAAGTTTCCAAATACATTTGAGGACAATGTTCGAAACGTCCACCAATGTTACAAGGAGGTTGGGGTAGAGAGAGGTCAGCCATCTAGACACAAAATACTACACTACTGGCAGGCTAAATATGATGTCACTTCACAATATGGAACAATTGCCAAAAGGTAAGCATGTCCATGTGGTCACGTCTTATCCGTTATCAAAATCTCTTCACGAAAAAGCAAACATCTTCACCAGCAAAAGCGAAAAGCTAAGCAAAGCTTAACCATCTGTGGCAATGCTAGGATATACAGCATATTAGGGTAAAAACTGTTTACAGCAACGTCATACATACATGTAACAAAAGTGAAAGGAAGCTTATTGAAAACAAAATAAAACTGCCAACATGCAAATGACAGCATGAATAAAACTACAAATGTAATGGAACTAATTGTTGTTGAAACTGTGATAAATATATATTGGAGTATATGATATAATTTAAGCATACATGTCTTTATGAGTTAGTTTCTATGGCAACTGACAGGCTACTGCATCTTGGCAATCTATGTGTGAGATTTTACTTCTACTTTTCGCAGGCTTAGAAGTTACTTATGCATCACCAAACTAGCAGCATTTTTTTTTGGCAAAAAAAATAAAATAATTATTAATAGCATAAATTTCTTAAAAATTAACAAAATTAGCTAGACTGAGATCATATCCACCTAACAATATCAACAAGTGCGGCTTAATTGTGAATAATGAACAAAAGTATTTGTTAATTGAAAAATAAAGTAACAAATAAATAATCTTAATATAGATTGCCGGATATACAGAGGACAGTTTATATAAAAGTTATGGTGTATGGCAAATTTACCGAATCATCTGAAAACAGCAAAACTGTTGATAGTGATAAAATAGTTCACATATTAAGTCTATGCATCAGTTAGGATAAACTTGCCATCAGCATCACTCTTATTGTTTAAATAATACTGTTACTATAACAACTATTTAATGCAACCAGGCCAAAAACCGCACGATACCAAGTCCAAACAATGGAATTCCATGCCAATCTACCAGTTCAATTAAAAAAAAAGGAACAATGACTGCTCATGTTATCATTTTTAAACTTCAAAATTCAGATGACTCTGTACTTGAACATCAAGATACATCCCAAAAATGTTATTTTTTATTATAAATTTTCTAGTTTGCATGCAGCCTGAAAGCATGTTTTTGAAAAGCCACAAAACAACAGACATTCCAAAAGCAGATATGCAAGTACAATTCTCGGTAACCACAAACCCACTACTCTAACGTTTCGGCCTTGGCCGAAACGTTAGAGTAGTGGGTTTGTGGATGATCAAGCATCATACACCATATCCGATTTCTGCGCAAGGTTTACAAAAAAGCAGACAGCGTTGGCAATGCAGTCATATGGACACACAAACAACGCCCACCCACCTAGAGGTGCAATAGATTCAGCTGTCGGTATCTTGGACACTGGTTGCATTTCAGGACTCATTTCCTGAGTAATTTCCAGCGCAACATCATCAGGCTTACGCTCAACAGCTTTGTGCGGTACTACAAGAAGACAGCAATGATAGCAATTATTTTATCTGTCGTATCTTCAACCTTTTTAATAAGCTGTTACCATTGATGGTGTTAACTGTAATGTCACCATTTTATAGAATTTAACAATAATATCACCATTTTACTGAAGATGAACAACAATTTACCAATTATTTCATCATTTCATACCAATTATTTCATCATTTCATACCAATTATTTCATCATTTCAATACAAATGTATCAATAATTTCACAATTACAATCAGCTTATTAATCAAATGATTCCACTATTATTATTATACCTTTGCAAAATCAGAGGACTGACATTCCCTGACCTGATGTTTGCATGTTATGAGCTGATGAGAGCAGAGCATACCTATAAGGTAACAAAAAGGTATTTTGGAAATTTCATTTATACAGTCATATACAAATTTCTTTTTTACAAACTCAACCATACATAAAGTTGAAACTTGTTCTGATAATTTCTATGTGTGAAATATTCCAAAGACATGAATTTAAGATGAAAGCAAAAGAAAATAACAACAGAAAAGTTAAAAACGACAAGTGATGAAAGCTGTCAATAAAAGAGCAACAATTTGGTGTGAAGATTTGCTACTAAAGTCGCTACAGAGAATAACAATTATAAAAATATTCTGGAACAAGAAAGAAAACGACCGTTCAATCAGTTTCAGCTAATGGGGAGAAACAGGTCATGATCATTCTGATCTCACAGGTCGTAAGGTCCTTTTCCTCAACCGGGGATCCCAGACTATGAACATGAAAATAGGAATTACCAGAAATATACACTTACTTGCATATATCTACGATTGATGTAGTAAAATTGATGTCACTAGTTGGCATTATCATGTTGTT
Organism: Conchocele bisecta; assembly: GCA_029237695.1. Classification (NCBI taxonomy): domain Eukaryota; kingdom Metazoa; phylum Mollusca; class Bivalvia; order Lucinida; family Thyasiridae; genus Conchocele; species Conchocele bisecta. The sequence goes on along the minus strand of CM055280.1, from coordinate 46,082,459 downwards.
GATGATGTTGGTTATCTCACAGCTATTTCTTGAAGCAAAGGTTCAATAATTCTAGCACAAAAATATTTACACAATTTCCTAACATTTGATTGGCCCGTAGCAAGTCTCTGTCCAAAATTTATATCCCAGTAAACTCCCACGCCAAACTACTTTCCGTAACCGTGAGGTGCAGTTAAAATAATTCTTAAGAAAACGGAAAATAAACACATTTTCTTGATGAATTTATTTCAAATGCTGGAATTATAAGGAATGAATGGCCTTTTTGTTGAATTTATCGGGGATATAAACTTGGAAAAGTCGCGGGAATACTGGACGAGGCCTTCTGGCCTTCGTCCAGTATTCCCGCGACTTTTCCAAGTTTATACCCCGATAAATTTCACAAAAAGGCCATTCATTCCTATAATGAATCAATGCCAATGGCCAAAAAAATTCTGTGGCATCCAATGCTCATAATTATACGTGATTGAATGGTTATTGATTAATGAAGTAAATCTCCTTTTTTACAATTCATGTAATAATGAGGTCATGTACAGGCAAGAAACACAATCTACAAAGAGCTTGAGGAACTTTTTTTTAAATTCAATGCTAAGAAGGCTAGTAATTCCTATTTAAATGTTATAAGTCAGATATGAGAGAATACAAATTATCACAGAATGAGTTCACATCAAAACAAGAATGGTGACAAATCACGTTTTACCGGTTTAACATTTTATCTAAATTTTCTATTTCCTAACTGTTATTAGTCCAATTTATAACTTTGTTTCGTATTTCATCATGAAAGCAAATTATGAATCTTATGATTCACATGAAAGGGAATGTTATCATATAAATAAGAAAAATCTAAATATGAGACCACAGAAATATATATAGGAAGAAATGGCCAATGATGATATTAACCCTTAAAAGGCAGGAAACAAAAAATTGCCATCTGCTGAGTTTTAATTTCGTCTTATTTCTGATAAAAACAGGTTTCGGCAGTATATGAGAATCATCTCCATTGGAGATGATTCTCATGTGCTGTAAAAACCTGTTTTCATGAAGGAAAATGGCAAAAAATATATTAGCAGCATTGCAAGGGTTAATCATTGGTACGTGCACAACGGTGTGCAAATATGAGTTTTCCGTGGTGCCAATCCAATAACCGTCCACCTTGGTCACAGAATAGCAAGTAATAACAAAACATAGAAAAATATAATACATGGAATGACATATCCGACACTGATTCACTGAAGATGCCATATTTGTAGCAGGACATAATATGAATGAGTCGCGCGATGAAAAGCTTTCAATTGAAAATAGCATCAGTTGTTATTAGAATTTATGTTCTAGTTTATCATTAACACATCCACTGATTGGATCAGGGTAATCACAAACAATATGCCAGGGATTCCGCTGTCGATCGCCACTTTCGCAATAGGCGATAAAAAATTACAATTTTCGGAAAAACAACAACAAAAAAAACAAAAAAACATTTATTTTTGGATTTGTTTTCCGAAAATTTTAATTTTTTATCGCCAATTTTTTTTTTGAAGTGGCAAATTTTTTATTTTCCCCAGCGGAATCCCTGATATGCCCAAGTCTGGTATTATCTCCCATACTGTATTGCCATTTTCAGCCGATATTGACTAAAAAAATCAGTCATATTTTCTGTGAATAATCGTAAATTATACCACGAAAAATGACAATGTTTGTTTTCTGTTGAAGTTTGATCATAATACACATTTGCATTCTGGATCAAACAAAGACAATTTGGCTCAATGAGGAATCATAGCTAGTTATTTCCCTTTGAATTTATTTATAGAAATCTCATTCAAATTGTATATTTGAGGGTCTTATTGCTTGTAAAAAGGATGATTGTCACACGGTTTGTTGTGTAAGGGAGCCATTATAGCATTTTCGACTAGTGTTGATTCCGATTATCCTACCTATCTTCAGTCTGATCCGGAACTGCATTATTTGCCAGTTTCATATTTTGATACTTATCAAGTTTTATTGCAAACAGTGTAGACCCAGATCAGACTGCACAGTTGTGCAGTCTGATCTGGGTCTTCCCTGTTCGCAGTCTTAATTTCTGCACAACTCAGTAAGAAATAAAATCTAAAATAAACCATAGGACCGGCTTTCTATAAATAGATTTGCAATGGGAAATAACTAACTACGATCCCTCATTCCTTTCACTTTCACATCCACTACAGCTCCAAATTCATTTTACGTCTGCTACAAATATGCATCCACCCCACCAGATTCTCACCGCGACTCACTCATCATTCATAAACTCATTCACATGACGTTTAATTCCTATCAATTTATTTTCTTTCCAAAACAGGTCGATTTGTACTTCGATCCGGTAGTGCTCCTCTCGTATGACCTTCACATTCGACCTAGGTACAGCTGTGTAGAAGCAAAACACATGGGTGAGCAAGTGAATGATTAATTGATTGGAGTTTAATGGCCTATCAACAGCTAAGGTCATTTAAGGCCGGGCCAACGGGTTCAATCCCGTAATTAGCCAGCTTCATTTGGGGAAAAATCCCAAAATCAGAACGGAATATTTACATCTAAAAAATTATATTCAGCCCTGAAATTAGAATAACCTGACCTGGTGCCAGGTCCATACCACACCAGTCACTTGGTTCCTGCCCCTAAAAGTAATAGGATTACGAATAATCGTAATATGTGAATGATATTATGTCGTTATATAATTCCAATTTTTCCTGAAGCAGGTCCATACTTGCAGTCAAATAGAATTCCGCATTTGCTATGAAAATTCCATCAACTTTCGACATCCTTTACGGAAAATATCTTAAATTTTCTAAATATTTTTCATGAGTAATCACACATGTTCTTAAGTACAAAATCACATGATGAGTCTCCTTGACCTCGATACTGGGTATTTTGGTCACTTGTGTGGGTTATAGAACATAACATTGATGATGATGAACAAGCATATGCAGTTTCAAGTCAATCCGCCTTATGGTTGCGAAGATATCGTGAACCTGAAAACTTGAACTCTTTCAACACCACAAACCTGTATAGTGGTATTGGCGAACAGTGTAGATCCAGATGAGGCGAGCCGTCTCATCAGGATCTGCATTTTTTTGCAAATAATTTTCATATTTTTGAGAACAAAAACATTCCCTTTTCATAAATTTACTAGTGTGAAAATCACTTTGTGACGCTTGGATTGGTTACAAAATTAACATATCAAAATCCATTCCCGTTACTTTGGGGTGAGCCGGCTCATCTGGATCTGTACTGTTTGCCAATACCACTATACAGGCCTGTGGTTTTGAAAGGGTTAAATAACAACTTGAAACAACAAATAAGCAACAGTAGATGAATAATTTTTCCCCTCAAAAACTTTAACACAATTTCTAAATAATTTGACCTTGATCCACAGCACATGGGAGCTATGGGATGAAAATATGGATGATGACAAATAAGCATATGAAGTTTCAAGCCAATCTGACTTAGGGTACCTTTGAATATGTGGACTTAGGGTTGCAGAGATACAACAGATAACAACATTTTAACAGACCAGACCGTGGCCGAGGGGTAACACCGTCGGACAACCACACTGGCGACCCAGGTTCGATTCAGGGTTCAGTTCCATGGCATCAGTATTTCTGAGATACTTTGTATTTCCTGCTCTACTAGTCCTTTCAGATGGGGACTTTAAACAGCGGTCCCGTATATGAGATTTGAAGGAGAGTCTGAGCACGTTAAAGAACCAGAGGGGATTAATCTAATAAGAGCGAGGCCTCCTGGGGCTGGTCTCCTCTGTATCCACCTCCTTCCTTTCTCCCCTTCTTGGGAGACGACATGCAAGGTCATAGAACCAGTGCTGTCATTAAATCCAAGCATTTATTTTGACAGACAGACAGTCGAACAGATGGACAGGGGTTTCCCAAAACAAATTGTATCCAAATAGGGTAAACATGATAAACCAGTACAACCAGATTTAAACTGTACATATGTGGAAAGTCCTTGCTGTGAGAAGCGAAATATTAACAAGTGTTTCCTAGAATAAAAAAATGTATTCTAATATTTATGGTTAGCGTAATAACCCTAAGGATTTGGACACCATTTGATGTATTAATAACCCTAAATATTCGGACACAATTTGCTTTGGGCCCTATTAAATAGGGGTTTCCCAAAACAAATTGTATCCAAATACATTGTTTATAGGAACGAATGACCTATTTGTCGGAAGGCCTCGTCCAGTATTCCCGCGACTTTTCCAAGTTTATATCCCCGATAAATTCAACAAAAAGGCCATTCATTCCTTATAATTCCAGCATTTGAAATAAATTCATCAAGAAAATGTGTTTATTTTCAGTTTTCTTAAGAATTATTTTAACTGCGCCTGACAGTTACGGAAAGTAGTTCGGCATGGAGTTTACTGGGATATAAATTCTGGACAGAGACTTGCTACGGACCAATCAAATGTTAGGGAATTGTGTAAATATTTTTGTGCTGGAATTATATTGTTATAAACCAGTACTGCCATACTAACCTTAAATATTGGCACGCTCACCGTTGTGGGGAAACCATGTATTTCTAAATGTTTCCCCAAATAAATGGTGTCCGAATATTTAGGGTTATTACGGTATTACGGACTGAAGACAGAGAACACTTACGTTGTACGAAAAGTTCAATAACTGTGGTGGAATCGCCGTGGATGTTTGTCGCAGTGCACTTGTAGTACGCCTCATCATCAATGGTGATGTCGTGGATGGTGAGGGTGCACGTTCTGTCCGCGGTGTCAGTGACGAATCGCTCCATACGCTTAATTGGCTCATCGTCCTAACAAAACAGAAGGTTATCGTTAGTAATATTTAACAAGAGTGCCAAACGTCACATTATATGCCCGTCGAGGCATGGCCAGTACACAAGGGGAGATGACTCATTGGAAAAACTTGAAAATCAATGTGATTCTTCCGTTTGCCATGATAAACAAGTGTACCCAATCTAATTAAGATCCGTTAAGTAGAACTTGAGTTCAGAATACGTAAATTATAAATGGCCGCCAAGGGGAGATATAATATTTTAGAAAATCAATAGACTTTTTCCTCTTGCCATGATAAACATGCATACCAAAGTTGGCCAAGATGCATCAAGAATAACTTGAGTTATAAGCAATGACCACCCGGCATATGCCCATACAGCATGCATGCTAAAATGTCCTGCTTTTTCACATGGGCATATAAAAATGTAAGCTTCAGCAAACATACCTGATACCATGTGACTTCCGGCGTCGGTATTCCGTCAACCGCACATTCGAGCATAATCGTTGTCCCCTCAGGGACGTCAATGTGTTTCTGGAGGGTCGTAGTGAAACGGGGAGCGGCTTCGAAAACCTCCTCCTCTCGACTAGTGGGGGCTACAGTTTCTATGGAAACCTCAATCTGAGGAACTTCTGAAATGAATGAATGATAGAGATAAGTATTCATCTGTATCTAACAATGGATTACAATTGATGATGATGTTTTCACAGTGTTTGCGGCCAGCATAGCCATAGATCAGCCTGCGCATCCGGGCCATCTTATCAGGGCCTACTCTGTCAAATTACGCCATTCAATCACTGCAGGATGATTATTACCATTAACAAAGGCAATATTGTTGGAAACCTCAATCTGAGGAATGAATCAATGATGATTTAAAATCACAGGAGGCCTTGATCAGACATTGTCTTGCTATGCTGGTCACCAGCATAGCAAGACAATGTCTGATCAAGGCCTCCTCTGTCAAATTACGCCATTCAATCACTGCAGCATGATTATTACGCTATATATTAGGCTATATTTGTTGTGCAGAGCACCAACTGGGTTCTGAGCTCATCAAACTCTTGATTTTGCACATGAGAAGCCAGACTTGATTGATTGTAGTGAAGGTCACTACCTTCTGCAGGACCTCTGGGTTGTTCCTCATAGGCTGTGTCTATCTCAACGGTCTCTGTGGTCTTTACAACTGTTGTCTCGGTGATCTCTATATCCTTGTCTACCCTCTCTGTTATCGCTGTAATAGATTTGAGTGCTTAATTAGCCGTTTAACCCTTCTACACCGAAATATCTGACATAGATAGTTCCATGTCCATTTCTGGACTAGTCCATTACTCAGATAGCGGATATGTTTAGAAAATCTGAAAAATACTGACAAATCTTGATCAGACGGCTTGTTACAAGCCATCTCATCTGGATTTACAGTGTTTGCAAATGTTTGCTTATTGTCTGTAGGGTTTAACAGGTTAAGGGCAGAGTTAAGTAAAGGCTAATGTTCACATATGGAATTTCAAGAAATTAAACCCAATGGAGCATGTGTTAACCCATTGAAGTTTATGGAGACAAAACATTTCATTGAAAAAAATGTGATTATTTTGTTTACTTCACCATTAAAGTATTATGTTGTTACCACTCATCTGATGCAGGTACACAACCTGATCTGGATCTACACTGGTCTCAAAACCCATAAGCCCCATTTCTCCTGTCACAACAACATATAGTGATGATGTACTCACTCAGTACGAAGAGCTCGATGACTAATACATCATTATACGCTACGTAATGAGGGTGGTGGAGTTTCCGTCACTATTTATTATGAAAAATCAAACATCTTGTTAGGTTCAAACTCACATGGCTCGTCACTAGAAAATAGGTCTTATGGAATTTATGACCAGTGTCAGAGCTCCAGATAAGGTGCGTAATTGGACCAAATTTTCCGGGTATTTTTCTTATTTATTCACGAAAAATGACAAGTTGGGATTGCTTTAGAATCGTCTCATCGAGACGATTCTAAAGCACTCCCAACTTGCCAATTTTGGTGAAGAAATAACGAAAGTCTCCCCAAAGTTGATCCAATTATGCACCTTAACTGGAGCTCTGAGTGTAGCTCCTGATCATGATTAAAGAACAAAATACCTAGTCTTTGTTAGAATCAGTGATGGAATGGCGATCAGTGCATATCCTGATCAGCCTGATCTGGATCTACACTGGTCACAAAAGCCATAAGCCCAATTTCTCCAGTCACAGCCACATATAGTGATGATGTACGTACTCATTACAAACATTTCGACGATAGTGATGGTGACACCGTGGATGTTTGTGGCCTCACACTTGTAGTAGGCCTCGTCATCAAGCGTCACATCTTTGATGGTGAGGACGCACGTCTCGCGGTGGCGTTCCGTGATGAATCGCTCACTCGGCTCAATTGGAGTGTCATCCTGAAACAACATTTCCAAATGGTTTGTTCATTGATGATATGACCATTAAACAGAAGATGAGAAAATTTAATTTGGCATTGCAAAGGTTAAAGGTGACAATACAAATCTCGCGGTGTCGTTCCGATTGGCACGATTGGTGTGTCATCCTGAAACATTTCCAAATGGTTTGTTCACTGACTGACCGTGTTACCTCCTTAATGATGGCGATACACGTCACACAGTAGCGTTCTGTGACGAATCGCTGACTTGGTAAGATTGGCGTGTCATCTTGATGTTGGAGTTAAAACAGTGTTATTTTGCAACTGATTTATTCGTTCAGTAATATTTACATTACTTTATCTTTACAATACAAATCCTACAACAAAATTGTAATTCACTGGTCACTGACCACAGTAGAACGACAAAACGTATCATGAGCGAACAATGTTGAAGTAAAGCCTGTTCCAATTATTTAAATGATGAATAAAATGTAAAAAATATAACCTAACATTTTCTGATATACGCCGCAAATTTTAAAATTACAATACAGTTAACCCTATAATAATGCTCCTTTTCTTTCTTAACAGATCATGCTACATTCGCCCTTTTTACAAGCTATACCGCCCTAAACTACACAATTTGGACCGGATTTCTATAAATAAATTCAACAGGAGATAACTAGGTACGATCCCTCATTATCCTGGGTCACATACACCAATAGTACTGTCAATCACTGACCTGGTACCACGTGATTTCGGGTGTTGGGACGCCTTCGACGGTACACTCCAGTGTGATAGTTGTGCCCTCGGTAACATCGATGTGTTCCTTCAGTATCGTCGTGAATCGGGGCGGACCCTCTAGGACTTCTTCATCCGGGATCTCGGTTATAATGATGGTCACAGGGGACACATCTGTCATTGGATAGTTGGATAGTATGGTAGAATAATTCCAGCACAAAAATATTTACACAATTCCCTAACATTTGATTGGCCCGTAGCAAGTATCTGTCCAAAATTTATATCCCAGTAAACTCCCACGCCAAACTACTTTCCGTAACCGTGAGGCGCAGTTAAAATAATTCTTAAGAAAACGGAAAATAAACACATTTTCTTGATGAATTTATTTCAAATGCTGGAATTATAAGGAATGAATGGCCTTTTTGTTGAATTTATCGGGGATATAAACTTGGAAAAGTCGCAGGAATCCTGGACGAGGCCTTCCGGCCTTCATTCCAGTATTCCCGCGACTTTTTCCAAGTTTATACCCCGATAAATTCCACAAAAAGGCCATTCATTCCTATAATAAATGAAAAATTTCTTGATGGAAACTCACTGGTGTCCGGAGAAATGGGGCTTATGACCTCTGAATTTGGTAAAAATCATTAATTTGCTAGTAGGTTTATTTCTTTAACTCTTTGCATGCTGGGAAATAGTTTGTCGGCAGAAAAACGTGGAACAGACAGTAGATCTTGGTCATGTGGGCCGCAAGGGTGAAAATATGGATGATGATAAAGAAGCATATGAAGTTTCAAGTCAATGTCTTAGAGTGGACTTTTTATATTTGTATATTACAGACAGTCGTTTAATTCATGGGGTCGCATAGACAGTCTAGACTGTATGGGCAAGATTGGACCTTCAGCTGAGATTTCTCTATGGGAATTTAACATGGGGGAAAAACAGGTGGAGAATCTGGAGGACGAGTTGAAAAACGAAACATTTTGGAAATTGATTCTGAAATCTAGCTAGATAGCTTGGAAATGAACTAACTAAGAAAACAAAGGTTACATTTTGAAAATCGGTCCACTATTTCTGACATTATAAAAATTTCCCCATGTTAAATCCCCATAGACATCTTCACTCTGTGAAGATGTCATCTTCATTCACTCTGTGAAGATGTCTATGTGGATTTAACATGGGGAAATATTTTTTTTCGCAATAAAATCAATATTGACCAAATTTCACGAAATTAAAAGTAGGCTCATTCTTGAATTTTGCTAATTTAATATTTTATTTTATTTTATTTTTTTTTTTTAAAGTTTTTGCATTATTTATAGAGCTGTAAAATTTGGGCAGGTTTCGTGAGACAGACAGTAGTGTGTATTGGCAAGATTATTGCAAGTGTTGGTGTACCTTCAGGCTGGTCTTCGTCAATCTCGATCTGCACTGTCTCGGTGATTTTCACCGACGTTGTCTCGGTGATGTCGAAATCTTCCGGCTTCTCCTCCGGGACTGAAACAAGCAACAACCATACTGATTCGGTCTGGGATTTATAGTCTTTATACATGGGAATGTTGTCTGAAAATGGAATACTTCCCAGAAATTGACTCTGAAACTTGGCTAGACAAATTGAAAATGATCTAATTAATTAAGAAAACGAAAGTTAAATTTTGAAGATTTGTCCACTAATTCTAAAATTCTTTGCAAACAATTTCATTTTCAGTCCACATATTAAAATCACAGATTTTTTTTTCTTCAAAATAAATCATTCTTTTACAAAATTTTCATCAAATAAATAAATTAGGAATGTCAATGTTTTTATTATTTGCAGTACAGAACAGTACTTGAGTTCAGATATTTTTAAGATTTAATGCATTTAACGGTTAAAATAAGGTCGGCAGGAAAACGTGGAATGGAGGGAGAGTGGTTACAACACAGTACTTACTGTCGACGAAGAGTTCTATGACGGTGGTGTCTACACCGAGGACGTTGCGGGCTTCACACTTGTAGATGGCCTCATCGTCCAGGGTGATGTCGGTGATCCGCAGCTTACACATGTCCTGGTGGTGTGTCACCACAAATCTCCCCGTCGGCTTGATCGGCTCATCATCCTGTACACGGAGTGATGGATTGATTGGTTGGTTGATTTATAGATTAATTTATTGATAGATTGTTTAGTTGATTTATTAATTGATAGATTGATTAATTAATTAATTAATATTAACTGATTTATTGAATGATTGATTGGTTAAAAATAATTAATTGATCAATTGATTGGTTGATTGAGTTATTGATTGATTGCCAGAATATGATTTAGGAGACGTTACTACAATTACAAAATAATCCAATGCTGCAACCTTTAAATCATGATGTGGGCCATGCACCCTGACTACTCAATATCATTTAATGTTAGCATCAGATGTGAAACCCAGCAGGATTCACCATTATGTATACCCTACCCAACTCCCACTCTTAATGTAAATCAATTTGGAATGGCAACAGTCTATTTGCTAATGGCTTCCGCTTTTGGATTTTGACTATACAATAGTATCAATTATCTTTTCCTAACTAATTAGTTCTATTATCACACCCAATTGCATTGCATCATATCTCTTCTCATCTCCAGTAGCCGATTTCATCAACATTGCAAAGTATACTTTTCTAGCAAAGTATACTTTGAGGGAGTAATCATTTATTTTTCCTGAAATGCATTGTTTCATTAAGAACTCACCACTGCATATATTTGATGATTAAAAGTATGCATAATTATTATACTGAATTTATTACATTATCACAGCCATTTTGGCTGTGATAATGTAATAAATTCAGTATAATAAAAATTAATAAATTTATCCTAAAACTGAAAATTTCTCCTTCAAAGTATACTTTGCTAGATAAGTATACTTTTCAATGTTGGTGAAATAGGTTACAGTAACATACATACCTGATACCACGTTATCTCTGGTTTGGGGAATCCTTCCACCTTACACTCAAGCGTGACTGTCTTTCCTTCAGGCACGTCAACGTGTTTCTCGAGGGTAGTCGTGAAATGTGGCGGACTTTCCAATACCTCCACTTCGGGAACTTCTAGAAAAGACAGGAAGATATTCAATGACTTTATACCGCAACTTCCATCGATATGGATGAGAGTGACTGACTTGTAAAGTGTATGAACCAATTAAATTTCTCGTCATTTAAAAATTGTTTTTTGACTTTCAAACTAGGTCTAAAGCATTTTAACTACCAACAAATGAGCATAAAAATTTACATGAGAATCAACGTTAAACAATTACATACACAATACACCTCTACAGGTATAATTTTTTCAAATATTTTATTTTTATTTTTGTTATTTCTTAATGAAAGTATATATTGTGACCACTCATTTGAACCGCCTCGACGAGCTCATATAAAGAAAATAGTTAGGATTTTCCACAAATGAAATGGCGTATCCTTAGCATGAAATGGGTTCAACCATCCTAGTCTGAGGTGTATTCTCAGACTAGGAATTATAAATGTTTATTGTCAAGTAGATTTTGTATTATAGGAATGAATGGCCTTTTTGTGGAATTTATCGGGGTATAAACTTGGAAAAGTCGCGGGAATACTGGACGAAGGCCGGAAGGCCTCGTCCAGTATTCCCGCGACTTTTCCAAGTTTATATGCCCGATAAATTCAACAAAAAGGCCATTCATTCCTTATAATTCCAGCATTTGAATTAAATTCATCAAGAAAATGTGTTTATTTTCCGTTTTCTTAAGAATTATTTTAACTGCGCCTCACGGTTATGGAAAGTAGTTCGGCATATGGGAGTTTACTGGGATATAAATTTTGGACAGAGACTTGCTACGGGCCAATCAAATGTTAGGGAATTGTGTAAATATTTTGGTGCTGGAATTATGTAATGTTGTATTACAATGTTACATGGGTAATGATGCAAAGATGTTTCTTCCATCACAGAAGGTTTGTCTTTCAAGTCTATTTCAAGAGTAGTCTCTACTGGTGATTTCTCAACTGGTTTCTGATCTACACTGACTTCAAGTGTAGACTCAGCTGGCTTTTCTTGGACATCAATCTCCATTGAAACTGTTTCTGGCTTTTCTTCAACTTCAATTTCTGGTTTTTCTTTCGCAGGAATTACCAATGAAGTTTCTTCCACAACTGAATGTTTGTCTTTCAAGTCTATTCCAAGGGTAACCTCTGCTGGTGATTCCTCCACTGGTTTATGATCTACTTACTGTTAACAAAGAGTTCTATGACGGTGGTGTCTACACCGAGGGTGTTGCGGGCTTCACACTTGTAGATGGCCTCATCGTCCAAGGTGATGTCGGTGATCCGCAGCTTACACATGTCCTGGTGGTGCGTCACCACAAATCTCTCCGTCGGCTTGATCGGCTCATCATCCTGTACACGGAGTGATGGATTGATTGGTTGGTTGATTTATAGATTAATTTATTGATTGATTGTTTAGTTGATTTATTAATTGATTGATTAATTAATTAATTAATATTAACTGATTTATTGAATGATTGATTGGTTAAAAATAATTAATTCAGCAATTGATTGGTTGATTGATTGAGTTATTGATTGATTGTCTGAATATGATTTAGGAGACATTACTACAATTACAAAATAATCCAATGCTGAAACCTTTAAATCATGATGTGGGCCATGCACCCTGACTACTCAATATCATTTAATGTTAGCATCAGATGTGAAACCCAGCAGGATTCACCATTATGTATACCCTACCCAACTCCCACCCTTAATGTAAATCAATCTGGAACAGCAACATTCTATTTGCTAATGACTTCCGCTTTTGGATTTTGACTATACAATAGTATCAATTGTCTTTTCCTAACTAATTAGTTCTATTATCACACCCAATTGCATTGCATCATATCTCTGCACATCTCCTGTAGCCGATTTCATCAAAATTGCAAAGTATACTTTTCTAGCAAAGTATACTTTGAGGGAGTAATCATTTATTTTTCCTGAAATGCATTGTTTCATTAAGAACTCACCACTGCATATATTTGATGATTAAAAGTATGCATAATTATTATACTGAATTGATTACATTATCACAGCCAAAATGGCTGTGATAATGTAATAAATTCAGTATAATAAAAATTAATAAATTTATCCTAAAACTGAAAATGTCTACCTCAAAGTATACTTTGCTAGATAAGTATACTTTGCAATGTTGGTGAAATAGGCTACAGTAACATACATACCTGATACCACGTTATCTCTGGTTTGGGGAATCCTTCCACCTTACACTCAAGCGTGACTGTCTTTCCTTCAGGCACGTCAACGTGTTTCTCGAGGATAGTCGTGAAATGTGGCCGACTTTCCAATACCTCCACTTCGGGAACTTCTAGGAAAGACAGGAAGATATATATTCAATGACTTTATACCGCAGTTTCCATTGGAATGGATGAGAGTGACTTGTAAAGAGCAAATTGAATTTGAACTAAATAGTGTATGAACCAATTAAATTTCTCAAGTCATTTCAAAATTGTTTTTTGACTTTCAAAATTGGTCTAAAGCATACATGGGTATACTGTAGATCAGTACCAGGGTGTATGATCACGTGGTTATAACAACAACAACAAGTACTGAAACTTCCAGAAGCCCTCCTATTCAAAGTATGTATTATTTTATTTTGTCCTTATTATGTAAAGGATTTTGATGAAATATGGCGCATCAAACGCGTCTTGTTAAGCTGCATTTGGTGGTCTTGGTACTTTGGCCCAAACTTCTGTCATTTTTGCGAAGAATCGTAGTAGACACGGATATCGATTTTTAGCAAAAACAACATAAGTCTGTGCCGAACTCCCGGGACCATCAAATGCAGCTCATGCGCCATATTTCATCAAAATCTGTTGCCTATTAAGGAACATATCAAATAATACTTACTTTGGAGTGGGTGCGCTTTCAACACTTTCAGCCATTCTTGTTGTTGTAACCACGTGATCATGCACCTTGAGCATAAGAGAACCTCACAGAAGATTGGGTTACCAATCAAGCTTTCTCAATATAAATAAAGTCTTCACTTATTACTTACTTAACCTGGGCCCGTTTGTTCAAAACACCAGTTAGCTTAACGGACTGCTAAATCCTTAACTGAATGGTTAAAATCTCTGTTTTAACAGAGATTTTAACCATTCAGTTAAGGATTTAACAGTCCGTTAAGGATTTAACAGTTCGTTAAGCTAACTGGTGTTTTGAACAACCGGGCCCTGCTTACCAACTTACTTACCTACTTACTTACAAAACAATAAATATGCTAAAGATATAGTTTGTGAGATTGCAATAAAGGTTTCACGATCTTTCTTTGGGCCCTACCTTCAGTATCAGCTGGCCTTTCTGGTTGTATTTCAGCAGTGTCGACGTCTACCAATTCTGTTGTTTTCACCGTCGTTATTTCCTTTACTTCAAAATCATCAGCAGGTGCTTCATCGGGAGCTATTAAAGGGTGAATATGATAATTAGTTATTACTCTCAGATGAGTGACTGAGATTGGTTGATTGATTGGAGTTTTACTGTGATTGTAAATGGTTTTATGACTATACAAATGTATGATAATGAATATATGACGATGTATACAAATGAATCAATGATATTATCAAAGCCCGTTACAATTTGGGTGGCCAAGCATCAGCATAGGTCAGAGCCAAATCAGTAAAATTCACGACGCCCAAAAATACAAACCAAAGTTGATATGGATATAAAAATATTTACAAAATCAGTAAAATTCACTATGTTAAATTAGGTGCATGTCCTTCCTTGGTATGATAGTGTTAATGATAGTCGTGTCTTAATTCAATGTTTCAAAACTATCACCATTGACTCCACAGCGATAACCTTTTATCAAATCAATGGTGATAGTTTTGTTTTTAAACTCTTTCAACCATACAGACCTCTACAGTGGTGTTTCCAAACAGTGTAGATTTCGATGAGCGAAAAAACACCCCCTTTTTATAAATGGACTACCGGTAGTCTGAAAATCATTTTAGGACGATTGGATTGGTAAAATAACATAACAAAATCCTTTCCAGTTATTTAGGGTTGAAAGGAATAATATCGACAGATTCACTTCACCTACATATTCTTGTCACTCGTATGTCTGTCTGTCAGTCAAATGTTCTGGGTTAATAATCACTTAATAACCTACATATTCTTGTCACTCATATGTCTGTCAGTCAAATGTTCTGGGTTAATATTCACAGCTTCACTTAACCTACATATTCTTATCACTCAATTGTCTGTCAGTCAAATATTATATAGATGGTCTATACCGTACTAATAGTACATTCAAGGCTCGAAATGTTGCATATTATGGCAACAGGTATAAACACTAAAATGATGATTCCACCCCATACATGTAATTATGCTTTTATAAATATATATATATATATATGATGCGTATATCAATGTCTATATTGGACCCCAGTCTAGACATACTTATATGATTTAATGTACATATAATGTGTTGGACATACCAGCATCACAAGTTATGTGGAACTTGCACAAACCATTTCCAGGTGGGATACCACACTTGCCAACTGCATTGTATTTGCAAGTATTAACATATTTCTTGCCAATACTGACTCACAAATATCAAAATTTACCAAAAATTCTTCTCCACGTTGTTTTTTTCTCAACACAAGTATATGCTGTTACCACTCATTTGAACCATCTCATTGAGACAGTTCAAATGAGTGGTAACAACATATATTTTCATTGAGAAATGAAGAAAATAGCAACAAATGTTTGTAAATTTTGATCTGCGAATGGAATTTCGGCATGAAATCGGTTAATATTTGTTGTAGTTCGTGTTCATGATCTCTTACTACGAGGGTTCTTCAATAAATAGTCAAAACGAAGTGTAAGTTGAGAAATAGTCCATATATCTGAATGAAATTCTATGTTGTCATTGTCATGTGACATCATTATCACAAACGTCGAGCATCATGGACGCGGTGATGTTCAACAGTTGACAAATGTTGTACACAGTGTAAGATGAAGTGCATCTAAGGCTGAAATACACCACACAATTGAAGGGTCAATGGAAGAAGGGAGCTAAGTCTGTATGAACTTATCTCCCTTCTTCTACTGACCTTTTCAATTCATATGTCATGAATACACATGTATAAAAGGTCAGTAGAAATTATATTAAATTATTAATAATTTCTTACTTTTCACAAACCGTTTTGAAACTTATTTGAATCATACGTAATTTTAAGAAAAATGTTGTTTTCATCAAACTACATGACAATTTATTTTTAATTAATTTTTCTCAAAATATAAATAATTTCAAAAGAAAATGTCACAGGAATATTGCAGCCTTAATGAGGACGAATGAATATATTGGAGGAACATAACAATAAACATGCACAAGTATCAAAAACATGCTTAACGTAGTAAAATATTGTTCACCTGAAATATAAAATATAATACATTGCATATTATTACATAACAGCAAGGCTATTCAAATGCATACAGATAGTATTTAGATGTTTTTATCATGACCTCAGAAAGATTTGGATCAAATTACATATATATGTATCTTATTAAAAATTAAAATTAGTTTTTGAATTCGTTGAATAGAAAATGCATTTCATCATCATAAGGTAATGGAATAAAATTGTTTTTGTTACTTAAATTACATTATTCGGCGACAAATGAATAATTGTTCAACAAACCTCAAATGTGTATGTATTATAAACTGACTTTGGCTTTATTCTTCAAGTAATAAAATGGAACAGTGACTTGATAAATGGGGATTATGGCCTTTGTGAACAGTGTAGATCCAGAAAAGCATGTGTATCCACACAGACTGATCAGAATCTGCAATGTTGGTCAGTAAGTCAACAAAACACACTGCCTTTTTCCGTTAACCAATTTCATACTGAGGATACTGAGGAAAATCTTAAACATGTTCTTTATATGTGCTCAGAAGTATATGTTGTGACCACCATTTGAACCGTCTCACTGAGACGGTTCAAATGAGTGGTCACAACATATACTTTCATTGAGAAATAACAATGATAAAAATAAAATATTTAAATACAGTCATACCAATAAAAGTGTACTGAAATTATAATAGGATAAATTGAGCGTGTCATAAGCACCATTTCTCCAGTCAGTCACAAATATGTACTTACATGTTACAGTGAGGTAGCAGGTGGAGGTGATAGTTGATACAGTATTTGTGATCACCACTTTGTACACACCCTCATCTTCAGGGAATGCTTCTGGCATCACAAGCTTGCTATAATCCTTCTCCACTATCACAACAAAGTCTGGAGACGACTGTATTGGCTGTTCATCTTGATACCAGGTGATTTCTGGGGTAGGTTCTGATTCAAATTCAATCACAAACTCCACTGGCTTTCCCTCAGGCACTTCTTGGTCTGCCAGAGTTTTGATGAACCTAGGAGCAAGTTCGATTACCTCAACAACCTTAGTTGTGGATTCGTCTACTGGTTTCTGATCCACACTGACACCTACAGTTGTTTCTGTTGGCTTTTGGTCGACAGCAAACTCCATAGTAACTGTCTCCGGTTTGTCCTCAACTGGAAGTTCGAAAGACATCTCTTCTCTGACTGTTGGTTTTTCTTTCAGATCTACTTCAATAGTAGAGAGTTCTGGTTTGGGTTTACCTGCTTTTTCAACTTCTTCTGTTACAGTCGGTTTATCCTCAAGACCTGTTTCAATACTAGATATTGCAGTAGGCTTTGCTTCATCAGGTTTCTGATCAAAACTAATATCCACAGTTGCTTCAGATGGCTTGTGTTCAACATCAAACTCTACAGAAGCTGTTTCCGGTTTATCTTCAATTGCAATTTTGAATGAAATTTCATCAGGTATTTTTGGTTTCTCTTTGATATCCAACTCAATGGTAGACATTTCTGGTTTCGGTTTTGTCTCAATTTCAACGTCCTCCTTTACAGATGGTTTATCCTTAAGATCCATTTCAATTGTAGAAACTCCAGGCTTTTCTTTCGCAGGAATTACCAATGAAGTTTCTTCCATCTCGGATGGTTTGTCTTTCAAGTCTATTTCAAGTGTAACCTCTGCTGGTGATTCCTCCACTGGTTTCTGATCGAAACTGACTTCAAGGGTAGCCTCAGTTGGCTTTTCTTGGAAATCAATCTCCATTGAAACTGTTTCTGGTTTCTCTTCAACTTCAATTTCGAATGAAATCTCATCTGGTATTTTCGGTTTCTCTTTGAAATCTAATTCAATGGTAGATATTTCTGGTTTCGGCTTTGTCTCAATTTTAACTTCCTCCTTTACAGAAGGTTTGTCTTTAAGATCCATTTCAATTGTAGACACGTCTGGCTTTTCTTTTGCAGGAATTTCCAATGAAGCTTCTTCGACAACTGACGGTTTGTCTTTCAAGTCTATTTCAAGTGTAGCATCTGCTGGTGATTCCTCCACTGGTTTCTGATCTAAACTGACTTCAAGAGTAGTCTCAGTCGGCTTTTCTTGGACATCAATCTCCATTGAAACTGTTTCTGGTTTCTCTTCAACTGCAATTTCGAATGAAATCTCATCTGGTATTTTGGGTTTCTCTTTGATATCCAACTCAATGGTAGATATTTCTGGTTTTGGTTTCGTCTCGATTTCAACCTCCTCCTTTACAGATGGTTTGTCCTTAAGATCCATTTCAATTGTAGAAACTCCAGGCTTTTCTTTTGCAGGAATTACCAATGAAGTTTCTTCCATCTCAGATGGTTTGTCTTTCAAGTCTATTTCAAGTGTAACCTCTGCTGGTGATTCCTCCACTGGTTTCTGATCTAAACTGACTTCAAGAGTAGTCTCAGTTGGCTTTTCTTGGAAATCAATCTCCATTGAAACTGTTTCTGGTTTCTCTTCCACTGCAATTTCGAATGAAATCTCATCTGGTATTTTGGGTTTCTCTTTGATATCCAATTCAATGGTGGACATTTCTGGTTTTGGTATCGTCTCAATTTCAACCTCCTCCTTCACAGATGGCTTATCCTTAAGATCCATTTCAATTGTAGAAACTACTGATTTTTCTTTTGCAGGAATTTCCAATGAAGCTTCTTCGACAACTGAAGGTTTGTCTTTCATGTCTATTTCAAGTGTAGTCTCTGCTGGTGATTCCTCCACTGGTTTCTGATCTACACTGACTTCAAGAGTAGTCTCAGTTGGTTTTTCTTGGACATCAATCTCCATTGAAACTGTTTCTGGTTTCTCTTCCACTGCAATTTCGAATGAAATTTCATCAGGTATTTTTGGTTTCTCTTTGATGTCCAACTCAATGGTAGATATTTCTGGTTTTGGTTTCGTCTCGATTTCAACCTCCTCCTTTACAGATGGTTTGTCCTTAAGATCCATTTCAATTGTAGAAACTCCAGGCTTTTCTTTTGCAGGAATTACCAATGAAGTTTCTTCCATCTCAGATGGTTTGTCTTTCAAGTCTATTTCAAGTGTAACCTCTGCTGGTGATTCCTCCACTGGTTTCTGATCTAAACTGACTTCAAGAGTAGTCTCAGTTGGCTTTTCTTGGAAATCAATCTCCATTGAAACTGTTTCTGGTTTGGTTTCTCTTCCACTGCAATTTCGAATGAAATCTCATATGGTATTTTGGGTTTCTCTTTTGTATATACCAATTCAATGGTGGACATTTTTGGTTTTGGTTTTGGTATCATCTCAATTTCAACCTCCTCCTTCACAGATGGCTTATCCTTAAGATCCATTTCAATTGTAGAAACTACTGCTTTTTCTTTTGCAGGAATTTCCAATGAAGCTTCTTCGACAACTGAAGGTTTGTCTTTCAAGTCTATTTCAAGTGTAGTCTCTGCTGGTGATTCCTCCACTGGTTTCTGATCTACACTGACTTCAAGAGTAGTCTCAGTTGGTTTTTCTTGGACATCAAATTCCATTGAAACTGTTTCTGGTTTCTCTTCCACTGCAATTTTGAATGAAATTTCATCAGGTATTTTTGGTTTCTCTTTGATGTCCAACTCAATGGTAGATATTTCTGGTTTTGGTTTCGTCTCGATTTCAACCTCCTCCTTTACAGATGGTTTGTCCTTAAGATCCATTTCAATTGTAGAAACTCCAGGCTTTTCTTTCGCAGGAATTACCAATGAAGTTTCTTCCATCTCAGATGGTTTGTCTTTCAAGTCTATTTCAAGTGTAACCTCTGCTGGTGATTCCTCCACTGGTTTCTGAACTAAACTGACTTCAAGAGTAGTCTCAGTTGGCTTTTCTTGGAAATCAATCTCCATTGAAACTGTTTCTGGTTTCTCTTCCACTGCAATTTCGAATGAAATCTCATCTGGTATTTTGGGTTTCTCTTTGATATCCAATTCAATGGTGGACATTTCTGGTTTTGGTTTTGTCTCAATTTCAACCTCCTCCTTCACAGATGGCTTATCCTTAAGATCCATTTCAGTTGTAGAAACTTCTGGTTTTTCTTTTGCAGGAATTTCCAATGAAGCTTCTTCGACAACTGACGGTTTGTCTTTCAAGTCTATTTCAAATGTAACCTCTGCTGGTGATTCCTCCACTGGTTTCTGATCTAAACTGACTTCAAGAGTAGTCTCAGTTGGCTTTTCTTGGAAATCAATCTCCATTGAAACTGTTTCTGGTTTCTCTTCCACTGCAATTTCGAATGAAATCTCATCTGGTATTTTGGGTTTCTCTTTGATATCCAATTCGATGGTGGACATTTCTGGTTTTGGTTTCGTCTCAATTTCAACCTCTTCCTTCACAGATGGTTTATCCTTAAGATCCATTTCAATTGTAGAAACTTCTGGTTTTTCTTTTGCAGGAATTTCCAATGAAGCTTCTTCGACAACTGAAGGTTTGTCTTTCAAGTCTATTTCAAGTGTAGCCTCTGCTGGTGATTCCTCCACTGGTTTATGATCTACACTGACTTCAAGAGTAGTCTCAGTTGGTTTTTCTTGGACATCAATCTCCATTGAAACTGTTTCTGGTTTCTCTTTAACTTCAATTTCGAATGAAATTTCATCAGGTATTTTTGGTTTCTCTTTGATATCCAACTCAATGGTAGATATTTCTGGTTTTGGTTTCGTCTCGATTTCAACCTCCTCCTTTACAGATGGTTTGTCCTTAAGATCCATTTCAATTGTAGAAATTCCAGGCTTTTCTTTCGCAGGAATTACCAATGAAGTTTCTTCCATCTCAGATGGTTTGTCTTTCAAGTCTATTTCAAGTGTAACCTCTGCTGGTGATTCCTCCACTGGTTTCTGATCTAAACTGACTTCAAGAGTAGTCTCAGTTGGTTTTTCTTGGACATCAATCTCCATTGAAACTGTTTCTGGTTTTTCTTCCACTGCAATTTCGAATGAAATCTCATCTGGTATTTTGGGTTTCTCTTTGATATCAAATTCAATGGTGGACATTTCTGGTTTTGGTTTTGTCTCAATTTCAATCTCCTCCTTCACAGATGGCTTATCCTTAAGATCCATTTCAGTTGTAGAAACTTCTGTTTTTTCTTTCGCAGGAATTTGCAATGAAGCTTCTTCGACAACTGAAGGTTTGTCTTTCAAGTCTATTTCAAGTGTAGCCTCTGCTGGTGATTCCTCAACTGGTTTCTGATCTACACTGACTTCAAGAGTAGTCTCAGTTGGTTTTTCTTGGTCATCAATCTCCATTGAAACTGTTTCTGGTTTCTCTTCCACTGCAATTTCGAATGATATCTCATCTGTTGTTTCTTCTATGGTTTCCCTTTCTGGTAACAACTTAGTTTCTGAGACAACTGTGGCCTCACTACGTTTGGCTTGCTCAAGAATTTCTTTGGTAATCTCCTCAGCATACTGTTCTATGACTTCAGTCGCAATATCCTTTAGAGGTATATCAATTTCTGATGTGAAATCAATATCTGCCTGTACTGGTTTATCAGGTTCAACAGTAACACCTTCGGTGTAAACATCAGGTGTTTCTTCTTCAGATGGTTTTTCTTCATGTATGTCCAGCATTATTTCAGTTGAATCATCTGGTTGCCAATCTGTCTCAGTTTCTGGTACTTTACATGGATACTGTTCCATTGCTGTTACAGCTTCAAGGATATCTGTCGTTATTTCATCTGCAAGTTTCTCAATTGCTGTTGAAGGAACCTTTGCTATTGTTTCAACTGGATGTTCCTCCTCATCAATAACAGTACCAGCAGGTATAGCATCAATAATCTTTGCAGAGTCAACATCAGGTGTAATTTCCTCCTTTGACAATTCTGTAGCTGTTGTATCTGGAAGTGATTCTAAACTTTCTGGAGCATCAGTATCATCCTCTGGAGAAGTTTTTGAAGGCACCTTCTCTGTAGTTGTCAAAATGTCTTTGCTTTCTGGAGTAAGCTCTTCATGTAATATGTCAGTATCTGTTTTGGGAATCATTTGGGATACTTCAGTTGGCACATATTCCTGTTCTGTCTCTGTCACACCAATAACTTTGTCAGAAGTTGTTGGAATCTGATTGTGGTCTGGAGTTAGTTCTTCTTGAGGTATGTCGGTTCTTGGCAGAGCAACTTCCTCAGCAATATCTTCACCAATGTCTTCTGTTAGAAGTGTAATTTCGGACGTTAGTGGCTCTTTTGTTTTAGGAATGTCCTTAGCTGCAATTGTAGTTGCAACAGCTACTCTTTCCGTTTCTATTTCTGGAATACCCTTAATTTCAATTTCCTTTGGAAGTTCTTCTTTCACCTTAGTTTGTATCATGACTTCAGTGGTAACTCTTTCCTTTGCAGAAGGAGATATTCCTGCAGCTTCACCAACTTCCAGCTGGGTTTCATCAATGTGTTGTGAATCCAACTCACTAGTATCGGTCACATCTTCTGTGACCTCAGTAGGAACTAAATCTGCAGTTTTGGGAATTTCGACAACACCCATTATTATCTTTTCTGTGGTAGTAAATGCTTCAATTTCGGCCATATCGGTAATTTCTGGTTTCACCACATCAATCTCATTAAGAGATAATTCAGAAGAAATGGGTCCCATTTTCTTCACCATCTGTGCTTTTGTCACAGTGAGTTCTTCCACAACAGTTGATATTTCAGTTTCTGGGACCATATCTGTAATTATATCAGGAAGTTCTCTATCCTCCAGCTCAGTAACACCAGAAACACTTTCCACTGTTGTTGGAACATCACTTACGTCTTGTGTTACCTCCTCTTGAAGTATGTCAGTATTTATTAAAGGAATCTCATCAATCCCTTCCTCAAGAGTTTCTTCCGACACAGAATCTATTTCATAAGGCTTGGTTTCCTCAGTTGTAGGAACATCCTTAACTACAAGTGTAGTTGTTTCAGTGACAGTTTCAGTGTCCGTTCCCAGAAGTCCCTTGATTTCTATTTCAATTTCATTTGGCAGTTCTTCTTTTACTTTAGTTGGCACTACAATCTCCATGGTAACTATTTTGTTTGTTCCTGGAGTAACTTCTGTGACAGTAAATTCTGGTTTGGTTTCATCAATTTCTTTTGTATCCAGTTCAACATCATCAGTTACATCTTCTGACACCTCAGCTGTAACTTCAGCAGTTGTTTTGGGAATTTCTATGACACCCATTGTTATCTTTTCTGTGGTAGTACTTGCTTCAATTTCAGTCATATCTGCTATTTCTGGCTTTGTCATATCAAGCTCAGAAAGTGACAATTCTGAAGCAATGACATCTGTCTTCTTTACCATCTGCGCTTTTGTAACTGTTATTTCTTCAAATACTGCTGATATTTCTGATTCCTGCATAATATCAATAGTGCTATCTGGATGTTCTCCTTCCTCAAGTTCTGTGACACTGGCAATTATGTCCTTTGCTGTTGGGACCACTGTACTAGTTGGTGTTACCTCAGCATGAGTGATGTCAGTGAATGCCTCAGGTATTTCAAACGAAGTGTCATCTGGAACTGTCGACTCTTCTTGAATATCCATTTCAATGGTAGACAGTCCGGGCTTTGATGGTTTGTCTTTCAGGTCTATTTGAATGCTATACTCACCTGGTGACTTTTCCACAGGTTTCTGATCTATACTGACATCCAGAGATGTTTCTGTTGGTGTTTGTTCAACATCAAATTCCATTGAGGCCATTTCTGGTTTTTCATCTATCGCAATTTCCAAAGAAATCTCAACTGGTAATGTTGGTTTTTCTTTCAGGTCTAATTCTATCATCGACATTTCTGATTTTGGTTTTGTCTGAATTTCAATCTGTTCTTTCACATGTGGTTTTTCTTTCAAATCAAATTCTGTAGTAGACAGTTCTGGTTTATCCTTCGTTGTGATATCCAATGAAACTTCTTCCACCACTATTGGTTTGTCTTTTAAGTCAATTTCAATAGTAACCTCTCCTGGTAATGTCTCCACTGGTTTCTGATCTATACCAATATCCAAAGTTGTTTTGGTTGACTTTTGTTGGACATCAAGTTCTGTCGAAACTCTTTGTGGTTTGTCCTCTACTGCAATTTCAAAGGAAATCTCATCTGGCATTGTCGGTGTTTCTTTGATGTCTAGTTCAATAGTGGACATTTCTGTTTTTGGTTTAGTCTGAATTTCAATTGCATCTGTCACAGATGGTTTGTCTTCAATGTCAATATCAGAAGTAGTAATCTCTGGCATTGTTGGTTTTTCTTTCAGGTCTAATTCTATGGTTGACATTTCTGATTTTGTTTTTTTCTGAAATTCAACCTTTTCTGTTACAGTGGGTTTTTCTCCAATATCAATGTCAGTAGCAGATACTTCTGGTTTACGTGCTGGAATTTCCAATGGAGTTTCTTGAATATGACATGGTTTGTCTTTCATGTCTATTTCAATAGTAGTCTCCCATAGCGACTTCTCGACTGGTTTCTGCTCTACACTGACATCCACAGTTGTCTCTGATGGCTTTTGTTTGACATCAACCTCCATTGAAACTGCTTCTGGTTTCCTTTCAACTGCTATTTCAAAAGATATCTCATCCCGTAGTGATGGTTTTTCTTTAAGGTCAAATTCGATAGTAGACATTTCGGACATTGGTTTTGTCTGAATTTCAACATGTTCTGTCACAGTGGGTTTGTCTTTGAGCTGGAAGTCAGTAGCAGACACTTCTGATGTCTCCTTGGTTGGTATTCCCAATGAGGATTCTTCAACTACAGAAGGCTTGACTTTCATGTCAATTTCAACAGTAGCCTTTTCAGGTGACTGTTCTACTGGCTTCTGATCTAGACTGACATCTAGAGTTGTCTCTGAAGGTTTTCTGTCAACATCAACCTGCATGGAAACTTCCTCTGGTTTCTGTTCTACTTCAATTTCAAAAGTAATCTCATCTGGAATAGATGGTTTTTCTTTAAGATCAAGTTCAATCGTAGACATCTCTGGCTTTGGCTGTGTATGAAATTCAACCTCCTCTTTTATGGTTGATTTATCTTTGAAATCAATTTCAGTTGTAGTCACAACTGCCAGTTCACTAGCAGGCACGTCTAATGAGGATTCTTCCAGTTTGTCAGCATCTGTCTCTGGAATAACATCATGCTTTTCTTTTGGAATTTCTTCCAGTTTTAGATCCGTTACAGTGGGAACTGCAGCTTCGATCGATGGAATTGCCTTTCCATCTGGTGTAACATCTTCTTGGTGAATATCCAAACACTGATCAGTGCAATTTTCTCAGTATCTTCCTCTTGAGTCGTTTCTTTCAGTGGTTTTATTTCAGATGGTATGGTTTCCTGTATTGTAGTGCCATCCTTAACTATATCTGTAGTTGTTTCTGTGGCAGTCTCAGTCTCAGACACTGGAAGCCCTTTGATGTCTATTTCAATTTCCTTTGGCAGTTCTTCCTTGACTTTTGCTGGTATTACAAGTTCAGTAGTAACATGTTCTTTTGTATCTGGGATCATTTCAACCACACTCCGCTCAGGTTTGGTTTCATCAACAACTTTAGCATCTAACTCAGCATCCTCAGTGACATCTTCGGTCACCTCAGTTTCAACTTCATCAGTAGTTTTAGGAATTTGTACAACACCCATGGTTATCTTTTCTGTGGTAGTAACCGCTTCAATTTCAGCCATATCTGTGATATCTGGCCTTGTCACATCTAGCTCAGAAAGTGACAGTTCAGAGGACATGGCTCCTGTTTTCTTTACCATCTGGGCTTTCGTAACTGTCATTTCCTCAACTACAGTTGATATTTCGGTTTCTGGGACAATATCTGTAATACTGTCAGGAATGTCTCCTTCCTCCAGCTCTGTTACACCAGAAACTCTATCCTTTGTTGTTGGAACCATTGTTTTATCTGGTATTTCTTTCTCATCAGGAATATCCCTGTCTAAGTCAGGAATTATGTCAGACGCTTCTTTTGGAATTTCCTCCTGTTCTAATCCTGCTAAAGTGGGCACTACACCTTTTGTTGCTGGAATTGCCTTTTTGTCTGGTACGAGTTCTTGCTCAGGAATGTCACTACGTATTACAGGAATATCTTCAGACACAGTCTCTTCAGTTGTTTCCAATTCTGTTTTAATTTCAGATGGCATTGTTTCTTCCATTATAGGAACCTCATTAACTACAAGAGTAGTTGTTTCAGTAACAGTATCTGTCTCTGTTCCTGGAAGCCCCTTGATTTCGATTTCAATCTCTTTTGGTAGCTGTTCTGTGGCCTTAGTTGGTATTACAATTTCAGTAGTAACTCGTTCCTTTGTATCTGGAGTCAGGTCAACCTCACTCTGTTCAGGTTTGGTTTCATCAACAACTTTAGCATCTAACTCAACATCCTCAGTGACATTTTCTGTCACCTCAGTTTCAACTTCATCAGTAGTTTTAGGAATTTCTACAACACCCATGGTTATCTTTGCTGTGGTAGTAACCGCTTCAATTTCAGCCATATCTGTGATTTCTGGCCTGGTCACATCCATCTCAGAAAGTGACAGTTCAGAGGAAATGGCTCCTGTTTTCTTTACCATCTGTGCTTTGGTAACTGTCATTTCCTCAACTACTGTGGATGTTTCTGTTTCTGGTACAAATTCTGATACACTATGAGGATATTCTCCTTCCTCTAATTCTGTAACTCCAGAAACTTTATCCTTTATTGTTGGAACCCTACTTATGTCCGGTGCTACCTCTTCATAAGGGATATCAGTGCCAGTCTCAGGAATTACATCATGCACTTCTCTTGGTAGTGCTTCCTGTTCTAGTTCAGTTAAACTGGGCACTATATCTTTAGTTGCCGAAACTGTCGTTTTGCTTGGCATAACCTCTTCCTGAGGGATGTCACTACTTATTAAAGGAATATCTTCAGGCACTCCCTCTCCAGTTGTTTCCAAACCTGGTTTAATTTCAGATGGCAATGTTTCTTCTGTTGTAGGGACCTCATTAACTACAAGAGTAGTGGCTCCAGTAACAGTATCTGTATCTGTTCCCGGAAGCCCCTTGATTTCTATTTCAATTTCTTTTGGTAGTTGCTCTGTGGCCTTAGTTGGTATTGCAATGTCAGTTGTAAACCGTTCTTTGGTATCTGGTGTGACGCCTTCATCGGTTTTCTCATGTTTCATCTCATCTATGTCTGTAGTATATACTTCTATAGTTTCTGGTATTGCCAGTGGTACCTCAGATGGAATTCCGTCAACTGTTTCTGGATGTTCGATAACTCCCATTATTAATGTTTCAGTGGTTGTAATTGCTTCAACTTCAGAGATATCTGTTGTTTCCGGTTTTGTCAAACCCACTTCAATGAGATTCAATTCAGATGAGGTTGCTTCTGTTTTCTTAATCATCTGTGATTTTGTAATTGTGATTTCTTCAATAGTTGTTGTTATTTCAGTTTCTGGAATGTCCTGACCGGAAGGCTGAAACAGTTCAATTTCAAGACCTGTAACTTCTGATGGAATAACATCAACGTCCTTTGATATTTCAGATGACTCAATTACTATTTCTTCAACAGTCTTATGGGATTCTGTCTCAGGAACTTCCATGATATCAGGCTGTGTTTCTTCAAACACATCTTCACTGACCTCTGACACCACCTGCTTTTTGATAGTTTCTTTTATTTCAATAGTAATGTCTTGTGCAGAAATGTTGGTGTCAAAGACTGATATTTCTTTTGTCTCAGGCTTTTCAAGGTCTAAATCAATAACAGATATTTCAGATGGAATTTTACGATCAACTGAAACAATATGTTTGTCATCTGTGGTGACTTTAGCTGTGGCTGTATCTTGTGCATTTTCTGGCACGTCATCAATTTTTGGTTTCCCAATGTCAAATTTAATTACGGCTACCTCAGAAGGTGTCTCATCTGTTCTTGTACTGATTGAGAGAGATTCTATCCCATGCTCAACAGGTTTATCAATGTCTGTTTCTGAAATTGGTTCAGCAGTAGTTGTGACAGGAGTATCCTTTTCTTCATCAATATGTGATATTGTTTCAACTTCCAAAACTGCAGTTTCTGTAGTAGTGTCTATTACTACCTCAGATGGTTGTTCTATTTCAACTTCCAATAACATCTCTTTTGTTTCTTTAACACCAGTATCTTTTTCAGATTCATCTACCTCTGTTGGTTGTTCTTCTTTTAAAACTGCAGTTGCTGTGGAAAGTTCTATCGTGTGTGCAGATGGTTTCTGAGTATCCACTTGTTCCGTTATATCATCAATCTCAAACACAGAAATTCCAGTTTCCTCGGACTTAATTACGGAAGGCTTTTTAGATGCCACAATAATTGTTTCTCTTACTTTCTCAATAATGCTCTCTTTTGGAACCTCTGTTTCAGGTTCTGTCATTACAGGCACTGCTTCCTCAATACTGGTATCAGTCTGGTCTTCTTTGGTTGTGACCTCCATTTTATCATGAATGTCAATTGTCTTTCCAATATCATCAGTTATTTCCTCCTCATGCTGCAGGAATTCAACATCGGGAAGATTATCAATATCAAGAAAACCTGTCTTTTCTTCACTCTCTGGTACCTTCGATGGATGTTTTGCAACAGCCTGAAGAGAAGGTCTTGTTTCCTCAATTGTTTCTTCAGTTGGTCTTTTAACTTCAGCCACTGAAGAAATAATAACAGTCTCAGTGATAGGAATCTCTTGTTCAGTTTCAGTCACCTCTGCTGGAATATCTTCCACTAGTCTTACTGTCTTCTGAAAATCATCCGTTGTATCTTCTGTGAGTTGCTCTGTATCAATTTCAACAGTTATTTCTTCAGGTAAGAGTTGCTTAATATCAGTTTGAATTTCTGAAACAATCGTTGGGCTCTGCTTATCCATCTCGATTGTCACTCTTGTCTCTTCAACTATTTCCTCAGTTGGCTTCTGTGTTTCTTTATCTACTATTTCAATGCTTTCAACCGGTGTAACATCTGGGGTTTCAAATTCTAACACAGAAATGACACCTTTTGTAGGTCCTCTATCCTTAGTATCTGGCATGATGTCAAGCACAACCTCTTGAAATTCTTGCTCAGGCTTTTTAATGTCAATTTCAATCTCTTGCACTTCTGATTTGGGTTTTTGTTCCAGCGATACTTTAAATTTCTGTTCCTCAGTCTGCGGAATTGGTTTAATTTCCATTTCTATTTGCTCTGTTTCTAATTTAAGTTTTTGTTCAACTTCAATTGTATCTCTATAAACAGGTTTCTCTGTTTCTTCATCTACAGATGTAGGAATCTGTGAATCAATCTCAATACTGACATTTCTTGTGGTTTTCTGAATATTTCAACAGATTCCTTTGATGTGTGTATTTCTGTTTCGCTCAGGGTAACTGGAATTACATCCAGTTCAATTTCTTTGTGTGTTGGTTTTGTTTTTTCCTGAGGGGCAATTGTGACCTCTGCTATTTCTCCTTCAGTTGGGATCTGAATTTCAACTGCCTGGATGTCAGGTTTGGGACTATAATCCAGTTCGATTGACTCTTTGAAGGTTGGTTTCTCCTCAGGGACTACTGCTGTGACTTTCGTTATTTCAGTAACCTGTTCACTGATTACAGTATCTTGTGGTTTAAGTTGAACATCAATTTCAATTGTTTGTGGCTTTTCCCCTCCCACTGTAATAGATTCACTGACAATGTATTTATCAGGCATAGCACTATCAACCTCGTCAAGAGCTGGTTGTATTTCAATAGACTCAATAAATGTTTCGGTATCCTTCTCAGGTATTTCGACCTCAACACTGGATATCTTCTTTGGTGTCATTTCAACAGTCTCCTTGTGTGTAGTCACCTCAGATACATCAACTGGCAATTCCTCTGAGGGTCCAGTAACTTCTTCAGGTTTTTCTACACTGATAGCCTGAATAGTCAGCTCCGGCACATGTGTTGTACCAGGTAATGTTATCTCAGTAACCTCAGTCTTGGGCTTGATGTCAATTTCTATCCCTTCTTCGAATGTTTCCTTCTCTGTGATGGTTGTTTTACTTGGAATGGTTTCATCTTCAGGTTGTTCCTCTGATGACAACACATCAGCGGCTAAAACATAGAAAAATATACATTTTGAGAACATATGACCTAACATGATAAAAGTGGGCTTATTGAGCTTGTGACCAGTGTAGCTCCTATTTGTGCAAGGCACTCATACAGCCTTATATGAATTTCGGCACCGTTTCAATAAACTTTCTACAACAAAAATGTTTGTAAGTGTAAATTTCACATAATTAGCCACGTTTTCTTGTAGACAATTATTGGATTTACATTTATTGAGCATATGCTGCATATGCAGCCTATGCTCAATAAACGTAAATCCATCAATTGCACTTACGAACATCTTAGTCGTACAAAGTTTAGTGACATGGGCCCTTGAAGTGCAGGCATCAAGGAAGTTTGGTAAACTCGACAGCAAACAGTTTAGCGCATGTTGATCTGGGGCTACACTGGTCGCAAGTGAATAAGCCCTTTTTCATGTTGGGACAGATCAATATCAATGATTTTGTACCTTCGGACATCTATGTAATTTCATGAAATATGTTTACAAAATTTACAATATTTTCGTAAATAGAATCATTTTTTATCTATGAAAAATATTATAAATTTTGTAAATGTATTTAATAAAATTACGCAGATGTCCAAAGGTACAAAATCACATGGCGTGTTTCATATTTAGTCTACACGAGTCATCCACGCGATAATGGGAGACAATTTCAGAGCAAAATGTGTGTAAAAATGTATACATTCATGAATTCCAAACACATATATATGATACCTGTATGTCATATTTGTATTAGTTGTTATCAAGTAGTGTAAACTTTAGTCATGTGAAACGATGCGTAGATACGACAAAAGCATAGCGAGAGACAGAGAACTACACTTCAGCGAAAGCAGTATGTAGTAGCCCAGAAATAAGCTGACATGTACAGCAGTGGATGGTAGTTGGCTGACAACAGACAGTATGGTGAATGAATGGAAGCACGGTGTGTATTATATGTCAGGCGCACTTGCTAGTTATGTTTGCCTCCATACACATTTCCCTTAATATCCAGGTAACTACTGATACTATGAAGTGCAGTCACACTGGGGAATTACGTTACACAAACTGTTGATGACACCCTAATTGCTTCAGCCATACAAGTGTTACATAAAGTTTTCTCGAAATAACTATTGAATTGCTAAAGCTATGAGGATGCCGATAATTGAAGGTGGAATCAATCCTAAATAGCAGGTATGTGTGACAAACATAAACTATCATGGGAAGGACAGATACAGAAACTTGTACAATGTGACCACTGAGGGTGATGATGATGATGATGTGTTATACTCAGTGTAGACATAAAGCTCCCTGATTGTCTGGATTGATAATTTACACAAATATATACAGTTTTTGCTTTAATGGTATATACAATGTATACAGTTGACATATACCAACTTAAAGACCACTTCTAATAAGAAACACTCCCCAATTAAGAGGCCATGGATAAACATACAGTAATGCAGAGAACGTGCTGGTTCAGACTTTGAATAAGAAACCACCTGTCTTCTTCAAAGACCGCTATTTAAAGCTGCTATGGGTGGTCTCTAAAGATAGGTTCAAGATATACATGATGGCTTAACAGACTGAATTCGGTTTCACATTTTTCAGCAGCCATGTCATAAATAAAAACAAACAGGAACTCACATTCATGAGTATGGGGTGGGAGCATCACAATTTCAATCTTTAAGTCATAATATTCTTCCAGAACAGATAGGGAACTTTATGATTGCATTTTGTACATTGTAGCACAGAACATACTTACCCATAATAATGATAGGGGTTGATACATGTGTACAACTGGTGTACTCAATCAATCAGAATGATTGCCAACCTATAGGAGTTCACACAGGGTAGAAATGTATGTGATTGTAGAGTGGTGAAGTTTTCACTATTCTTAACCCTTTCAACACTACAGACCTCTTTAGCGATGTTTACAAACAGTGTAGATCATGACGAGCCAACTCGTAACGAGCCATCTCATCAGGATCTGCACTTTTTGCAATTAATTTTCATACTCATTCAGACGAAAACATATTTTTTCATATAAATGGACTAGTCTGAAAATCATGTTGCGACGATTGGATTTGTCCTTTAAATTAACATATGACAGTCCATTCCAGTTATTTAGAGGTGAGAGGATTAAGGGGGAAGCCAGCTGTTGAGTTGACACAATTTGATATACCAGGGATAACAGTGGTGGGTGAACATCACGCAGTACTCACCCTAATTGGCAATTATCACAGCCTTTCATATCGCCACCATCAGCACGACCATGGGCGGAGTTGTACCAGTAGAAATGTCTCGAACAAGAACTATCAGCGAGGTGTATAGTATGGGAGAACCAAAGGGTAGGAATTGATGTATTTTGAATTAGGGAAACTTTAAAGAAGTAGCAGTAAAAGGACGGGAGGATGTGCATCACCAGCCAATGAATCACAGCCCATGACTGTGTATATTTTAGTGCATGTTCTCGTTATCAAAATCAAGCAGTTTGATTGGTCAAGCCTGAGAATGATGTGCTCCTGGCTGCTGAGCAGTGTTCAGCATCAACCGAACAAACTATTTGATTTGAGTGCCAACTTTGAGAACATGCAGATGAAGATTTAATACAGTCACAGGCCGGAAACTAAACAAAGTTGTAATACAATTAGCAATGGGTAAATGGGAATATTTGGACAGCATGATCATAAACAATAATAGCATGTAATGTGGTCAGATAAAAAAAATATACTAAATTATAAATCTCGGGATAGGGGAAAACAGCAACCACTCAAGAAATACAGAGTATAGATATGATATGCAAATAACACTTGGAATTCACACAACCACACAATGAACATGATTGGGAAGAAAACCATATTTTTGCACAAAGAAGGGAATGATTTTCCTGGGTGGTGGTAATTCATTGATTCAAATACAACCAAAACACTTTCACACACAGTGGACAAGTGAATATGCATCCAATGCTCGGACGATCAATCAGGACATTGGGAATGTTGGTGTTTTGTCATGGACCATTTGCCAGAGTGAAGGAACATGGCTTTTAATAAACCTGTAGAAATTGCTAATAGAATCTTCATTTCATAAATTAAAACATAGGATATGACATCTCACTAGTTTACTTAATTGACTGTTTCATTTACTGATTGATAGTGGTTTAATTGATTGATTGACGGATTGGTTTAATGTTCGCCTATTCACAATTTATGTGAATATTCTTCGAATTGATTGATAGAATGAAGATTTACAGATGGGATCA
Organism: Conchocele bisecta; assembly: GCA_029237695.1. Lineage (NCBI taxonomy): Eukaryota > Metazoa > Mollusca > Bivalvia > Lucinida > Thyasiridae > Conchocele > Conchocele bisecta. Next base: position 46,048,888 of record CM055280.1, on the reverse strand, counting down.
TCAAAAACTATTTGCAATGTACAGGAACTTCACAATATATATTTACAATTGAACAATCTTATAATTTTAAAACTACTTCAGTAGCTGAATTGCTAACATCAAAGGATAAAACAAACATTAATTTAATTTCCATTTCCATTTAAATATAATTTCACGCACATCTAGTATCTGTGAAAAAAATGTAAAACAAGGTGATCGCCGGGGAGTGTCTCCCCCACACAATACAGGTGATCACCACGATGGTCAAGGTCACAATATGAGGAAGTCCAAAATTATTGATACAAAGGTTATGGTCACCAAGGTCCAGGTCACACAAATGACACTGGGTGGATAGCCATCAAAGTGAGGAAGGAAGCTAATGGTGAAGTTTGGTAATGATCCGACTATTAGATCAAGAGATATTCAAAATGTGGATGTACATAAAAAATTATCGACAAACAATTCAAGGTCACCAAGGTGACGGTAAAGGTCACTGAAATGACACTGGATGGATAGCTATTTATGTGAGGAAGCAATTTATGAAATTTGGTAATGATATATGACTAACGGGGCTCATGAGATATTCAATATTTGGATGTATGTCCAAAATTATTGACACCAAGGTGAAAGTCACCAAGGTCACAGTAAGCCGAATTACACTGGTAGATATTCATCAATGTGAAGAAGCTATTGATGAAGTCCGGAGAGATATTCAACGCTTGGATGTTCGTCCAAATATTTTGACACGAAGGTCAAGGTCACCATGGTCACCAGAATGAGACACTGGGTCTCAATGAGAGGAAGCTATTGATGAAGTTTGGTAATGATGCGACTAAGAGATATGGGAAATTTGGCTAAGTCCAAAATTTACGTCCCAAAAGGTTACGGTCACCAAGGTGAAGGTCAAGTTTACCCGAATTACACTGTATGGATAGCTATCAATGTGAGGAATCTATTGATGAAGTTTTGTAATGATCCGACTGACGGATCAAGAGATATGGGAAATTTGGCTACGTCCTCAATTTACATCCCAAATTGTTGACGAGGCTGCCACCACCGACGACGACGACACTGGAATTGTGACCGCTATGTCTCACTTTCCACTGGGCGAGACAAAAACTGCATTTTCCATAAATTACAGATGATAGATAATACTTCTAATCTAAACAAGAATATCGTTATCACTAAGCTAATCCCCTCATCAAGTATAAATGACTAAAAAATTGCATCTTTGAAAAATAGTTGTGCGGTAAAGCTAAACACCAGGGGGCCGTTTCACTAAACTTTGTACGACTAAGTGCAAAATTATGATAGACTGTAAATTTCACATTGACAATGTTTTCTTGCAAACAATTATTGGATTTACATTTATTGAGCATAGGCTAAATTTGCACTTACGAACATTGTAGTCGTACAAAGTTTAGTGAAATTGACCCCTGCTTACCGGGACAACCACATACTTTGAAACTGGATCATCATATTGAGATAGTACTCGATCAATTAAAAATGATATGCATCAATAGCATGTTTATGTCCTAGTTTGAATAAATATTTACATTCAATTTCTAATTTAATATAAATTTTCAATTAAATTATTGGAACAGAAAAAGGTCTAAAATTTTATAATACAGGTAAATGTGTTGCATATTATGATAATTAACAAGTCAATTCAATTCAAACATTCGTTACCAGCTTTTTTTTGTTATCTATTTTCCTTATTTCTGAACCAATGTATATGTTGTGACCACTCATTTGAACCGTCTCGGTGAGACGGTTCAAATGAGTGGTCATAACATATACTTCTGATGAGAAATAAAGAAATTCTTGAGCCTTGCCAGATATTTTTTCCCATTCACGGCACTAACCTACTATTCTCTATGTTACCAGCTGTGTTCAAAGGCACCGATGTCATCATTCTGTCCAATTCTTACCATTACCTTGTTTACCTTAAACCTTTAGTTTTACCTTCGAGAATTGTTAGTTGTAATACAACATCAAAACTTGTGGAACCGTAACAAAACTGCACAGATATAAAAAACACACCCTTGGTAGATTAACGGTACAACAGTTATAATTACAATTCTACTTTGCTAAAATTAATAATAATTAACTTGAACGAGAGTGAAGTTATGACCCGGTATAAAGCCATGTTCCCCCACTCTAATGCAATCATCATGCAACCAATATGTGATAGACTATATGTTACACAGTGTGCATATAGAGACAAGGGTTAAGAAAGAAACAATACATTTGTGGCTGTGACTGGAGAAATGGGGCTTATCTTGTTTGCGATTAGTGTAGATCCAGATCAGCCTGTGCATCCGCACAGTCTGATCAGGATCTGCACTGTTCTCCATTCCATCAATGAAACACTTGTCATTCTTCTAGCAAAATAGATCGTTATCAATCTACATGAGTGTCCTATTTGGTCAAGATCTACACTGATCACACATCTCATAAGCCCCATTTCTCCCATCACTCAACCACAAATTATGCAGATATGTGTGGTTTAGAATACAGGATGTGTACTGATATTGAGTTTGTGCATGTGTGTTGATCAGACCAACTGTGAGAGACAGCCGGCCATGTTCAAGTGATATGCAGAAATGCAAACAACATGGACATAACATGCAAGATATAGTGTATATATGAACTTGTAGTTGTTAAATATTACTTATTCAAAAAGAAGTCAAGCTTATATAAATGGTATGCATATATTAAGCTACATGTAAAGTATCATGATACATATTACGGTTATACGTGTTGAATGATGCCAGTTGAGAAATATATATTTGGTTTTATTTGATATCCCCTGAAACAGGCCTATATATTATATATCCTATATATTTTGATAGTTTCTTATTCTTTCAATAGACAGTGGGGCAATATGGGATATAGTAATTCATGTCAAACAAATCTGCAGAATTCACCCTCAAGGTTTCATATTTGAGACACGCCATGCGATTTTGTACCTTCGGACACATCTGCGTAATTTCATAAAATACGTTTACAAAATTTACAATATTTTTCATGAATGGCGTCAAAAGTTGAAAACAAATTCAGATTACATTCCGCATGTACTCTGAAAATTTTGTCAACTTTTGACGCTATTTACGGAAAATATTGTAAATTTTGTAAACGAATTTAGTGATATTACGCTGATGTCACAAAAATCACATGGCACGTCTCATTTATGAATTTCATAAACTTTAAATGGTCAGGAACTAAGCAAACGTTTCTGAAAAATGATCTCAAAATGTTCACCAACATTTATATGTTATATAGAACTACTGAAAATTCTGACACATATATTGGTGTTATTTTTGTCACAGCTGGGCATGGGTGAATTACTGGATCTGATAAAGACTGGACTGATAAAGGCACCAGTATTGTTATACATAATCAGACTACAAATAAAGAATAAAGTTATGGCAATAGATTTGACATAAATGCAAATTTAATTGCACATTTTGGAAGTCCATTCTACACGTGTTGGACATTATGACAACATTTTGCTTCACTGTGAGGCAATACTGGTGTTTTTATCAGATCAAGCTGTGAAATTATAAAATCACTCTGAACATGATCTCTATGAATATGACATCAAACAATTTGATAGGCAAAACACGAGAACATTTCATCCAATTGCTTGATTTTAAAACAAACTTAAAGAATTTTTATATCTGCTTCATGATCATGTTCAGAAACATTTTACAACCACAGCCCTTGTACTTATAATATAGTACTCACGTAGCACGGTGATGTATGATGACGTTGTTGCTGTTCCATGATCGTTTACAGCTTCGACCCAGTACTCGCCTTCGTCATCGAGGAACATCTCCCTGATGGCCAAAACACAGCGACCCTCCTCAAACAGAATCTCCACGTCGTCATTCGGCGACAACACCTCATCGTCAACAAACCAGGTCACAGTTGGAGATGGCTCTCCCTTGACCACGGCTTCCATGTGTAGGGTGTTCCCTTCCATGAGAGTCTCATCCTTCAGTGGCAGCGTAAAGACAGGCGCCTCTCGCTGCAGTGTTGTCACTTCAGTTATCTCCTCCTTGTGAGTTTCAATGAAGGTCTTCTCATCTTCATCCTCTTCCATGCCAAACGTCACTGTAACCACATCGTGTTCCGAGCCTGTGATTTCCAGCTCAGTTTCTGTTTTATAACTCTCTGGAATTTCTTTGTCAGTTGGTACTTTTTGAACAGTATATTCCTCCTTAAATGTTTCAACTGGAGTTTCCTTCTCCTGTTCTTCAAGTTCTTGAACAACTTCAGGCTTAGCTGTTGCCATTTCAACCTCAACTTCAGTTATGTGTCCAGTTTTAGGTGTTATCTCGACAACATCAGAAATGATTGGCTGTTCAGTTCCTTCTTCAACCAGATCAGCAGTACTCACTGCTGTAGTTGCATCTGGCTTGGCAAACTTTACCGTTATTTCTGATGGTTTCACTGAGTCTTCTGGAGTTGTGTCAACTTTGGTAACTTCAGGCTGCTCAACATCATGATCAATGATGTCAGCCTTTATCTCTGGTCTTTGAACATCTGGCTTACCAACCTCAACAGTTATTTCTGTAGACTTGGCTTTGTCTTCTGGGGCTTTAGTGATGGTGGTAACCTCTGGTTGTTCAATTCCTTCAGCAATGATATCAGTTTTTGTTTCGGGTCTTTTAGCATCTACCTTGCCAATATCAACTGTGATTTCTGAGATTGCTGACTTGTCCTCTTCTGTTTTGGTTATTTCAGAAACTTCAGGATGCTCAATTCCTTCCTCCAAAATATCTGTTTTTGTCTCTGGCTGCCTACTGTCAGATTTGCCAACATCCACTGTGATTTCTGAAACTTCCGTTTGGCCTTCCGGTATTTTACTGATTTCAGACACATCAGGGTGCTCAATTCCTTCTTCTATAACATCAGACTTTGTTTCTGGTCGTTTACTATCTGGCTTACCAAACTCGATCACAATTTCTGATGGTTTAGCCGAGTCTTTTGGAATTTCAACAACACTGCTAACTTCAGGTTGCTCAGTTTCCTCTTTAAGAAGGTCTGTTTTAGTCTCTGGAATTTCAGTCTTTGATTTCTCAACATCAAATGTAATTTCTGAAATCTCAGTTTTGTCCTCTGGTATTTTACTGATTTCAGAAACAACAGGTTGTTCAATCCCTTCTTCAAGAATATCAGATTTTGTCTCTGGCTTTTTAGCATCTGTCATACCAACATCAATGGTGATTTCTGTTTGTTTAACTGTGTCTTCTGGTATAGTGTCAACTGCAGAAACTTCTGGCTGCTCAATTCCATCTTCAAGAATGTCAGCCTTTATCTCCGGTCTTTTAATATCTATCTTGCCAACATCAACTGTGATTTCTGTTGATTTAACTTTGTCTTTTGGTGTTTCAACGATCAGAGAAACATCTGGTTGTTCCACACCTTCTATAACAATGTCAGCTTTTATCTCGGGCTGCTGAGCTTCTGATTTGCCAACATCAACTGTAATTTCTGAAATTTCAGTTTTATCCTCTGGTATTTCACTGATTTCAGACACAGCCGGCTGTTCAATCCCATCTTCAAGAAGATCAGCTTTTGTCTCTGGCTTTTTAGCATCTGTCTTACCAACATCGATGGTGATTTCTGTTGGCTTAACTGTGTCTTCTGGTATTGTGTCAACTGTGGAAACTTCTGGTTGATCAATTCCATCTTCAAGAATGTCAGCCTTTATCTCCGGTCTATTAGCCTCTGTCTTGCCAACATCAACTGTGATTTCCGATGAGTCAACTTTGTCTTCTGGTGTTTCGACAATCAGAGAAACCTCTGGTTGTTCCACACCTTCTATAACAATGTCAGCTTTTATCTCTGGTTGCTTAGCTTCTGATTTGCCAACATCAACTGTAATTTCTGAAATTTCGGTTTTGTCCTCCGGTATGGCACTGATTTCGGAAACATCAGGTTGTTCAATCCCTTCCTGAAGAATATCAGATTTTGTCTCTGGCTTTTTAGCATCCGTCTTACCAACATCGATGGTGATTTCTGTTGGTTTAACTGTGTCTTCTGGTATTGTGTCAACTGTGGAAACTTCTGGCTGCTCAATTCCATCTTCAAGAATGTCAGCCTTTATTTCGGGTCTTTCAGTTTCAGGTTTGCCAAAATCAACTGTGATTTCCGATGAGTCAACTTTGTCTTCTGGTGTTTCGACAATCAGAAAAACCTCTGGTTGTTCCACACCTTCTATAACAATGTCAGCTTTTATCTCTGGTTGCTTAGCTTCTGATTTGCCAACATCAACTGTAATTTCTGAAATTTCGGTTTTGTCCTCCGGTATGGCACTAATTTCGGAAACATCAGGTTGTTCAATCCCTTCCTGAAGAATATCAGATTTTGTCTCTGGCTTTTTAGCATCCGTCTTACCAACATCGATGGTGATTTCTGTTGGTTTAACTGTGTCTTCTGGTATTGTGTCAACTGTGGAAACTTCTGGCTGCTCAATTCCATCTTCAAGAATGTCAGCCTTTATTTCGGGTCTTTCAGTTTCAGGTTTGCCAAAATCAACTGTGATTTCCGATGAGTCAACTTTGTCTTCTGGTGTTTCGATAATCAGAGAAACCTCTGGTTGTTCCACACCTTCTATAACAATGTCAGCTTTTATCTCTGGTTGCTTAGCTTCTGATTTGCCAACATCAACTGTAATTTCTGAAATTTCGGTTTTGTCCTCCGGTATGGCACTAATTTCGGAAACATCAGGTTGTTCAATCCCTTCCTGAAGAATATCAGATTTTGTCTCTGGCTTTTTAGCATCCATCTTACCAACATCGATGGTGATTTCTGTTGGTTTAACTGTGTCTTCTGGTATTGTGTCAACTGTGGAAACTTCTGGCTGCTCAATTCCATCTTCAAGAATGTCAGCCTTTATTTCGGGTCTTTCAGTTTCAGGTTTGCCAAAATCAACTGTAATTTCCGATGAGTCAACTTTGTCTTCTGGTGTTTCGACAATCAGAGAAACCTCTGGTTGTTCCACTCCTTCCATAACAATGTCAGCTTTTATCTCTGGTTGCTGAGCAGCGGATTTGCCGACATCAACAGTAATTTCTGAAATTTCTGTTTTGTCCTCTGGTATTTCACTGATTTCAGAAACATCAGGTTGTTCAATTCCTTCTTGAAGAATATCAGCTTTAGTCTCTGGCATTTTAGCATCTGTCTTACCAACTTTGATGGTAATTTCTGTTGGTTTAACTGTGTCTTCTGGTATTGTGTCAACTGCGGAAACTTCTGGCTGCTCAAGTCTATCTTCAAGAATGTCAGCCTTTATCTCAGGTCTTTTAGTATCTGGCTTGCCAACATCAACTGTGATTTCTGTTGATCTAACCTTGTCTTCTGGTGTTTCGACAATCAGAGAAACCTCTGGTTGTTCCACACCTTCTATAACAATGTCAGCTTTTATCTCTGGTTGCTTAGCTTCTGATTTGCCAACATCAATTTTAATCTCTGAAATTTCGGTTTTGTCTTCTGGAATTTCACTGATTTCAGACACAACATGCTGTTCAGTCCCTTCTTCAAGAAGATTAGCTTTTGTCTCTGGCTTTTTAGCATCCGTCTTACCAACATTGATGGTGATTTCTGTTGGTTTAACAGTGTCTTCTGGCATTGTCTCAACTGTGGAAATTTCTGGCTGCTCAATTCCAACTTCAAGAATGTCAGCCTTTATATCTGGTCTTTTACTTTCAGGTTTGCCAACATCGACTGTGATTTCTGTTGATTTAACTTTGTCTTCTGGTGTTTCAATGATCAAAGAAACCTCTGGTTGTTCCACACCTTCTATAACAATGTCAGCTTTTATCTCTGGTTGCTGAGCAGCGGATTTGCCGACATCAACTGTAATTTCTGAAATTTCTGTTTTATCCTCTGGTATTTCACTGATTTCAGACACATCAGGCTGTTCAATTCCTTCTTCAAGAAGATCAGATTTTGTCTCTGGCTTTTTAGCATCTGTCTTACCAACATGAATGGTGATTTCGGTTGGTTTAACAGTATCTTCTGGTATGGTGTCAACTGCGGAAACTTGTGGCTGCACAATTCCATCTTCAAGAATGTCAGCTTTTATTTCTGGTCTTTTAGCGTCAGGTTTAAAAACATCAATTGTGATTTCTGTTGACTCAATTTTTCCTTCTGGTGTTTCAGTGATTTTGGAAACATCAGGCTGTTCAACTCCTTCAGAAACAATGTCAGTTTTTGTCTCTGGTATTTGTTGCTCAGGTTTGACTAGTTCGGGTGTTTCTTGGTCTTCAGTAGCAAATTCTGGTACCTGTTCAGTGATATCGGTGACTTCTGGTTTCTCAGCCTGCTCCACAATGACCTCTGCTTTGATTTCTGGCTTCGTAGTTTCGGGTTTAGCTAATTCCTCTACGACTTTAGATGGCTTAGCCTCATCTTCAGGTATATTTTCTACAATGGTGGTAGTTTCATCTGTTGTCTCTTCAGTGGATATATCTGCCTTGAATGTTGGAGCTTCTTCAGCTGGCATTTCCCCCATCTGAAACAGGATTAAGTAGAGGGTATTACATGGATGATGATTTATATATGGTATGTATTAAACAAGTTTATTGATTTCATAAGAAACGGGGCATAGCCCTTTCAACACCACAGGCCTGTATAGTGGTATTGGCAAAACGTGTAGATCCAGATGAGCTGGCTCGTGATGACCAGTCTCATCAGGATCTGCACTTTTTGTAAGTAATTTTCATATTTTTGAGAACATAAACACCCCCTTTTCATAAATGGACTAGTCTGAAAATCATTGAATCAACACAAATGTTACATTATGTGTCTTGTTTTTGTTGGAAATGTAACAATAACGTTTGATCATGTCCAGCCGTGTGCAAACGTTTGCTGTGGCCCGAGGGAACTGTTTGAACCCGCGGCCTGCGGCCTTGGGATTCAAACAGTTCCCTCGGGCCACAGCAAACGTTTGCACACGGCTGGACATGATTAAACCTTATATTATGATGTTTTAGAAATACAAGTAGCGGAGTCCAGTCAACACGTGTTTATTGAGACATGTTGAGGGGCAAAAGGACATTGCTGAATTCAATTTTGTTGTCTATTTTTAGTTTCTATTTTTAACAGAAAAAATATGCCTTGACAACACTTTAGAATCATTACCATTAAATCTAAAATCATTTCCATTGGAAATGATTCTAAAATGCTAACAAACCAAGTCTTTATTGCGAAAGACGACAACATATGGAACAATTATTTTATGTTTCCCACATTAAACATGGAAAGCACCATGAGAAGAGTTATTAACAATACCTCTGATTCTGTCGAGGGTATTGCCTCATCAGGCGACTCGACAGAGAGGTCAGAGGTCAACTCCTCTGGCAGCTGATGCTCGTGGAGACTCGTGCGGAAAATCTCCTCCCGCCGCTGCTCCGACTTCATGATGTCTTCATCCATCTCCTCCTTCACACCTGTGGCAGTAACATCGACATGGTTGATTGCTTAGTTGGTTGATTGACTGGTTGATTGATTGGTCGATTGATTGGTTGGTTGGTTGGTTGGTTGGTTGGTTAATTGATTGATTGATTAAATGATTGATTGATATATAGACCAATTGGTTGATTGATTTATTAATTTATTTATTGGTTGAACGATTGAATTGATTGGCTAATTGATTGAATGATTGATTTAATGAGCAATTGGTTGATTGATTGGTTGATTGGTTGATTGGTTAATTGACTGAGTGGTTGATTGCATGTTTGGCTGTTTTATGCCTGTTCAACAGCAACATCATATACAGACGAGAATGCACCTGTATAGGAAGAATACCATCCATTCAGCAACGAAATTCCAATAAAGACAATTAGTACTGTCTAACTAAACCAGATCGCTTAGTCGAAGGTATGAATCTCAATAAGATTCAATAAGATATGAATCCTAGATGATGAATTCACTGTAAATTAATATATGCATACCCTCCATGCCTCTCATCAACATGATGAAACTTCTGCGAAACTCAATGTTTTTCTGTTTCCATTTTCCTGAGACCTTTGTTTGTGGCTTGGTTGGCATTTGCGCCAGTCTAGCACTGATAACTGTGACTGGAGAATTTGGGGGATACCTGTAGCCTATTTCACCAAAATTGCTAAGTATAGTTATCTCGCTAAGTACACTTTGAGGGAGAAATTTTCAATCTAAGGATAATTTTTTATTATACTGGATTTATTACATTGTCACAGCCATTTTAATTCTTCATATTTTTAATCATCAAATATATGAAGTTGTTAGTTCTAAATGAAATAATGCTTTTCGGGATAAATAAATGATTATTCCTCTAAGTACACTTTGCTAGATAAGTAGGCTTTGCAAATTTGGTGAAAGTGGCTACTGGGTACGACACAGAGTGAAGCAAGGCCAGTCAACAAGGGGAGATAACTCACTGAAAACCAATAGTCAGCTAATGTATGATAAGAATGTGCACCAAATTTGGTTATGATCCGTCAAGAACTCTAGTTATTGCACGGACAAGGACACAGAATGCGAAAATTAAAAATGGCCGCCCAGGGAGATTTTAACTATGAATAGGGTTTCTCATCTTGCAATAATAAACATTCAGAGCTCCAGATAAGGTGCGTTTTGGCATATTTTACGCACTTATTTTAGCAGAATACGCATTGATTATCAAAAGTGGGAGTACAAAATACTCACAGCAATGTAAAAATATGCATTGATTTTCAAATTGAGTAGTGGAAATACTGTAATAAAGTTGAAAATTGACTTAGTTGAGCTGCAAACAGTGTTTGCTTTTTGCAGCTTAAATAAGTAAATTTTTAAATTTGTTATTTTTTTTATCATTAAAATTTTGTTCCCTATTTAATAAGGAAGAAAATCAATAATACATTAGTAAAAATAAAATATGCATTGAATTTGAAATGTGGGGGTATAATACTCTTTAGATACAAAATTTATCTGGAACTCTGTAAACATGAATACCGAATATAGAGGTGTGTCATACCTGAGGAGAAGACGGAGTGTATGCGATCCTGCATCTCCTGCATCTCCTCAAGCATCTGTCTGTGGACGGGGGACATGTCGCTCTCCTCCAGCACCCGCGGAGACGACGCCTCCTGGGACGATTGCACTGAGTCGGACGCTTCCTCCGTGTCCGCCACATATTCATACGCTAAAATAAGTATGGAAAAGGTATTAATGCATGTTCAGTGATGGTACCAGATGCATTTCATTTACATATTAATTAGACATATATTATATTTAATATGCTTACTGTATGTTTGAAACATGTCTGCATGTGATATAACATCAGTGCCAGGGGCGCCGGAAGCATCATAAGAATGGCCCGGCGAATCTATAAAGTGCCCCCGGTATCCACCCAAAGTGTATGTTGTTACCACTCAGTTGAACCGTCTCGCTGAGACGGTTCAACTGAGTGGTAACAACATACACTTTTGATGAGAATTGAGAAAAATTCCATTTTTTATATACATGAATTACAAATATGTTAAAATTATTGATCCGACAGCCGCTGTACCTGCTGGACCTGTTCCGACGCCCCTGAATGCATGATAACACATTACTTTTATAAGGGGTTAAAGCATGCTTATATTGAAGGTATTGGAACACTAGATAGACTGGTGTACGTACATGTATAATTGAATGTAAAGTGTCAATGCAATAATTCCAGCACAAAAATATTTACACAATTCCCTAACATTTGATTGGCCCGTAGCAAGTCTCTGTCCAAAATTTATATCCCAGTAAACTCTCACGCCGAACTACTTTCCGTAACCGTGAGGTGCAGTTAAAATAATTCTTAAGAAAACGGAAAATAAACACATTTTATTGATGAATTTATTTAAAATGCTGGAATTATAAGGAATGAATGGCCTTTTCGTGGAATTTATCGGGGGATATAAACTGGGAAAAGTCGCAGGAATACTGGACGAGGCCTTCCGGCCTTCGTCCAGTATTCCCGCAACTTTTCCAAGTTTATACCCCGATAAATTCCACAAAAAGGCCATTCATTCCTACAATGAATATAAAAATTCTTGCACACTTTGATGACTGTGCTGCAGCTCAAAATATAAATGTTAAGTCTTACATTCCACTTCGAGTGTTGCCCTTGTGATGGCCTTGCCAATTTCGTTCACGGCCACGCAGCGATATTCACCGGCATCCTGGGGGAAAACCTCGACAATCCGGAGCTTGCAGATGCCAGACTCCGGTTCATAGGTAAGCCTGGAACACAGGTAGGCCATATTCTAACAGCGTTCAAGACAGGTAGGCCATATTCTAACAGCGTTCAAGACAGGTAGGCCATATTCTAACAGCGTTGAAGATAAACATTGAAAGTAATCCAATCATGTTTACTTATTCATAGGCTGATTGATTAGAGCTTCATGACAGTTCAACAACACAGCTGTATACAACCAGCTACTTGTTTCATATTGTGATGTGACAATGTAGACATTCTTTTAAGTAGAGCAAGTTAGCAGAGGGACACGGATACGCCCGGCTGACGCATGGACCGACAGACGAAAATATGAAAACTTTATACCCCTTTAACATACTTTGTATGCTGGGGGTTAACAATCAACAATATTACAGGGCCCGTTTCACTAAACTTCGCACGACTAAAATGTTCGTAAGCTCAAATTTAGAATCGTCTGGAAATTTCAATTGATGGATTTGCATTTATTGAGCATAGGCTGCATATGCAGCCTATGCTCAATAAATGTAAATCCAATACTTGTTTACAAGAAAACATTGTTAATGTGATATTTACAGACTATCATAATTTTGCACTTACGAACATTTTAGTCGTAGGAAGTTTAGTGAAACGGGCCCCTGATGATCACGAACCTGAAATCTTGGTTTTCTGTGATGGGTTTTTCATCCTTGAACCAGGCAACTTCCGGTGCCGATTCCTCTGATTTGACTTCGCAGTTGAAGTTCGCTTCGTCACCATCCATGACCTTCAGTGACACGAGACCCTCAACAAAGACAGGTGCCCCTTCTTCCAGTTCAGCAAAGATCTCCTCGGTTGTCGGAGCTTGCAGAGGACTTGTTTCCTTTGGTGATGTCTCCTCTGGGACTTCAGACGTTATCTGGATAGTTTCCTGAACATCTTCTGGAAGTTCAATCTCCATCTGAACAGTTTGTGGTTTCGGACTGATATCAAAGCTGATTTCATCCTGGAAAGTTTGCTCAACAACGGGTACTTCAAATGTTTTAATCATGATTGTTTCTGTGGTTTCTGTTGTTGTCGTCTCCTCTTTCACTGGGACTTGTTTCTCACCAGGAATCTGAATTTGCAGTGTTACCTCTTCTGTAGGTCGTTCTGTCAGTTGAAGGGTTATCTCCTCTTTCTCAGTCTTTTGTATTTCAACAATGGACGTGGTTGTCTTGGGAACCTGAGAGGCCTCTTCAATGTCACGTGTTTCTTCAGTCTCAGGAACACGTTTGATTGATGTTTCAACCACAAAATCTAGCTTAACTTCTTCCATTGGTTTACCATGAACGTTCAAAATAATCTCCTCAGTGTGGATATCTGTCACCATGGGAACGGTAACTGTGGTATCATCAGCTGGTATAGTTTTCTCAATTGTGGAAACTTCTGAGATTTCCGTTGTCTCCATTTCTTGAACATCAATTGTCATTGTTATTTCTTCTTCTGGTTTCTCGTCCGTTTTCAAAGGAACTTCTTCTTTAGGTGATTCGTCAACTACTGGGAGTTGGAACGTTTCTGTGACAATCTCGGACATACTCTCGGACTCTTGAACAACTTGTGTCTCTGGAAGTTGTTTCTCTGTCGGCTTGATCTGGAAACTCAGCTGCATCTCTTCCATTGGCTTCCCTTTAATGTCCAGAGTTATCTCCTCCTTGTGTGTTTTCTGTACCTCAGCTACCTCGTGTTCAACTGTTTTGGTGTCAGTTACCGTGTCAATCTCCATGGTTTCAGTAACAGTTGGAGCGGTGGATTCGGGAAACTCGATTTCAAAGCTTACACCTTTCTGTTCTGGTTCTCTGATCAGCTGAATTGTATCTCTCTCAGTTACTTCAATGTCAGCTTCTGGTGCTTTAGTTTCAACCTCTGGAGCTGCCTTTAGAATGAAAGTCTCCCTCTCAACTACCTCCTCCGGCTGATATGGGGCTGGAGTTTCAGTTTCAATCTGCTTCGTTTCTCCAGGAGCAATCGGGGTGGTGTCTATTTCAAACACAACCTCTTGGTGTTGTGGCTTACCCTTAATGTCGAACCTGATTTCATCTGTATGTACAGGAGTTTCAGTTTCTATCTGCTTCGTTTCTCCTGGAGCAATCGGGGTGGTGTCTATTTCAAACACAACCTCTTGGTGTTGTGGCTTACCCTTAATGTCGAACCTGATTTCATCTGTATGTACAGGAATTTCAGTTTCAATCTGCTTCGTTTCTCCAGGAGCAATCGAGGTGGTGTCTATTTCAAACACAACCTCTTGGTGTTGTGGTTCACCCTTAATGTCGAACCTGATTTCATCTGTATGTACAGGAGCCTTCTCGAACGGCACCTCTTTAGGAAATTCAATTGTTGGTCTAGTTTCCTCTACCTGTTCATCTTGTGGACGTGGCACCTCAACTTGGGGGCCACCGACTTCAAGTTCAACAATCGTGGTTTCTTTCTTTGGGATCAGAATCTCAAGTGGCTTGGGCTTCTGTTTTAGTGTAGCTTCTTGAATCTCGACCTCAATTCTCTTTGTGGCCATTCTCGTGTCATCAACATCTGTATCCATAGTAACTGTTGTCAATGGTGATTTTGTCGGCAATTGGACATGGAACTCTATGGCCTCTGGCTGGGAATCCTCCATGATTTCAATAGTTTCCTTGTGTTGCTCTGGAATATCTCCTTCCTGTAGTGGACGAATTCCAATCTCCTTGGTGACGATTGTCGTGGATGTTTGACTTGCAGAAACAATGTCAGATTTCTTCGGCTTATCAGGTACTTCAACAACCATCGTCATTGGCGTTGGACCTTTCTGCGTATCAATTATAACAGTGGTTGTCCGGGACTCTGGACCCTCCATAACTTCATGAACATCATCAGGTGTAATTGTTGTTGTCATGGTTGTAGTCGTCGTGGTGACAAATTGTGCAGGTGTTGTTTGAACTGGTTTTGTACCTCCAACTCTGATCTCCACCTGTGTGGGTTTTTGTGATTTTCTTTGTGGTTTTCCCTGGACTTCGATCATCTCAGTGAATGTTTGTGGCACAACCACCTGTTGTTGCCGGTCTATACGAATAGCCTCTGTGTGAGATGTCGCCTCTGGTACAATGACATGGTCGGATGGTGGGCCGGCCACTTCAATCGTCTTGGTAACTGTGGTGGTGTCAGGCCGGGGTCCAGAGTCGGGAGTCGTGTGCTGAACCTCGATGGTTTCACGGTGCGTCTCTATAGACGGGATGGAGTCGTCTGGACCTGAAACATAGATTCCATCATTGTTTTATTACAGCAAACCTCTCTAACTGGACACCCTGGGCACCTCTCAGGGTGTAAGGTTTATAGAGATTTCACAGTGTGCTAATCCGGTGTCAAGCACACGTACTAAACCGGATCACTTGGCTCCAGATGTGAATCTGAATTTATCCCGTCAACACAGTGCGTATGTGCCGTGAAACACAGTGCCGTGAAACATTTTTGATATCCTGTCAATACGACCTAATCACTGCGTATGAATATGTGCGGTTGTCATACAAGATGCGGCTGGGGTTATTTTTTGCAGTTTAAAGCTATTTGTAATGTCGACAGGATAAATAGAATAGTAGGTTAGTGCCGTGAATGTGAATAATATCTAGCCCGGCACGGAAACTGAGCCTTGCCCATCCCGTTTCCTAAGCCTTGCCAGATATTTTTTCCCATTCACGACACTAACCTACTATTCTCTATAAGGTCCACAGATAAGGTATGAACCCTTCAGGATGAATTCATCGTTAAAATACACAATACACTACAATCCTCCCAGTACTATTGAAGAATTTAGCAATGTAGCAAGTTATTATTGCGTACACAAGGGAGGTTACTCACCAACAATGGTTAGCCTGCAGGTGGTGATCGTCTCTCCTAGTTTGTTGATGGCCACGCAGGTGTATTCCCCTTCATCCTCTGGGAATACTTCAAACACAATCAGGATACTCAGTCCCTTGTTGTAGTCGATAACGATGTCAAAATCGGCGCTCTTCAAAACCTCAAGGCCGTTATGGAACCACCGTATTCGTGGCGTCGGTCGCCCCTGGAAACACACGGGAAGCTCGACTCGTTCACCGTCCCTGACCGTCTGCGACTTGAGGAGTTGCGTAAACTCTGGTGCCATGAGGAGGTCCTCGGGGATTTCGTCTTCGCTAGTGAGTGCGGCATCTGACTCGAACATGGGACGCTTCACAATCGTGTCTTCGTCCTCGGATGTGAACGGCAGGCTGGGCCGGTGGTCTGGCTGGCGGGTCAGTTCTATGTCCATCGTCGTCGCTGAAAAACACGCAGTAGTTCCGTACATATCATATTGTTTATTCTAATAAACGTTTCCGGGTTTAAACAATTCTTAACTGGTCCATGCATACAACATCAGATTATGATACTTAACTTTACTATATCTAAATAAAACCTATTTTACTGAAAATATATGAGAGGTGATGGTGTGGGGACTAATATTAGAGGTGTGGTTATTATAAGAAAAATATAATATGTATATATTTCAGTTAAGTAGCATACTTCGCTTTTTGGAACATCTTGGATTGGCTCAGTAAGACAATTCTAAAGAACTTTACATAAATGTTTGCCAAACATTCAGTTGACCACAACACTGATTATGATGAGAGATAAAGAAAACCTGGTCAACATTCAAATAACATAAATTGGTTCATGCTTTTCAACATTCTAATGTTATATCAGAGCTCCAGTTAAGGTGCGTAATTTGATCAACTTTGGGGATACTTTCGTTATTTCTTCGCCAAAATTGGCAAGTTGGGAGTGAAGAAAGAAGAATACCCGGAAAATTTGGTCCAATTACGCACCTTAACTGGAGCTCTGGTATATGTATTAAAACTCAATGTAGGAATGAATGGCCTTTTCCACAAAAAGGCCATTCATTCCTTATAATTCCAGCATTTGAAATAAATTCATCAAGAAAATGTGTTTATTTTCCGTTTTCTTAAGAATTATTTTAACTGTGCCTCATGGTTACGGAAAGTAGTTCGGCATGGAGTTTACTGGGATATAAATTCTGGACAGAGACTTGCTACGGACCAATCAAATGTTAGGGAATTGTGTAAATATTTTTGTGCTGGAATTATTGTGCTATTATTGTTATAATCATTGTAATGAGAATGATAAAACTAATTTTGTAAATGTAAACTTACGCATAATATGCAGGGTAGTTTTGCATGTTGTAACCCCAAGTTCGTTTTCCAAGGAGCACATATAGGTGCCAGTATCCTCGGGCACCGTGTTGAATATGGTCAGTGTGCAGACATGGTTTTCAATGGTCGGCTGTAACCGTGGGGACCGCTCCAGTGGAGCGTTGTTCTGATACCAGGTGACAACGGGCTGCGGCTCCCCAGCGACCTCAATCACAAGTCTAGATAAATAAAGGTAGAGTATTAACAGTCGAAGGAATAAAACACAATGTCATCAGACATTATAGCCATAGACTAATGAAACTCGGGTTGTCTGGGAAACGATCAAACACCTTTATTATCAGACTGCATATAAGCACAGGTATTCATTGAACTACATTAGATAGATATTCCTTTGTAGATAAAACAATAACCCTACATGTAATGTTTTGCAAATAAACATGAAAACAAAATTGATTGAAAGTGGATGTGGTCAAATGAATATATTAATTGAATCCGTGCAACAACATGGTAATGTATGGAAATACACCAGGGGCGGCCGTTTCACTAAACTTCCTACGACTAAAATGTTTGTAAGTGCAAAATTGTGATAGTCTGTAAATTTCAAATTAACAATGTGTTCTTGTAAACAATTATTGGATTTACATGTATTGATCATAGGCTGCTTGTGCAGCCTATGCTCAATAAATGTAAATTCATCAATTGAACTTTACAGACTATTCTAAATTTGCACTTCATATACAAACATTTTAGTCGTACAAAGTTTAGTGAAACGGGCCCCAGTATGCTTGAAGATTGAGAAGCATTGGGGAAATAACAAATGAAGAAATTAACTTATTTTCAGGCCTCCTAGGATAGAGTTATAGCTGCCATGAAGCCATCCCTCAAAATGATTAACCCTTACTACGCTGAATTAAATTTTGTCGTCTGCTGGAAATGTTTTATTTTCAATATCTCAAGGTAAAAACCTGTTTTGGCACATGAGAATCGTCTCATGTGCTGTCAAAACAGATTTTTTGTTAAGAATTAAGGCAAAAATGAAAAACAGCAGACGACAATTTTCGTCTCCAGCATAGCGAGGGCCAGGGACGACTTACTTGACCACACTTCCTTCTGGTGCCTGAATCTTGGGTTCCAGCAGCTTCACAAATCGCGGCGCCTTCTTCACCACGGAAACAAAACTCTTCTCCTTCGGGGCTTCCGGAATCATGACTTCCACTCGAGTGGTGGTCGTTGGTGCATCCGTAATGTCCATGTCCACGGTTTCGTGTGTGGGAGACATCGGGATGTCGGCGTCCACTGGCATTGGGGAGGTAGGAGACTCGCGAGTGTCCTCCACTTGTATAACCGAGGCCACCGTGGCTTCTGTAGATGTGGTTGATAATTCACTCGGCTCCTCTGCATCAACTGGAATATAGGATGTTAGAGTGTTTTGAGACATATTGAAACAATTGGCTATATGATTAAATAAATTGAGGAATTTTTCCGACAGCCACATTTGGAAATGTCATTCGCAATGAAGTCTATGCAGCAGTGAAGTATGCCAACTGATTGAAGTATGTTTCACTGACTGAAGAATTTCGTCCCTGATCAGGAATCATGTTTCAATAAGAATTGAGTGGCAATAACATCTCCTTTCATTTAGAAATAAAGTAAAATAGAAAAATGATTGTTCATTAACCCTTTCAACACAACATACCGGTATAATGGTATTGGCAAACAGTGTAGAAATCCAGATGAGCCGGCTCGTTACGAGCCGTCTCATCTGGATCTGTACTTTTTACAAGTAATTTTCATATTCTTGAGAACAAAAACAACCCATTTTCATAAATGGACTAGTCTGAAAATCAGTGTGTGACAATTGGATGTTGAAAAATTAACATATCAAAATCCATTCCAGTAGCCGATTTCACAAAAATTGCAAAGTAAACTTATCTTGCTATATAAAGTACACTTTGAGGGAAAAAATTCAATTTAAGGATAAATTTATTAATTTTTATTATACTGAATTTATTACATTATCACAGCCATTTTGGCTGTGATAATGTCAGTATAATAATTCTGCATTCTTTTAATAATCAAATATATGCAGTTATTAGTTCTATATGAAATAATGCATTTTAGGAAAAATAAATGATTACCTACTCCCCCAAAATATAGTTAGCTACATAAGTATTCTTCGAAATTTTGGTGAAATCGGCTACAGATACTTAGGGGGGAAAGGGTTAATTGTGATACTGTGAGTCAGAATCCCACATTTAATAGGTTAAACAATCCAATACAATACAATGTGCCTTACCTTCAACTAGCAGATTGGCTGTAGTAACAGACTCTCCAAACGGATTGACGGCTCTGCAGGCGAACTCCCCAGCATCCTCCGGGAAAATTTCAGGTACTTCCAAGACACATAACCCAGTGTCGATGTCATAGCCGGTTTGGAAATCTGCACTCGGAGTTATCTCGGATTGCTCACGATACCAGGTAACGGATGGTGCTGGGATCCCGATGACTTTACAAGTGAGGAACACTCTGTCACCATCTTTAACCATCTGTGGTTGGAGAAGTTCGACAAACTCCGGTGGAATCTGTTCCAGGGATTCCTCCTCTTCGACAGGCTCAAACTGTTCTGGGACCATAATTCCTTCTTTTTCTGGTGGCGCTTCTTCATCAACACGGGCACCTTTCTTTCCAACTGACTCATCTTGAGGTTTCAGGTCTGGCAGATCGACTTTCTTCTTTAATAGGTCTGGAATAACAGACTCTTCTGTGGCTTCTGGTCCAGTATCTTCTGTTTTTTCCGTTGTTTCTTCCATAGTCACAATCTCAAAGTCAAAACTTGGTTCTTCAGGTTCTTTCTCTTCCTGAAGAGGTTTTGGTTTTGGGTGATCACGTTTGACTGGCTTCATACCTTGTTCCAGAATTTCTTCTTCAGCCTCTGGTCCAGTATCTTCAGGTTGTTCTGTTGTTTCTTCCATAGTGACTATCTCAAAGTCAAAACTTGGTTCTTCAGGTGCTTTTTCATCCTTAAGAGGTTTTGGTTTTGGGTGATCGCGTTTGACTGGCTTCATGCCTTGTTCCAGAATTTCTTCTTCAGCCTCTGGTCCAGTATCTTCAGGTTGTTCTGTTGCTTCTTCCATAGTGACTATCTCAAAGTCAAAACTTGGTTCTTCAGGTGCTTTTTCATCCTGAAGAGGTTTTGGTTTTGGGTGATCACGTTTGACTGGTTTCAGGTCTTGTTCTAGAATTTCCTCCTCAGCCTCTGGTCCAGTTTCAACTGGTTCCTCTTCTACAGGTACTACAGCCTCAATCTGGACTTGAAATTCAGGAGATTCTGGTCTTTTCTCTTCAATAATCGATTTGGGTTTTGGTCTTTCAATTTTGGTTATGTTTACACCTTGCTCTAATACCTCTTCATCTACAATTTCGCCTAATTCCTGTGGCTGCTCTTCTGTTGGTGCTGCAACCATTTCGAAGAAATCAGGTGAAGGTGATCGTGGCTTAGTCTCTTCCAGAGCTACAACTTTTGGCCTTTCAATCACGGCTGGTTTGACTTCCCCTTCTTTAACTTCAGTTGTGCGTTCAGGCTTTGTGAGTTTTGATGGTGCAACTACCTCTTCAACTGCTTCTGGTCCTAACTCTGCTGGTTCGGTAGATGCTGGCACCTGTAAGTCTTCTTCCACAAACATTGGTGATGGTGATCTGGCCTTCGTCTCATCAAGAGCAACAACCTTTGGTCTTTCAATCACATCTGGCTTGACCTCTCCTTCTTCAATGTCAGTGGTATCCTTGCTAACCTTCTTCTCTGGCTTTTTAAACTTGGTTGGAGCAACAGATTCTTCTTGTGCTTCCGGTTTCAATTCTTCTGGTTCAGTATCAGCCGGCATTTGAATATCCACTTCCACAAACATAGGTGATGGTGACCGTAGCTTGGTCTCTTCCAGAGCAACAACCTTTGGCCTTTCAATTACGTCTGGTTTCACTTCCCCTTCCTTAACTTCAGTTGTCCGTTCAGGTTTTGTAAGTTTGGTTGGAGCGACAATTTCTTCTTGCGCTTCTGGTTTTAATTCCTCTGGCTCAGTAGCAGCTGCAACATGGATGTCTTCTTGTGAAAACATTGGTGAGGGAGATCTTGCTTTTGTCTCCTCAATAGGTACAACCTTTGGTCTTTCAATCACAGCTGGTTTCACGTCAGCTTCTGCGATTTCGGTGGTAGTTTTCAATTCTTGTTTTGTCAATTTAGTCGGAGCAACAATTTCCTCCTGTGCTACTGGTGGTAGTACCTCAGGCTCCTTAGCAACTTCTGTTACATCAGTAACATCTGGAACAAACTTGGGCGAAGGTGACCTTGGCTTTTCAGCATGAGCAAGAGCCACGACCTTAGGTTTGTCAATCAAGTCTGGTTTGACAACATCCTCATCAATTTCCATGTCTTCGGGAATACATTCATCCTTCAGAACAACCTTGGCTTCTGTCTCCTCCTCCATGGGTTCGACTGGCAACTCCGAGTCATGGACGGTCAGTGTACATCTGGTTACGGCATCACCGGATGGATTATGTGCCACACACACATACTCTCCTTCGTCCTCTGGGAATACCTCAACAATGAGTAAGCCGATGTCGCCAGTATCGGGATTGTACGTAATGACGTATTCTTCATCTTGATCAATGTTTTTGCCATTATGATACCACGAGACCTGTGGCATGGGCACGCCAGTGACACGGCAAGGAATTCTCAGCTCTTGTCCATCGACGGCTTCCACTGTCTGGACTGGCTTGAGGAAGTTTGGGGGCATCAGTCTCTCCGATGGGGATGGCTCGATGGTTGCGGTGTCCGATGGCTGATTCAGCTCCTCTGTGGCGGGCTCTGTGGTCAGAGAAATTTTGTCCACAAATGTATACAATTTTTTAGAGAATACCAGTTGCCGATTTCATCAAAATTGCAAAGTATACTTATCTAGCAAAGTATACTTTGAGGGAGTAATCATTTATTTATCCCGAAATGCATTATGTCATATAGAACTAACCACTGCATATATTTGATGCTTAAAAGTATGCAGAATTATTATACTGAATTTATTACATTATCATAGGCAAAATGGCTGTGATAATGTAATAAATTCAGTATAATAAAAATTAATAAATTTATTATTAAATTGAAAATTTCTCCCTCAAAGTATACTTTGCTAGAGAAGTATACTTTGCAATGTTGGTGGAATAGGCTACAGGCTAGTGTCTTTTGATATCAATTTATCAGGCAAGGCTAGGAAACACACAGGAATTCCGAGGCTGCAAGGAATTCCTACCGTTTCAAAGACAAGCCTGATAAACTTGATATCAAAAGACAGTAGCCTGATATTCTATTTACCAGGTAACGTTTTAAGCTCGAAAATGACCACAGATGACGTTATCCATGGACAGAATGTGGACTTGTTTACGTTGCATCATTACACTGACGTCATTCGTGAAGTCATCCGACCAATGGAACGTCAGTTTTCCCTTTGTTGTAACCCGGATGTTTGTATCAGGTCAATGCCAGATAAATCAATATATTATGTGGCTGTGACTGGAAAAATGGGGCTTATGGAATTTGTGACCAGTGTAGCTCTGGATCAAATAGCACACTCCAGTAGCCTGGTAGCTATCTACATTGCGTGTTAGATGTATGGTGGAATGGCAGTGCAGATCCTGATTAGACTGTACAGATGCACATGCTGATCTGGATCAAGACACATAAGCACTATTTCTCTAATCACACCCATAAAAGTATAGAATATATTCACTCATGCAAGGTTTTATTTTTCACACCTTTTGATATTTGTAAGCAAAATTTGAATTTATTTGCATTTGTTATTTGGAAATCAGAGAATTCAGCTGGATATGAGAATATGGCAAAAATGTAAATATTTTTCTGCAATTTTCTCATTTCTCATCAAAAGTGTATGTTGTTACCACTCAGTTGAACCGTCTCGGCAAGACGGTTCAACTGAGTGGTAACAACATACACTTTGGGTGGGTAGCGGGGGCACCCAGTAGATTCGCCGGATCAATCTTATGATGCTTCCGGCGCCCCTGCCATTGTAACATTGAAAACATACACTTCAAAAATTCAAAAAAAGTATTTCAACCTTAAATACACTAATTACAAGAGAAGGCATAACACACTAAAATTAATGGTATTAACACAAGTACATAACTTTTCATAAATAAATTGTGAATTACAACAGTTACAAACTGATGAAATTTAAGACATCGACACAACTCTACAGACACTTACTCACCAGAACAACCGTCTGTAGCAGTCAGTTTGTACGTTGAGTGTAAAAGTGATGGAATTTAAGACATCGACAACTCTACACATTACCGTAATAACCTTAAATATTTGGGTTTCCCAAAACAAATTGTATCCAAATACATTGTTATTGTGATGAAACCAGTACCGCCATATAACCCTAAATATTGGCACGCTCACTGTTGTGGGGAAACCATATATTTTTATGTCTTTCCCCCAAATAAGTGGTGTCCGAATATTTAGGGTTATTAATGACAGTGAACACATTTACTCGCCACAACAAGCACCTGTGGCCTCACCTTGTACATAGAGCGTGGTGCTGCTGACAATCTCTCCGATATCGTCGGAGGTGGCCTTCATGGTGTACTCGCCGGTGTCGTCGGGTCCCACCTCGATGATGAGCAGCACGGTCTTGCCGCCTTCGGACAGAACCTCGTAGTGCGGCGATGGCTTGATCTCGACGCCATTCACGTACCAGGTCACGAGGGGCGGTGTGTACGCGTCAATACAGCACTCCAGTCTGGGATACAGATAAAGGGATCGTGAATGGGTGGGTTATGATAAAGGGATCGTGAATGGGTGGGTTATGGCTTATCGTTGGATGGTTCAGTAGCCTATTTCACCAACATTGCAAAGTATACTTTCCTAGCAAAGTATACTTTGAGGGAGCAATCATTGTTTTTCCGAAATGCATTATTTCATGCAGAACTAACGATTGCATATATTTGAGGATTAAAACTATGCAGAATTATTATACTGAATTTATTACATTATCACAGCCAAAATTGGCTGTGATAATGTAATAAATTCAGTATAATAAAAATTAATAAATTTATTCTAAAATTGAAAATTTCTCCCTCAAAGAATACTTTGCTAGGAAAGCATACTTTGCAATGTTGATGAAATAGGCCCCAGTAGCCTATTTAACCAACATTGCAAAGTATACTTATCTAGCAAAGAATATTTTAAGGGAGAAATTTAAAATTTTAGCATAAATTTATTAATATTTATTTACTGAATTTATTACATCATGATTATCACAGCCATTTTGGCTGTGATAATGTAATAAATTCAGTATAATAATTCTGCATACTTTTAATCATCAAATATATGCAGTTGTTAGTTCTTATTGACATATTAATAATGCATTTCGGGAAAAATAATGATTACTCCCTCAAAGTATACTTTGCTACAAAAGTATACTTTGCAATGTTGGTGAAATAGGCTACAGATATGTTGCTGTGATTGGAGAAATGGGGCTTATTGATTATGTGACCAGTGCAGCCCCAGATCTGCCTGCTCATCTGCCAACCAATCGGTCCACAAAGTCCAAAATAATTTAAAAAAAAATCTATTTTTTTTCTTCAGAATAAAGTCAATATTTTGATGGAATTTCATGAAATAAAAAAATTAGGGAGTTTGACTTTTGTTAATGATGAAAAAGTACTTCCATTTAAAAGTTTTTTAGATTTAATGCATTTACTAGCTAAAACGTTTGTCAGTAGCAAAACATGGAACAGACAGTAGTATTGTATTTATCCCGTCAACACAGTGCGTACGTGCCGTGAAAAACGGTGCCGTGAAACATTTTTGATATCCAGTCAATACTATTTTTGCATTTTACAGCAATTTGTAGGTGTTGACGGGATAAATAGAATAGTAGGTTAGTGCCGTGAATGGGAAAAAATATCTGGCGCGGCACAGAAACGGGATGTGCTCGGCAGAGCCTCGCCCATCCCGTTTCCTGAGCCTTGCCAGATATTTTTTCCCATTCACGGCACCAACCTACTATTCTCTATCTATTTTCCTTATTTCTGAACCAAAGTATATGTTGTGACCACTCACTTGAACCGTCTCGGCAAGACGGTTCAAATGAGTGGTCACAACATATACTTCTGATGAGAAATAAAGAAATTCTTGAGCCTTGCCGGATATTTTTTCCCATTCACGGCACTAACCTACTATTCTCTATATACGTGTACCTGGCAATGCCGCGTTCCCGGACATACACCTCTGGCTCCAGTGGCTGCAGCAGTTCGGGTTGGAGCACCTGTGATGTGAGGATCTCCTCTGTCGTGATTGTGGTCGTCGTGTGGGTCAACATCATTGAGTCGTCCGGCTGGGTTATAGCCAGGGTGCGCGATGGTCGGGGTTCCACCTCATCTGTTATGTCTGAAATGGAAGAATACAATGCTGTGGTTATAGCTTTGTGATTCAATGTTTTTTCATCATGTACTAGTACACACTTTTTGTAGACGACTTGTCCCGTCCCTCAATGTCATCTTGCAGGTTACCACACTAAGATCATGTTGCTAACCTCTGACACTCAAGGTCGTCATGCAGGTCACCCCACCAATGTCATGTTACTAACCTCTGTCATCAAAGATCGTCTTCCGGGTGACAGCACCAAGGTCATGTCACTAACCTCTGACACTCAATGTCGTCTTGCAAGTGACCTCACCAAGGTATTGTTACTAACCTCTGACACTCAAGGTCGTCTTGCAGGTGACCTCCCCAAGGTCATTCTCTACGCTGAGTAGATATTCTCCTTCATCCTTGGGCTGCGACTTGCCGATGATCAGGGTAATGGTGTTGCCCTCTCGGACAATTCTCCTCCGGTCAGACGGCTTGATTTCACGTCCATCCACGGTCCATGTGTATCTCTTCGGGGGTGGCTGGGACACGACGGTGGCTTCGAGTCTAGAATCAACAATTACAACAATTGAAGACGAGACGCACTAGATATGACATACACGAGGTGAAGTGACAGGGCGTTAATGCCACACCAACAATTAAGGTCATATGTGGCTGTGAACGGAAAAATGGGGCTTACGGGACTTGTGACAAGTGTAGCTACCTATGAGAGGTGAAGGTAACAAGTCATCTCATATGAATCTGCAGTATTTGTGATATTATTATAGGAATGAATGGCATTGTTGTGGAATTTATCGGGGTATAAACTTGGAAAAGTCGCGGGAATACTGGACGAAGGCCGGAAGGCCTCGTCCAGTATTCCCGCGACTTTTCCAAGTTTATATCCCCGATAAATTCAACAAAAAGGCCATTCATTCCTTATAATTCCAGCATTTTAAATAAATTCATCAAGAAAATGTGTTTATTTTCCGTTTTATTAAGAATTATTTTAACTGCGCCTGACGGTTACGGAAAGTAGTTCGGCGTGGGAGTTTACTGGGATATAAATTTTGGACAGAGACTTGCTACGGGCCAACCAAATGTTAAGGAATTGTGTAAATATTTTTGTGCTGGAATTATTTCCAAATTAAAACAAGACACTGTGGCATGTCGGCACACAAATTTCCCTGGTGGAAGATTCCGACAAAACTCCCAACAAAATTCTTAACCGTACACACACATGGACGGACACACAATCCAAACACTATATGCCTCCTATCTCTACCGAGGGTGTTAAAAATACTCCTTTTCTGCAGAGGTAGGAACAGTTTGTTTGCAATCACATGTGCATAAAAGTGTGTTTCCCATGTTGATTCATTATAGGGTTAACTGTATTGTAATTTTGAAATTTGCGGCGTGTATCAGAAAATGATAGGTCGAAAAATCTGTTTAATTGCGACGTGCTAGCGTCGCCATTAAACATGTTTTCCGATCTATCATTTCTGATATACGCCGCAAATTTCAAAATTACAATGTGGTTGACCTATTTCTAATGCACTCCTTTACTACTGGCATAGGAATACAAATTGAAATAATTTTTGACCGTTCATCAACAATGATATACCTGTAATGTATGACCATCAGCCAATCAGATTGCGTGATATTTATAGAGTGCATTAGAATAGTATTTTTCTGCAATTATCAGGACCCTCAAACCATGATTTTAGGATATATTCTGAAAATTCCCACCTGTTTTCCGATTAATAAAACAAACTTACAGGTAATCAATGAATGAATGAATGTAAAACACACCTTGTAGTCTGTCCGGGTACAAGCTTCTTGTACGTGGGCAGTGGTTTGACAAACTCTGGTGGTGTTGTCTCGATCGTAGTCTTGTATCTCTCCTCAAGCAGCTTCGCTTGTTCCACATCTACAAATCACAGGTAATTGGTTGAGAATGTTTTATCATATTATTAAATCGAGACCTGTGATGGAAAATATTTACAGAAACAATGATATTTTCTGTATATGATGTCGAAAGTCGATAGAATTCTCAGAGCAAATGCGGAATTCTATTCCGCATTTGCTCTGAAAATTTCATCAACTTATGATGTCATGTACGGAAAATATTGTACATTTTGTAAATATTTTTCATGAGATATTGCACATCTTCTTAGGTACAAGAGACAAAATCACGTTGCTTATTTCATATGTATGAACTGGATATGAGAGCTGAATTTTCAAATGCCCAATCTACATGTATTGACCTGACTGTGTCCATCAGAAAATAATCATTTCAAGGTAACAGATTGATTTTCTGGATTGAATGACGACTTGTTACATCTGTTCAAACTAAGTCATGAACAAGCAGGAACACACCTTATTACAATTACACTTAACTTTCCAAAACTGACATTGCAATTTCCTGATCTGGTGCAATGAGTCTTTACCACACCAATCACTTCGGCCCACAATTGAATCCTTGAACGTATGAATTCACTGTCGAGTTTTGAATCCCTGTAAGGATGGATTCACCTTTAAAATTTACAATGCGGGAACCGAAAATTGTCGTCTGCTGTTGTTTCATATTTGTCTTTGCTATCAGTAAAACATAGTTTGGCAGCAGTTTAGAATCATTTCCATTGGAAATGATTCTAAACTGCTGTCAAAATAATGTTTTTGATGAGAAAAACAGAAAATAAAAAATAAACAGCAGACCACAAAATTTGATTCCGTATTGTAATGGTTAAGATGCATACCCTCTAATCATCTTGCAACAGCTGTAGCATAATATATCATACAGTGGCTGATTGCACAAAACAATTGTAGAAAATACTGTACGTAAAATGTACAAACAGAAACATCAAATGAATATTCATTACTTACCTCTATTCCCAACTGCCGTGCGACTATCCATCATGCCTCAGTAAAGGCCATCATGCACTGCTTCGGTTTCCATGCAGCAGGGGAGATAACCTAGCTAAATCTCAAACTCGCATGTTCGGTTAGTGCAAGACAGGTTAGTTAGTGGAAGTTAATAGTCTCCATGTTTAGAATTGTGCATGGGAAACTTGACATTGTATTAGTAACAGTTAGTATGCATAACAACAAGGTATTAACCTTTAGACCGCTACACACAACAATTGTCGTCTGCTGTTGATTTTATATCTTGCCTTATTTCTCAATAAAAACATGGTTCGACAGCACTTCAGAATCATTTCCAATGGAAATGATTCTTAAAGTGCTGTCAAAGCATGTTTTTGATGCTAAAAATGGAAAATAGACAGCAGACGGCAAAAAAAAGATAGCGGTGTAAGCGTTAAGTCTAGAGGATAGCTGTGGAAGAAAATATTTACATTTATTTCATAGAATATCAGAAATCTAGTTTAATACTCATTCAACAACAAACTTCCAAGCAATCGGAGAAAACAAAATAATCACGCACAAACACAAAGGCATTGCATTTAAAATGAAACAAACCACATGCAACTAGTTATGTAACAGAACTGGAAACTAAAAACACCCCTCCGAGTATGCAGGTTGTTCCATAACAATATAACACCTTACAGAAATTACAAAAGAAAATATATTTTATCCAGAGTAAAAACATCTCTCTTTAAAGACAGGAAAATAGTTGCTTTAACATCATTGTGTACAGCCAAACCCGAGGTACCGTAATAATCATAAATTCGGAAACAATTTTCTGGGAAAACACATAGTAGGCACGCCATGTGATTTTGTACCTATGGACATCTGCAACATTTCATGAAATATATTTACAGAAAATGGGATATTTTCTGTAAATGACTTCAGAAGTTGACACAAATTTCAGAAATACATTCGTAATTCCGCATGTACTCTGAAATTTGTGTCAACGTTTGACTTCATTAATGGAAAATTTGTTATATTTTGTAAATGTGTTTCATGAAATAACGCAGTTGTCAGAATGTACAAAATCACATGGCGTGTCTCATATAACTATATGGTTTCCAACAATGAAGAGTTTCTCGATATTTAGGGTTAGTAAGGTTGTACAGGCCTATCACATGGATAGTATATACGGATACAATTTGTTGGCTGTCCATCTAAATGCACACAACCGGGGGCCATTTCACTAAACTTCGTACGACTAAAATGTTCATAAGTGCAAAATTATGATAGTCTGTAAATTTCACATTAACATTGTTTTCTTGTAAATAATTATTGGATTTACATTTATTGAGCATAGGCTGCATATGCAGCCTATGCTCAATAAATGTAAATCCATGAATTGAAAGTTTAGTGAAACGGGCCCCAGTTGTAGTGAAATGATAAAGCAGGCATAACAAGCTTTGAATGTGAACATACTAAAAACATGTATCATACAGGCCTCTAGACATTAATGCAGTATCATTGATTTGTTTCTGTTTTGCCATAAAGATATACACACTTGTATATGCTTTCATGGAGAAATAGAAATCTACATCCAAAATATGCTGAACATCCAGAGACCTATATAAACATTAAACAAACATATCTAAATAAATCACAACTATAAATAAAGATAAAATAACAGAAACACAAGACAATTATTAAGAGTTGATAACAGCATGCTCTTGTGGAGACTTGCCCTGAAACACACAACTGGCAGCATTCACGGTTAACACATGCAAAGGTGAAAAATTGAGGTAGAAAATTAAATTTGCTTTCTTATGCAGTAGAACTCACTACATTTAATGATTAAAAAAATAAAGTTTGTTAATATCAGACGAGTTACTGGATAAATTAGCAATGCACAACATATTCTTAAGAAATAAGGTTGTTGCTTCGCTTTGCCAATTAATGTATATGCAAACATAACTATTTATCATATCGACCTAATTTTCTTAATCTATTTTTCATTTTATAAATAAACAATAGCAAATAGTTCATATAGTTACAAACACATGCAGCATTCAAAATGAAAATTCTTTAAAGAAACATATCATCATCATATTTTCTCAGTTCTAAAGAAAAATAATGATAACTCGAATGACCCCTAAATTCCTCAGGCTGGTCACACACTCAAGGTAACATACAGGACAAATTCATGCATTCAAAGGGACCTTATAGCATTCATAACAACTACAGATCCAAGGTGCATGATCACGTGGTTACAACAACAACAACGTCGCCAACTCCAGAGTAAGTATTATTTGATATTTTCCTTAATATGCAACGGATTTTGATGAAATATGGTGCAGCAAATGCATCTTCATGAGCTGCATTTGGTGGTCTATGGAGTTTGGCACAGACTTATGTCGTTTTTTTGAAGAATTGATTTCCGTCTCAGAGACACGGAAATCGATTCTTCGCAAAAACGACAAAAACAAAATCCGTTACGTAATAAGGACACTATACAAGAATACGTACTTTGAGCGGTATTTGTTGTTGTTGTTAGTACCACGTGATCATACACCTTGAGATCTTTGCCTGTTGTACATTCTCATTATCAGATTATGATCCACTCATATTACTGGCTGCAGTAAAACTACTTCAGTGATGGAATGGCGAACAGCGCAGGCCCTGTTCAGACTGCGCGGATGCGCAGTCTGAACAGGGCCTACGCTGATCGCAAACAACATAAAGTCCCTTGTTTACTCAACTTACCTTATAGTATCTTCATGGAAAATTGTGTTGTGCATCCCTCCCACTAGGTTTTCAAACATTTTCAAATAACTTTCAAATAATTTATTTCCAATGCTTTCTGCATAGAAACCGGTGACAGCTTCACTGACAGACCAAGCCATAACGACTGTGCTTCCGTTAACTTGATTTGAGCACGTAACCTCACTTACCTTGAACGTAGAGCTCGGCAGAGCATTCCGTCATGCCAAACTTGTTCTTCAGACGACACGTGATAAGCCCACTGTCTTCTGGGAAGGCTTGTTTAATCGTCAATATCGTGGTGGTTCTTGTCCTCTCAATCTGTAGCAATAACAACATGATAGTCGTATTGTATAGCTTACTGCAAATCATCACTCGCATGGCTTTATCAGAAAACATCACCCAAATATGGTCACAAGATAACAGTAAAATAGACCATGTGCTCATTTCAATAAACTTTGTACGATTAACAAGTTTGAAAGTGCAAAACTAAAATACATGTACCGGTATACAAATATATTTGCTCTGAAAACTGATTAGTTGAGGTGATCACATGCTTTTGGTACTGTAGGCGTGGATACGATAGCGTTAGACAACCCATTGACTCTAAAAACAAGTATACAGTGCAACCTCTCTTCAACAGCCATCCTTGGGAAGACGCAAAACTGGCTGTTGTAGAGAGGTGGCTGTTGTAGAGACGTTAATGCTGAATTAAATTTGTTGTCTGCTGTTTATTTATTTTCTTCGATAATTCTCATCGAATACATGCTTTGACAGCATTTTAGAATCATTTCCAATGGAAATGATTCTAAAGTGCTGTCAAAACATGTTTTTATTGAGAAAGAATGCAAAGCAACAGCAGATGACAATTTTCGTGCTCAGCAGTCTAAGGGTTAAATATAGAGGAAATCATCTATTTGGGATATACTATCGCGGCTGTTACAGAGAGGGTGTTTTTGTAGAGAGGTGGCCGTTCGGGGAGGTTCGACTGTATCATACACTTGGTGATATCGGCTAAACAGTGCTTTGGAAATGTTTGATTCAATCCCAAAACAACTTGCATTCTCTTCATCTCTCTACCACTACACATCTGACACTAACTGACCCATGTTAATTACTTGCACATTCCATTTAAGAGAAAATGGCCTTTTTTGTGATGGAAATATTGTGAAAGCATTTTTCAAAGGATGGAACCTACGATCTTCTGAGAAAATAATGCTAAAAATGTATATAAATTAAATGAGAACCCTATGGAACAGCAAGTGAAATATGAGAACCCTATGGAACAGCAGTGAAATATTGCTATGGAACAGCAGTGAAATCTTGTTATGTACACAATCCCGGGGCTGGGGCTCCCCGCGGTATTCAGTGACAAACTTCGCGAGGGCTGCCCTCTTCACCAGGGGAAGCAGAAAGGCCCAATATCTGTACCTTAATATTGCGGGTCTCCTGCAGTGTCTGTAGAGCGTTCCTCAGCCACGTGACCTGGGGCTGCGGCTCCCCGTGGTATTCGGCGACAAACTTCGCGGGGCTGCCCTCGACGACTAGCGTGTTGGTGATGGGCTTCATGATCTGGGGCGGCTGTTCCTGGGGCAGGGGTGGCGTGTTCTCCGGCTCACTCTCCAGGCCTGTGGATGGGGCAAGAAAATGTGGCTTATAGATACACGAATGCCTCCGGTGGCAAATTGGAGAAAAAAAATGAAAGTGAATGGGTTTAACGTCCCACCAACAGCTAGGGTCACATAGAGAAGGGGCCACAATTTAAAGGCTCATCCGACAGACCAGTGAGATGGAAATACTATGAAAGTATATTTGATGCCTAAGGCGAGGTTTGAACCCACAACCTCCGGATTGGAAGCCAGGTGTTCTGAAACTTTAGACCACTGAAACTCTAGGTCACTGAAACTCTAGGTCACAATCCATCGCTGCAAAATGTGAAAATGTGGCCTATGGGTAAACATATGCCTCCATGGCAGATTAGAGAAACTCCGGCAAACTTCTTAACCGAAAGTGCTAAGTGTTTAACAAAGGTGTGAAGGTTGAAGGGTCAATGTCATATTAAGGACAGCATGGATCAGTAGTATTTGTGCACAAGTATGATGCATTGAAATATTTATGTAATTATTCAAGGGATACAGAAGTTATGACAGAATTGAGAATCTCCTTGGCAAAACACTTCTTAACCGGACGGACAGATGGACAAACGGACACGCATTCCAAACACAATAAAAATGTGATACAAAGTGACTAAATGATGACTGCAGATGTTTTGAATAAATACAACGCGAGTGTCGCACATTCATTGGCTGATGATGATCTGTGTTACCATATGTTGTCCACAGTTAGGTATACGTACAGCTGATTTGTTTGCTCAGATCATAAGATACAAACTGTTGTATATGATCAATTATAAAATTTGCAAAAACCTGCAATACAACATATCAGAAATGCTATGGGATTTTGTACCTTTGGACAATTGCGTAATTTCATTAAATATGCTTACAAAATTTACAATATTTTTCGTAATCGACTTCAAAAGTTAACAAATTTTTCAGAGTACATGCGGAATTATATTCCGCATGTATTATATTCCGCATGTACTCTTTTGTTAACTTTTGAAGCCAATTACGAAAAATATTGTAAATTTTGTATTTAATGAAATTATGCAGATTTCCGAAGGTACTGAATAACATGGCATGTCTCATATGTATATCGTACCGTGAACCTTGAGGCGGGCGTTACATGTGACCTCGCCAGCCTTGTTGCGGGCGACACAGCGGTAGTTGCCCGTGTCCTCAGGGAAGGCCTCCAGGATACTGAGGCTGTGCACGCCGTCGGGCGTCGACTCCATGTGGAAATACTTGGACGGCTTCACAATCTGGTTGTTCCGGTACCAGGTCACCACCGGCGCTGTCCGAGAAACATATTGTAGAATATAAGGTTCAACCATGTCCAGCTGTCGGTAAATGTTTTCTGTGGCATGAGGGAACTGTTTGAACTGAAGGCTGTAGTTCTCGAGGGGCAGCAAAATGATATCCACGGCTGGACATGGTCGAACGTTATTGTTACATTTCCGTCGGAAATATCATGCAATTTGAGCATTTATGCAATACTTTCGGTACTTTGATAATCTGCTCCGTTCAGTTCCATTCCAACAGCTGATTTAAACATACATAGCTGTTGCGTCAATTTCAAAATTTCAGTGCAACCATTGTAAACTGGACAGGTTGACGTAATGGCGCAGTGTAGTTACTATAAAACTGAATTATAGGTTTCACGATACGGTTGTTGAATTCCAGGAAGCGTCATTGTCTGTTAAAAATTCAATGTGATTACACAACATATTTATAGTTAGCCCAGTATTCCTCTATTCCGTTCACAATAAAACATGTTTAACCGTGCATTGATTTTTACTACCTGCCAAGTAATACGTGACTAACTACAACCTACTGGTATAAAGATGTCAATAAATAGCCGTGACTTACGTGGTGAGCCCTTGATGCGGCAGGTGAAGGTTATAGGCTCGCCCTCATCTGTGATGAGATCCTCGGGCACCTCTGTGATCTGGGGCGGGCTGACCGGGGGCTCCGTCAACGGGCGCAACGTCTCTGGGGGCTGCACTTGTACTGGAGAACGGACACACTTGATTAGTTGTACTGGGGGATGGAAACGCTGGATTGGTTGTACTGGATAATAGTCACGCTCAATTAATTGTGTATTCCCCATCTCCAGTACAATTAATCAAGCCTGTCCATTCCGGACAGGCTTGATTAATTGTACTGGGGAATGGACAGGCTTGATTAGCTGTACTGGGGAATGGATAGACTTGATTAGTTGTACTGGGGAATGGATAGACTTGATTAGTTGTACTGTGGAATGGACACTGGTGGAGACACGCTTATAGTAGTCTGTTCCATATAAATATCTCCATATTATCAAAACATACAAACTAAATAATATATATGTTACTGTTCTTAACAAAATGTTGATGAAATTCCACCAAATAATGATTTTATTGTCATTTTTTTAATAGGATTTCAACATGGGGGTTAAAACTATCAATCATCAAAAATAACACTATCATCACCCACCTTCAACGTCGAGCTTGGCGGTGCATGTTGCTTTGCCGACGGTGTTTATGGCGACACATGCGTAGTTGCCGGCATCGTTGGGTTTCACCTCGTAGATGAGCAGGGTGTAGTTCTCGTCCTCGGAAATAAACTTCATACGCGGGCTGTCCTCCATCGGCTTAGCGTCCTACAGTGGAAAACATGACATATGGCCGTGACTGGAGCAATGGGGCTTACTTTGTTCACAGGTTCATTTATGTAGTAATGGAATAATTGGGAAAACAAAGTGTTGCTGCTATAGACGGGTAATTGCTATTCGGAGATGGCCTTTTGCACAGGTTTGACTATATTTCCAAGCTCAGTAGGAGTTGTTTTTGTTTGTTTGTTTATTAGGGTTTAACGGCCTATGAACAGCTAAGGTCATGTAAGGCCGGGCAAATTGGTTCGATCCCATTTTAACCTGCAGCATTGGGGGGAAAATCCTAAAATTAGAACGGAATATTTACATCGAGAACAAATATATTCAGCCCTGAAATTAGAATAACCTGACTTGGTGCCAGGTCCATACCACACCAAGTCACTTGGCCCCTTCCCCTAAAATAAGATTTTGAATATCGTAATACTCACATAAGGGGTATAACCAGATTCAACTGTCACATACAAATTGCCAAAGACGTATGTGAGGGCCAAACAAGGTCTCCAGTCGGGATTCCGGTAAGGATGAACCCTGATCGTTAAATTACCCATCGAGTGCTCCCACCTACCACCCACACAGTAGCAGTTGTAGGTTGTGTAGCCTTCAGCCAGTATTGTTGGACTTTTAAAAAGTTTACACACCAATAAATATCAGGTTTATTCTTATATACCTTCTGCCAGTGGACCTTGGGTTTGGGGTGTCCGGTGACCTGGCAGTCAAAGGTGACTGGCTCTCCATTTACGACCTGGCTGTCGCGGATCAGGTTACGGAACTCAGGCGGGATGTCCTTGTCTGGTTCCTCCTCCTCCACCACCGTCAACTTCGCCTGCAGGGAACCAGCCACAAGGTTTATATACGAGACATGCCATGAAAAATATTTACAATATGTTCCGTAAAGTACTTCCAAAGGTTTACAAATTTCTCATAGCAAATGCAGAATAGAATTTTTGACTTTAAAATTGTGGTTGAATAATGATAATGCCGGCTGTAATGGTGTCTGAGCAAATCGTAATAATGTAATCAAAAAAATGTAAACAAAATAATTTTAGGGCATCATGGCGCGACCAAATTTGGACATGAAATTTAGGTGTGAAACAATAATACAAGCAGCACCTACCTTACACTGCACCATGCCGTACATATTGTAGGCCTTCACGGTGACCATGCCGGTGTCCTCGGGGAACACCTCGGGAATGGTGAGGCGGCTCACCGTCTCTGTCGTGGTCACCTGGAAGTCGTGCGACGGGTGGATCTCGAAGTTGTCACGGTACCATGTGATGAGTGGTGGCGGGAAACCCTTGAAGTGAACCTCCAATCTGAAAAGAAAATCGTCAAATGTGAAATTAAATTTTACCAAAATCAAATTGATATTAACCCTTTCGTAACTGGAATGGATTTTGATATGTTAATTTTCCGACCAGTCCAAGCGTCACAAAATGATTTTCCGTTTAGTCCATTTATGAAAAGGGGGTGTGTTTTTTCTCTAAAATATATGAAAATTACTTGCAAAAAGTGTAGACCCTGATGAGACGGCTCGTCACGAGCCGGCTCATCTGGATCGACACTATTTGTCAATACCACTGTACAGGCTAGTGGTGTAGAAAGGGTTAACGTTACCACAAATCAAACTGAAAATCAAGCAATTCACTGTACATCTACATATGGTTAACACTTAAAATGCTGAATTAAATTTAGTCGTCTATTGATTAGCTTTCATTTTTTCCTTTTCTCAACTGAAAAACGTTTTCACAGCAAATGAGGCAATTCTCATGTACTGGTAAAACATTTAGTATACTTTTCTGGGTTGAACAAGGTGTCAAACTGTTTGCTTTTTATCAGCTGAACGAAGTGAATTTTCAAGTGTTTAGAGCCTTTTGAAAGTCACTGAATATTTTCAAACAGTTGTGCATATTTTGTACTCTCATTTTTAACAATCAATAATTCCAGCACAAAAATATTTACACAATTCCCTAACATTTGGTTGGCCCGTAGCAAGTCTCTATCCAAAATTTATATCCCAGTAAACTCCCACGCCGAACTACTTTCCGTAACCGTCAGGCGCAGTTAAAATAATTCTTAAGAAAACGGAAAAATAAACACATTTTCTTGAATTTATGTCAAATGCTGGAATTATAAGGAATGAATGGCCTTTTTGTGGAATTTATCGGGGATATAAACTTGGAAAAGTCGCAGGAATACTGGACGAGGCCTTAAAAAATTACAATTTTCGAAAAAGAATAATAAAAAAATATATATATATATATTATTTTTTTTTCGAAAATTGTAATTTTTTATCGCTTTGTCCAAGTTTATACCCCGATAAATTCCACAAAAAGGCCATTCATTCCTATAATGTGTATTCTGGGAAAATAAACGTGTAAACAACATCAATAAGACAGTTACACATGATTTGTTCACTCACCGTACAGGTTTTCCCTCGGTAACGCGTGACGGCCGCAGTGGCTTGGTGAACACAGGTGGTTCCCTGCGCTCCAACAACACCTGGTGCTCCGAGAGCTGGGTATTATCCTGGGGGGCCTCCAGCGGGATAACGGGAACCATCCTACAATGGCCGACATATTGAGTTTAACCTTTACACTGCTGAATTAATGTTTTGTCGTCTGCTGGTTGTGTTTTATTTTCCATTTTTCTTGTTGACAGCACTGTAGAATTTCCCTTGGAAATGATTCTAAAGTGCTGCCAAAACATGTTTTCATTGAGAATAAAGACAAAATATTAAGCAACAACAGACAACAATTTTTGTTTCCCGTGTTCCAAGAACTAAATGAATGATCGATGAGGCTGTGACTGGAGAAATGTGACTTACAGGATTTATGAGCAGTGTAGCTCCCGATCAAATAGTACACTCTTGTAGCCTGATAACCTTCAACAGACAAGCTGAACTTGGAAAAGGGCTATACAAACCAGAAATGGCATCGTTAAATAAGACCAATACACTTGTTGGCAGCCTTTATAAATAAAAAAAATAAAAAAAGGTGAACATAAGTCCTTAGTGACCTTGACCGTGGGCGGTCAGTCAGATGTGGGGCAAATGCAAAACAAAGCACCATCCCGATATACACAATGTGGCCATATATTATCAAAATCGGTGAAGCGGTACATAAGTTATTGAAAAATGAAAGGTTTTATGCATGTACATGGATTCATGCTATATCCCCTCTTGCCTATCGGCGAGGGGATAAAAAGCAACCCATATTTATTTATTTACATAAATAAGACGCCACAAGAGGTTCCATAACAACAGATACAACCTAATTACTGCGTATGACATATACCACCACCCACCATATACCACCACCCACCATATACCACCACCCACCATATACCACCACCATATACCACCACCCACCATATACCACCACCCACCATATACCACCACCCACCATATACCACCACCCACCATATACCACCACCCACCATATACCACCACCCACCTGGCCTGTTGTATTTCCAGCTGTATCTCGGGCCGGTCTGGGCGAACAACGCGGGCAGGCACGGCACGTGTGTCGGGCGCGGCCTGAACGGGCTTCAAGTCCCGGTACTGCTGAATGTACTGCTCCTCGACCATTGCGATGTCCACTGGCTTACCCAGGGTCATCTTCTCATCGTCAACTGGGGAGGGGTACAAACATATGTTTATATATGTGGCCGTGATTGGAGAAATGGGGGATATGTGATTTGTGACCAGTGTAGCTCCTGATCACATATTGATGGTCTAGTAACATAAGGTCGTAAGTGCTATGCTTTAGCATAGCAGTTACGACCTTATGTTACTAGACCATCGATATGTAGATTGATAACGATCTATTGCTTTTTTAGAAACATGACGGGTATTTCATTGATGGAATGGCGAACAGTGCAGATCCTGATCAGACTGTGCTGATGCACAGGCGGATCTGGATCTACACTGGTCGCAAAAATCCATAAGCCCCATTTAAACGCCACATGTGATATTATATTTTTTTCAAATAAAATGTAAATATTTGGCGGTTGCATGTTTTTTTCAGTATGCAAAACATGGTGCATGAAAAGTGAATGGGTTTAATGTCCCAGCAACAGCTAAGGTCATTTAGGGATGGGACCTCGATTTTAAGTGGGATGGAAATACAATGAACATATTTGTGTATGCCTAAGGTATGGTTTGAACCCACTACAACAACCGAATTGGAAGTCAGGTGCTTTAGACTCTGGGCCACAACCCATCCCTAATGACGATGAAGTCCCTCCCTACCTGTGTCCGCCTGCCTGAGTTTCTGATCGGTCGCCTTAAATGGCTTTGTCACGTCCTTCATATCGACGTTACGCAGTTCGATCTTCTGTCGTCTATCCAGCTCAATCTCAAGCTCTCCCTTCGGTGCCTGTCGGAGCTGCGAGCGCCAGTCGTCGTGTGGGATCACGTTCAAGGACGTGCTCGCCTCAGCCTCGCCCTCGCTGTTACGCACGACGATCCTCACCTGGCCGATGTCCGTCTCCCGCACACGTGGGATCTCCAGGTAGTGAATCATGCCGTCGTATCTCACCTTGTGTCGAGTACCCTGGCGGCGGAAAAAATTATTTTGGTTTTCCCAGTGTATGTTTGTTGGGGTTTAACGGCCTATCAACAGCTAAGTTCATTTAAGGCCGGGTCAATGTGTAGTCTGTTTCACGAAAGCTGCCCAAATTTTACGGCCATATAAACAATTCAAAAACAATATTATTTTCGATAATATTAAATTAATGGAAAAATTAAGAATGAGCTTTCTTTTTATTTCGTGAAATTTGGTCAAATATTGGTTTTATTACGAAAAATTGATTTGTCTATGGGAATTTAACATGGGGGAAAAACAGGTAAGGCAGTGTGGGAGGAGTCAAAAAACGAAAAAATTGTAAATTGACTCCGAAACCTGACTAGATAGCTTGGAAATGATCTAACTAAGAAAACAAGTTAAATTTTAAAAATCGGTCCAGTATTTCTGAAATTCTAAAAAATTTCCCCATGTTGAAGATGTCTATGGGGAAATTTTGTTTTCGCAATAAAATCAATATTTGACCAAATTTCACGAAATAAAAAGAAGGCTCATTCTTAAATTTTCCTTTAATTTAATACTACAGGGGTCCTACCAATTATCCGGATAATCAATTTATCGGACAAATCAAAATAGCTGTTAATTAAACGCATTCATTTGATCCGATTTTGCAACGAACACATCTAAGTCACTCGGGTGCTTCCTGTTTCCATGCCAGTGTGAATAATATATTGCCAAGGTAAACATTTTAGTAAAATTTGCTGAAAACATTCACCCAACTATGTCCACAATGTGTTTACAACGTCAAACGTCGCGCGGGGGCTTGTATCTGTCACTGCGCAAGTGCGCATGCACATAATTTGAGGCCCCTATATAGTTTTTCAAATAATGAAGAGCTCAATCGAGTGCACCCATTACGTCATTGTAGAGTTGTCTTATAAATACAATAAATTCTATAAATACGATGTTTTCCAAGAAGCGAATGGTGATTGTTTTTTCTGCAAAACAACACAATGCTGTTTAAACTGGTTTTCAGGCGATAACATTATGATTTTAAGGTGAGAATACAAGTTATAAGACGGTTATACATTTGTCCGGATAATTGATTGTCGATGTGAATTTTGGGGCAATCTTACGACTGATGATCTGACCCACTTTAAGTGAGAAAGATGGCACAGTTTGCTCAATAGTTTGCATGCGTTGAGAAAGCAAGAACCGACGATTGTTCTGTGAAAATTGTATGCCCGTAGCTACTATTTTAAGAAAAATATCATAAAACAACTGCCATTTTTGTCCGATAATATAGAGGATCCCTGTATCGAAAAAAATATTGTTCTTGAATTGTTTATATGGCCGTAAAATTTGGGCAGCTTTCGTGAAACAGACTATAGTACTATTAGTCCCATATATTACCTGTGCAAGTACATGTACATGTTCAAGTATATGTACAAATGGGGGGGGGGGGGGGGGTGAAATCCCAAAATCAGAACTGAATATTTACAAAAAACAACAACTATATATTCAGCTGAATAGGGAAAAGTTCAAACACCTGTGCTTCAATTTATACACCTCCATAAACTCACCCCTACAACAAGACTTTGAAAAGTCCAACAATACTGGCGGACTTCCTTCTGGCCTTCAGCCAGTATAGTTGGACTTTTAAAGGTTAAACCCTGATAAATTCTCCAAAACTGTTGTCTATTCCCCCAATACACCCCATCCACTCACCCCTACAACGAGGCAGCCATTGACGAACCAGTTGACCCGGGGTCGCGGGTATCCGCTGACCTTCACCAGGAACTTGGCTGGTTCCCCTTCCCCCACCTCGACTGGTTCCGGCATCACGTCAATGCTGGGAGCCGTCTTCACCTTCGGTTCCTCCATAACGTTCTCATCCAGACTCGTCATTCTATAAATAGGTTACAAAAGTTTAGGTCACTGAACTTGAAGAAGAAAATGTGGCCTGTTAACATATGAATGCCCGGGTGGCTGATTGGAGAAACTGTGGCGAACTTAAGTAACCAAAAATGAAAAATATTCATAAGCACAGGTGCAAACATCAAAAGGTCAAGGTCATATTAAGAGCAGCATGGATGTGTGACACTTGTGCACAAGTTTTGTACTGAAATATGAAACTAATCCTTAGAAGTATATAGAAGTTATGACAGAATTGAGAAACTCTGGCAAATTTCTAAGTGCTTAAGAAAAGTGGTGGAGGTCAAAAGGTCAAGGCGATATTAATGGCAGCATGGATGTGTGGCATTTGTGCACATGTATGATGTAAAGGGATTACAGAATATAGAAATGATGACAATATTACTGAATATCGATATAATTCCATTCCTTTTGAAACACAAGTGATCCTATGTTTTAGCATTGTGGCCGATCAACAAGAGAACACCCACCCTCTCCAAGACTCCTCCATCTCCTGTATGTGAATAGCGCCCTCTCCTGGCAGCTGTGTATCCATGATTACGGACTGCCTTCCGCGACATTTCACCTCACACGCTGTCTCGTCAGTTCCGTGGGTGTTTGTGGAGCGGCAAGTATACACGCCCGAGTCCTCGGGGTACATGTACAGAATGTCCAGCGCTACGAAGCCAAAGTCGTGGCTCGGCTTGAATCTGTGGCCTGTAATAATATTGTGAAATGATAAATGGGGCTGTGACACAAGAAATTGGGTTCATGGGGTTTGTGACCAGTGTCACTCCTAACCAAATACAGTATAATTCCAGCAACACAAAAATATTTACACAATTCCCTAACATTTGATTGGCCCGTAGCAAGTCTCTGTCCAGAATTTATATCCCAGTAAACTCCCACGCCGAACTACTTTCCATAACCGTGAGGCGCAGTTAAAATAATTCTTAAGAAAACGGAAAATAAACACATTTTCTTGATGAATTTATTTCAAATGCT
Organism: Conchocele bisecta; assembly: GCA_029237695.1. Classification (NCBI taxonomy): domain Eukaryota; kingdom Metazoa; phylum Mollusca; class Bivalvia; order Lucinida; family Thyasiridae; genus Conchocele; species Conchocele bisecta. The sequence continues at coordinate 46,005,760 of CM055280.1, read as the reverse complement.
GGAATTATAAGGAATGAGTGGCCTTTTTGTTGAATTTATCGGGGATATAAACTTGGAAAAGTCGCAGGAATACTGGATGAGGCCTTCCGGCCTTCGTCCAGCATTCCCGCGACTTTTCCAAGTTTATACCCCGATAAATTCCACAAAAAGGCAATTCATTCCTATAGTATCTCTCTTAACCGGACACCAAGAAAACACCTGTGATCTTATTTTTGTCGAGTTTCTTGGTCATTTATCTCAGGTGATAATGTCTGTTTGTGATCGCATAGCACAACAGTATGGCTCAGAAATTCTGAGCCATACTGTTGTGCAATGCGATCACTAGTCAGAATGATCAAATGCCTGATTTACAGTGAAACTTATCTAAGCCGGACACCCTGGGGACCTCCCAGTGTCCGGTTTAGAGATGTTTCACTGTAGCACACTTGTGTCGCCTGATAACGATCTATATTGCTTGTTAGACGCATGGCAGGTGTTTCATGGATGGATTGGTGATCAATGCAGATCTTGATCAGATTGTGCAGATGCACAGGCTGATCTGGATCTACACTGGTCGCAAAACCATAACCCCTATTTCTCCAGTCACAGCCACAAATACACTACGCCATTGAGATATATAAATATCCATACACAACATGATGACAGGATGACCCAAGCAATGGTTAAATAATTATGTTCGACACATGAAGCTAGAGCAACCAATCCAAAGGGTGTGAGCGTCATAGATGGACAAGCGAAGCAATATTCAAATATTCCGACAGGCTCCAGAGTAGAGCCAAAAAGATACCATGTAGAAAAAAGGATGGCTGTCTCTAAATGACTCCATCAAAGTAGGTGGAGCCAACAAATATATACAAATATATGGATGTTTTCAAACCTCTCCATCCTGATAGTGGAGTGGGGACGCCCAAATGGAAAAAGTGGGTGGAGCCAACAAGGGAATACTTACCATATGGCAGCATACTCCAACTTCATCGTGGGATCACCCAATGGGAAACATATGTGGAGCTAACAAAGATACACTTACCATATGGCAATGGCTGGTCGTCTTTAAACCACTCCACCTTCATCGTTGGATCGCCCAATGGGATGAGTTTACACTCAAAGTGGGCGGAGTCATTCTCCTTGAGGTGCATCAGGGGTTTGATCTGGGTCTTGAACTTGGCCGGGCGAGCTTTAGACTTGACGTACAGGTCTTCCTGTGCAGGAGCCTCGCCCTCACGACGAATATATTCCCGGACAGCGCTCTCTTGCTCCTCATCTCTGTAATTGGCCAATGAGACAAGATTACACTAACAGTGGGTGGAGCTAACAAGAATATACCTACCATATCACAATATAGATCTGTGTCAGTACCAATTTACACAAAAGTAAATTTATGTAATCCTCGGCTGTACTCAAACTTGTGTAGTTTGATTCTCCGAGACTGAGCACAGCACAAGTGTGAGAATGGAGTATGTGCTCAAAACATCTTATAAGCATGGGCCCAGAGAAATGAGGGTCACAAAAAGTTACTGATGCGTAAAGTGGTACAGATGCAGATCAACTGTCTTGTTGTTGTTGTTGTTATTGCTAGCATCTTCAAAATGTTAATAAGTATATCTCTGCACACAATAATATTTTACTGACAATAATTAAGTTTTAATAAAATAGCTAATATGTTATTTGACATGCTTTAAAGGAAAGTTTGTATTTTGTTATAGAATAGAATTCAATGAATACACAAGTGTACGTGTATCTATAGTATAACCAAATGTCTAATATCTAACAAACACAATCGGCTACAATGAATAAATTATATAAATATATTAACGTATAACCTCGAATGAATGCCCCCTCCTAATAAACGCCCCCCCCCCTCCCCCCTCCAAATTAAAAAAGAAAAAAGAAAAAAAAAAGGACCGCCAATTTCAAACACAAATAATCATTAAAGAATGTTCAGCAATAATCCATAGTAATTGGCGGTCCTTGGTAAGTTTTTATTTTTTTAGTGGCTAATATACGCCCCCCTTTTGTAAAATGTAACACCCCCGGGGCGTTAATTCGAGGTTATACGGTATGTACATCCGTAATGTAGTTGATATGAAGCCGTATATAGCATACAAATGAATAACATGTGATCTACAGTCATGTTGCCATAAACTGGTGGATATTCCAATATGAAACATTCGATACAAACAGACTATTAAAGGCACTGGGTCTCAGATCTGCCTATAAAGTGGTGAAACAGAATAGAAACAAGAAATGCGTCTGTCGAACGCGGATGCCACCTGCAGCATATTTGAGAAACTGTGACAAAGTGGTTAACCGAAAAGTGTGACGGACAGACGGACAGACGGATGGACGGACGGATGGACAGACGGACGGTCCAAACACTATATGCCACCCGTTTCTTCGAAACCCGGTGGCATAAAAATACTTTATAATTTGTTGATTTATTTCGTATTTCTGAACCTAACTGAATACATATCAGTTGCCGGTAAATATGGGGATTGGTAAACAAAAATATTTATAATACTGAAATACATGCTTATTACAGTTTCCAATATCATGTTCTCGAATATAATGCACGTTTTTGTGAATGTGAATAAACTGGTGTGATTGATTTATATATGTCATTTACTGTGCATGAAGCGAAAAACAATATATTGTCATCTGTGACACAGTCACTTTAACCCTCACTGTGCTGGAGACGGAAATTGTCGTCTGCTGTCTTCCATTTTTGCCTTAATTCTTAAAAAAAACAAACGTTTTGACAGCACATGAGAATCGTCTCCAGTGGAGACGATTCTCATGCGCTGTCAAAACAGGTTTTTGTCGAGAAATATTGAAAATAAAACATTTCCGACAGACGACACAATTTAATTCAGCGTAGTAAGTAAACAGGGAGTGTTCTGCATGCTGATATAAGTGACGAAATATAAAGAAATATTGAAACTGTTGGTGAAAACTAGGCAGAGCTACAACAAGCTGGTAAACTAGGTGGGAATGTTTGGTAAAAACATACTAAATTCACCATCCATTTTATATGTATGGGGACATATTCAGATAAAGGTGAAAGTAAATAAATAACACGTATATAATGGAAACAGCAACAAGGGAAATACAAAAAACAGAAAAACCCATTTCAGTCTAAGGATACTATGATTTTTGTTGAAAACATCTCATTATTTTGTTCATTCATCGATAAAGGTATATGTTGTTACCACTCATTTGAACCGTCTCATTGAGACGGTTCAAATGAGTGGTAACAACATATACTTTCGAAAGGATATAAAGAAAATAGGGATATTTTTTCTCTCAAAAGTTTCATACTACTAAAAGCGTATCCCGTCTGTAATGGGTTAAGCAGGCCTCGACGAATTCTTAATTTTCCACTCGTCCAGATTGGAATTCGACTAATAATCCAATCATATGTATTGTAATGTTAATGTTGCATTATTCCTTCAATTTACAATGTTTGACATACAAATGCACACACAATGTTGAACACCATACAGGTCAAGGTCACGGGAGGAAGTCTGGGAGACAATGTTACACAGTTGTTTGACCTTTTACGTTTCCTGTCAACGATAATGAGTGGAACAGAGGGCGCCACATATTCCACTGGAGTGAACCGCACTTTCCTGCCGAACGGAAAACATGTGCACAACGTCAACATTTTATTAACCCTTACAATGCCGAGTTGAATTTTATCGTCTGCTGTTTATTTCTCCATTTTCTTTATCAAAAACATGTTTTGACAACACTTTAGAATCATTTCCAATGGAAATGATTCTAAAGTGCTGTCAAACCATTTTTTTTTTCAGAAAAAAAAGAGAAAATATGACACAACGGCAGACGACAATTTACGTTTCCTGCATTTTAAGGGTTAACAATGAATTGGGTATATAGCTGAAATACGCAATCGTAATATAATATGCAAACAGCTGAAAAACAAAACCATGCAATAGCTATCATATCAGAAGGATGTCAATATTTGTTAACATATAATAATGCAGGGATTCCGCTGGCGATCGCCACTTTCGCAATTGGTGATAAAAATAAACAATTGGCGATAAAAAAATACAATTTTCGAAAAATCATTTTTTTTTTATTTTCCCCAGCGGAATCCCTGATAATGCTGCAAATAAATGGAGAATGAGTTACATGATAAGGAAAGCAAAACCTACAGGTACGAATACCATGCTGAACAATCGAGTGACCACAAAGAAACAGTAAAGTTAGAAACACAGAAATTGCAAACCCAAGAAAAGTTTATATGCATTAACAAATATTTTAAGGACCTGTTCTATACCTGATCATTATTTGATTTGATTTTCAGATAATTGCTTCATAAATGTGATGGATTATATGTATAACATATATGTGAACACTGCCTCGTTACTGTATCCTATTCGGCTCAAGGAGTGGCCAACACGGCCATCTATGTGTGTTCAAGCCATCAACCAATTTCACCTCTTGTGACATTTGACAAAAATCGGAGAACACTCTGTCCAAGATGGAAGTGATGAAAGTTTGTCGTAATTTATGAAGTAAAACTACAGTCCACAAACAAAACATCATCACCACCACACGATGGCCATGCCATGTTATGTCCTTTCAAAACATTATTTTTTATTTACGCTTGCAGCCCAAAACACACAAACACAATGGAAAACCATGTTATGACAAAAACCAGTCGCAATTTGTCTTTTGAAGTTGGTAGTAAATGCATCAATGAAATATGTGGCTGTGACTGAAGAAATGGGGCTTATGGGGTTTGTGACCCGTGTACATCCAGATCAACCTGTGCATTCGCAGTCTGATCAAGATCTTCACCGTTCGTCATTCGATCAATGAAACACCGGGGGGCCGTTTCACAAAACTTCATACGACTTCATAAGTGTTCGTAAGTGAAAAATTATGATAGTCTGTAAATTTCACATTAACAATATTTTCAAAATTGTTGGATTTACATTATTGAGCATAGGCTACATATGCAGCCTATGCCCAATAAATGTAACTCCATCAATTGAAGTTTCCAGACGATCCTAAATTTGCACTTACGAACATTTTAGTCGTAGTGAAACGGGCCCCAGTTATGCTTCTAACAAGCTTTGATTGCTATCAGGCGTGTGTTATTTGATCAGTAGCTACCCTGGCCACAAATCCCGTAAGCCATGGTTCTCCAGTCACTTGGCCACATATGTAATAATGACATTTTCAACAAAACCTGGTAGATGTAGGAACATTAAATCAGGGTACGAAGCGCGGGAACAACATCCACTAGTTGTCAGATTTGAAATTGTTGTCAATTGTAGAAAACGTTTCCATGCAGACAGGTATACCCATCAATAGACATACACACATACAAAATGTATTACTGACTTCCAACACATTTTACATCAATAACAAATACATAACCAACAGCCAACTGGGACATCACAAACACAAACAAATCACATGACCATCTCCAAAGCAACATCAGTCATGTGACATTCCCCATAGCAACCGTATCCATGACAACTATAGAATACCTGGCCCAGGCAGTAACGGCAAGGGGAACCACAGCTTGGCTCGGTACCCAGTAGGAAACGGCCTTCTCGACATAAGGCACAGGTTCGCGAGTTGTGTCTACTGTTGGTTTTCGTTTTTCCGGACTTTTACTTTTTCTCGCCCTTACACGTTTTGGCTTCTTTACCGTCTTTGGAAACAACTCGGATTGAATGAGTAATTTTTCCGGCGTTGGAGGTTGAACTTTTTTGTATGTCGCAACCTTTGTGTAGTAAAGGGCTTCAGGTAACTGATCTACAGTTTTCTTTTCAGTTACCGTCTGCCTCATTTCTATTTTTGAAATATGTTTAGTCAGCATTTCCTCCGTAGTGGTAGTTGTAGTAGATTGAAATTCAGAAAACTTTGTCATTGCACCGGGAGTGGATTTAGACTCGACAGTGATAGCAGTCGCCCAAGTGATGGGTGTGGGTGCCTCACAAACATGTGTGCCTTTTGTCGAGGGGGCTTTCCATTTTGGGCGTATAGGCTTTGGCCGTAGTGGTGGAGGGAAGGATTTCAATTCTGTGTCAGATTTGCTGAGAAGGAAGGAAGACGAGGAAACAGAGATTAAAATAGGTCATAGTTGACAGAACAGCCAGGCATCAAAGCTCAATCACAGCTTAACCTATTCACCCCTAAGTAACTGGAATGGATTTTTATACGTTAATTTCCGGACCAATCCAATTGGCACAAAATGATTTTCAGACTAGTCCATTTATGAAAAGGCGGTGTTTTTGTTCTCAAAAATGTGTAACTTACTTGCAAAAAGTGCAGATTCTGATGAGATGGCTCATTACGAGCCGGCTCATCAGGATCTACACTATTTGCCAATACCACAGGCCTGTGATGTTGAATGGGTTAATCACCGATTAAGCCAGGTTCTATAGAACCTAATTGCCTTTCAAATACTGGTACAATTTATCAGCTTTCGCTCACTGCGTAAATGGTAGAATCTAACCAAGCTGTTCAGTATAGTGTTGGGACGCCTGGCTGTTTAACGAAATGAGAACATAATAAGACTGAAAAGTGAGTTTTAAATATTTCACAAGCACTGGAGTACCAAAAACAGCACCAATTGATACGGTAGGTGGAATAATATTCAAAGAATCTGTCGAATGGCTTGAGTGGTTTTACTTCCATACAATAGAAACATCCAACACAGAATGATGGTTCAGCTCTAAAATAAAACATCCTCATCTGTTGCCAGGCAACCTTATTATACCGGAGTAATTGGCCCTAGTTGTGGATAACAGTAACATTCACCGTTAGGATTTGAATACTACATAGGACGAATAATTTTTAAAAATATTGTTTAAGATTTGGTTCCTAGTGCCTGTGAAACATTGATTAAATCATGTATTGGATTATTACATTCTGCAAACAAACTGAACAATATCCAAAAATATAATGTTTATAAACACACAGTCTCTATATTCTATGCTCATTAGTCAAGCCATGTTAATAGCTATCCTGCAAATATAATTTAAGTGGCTGCATGTTGAAGTTAATGTGATTATTTTACAACATCAAGAATCATAGCATATTCATGTGTATACATGTACCAAAATACATGTTTAGCCATGACAAAAAAGGCATTTTTGAGTTTTGACCAGCACAGACCGAGATCAGTCTGTCCATCTGCACAGTGCGACCAGGGCTCACAGGTGGAAGACTCGGGATCTGTGATATAAATATGCCCATTGAAGAACCCCACCCACCCAGTGTCATACTATACGCTACGTGTATTAGAACGACACACAACATGGGTGGGGTAATGGGATTTTTTCAATGGTGAAAATATTCCATTACCCCACCTATCCAGTGTCGTATTGTATGCTACGTTTCTTATATACGTTTCTAAGAAACGGAGCGCACAGTACGACACCAAGTGGGTGGAGTAATGGAATTTTTTTCAACGGTGATATTTTTTTTTATGTCACAGGTCCGAGTTTTCCACCTGAGCCAGGGCTGATAGAATCCACTATAGAATCCATGAATAATTCCTGTAGCCTATTTCAGCAACATTGCAAAGTATACGTATCTAGCAAAGTATAGTTTGAGAGAGAAATTTTCAATTTCAGGATAAATTTATAAATTTTTATTATATTGAATTTATTACATTATCACAGCCATTTTGGCTGTGATAATGTAATAAATTCAGTATAATAATCCTGCATACTTTTAATCATCAAATATATGCAGTCGTTAGTTCTATATGAAATAATGCATTTCGGGAAAACTAAATGATTACTCCCTCAAAGTATACTTTGCTAGATAAGTATACTTTGCAATTTTGATGAAATCAGCTACTGATGCTTCAATCAGAACCTTCAGATGCGGGAGTGTGCCAGCAGATCAGGAGCTACACTGGTCAAAAACTCAATAAATTCTTTTTGTCTGGATTGCTCACATAAAGCAGCTTGGCATAAGCTCAAATTGTGCATAAGCTGTAGCCTTTACAACATCATAATAACAACATTGGAAATTAACCATTCGTTAACAGAATATAGACTTCGATAACAGAATATTGACTTTTGACAACAGAATATTGACTTCAATCACGACTTTGTTAACAGAATATTGACTTCAATCACGACTTTGTTAACAGAATATTGACTTTGTTAACAGAATATTGACTTCAATCACGACTTTGTTAACAGAATATTGACTTCAATCACGACTTTGTTAACAGAATATTATTGACTTCAATCACGACTTTGTTAACAGAATATTGACTTTGATAACAGAATATTGACTTTTGACAACAGAATATTGACTTTTGACAACAGAATATTGACTTCAATCACGACTTTGTTAACAGAATATTGACTTTGATAACAGAATATTGACTCCAACAACAGCATATAGTAAGTACGCTGATCAGGTGAAATTTAAATAGTTGAACATCCCAGCAACAGAGATGGGACGTCATTTTCAAGTCTTATCAAATCACAATTCGTCCATGAAGGGCTACAATATATTTCTCACAAATGTAGTCTGGCTGTGACAGGAAAAATTGGGTTTATGGAAGGAGTGATCAGTGCAGATCCAGATCAGTATTCAATCTGCGCAGTCTTTTCGGGATCTGCATTGATTGCAATACATTAAGTTAAACACCCGTTTTGCTTCTAACAAAATATGCGATATATATTATCATGTCACTGGAGTGTGCTAGCAGATCCGGAGACACACTGGCCTGAATTCCCATAATCCCCCTTTATCCAGTCACATCCACATTTGAGACGAGCTGTGATTTTGTATTAAAGAAGTTGTCGATATCTCATGAAACATATTTACAAAATTGACGTCGAAAGTTGACAAAATGTTCAGAGCAAATGCAGAATGGAATTCCGGGAATTCCGGGAATTCCGGGAATTCCATTCTGCATTTGCTCTGAACATTTTGTCAACTTTCAATTCCGGGAATTCCGCATTTGCTATGAACATTTCATCAACTTTCGACATCATATAAAGAAAATATCACAATTTACGTAAATATTTTTCATGAAAGATCGCATACCTTCTTCGCATGGCTTCTCTCATGTGACTTCATTTGTAACTATAGTCATGCTGGATCATGATTTTAAACTGCTGCGAACTGTAAGCAGACAGACAGACAACATCATCGTGTCGGTAATTAACATCGGGGGTGGGGGTGGTATCGTTGTATACCTTTCGGCCTTCTCCTTGGGTGGAGATGGTGTTTTCCTTGATCGCCTCCGTTCCCGTGGCGACGGCGGTTTCTCTGGCCTAGATGTGGTTCAATATAGTACTCAATGTTATAGCTTTAGGTTCTGAATATTAAGTTTGAATTCTAAAATATTAATACTACAATTATAGTAAGTAACTTTATTTACACAGTAAGTTCTTGTACAGAAAAAATGTAATTTACTAAAAAGAGTCATTTAATGGGAAAAAATCAATGTGCGTAAATAAAGTGTTACTGACATAAAGTAAATTATTCATTTGTGAAAATAAAGTTTTATTTATATATAAAAATTGTAAATTATTAACTTATTGGTACTATAAAACAACTTTAAGAATTTTTGTCAACATAAAAACATTTTAAACCTACATTAAAAATATGACAACTTTAATGTATGTACAATTTAAATATGTGAACGTCATACTTTAAAGCTGTTGGATAACACAAAATTTGACATGCAAATGTTTTATTGCTTTCTTTACTTTAAAAAAAAAATATATATTAACACTGATGCATGCTCAATTACGCTTACACAGATTTATTTTATACGATATGTGAAACATGCACTGGTATTCATATCGTCTTTGTTTACGTGGTGATTAAATTGAAAGAAAAACTAAACATGCATGATTTGTTTTTGCATTTTGTTTTGTATTTTTAAAAACATGCACTTCAATATAAAAGACCTAATCTTTTGCACTAAGCAGACCTCCAGGTAAGGTGCGTAATTTGGAGGTAAATTTCTTATTTCTCCATCAAAAATGGCAAGTTTGGAGTGCTTTAGAATCGTCTCAATGAGACGATTCTAAAGGACTCCCAACTTGCCATTTTTGATGAAGAAATAACAAAATTTCACCCCAAGTTGGTCAAATTACGCACCTTAACTGGAGCTCTGGCCCTAAGGTTTGAAGGTCAAGGTCACATGGGGTCATGCAGCACACAATACTGCACCTGAATAGTTTGTATTTGGTTTCCAGGGAAACAGGAATTTTGGGTTGCTCCGCTGGATATGGTTCATCCCCTCTGTAAAGGTTATGTTGTATTAAAGTTCTGCTGATACCCTAATTTCAAAATTATAAATGATAGTTTTAAGTATTGAACTTCTTACAACTACTTTTATGGAGATTGAACTAGATTTTCGAGGTCTTTTAAATTTCATACATTTTTAGCGAATATTTACCGTAACAGAAATTTAAAACATCTGTTTTACTGACGTTTAAATGATACAATTTGAAAAGATTAAATGAATGCTGAAAACCACTTTCAACAAGAAATGCGTCTGTCGAACGCGGATGGCACCTGCAGCATATTTGAGAAACTGTGACAAAGTGGTTAACTGAAAAGTGTGACGGACGGACGGACAGATGGACAGACGGACGGACGGACGAACTTACATTTCGGACCTTAGGGGGTACTTGCTATATAAAAGATCAAAGGAAATACCCCGTAAGACACAATAGGCTTACGGGGTACGGATTAAGTTCCATTGTGTTCAAACCCTAACCCATTGTTTAGACACACGCCCCGTACCCCATAAGTACCCTAATGTGTGCCCGGACGGACGGACGGACGGACGGTCCAAACACTATATGTCACCCATTTCTTCGAAATCCGGTGGCATAAAAACAAGAAATATTTAAAAAACTTATAAAGGTTTAAACTTTTTAATTATCTGAACAACATTTTTATGCTGAATCCACTATGACATCATCGATCAACAATTATTTTGTACACTTAATTTTATTGAATGTATATTTTATGTTCCCTTGTTTACCATAAGCGGGTAGATTTCAAAATATTTTCATGCACAATAGTACGGAGTATCTAGCGCAGTAATATTGAAATATGATTTTTACAATAAATCAGTGTCAGGAAAAAAAAGTTTCTCATAATAAAATGCAGTTGAATTTGAGTGAACGGATTGAATATTTTCTGAAATACTTTGATTGTTGAAATTATCTTGTTAAAAAATATGGACAAAAAGTGAAAATAGAAATGAATACATTTATCATACCAGCAACAGCTAAGGTCATATAGAGACGACGGTTAAAAGTGAAAGTGAATACATTTATTGATCTAACAACAGCTAAGGTCATATAGAGACAGAACCACAGTCAATGTCTCGTTCATACAAGGACAAGGTAAGGTCATATAGAGACAGAACCACAGTCAATGTCTCGTTTGTACAAGGACAATGTAAGGCCATATAGAGATGGAACCACTATCAATGTCTCGTTTGTACAAGGACAAGGTAAGGTCATCTAGAGATGAGACCACGGTTTGAAATGACACCTGGACACTACATGCACCATGCAGTGTACGAACCTGAACGGTTCTTCGTCGGCTGAGTATGACACAAGACGTAGGGAACCAAGCTCTGTGTCAGACACGTAGTGAATCTCCTGGACGTACCCCTCCTCTTGGATGTCATAGTGACTAGAATGCACACATACGCCGTGAATATCACAGTATCAGAATAACGCAGTGTCACAATATCGCAGTATCAAACAACTGGCCAAGAAATACATTGAAACATCTCTAAACTATACACCCTGGGAGGTCCCCAGGGCATTCGGTTTAGAGAGGGTTCCACTGTGATCAGAATCTAGAATCCACACACGCACCACGCACTGTGAATATCGCAATATTGGCCCTGTACAACACTAGCTATGGATGGTGTCGGAAATAAAGCGTTATATCTAAATAATGGATATGACACTAAATATGGTACCCAAGTAACTGGAATAGATTTTGATATGTTAATTTTGCAACCAATCCAATCATCACAAAATGGATTTCAGACTAGTCCATTTAAAAAAAGGGGGTATTTTGTGTTCTCAAAAATATGAAAATTACTTAAAAAAGTGCAGATCCTGATGAGACGGCTCGTTACGAGCCAGCTCATCTGGATCTGCACTGTTTGCATAAACCGCTATAGCGGGCTTTCGGGTTCAAAGGGTTAAGTCAAATTTCTCCTCGTGGGTGTCATAGCAACTAGGGTACACATACATGATCACCACAATATCAGCTATACAATACCAGCCATGGAAGGTATCAAGAATTACCGTAAGTACATGTATATATAAATATTTGATATGGTACTTAATATAGTAAATATCGAAAGATAAGTTTCTTGAAAGCTAAAGAACACATGTTGTGTTTATGCAAGCAATCATAAATAAGCACTATACATGTAAGAAAGATAGGTAACAATATCTAAACATGTATATTACATTTAAAAGAGCAAGTAAAATACTAATAATACAACAGTAGGGAGAGGATTTAAATCAGCATGCTTTCAATCCAATCCCATTTGTATAGTACTGTATATAGTAACATTGACATTGACAATGAACTTGTAAACAATATGCAAATAAAATATGTTTAAACTAATACAACAGAACACATTTTGCAATAGTTTAAATATCTATAAAAAGCACTTTTGATCACACTGCATCAGAGTGTTTACCATATTTATTATAATAAACACCCATGTGGCCATGTAATTTTCTGAAGCTGATTGTCTATTTTGGTACAAAACATGGCAGGGATTCCGCTGGCGATCGCCACTTTCGCAATTGGCGATAACAAATTACAATTTTCGACATTTTTTTCGAAAATGGCGATTTTTTTATTTTCCCCAGCGGAATCCCTGCATGGAATGTCATTACTATGTCAAAACAACATATATTTATTGAGTGTGGCTACTATTAGAATACATATGGTAAAATAGTGGAAACCTCGGATTAATCCTTTCACCCCTAAGTAACTGGAATGTCAATTTTGCAACCAATCCAATCATCACAAAATGATTTTCAGACTACATGTAGTTCATTTATGAAAAGAGGGTGTTTTTGTTCTAAAAAATATGAAACTTACTTGCAAAACGTGCAGATCCTGATGAGACGGCTCGTCACAAGCCGGCTCATCTGGATCTATACTTTTTGCCGATACCACTAAACAGGCCTGTGGTGTTGAAAGGGTTAAGGTTAATAGACATGTTGTGATCTGAAGAACACGGTTAAGGAAAAGTTTCCAAACCAAAATGATAAGTCAAATTGGACATGAATGTGCGTTAATACGGCCAAGTGCTGCAAACTGTACGATACAATGTATGATAGGAAAGTTCATTTTAATTATCATGCAATTTTTGGCATATTTGAGTATGAATTATTAACTGAAGTCTGCCATATTAAAAATGGTTAACACATGCACATATATCAATGGAAGAGTGATTAGCGAACACACACAAGAAACTGGACAAGAAATACAGTGGACCCTATTTAAACCAGACACCCTACGAGTTTAGAGCATTTCCACTGTGATCGGTCATAATATCAGCACTTAAACACATGTTGGTGTACTTTGCAATCATGAACAGACATTATCATTAGAGATAAATTACAGAGAAACCCATCAAAATTAAACAGAATGAAATTAAACAGAATGAAATTAAACAGATTGAGAAAGTGCTAAAGAAGATATCCTGGTGTACATATACCGTAATTGCCATAGAAACAGTAGTAGTGTTATTATCGGGCAATAAAATGTTAGTTATAGTTCGCCCTAACTGGCCAGTATCGAGCTACACTTATTTCACATATTACAAGATTTAACCCCAATAAGTTACATATTACTAGATTTAATCATTAATTGTTCGACAGGAAATGGAAAATCAATACTCTGATGGGAGAAATTTGGCTGAACTATAAACATGTTATTGTTCACATATTATAGGAATGAATGGCCTTTTTGTGGAATTTATCGGGGTATAAACTTGGAAAAGTCGCGGGAATACTGGACGAAGGCCGGAGTGTGAGTGAATAGGGTTTAACGTCCGCTTTTCTGACATAGAGGTACAAGCCTCAGGGAGTCTACACGCAGACGGGGACGAAGGCCGGAAGTTTTTTTTGTGGAATTTATCGGGGATATAAACTTGGAAAAGTCACGGGAATACTGGACGAAGGCCGGAAGGCCTCGTCCAGTATTCCCGTGACTTTTCCAAGTTTATATCCCCGATAAATTCCACAAAAAGGCCATTCATTCCTTATAATTCCAGCATTTGAAATAAATTCTTCAAGAAAATGTGTTTATTTTCCGTTTTCTTAAGAATTATTTTAACTGCGCCTGACGGTTATGGAAAGTAGTTCGGTGTGGGATATCAATTTTGGACAGAGACTTGCTACGGGCAAATCAAATGTTAGGGAATTGTGTAAATATTTTTGTGCTGGAATTATTGGACTTTTAAGGACTAAATGCTGCGGTCGCTACTGCTTCCTCGCATTTAATTCCTTAAAGGTCCAATATGTTAACAATAACTTAGAATACGAGAAAACTTAATACGGAAAATAACCAATTGTGTTAATTGATTAATTAATACTTAATGGTGTTTAACGACCTGTCAACAGCTAAGGCCATTTTAGGTTCAGTTGTCTTAAATCATGGCAAACAGCATCAGTATGTTTTAAAGTCACTCTTTTTATTAAATTTTCTACCCTTTCACACTATTTTGATAAAGACCATGTGGTCGAAAATTTAATAAAAAGAGTGACTTTAAAACTATGTGTATTAAATGTGCTTCCCTTCGGAGGTTATTGGAAATTACTAACATCAGTATAACTTAACATAAAGTGACAAATTATGGTTTTAGTATCAAGTTAAACCAGTCCCTTAAAAAAAGAGATAAAACTGCAAATAATGTATATCACAATTAACATAATTGCCTGCAAGTTAAAAGCTGAAATGACAAAGAAATTAAACTGCAAACCCAAAACACCAAGCAATTAGGTAGCAGCAGAAATCAGGTTCACATCAAACTTGGCAGTTGTAGTCACCTAGGAGGCGAAGGTGCCTTTCTGGGCTTCTCCGGTTTCGGTGCCACCATTGGCAATGGCTTTTTCAAATCGAGTTGGACCTCTGTCTTAGATGCCGGCGGCGCTACTGGTACATGTTCAAGCGAGGCAGCTTGAACCGGTGCAGCCTTTGGTGGTGGGGGAACCGGTGTGTATTTTGGTGGAGCCAGTGCAGCTGCCTTTGGAGGTGGTGCCAACGGCAAAGGTGGTGCTGCAGGTTCACTAGGTGGCGCTACTGGCTTAAAGTGGACTGGTTCCGACTTTTTCTTTGGCTTGGGTGCGGTCGCTGGCGCACGCTTTAATTGATCTATTACTGGGCTGTAAGGGTTTAAATGATGTTGTATAACATGCGGACGGATATACAATACAATGGCAGTCATCGTCAACTCTATAGCAAGTACAATTGACACTACACTGTGTCTAAATGCTGGGTTTCTACACTGTGTCTAAATACTGGGTTTCTACACTGTTTTCGATAGAACAAGGGCATCATTATCACTAAGCTAATCCCCTCGCTGGCAGCCTTGATAATAATAAAAAACAGAAAGAAAAAACTTTAAGGTGAACTAAGTTGCCAGCGACCTTGACCTTGGGTGGTCGGACATGGCTCGAATGCAAAACAAAGCATCATCCCTAGACACACATTGTGGTCAAATATTATCAAATAAAGCAGTTCATGAGTCATTGAAAAATGAAAGGTGTTACTAATGTACGCACATATACATACATGGACTAATGTTATATCCCCTGTTGCCTATCGACGACAGGATAATAATAATACATTACGAGATACGCCATGTGATTTTGTGTGATTTTTCCTGAAATATATTTACAGAAACTGTGATATTTTCTACAAATGACATCGGAAGTTGACATAATTTACATAGCAAATGCGGAATGCAATTCCGCATTTTCTCTGTAAATTATGTCAACTTTAGATGTCATTTATGGAAAATATTGTAAATTTTGTAAATATTTTTCATGAGATATTGCACATTTTCTTAGGTACAAAATCACATGGCATGTTTCATTGGTGTGTCTCACTATGGCAAAATTGGGCTTAGTCATTTGTCGACCAGTGTAGCCCCAGATAAGACTGTACGGACCACAACACAGTCATTTAAGGTATTACATTGATTATGACTGCATGGCCAAACTATTTTTTTAATGAATTTGACAAATTGTTCAAATCTATATAAGGCAGCAGCAGTGTGCCAGTTGATCAGCAACTACACTGGTCAAAAGCTTGGTAAGCCCCATTTTGCCATGATGAGCAAGACATGTGGTACCCACTGCTGTAATCCACATACTGGTATATATACTGTCTGTTTCACGATACCTGCCTAAATTTTACGGCCATACACAACAAAAATATTTTTTATCAAAATTTAAGAATAAGCCTTCGTTTTATTTCACAAAAATTGGTCAACTATTGATTTTATTACGAAAAATGAGTTTTCCATGGGGGAAAAAAAAAGGTGGAGAACCTGGAGGAGGAATTGAAAAAGGAAAATTTTGGAAATTGATACTGAAATCTAGCTATATAGCTTGGAAATGATCTAAGAAAACAAAAGTTACATTTTGAAAATCGGTCCACTATTTCTGAAGTTAGAAAAAAATTCCCCATGTTAAATCCCCATAATCCCCATAGATGTCTACGGGGATTTAACATGTGGAAATTGTTTTTCACAATAAAATCAATATTGGACCAAATTTCACGAAATAAAAAGTAGGCTCATTCTTAAATTTTGCTGTAATTTAATATAGAATTTTGGAAGGTTTCATGAATAGTGCATGCTGGATATATATAGAGATATACATTTATGATATATTTGTGCAACTACTAAACGTTG
The DNA here is from genome assembly GCA_029237695.1 of Conchocele bisecta. NCBI lineage: Eukaryota > Metazoa > Mollusca > Bivalvia > Lucinida > Thyasiridae > Conchocele > Conchocele bisecta. Next base: position 45,988,815 of record CM055280.1, on the reverse strand, counting down.
TGCAGTACAAATGCCAGTCTGCGATAACTATTCTAGAAACATTTCAACTCGTCAGCTGATTTAATATTTGATAAAGCGAGACGAAGAAATTGATTGATTTTATATGAGGTTTTACGTACATTCAACAACAAATTTTATGTGGCTGTGACTTAGTGTAATTATTGTATACGTCAGAGCTCCAGATAAGGTGCGTATTTGCGTAAATACCCAATTAAAATTGCCAAAAACCCAATTGAAATCAGTAGAAGTGAGTATCAAAAAGCAATGAAAAATGTGTGGTATCTTTATCATGCTACAGAAAACAATAAACAGACCATAAATATAGCATATTTTTCTTATTTTTCCACGAAAACACATCTTGGTATTTCATTAGAATTGTCTCCAAGGAGACAATTCTAATGAAATACCAAGATGTGTTTTCATTTAGAAGCAAACTATTCAATAAGTGCGGTCTGCTGATGTGTAAACAGTAGTGTGATTCTATTTTACACAATTAAACTTCTGAAATACCCAATTGCTTCAGAAATGAGGAAGTGACAATAATCAATTATTAATTGCTTATCTGGAGCCCTGATATGTTATAGAAAACAATGTATGTACCCACATACTCCTTGGCTATATATAGAGTGCAATACAAAATGTTAGTTTCTGGGAATGTTAAGAATATATATAATATGGTGTAAAGGAGTACTAAAATCCTCACTGACTTTCACTTAAATTACACAAGATCAAACATTTACGCGAGACAATATAATCATCACAATTTACAGTAAATAACATCATATGAAATATTAAGATAATTGAACGATGGATACAAATTGTGGAATATAATTCAGAGACTGCTGTGGTCGCTGTGGTGGGTGGCTGTGGAAACTTATCAGAACTGATCTTGGGTTACCATGGTAACAAAAGGTACATTTTCAAAAACAGAAATAGCAATTGTCATTTGTTCAATAAATTCAATTTTTTGTGCAACTATGTTTTTTCTCTGCTGCTTATTTTTTATATTAATGTTTTTCTCCACGAAAAGATGTTTTGACAGTGCATGATAATTGTCTCCATTGGAGACAATTATCATCATGACATGTGCTGTAAAAACATGTTTTTATTAAGATACAAATTACAAAATACAAATACGAAAACAGCAGACAGAAATAAACCACTGTGTCCCACCTTTTAAGAGTTACAAAGTTAGACGATTACTAGCGGGAGTGAAAGTCAATGTGGATGTTCTAATTATAGATAATGTGACAATAATAACCTTTCGTCTTCGTCCATGGATAATGATACTTGAGGCTCCGCTCTGTCAACCTCATCCCGTCTGAAAAATAGGAAATTAGGCAAATATTGTACGCTGTTATTGAATATACAACTTACATAGACCACCACCCCATCCACCTACTCATGGACTGTTTCCTAGAACAGCAGTAGCGGAAACTGCATTATAGGAATGAATGGCCTTTTTGTGGAATTTATGGGGGTATAAACTTGGAAAAGTCGCGGGAATACTGGACGAAGCGATAAAAAATTACAATTTTCGAGAAAAAAAAAAAATATTTTTTTTTTTTTTTTTTTGAAAATTTTAATTTTTAATTTTTTTAAGGCCTCGTCCAGTATTCCCGCGACTTTTCCAAGTTTATATCCCCGACCCGATAAATTCCACAAAAAGGCCATTCATTCCTTATAATTCCAGCATTTGAAATAAATTCATCAAGAAAATGTGTTTATTTTCCGTTTTCTTAAGAATTATTTTAACTGCGCCCGACGGTTACGGAAAGTTGTTCGGCGTGGGAGTTTACTGGGATATAAATTTTGGACAGAGACTTGCTACGGACCAATCAAATGTTAGGGAATTGTGTAAATATTTTTGTGCTAGAATTATTACCAAATAATCTCTCCGAGTTTGTATGATTGTTTATAGTAAACACAAACTCGGACGTGTCTCACCCACTGCCAATGGGTCAAGGTTACTCGAATGACCCAGGATGGGTAGCTATCAATGTGATGAAGCTACTAATGAACTTTAGCGAACATCTAACTAACATATCAGGAGATATTCAACATTTGGTCGTACATCCAAAATTATCTGATCACTTTATCTCATTTTCTGTGGGCTTGATAACAAGTAACCAATGCATGTAACATTAAGAGGCAACATGCTTCCTGTAAACAACAACAAACCAGATTTGTGTATCACATTTTTTATTTTCTATACCTACACATGCAAACAACAGAAACTACTAGCAATACAAATTTTAAACAGTTTACAAAATAATCATGTTTACAAGAAAATAACAACTGACATGCAATGAAGAGGGAATAAAAGAAACATATTCAGAGAATATATTTTTATTTTCTATACCTACACATGCAAACAACAGAAACTACTAGCAATACAAATTTTAAACAGTTCACAAAATAATGTTTACAAGAAAATAACAACTGACATGCAATGAATAGGGAATAAAAAGAAACATATTCAGAGAATACATTTTTATTTTCTATACTTTTACATGCAAACAACAGAAACTACTAGTAATACAATTTTCACACAATTTACTAATTATACAGGTTTACATGCAAATAACAACTGACATGCAATAAATAAAGAGGAAAATAAAAATAATATATTCAGAGATATCAAAGATCAATATATCCCTTCAACCTCATGATATGTTATAACCTATATGGTATAAATCCAAAGCTTGGAAACAGTGTTGATCCAGAAGAGACTTGTAACAAGCTGTCTTGATCTGCAGTATTTGTTAATGCTTCTAAGATTCAACACTTACAACGCTGAAATAAAATTTGTTGTCTGCTGTTTATTTTTTAACTTCTATTTTTCTTATCAAAAACATGGTTTGGACGCGCTTTACATTGGAAATGATTCTAAATTGTGGTCAAACCATGTTTTTATTGAGAAAGAAGACAAAATATAAAACAATAGCAGACAGAAATTTATGTTTCCCGCATTCTAAGATTTAAAGAAATTACCACAATTCTCATTTATGGTACAGCAGAATGGTCCAAAAATAGCATGCCTTGAAACGATGTCAGATATTTAGAGGTGAAAGGGTTAAACATGCTTCAACAGTGTATACATCATTCAACAAAATAAACCACATGAACACATATGTACTCAGCACATAAAATGTGTCCCGTCTATACAGATTCTGTCTCGGTAACATCTAACCAAAACGCTAGCTTCAGTCAAATACTTAATTTCTTAACCGTATGACACCAACTCACTTTTGTTCATTCTATTCAATGATAACAATTTTCTGATCGAGGCATGCAACAAAGCAAACAAGACCTCCTGAAGATATAGAGATGACCAAGCATTTTCAGTCGAATCTTGGCAAGAATATATGGAGATTTTTAAAGTCATTTTGAGCAAAAAATGACGAAGACAAAGTAAGGCATAAATGACCCACACGTAATCAAGTGTCGCACTCAAATAAAATAAAGTCAACATGCATTGATATCTATGCTAACAATCTAATTGATTATCATCTGTCAATATCAGTCCAAAATTCATGCAACAGACAAGACATTCTTTTAAATCACACAATGGCACTCCATCCATGCAGGCAGGCATATGAACGAACCTCGTTTGGTCAATTTCGGTTGGTGATACAATTCTCAGGTACCCGGCCTCAGTGTCGGATACGTAACTAATCTGTTGTACCGGTCCCTCCTCTTGTAGCTCGTAACTATGACAACAAAATGATAAGTTACTATGGAAACAATATTAGAAGTTACTGATATCATAGAATATTATTCCAATAAAGATTTTTATTTACCATATGCAATGGTACAAAATGTCTAGTATCTGGATGTACAATAATTGGAAATTCTGAAATATCCCTTTTGTCAACCGATTGTACATGTATTTTGACTGAGAAAATGCAGGAAAGTCATTTATACACTTACAAGGCTAAATTAAAATTCTGTCTTTTGCTATTATTTTTAATTTTCAACATTTCTAAAAATAATATTTAGGCAGGGCATGAGGATCGTCTCCATTGGAGATGATTCTCATGCACTGCCAACATATGTTTTGCCAAGAAAAAAGACAAAAGTGAATGGGTTTAACGTCCCAGCAACAGCTAAGGTCATATAGAGACGGGACCTTGGTTTCAAGTCTGATCCGACAGACCAATACTATGTAAGTAGTTTCATGCCTAGGGTGAGGATTGAAATCACAACCTTCAGTATTGAAGTACAATGCCATATCACAGCCCATCCCTAGAAACAAAAACAAAATATGATTCATCTAACAATTTTCAATTCCCGCCATTTTTGTATTAACCTTGGAGAAGGACTCTTCTTCTTTTGCGGCTTCTGTTTGGGAGGCTCTGTCTTCTTAGGCATAAACTCGGGCACTGGCTTGGGCTTGGGCTCAGCCACAGGGGCCAGGGGCTTCATTGCTGGGCCCGTGGGCTGCATCTGAACCTTCGTGACCTTCCTCGGTGGCATACCCTCGTCGGGCATGTCAAATTTCACACGGGCCTGACATACAGTTGGTAATTTTGCTTCCTCTTCATACTCCACTTCCATTCTGTTGGTTTATATAGAAATGTATTGAAACCACGTTTCGACAGCAATGACCACAAACACAATATGAAGTTATATAATGATGTTTGTTTTAATTGGTTGTATTAGCATTCACCTTTCCACTGAATCGGACGGGATTTTTTTGATATGAATATAAAAAAAAAAATTAATTGTGTTTCCTTCAGAAAAGTTGTCTGAATTGGCATGACATGTTATGTAGACCTGACACAAATATCTTCACAGATGAATTGCAGTTATTGCTCACTAAACCTCACTAATAATTTAAATCATTACTGGACAAGTTGGTCACAAATTCAATAAAGCTAGACCAAGTCAAGTATCAGTTATTTTTCCACACATGCGGGCCGTTTCACTAAACTTTGTACGACTAAAATGTTTGTAAGTGCAAATTTAAGATCGTCTGTAAATTTCAATTGATGGATTTACATTTATTGAGCATAGGCTGCATATGCAGCCTATGCTCAATAAAAGTAAATCCAATAATTGTTTACAAGAAAACATTGTTAATGTGAACTTTACAGACTATCATAATTGTGCACTTACGAACATTTTAGTCTTACGAAGTTTAGTGAAACGGGCCCATGAATCTTATCATGATCCTGCATAAAACACTCAACAATTCTGGTTATTCATGAATATTCTTATCTCTTATTATTAAACTTTTATAAACTCAATATAGTAACTTAAGATTGCTCATAGATTTTGCATTTCGACAAAAGTAACATATAGAATGCCTGCTGAAGAGCAACTTAAGATTTTTCATATTTTTATTGATCCCAGTTTCAAACCTGTTGGAAGAATAACATTAGGTTTCAAATAAATGCTAAGGAGTCTAGAGCTAACAGGACAATCAGAATACAGACAAATTCATATATATAAGTGCAAAGATTTACCAACTTATGGTTGATCACAGATTTGAAGGTCAGACAGTAACTAAAAGATCAAAGATAAAAAGACTCCAGAGCTCATATATCAAACATTAAAATTGTATTTATCATGAATCCCACACCATGCAGGTACCAGGGTATATGAACGAACCTCGTTTGGTCAATTTCGGTTGGTGATACAATTCTCAGGTACCCGGCCTCAGTATCGGATACATAACTAATCTGTTGTACCGGTCCCTCCTCTTGTAGCTCGTAACTATGGCAACAAAATGCTAGTAAGAACTCTGCTTGTATAATACAACATGAACAAATGCATAACTGTGCCAAAACAAATAGTGTAACTGTTGAATACAACAGTAGCAACATTCATATAGTTAATGCAATAAATGTTACAGATAATAATATAATGATACAACGATAAATCAAGTATTGCAAAATTACAACACTTAGCAATATCCAAATGAAATATATGTATATGTATGACAGGACTCATGCAGAATGAATCCTTTTTTTTAATTGCTAAAGAAAGCACATGTAAAAGTAAATGAAAAAAAAATAAAAATGCATTATTGTAAAATTATATCCTTTGTAAATACTACCGGTAAGAGAAAAGTTTTAAATCAGGACATGCATATAGAATGAGAACTTATGAAATTATGTCAGAATTAATGAACAATTGTAAACATGTAACTTCTGTGAGAAATATATTTAATGAAATTAGCCATGCATACAAAAAGAAACCTGTTTTAAAAATGTTAAGGCAATTTTTTTTTATTCAAACAGAAACGTGTCTGTGACTGGAGAAATGGGGCTTATCGGATTAGCGATCAGAGTAGATCCAGATCAGACTGTGCATCCTTCAATGAATATAGATTGCTATCAGGCGACAGAAGTGTGATATTTCATATGGATCTACACTGGTCACAAATCCCATAAGCTCTATTTCTCCAGTCAAAGACATTTATACATATATCTAGCCAGAAATATGTTCAACAAAATGTTACGGCAATTATTTTTTTATTCAAACAGAAATATCTTCAACAAAATCTGCCAAGAAGATTCTTCAAGTAAATGATCCATGCATAAAGAATGTCGTAGTAACCTTGGTGATGGACTCTTCTTGCCCTTCGGGGGCATGTCAAATTTCGATTTCTTGGGTTTGGGTTCTGTCGTGGGTGGTACGGGCTTCATGGATGGTGGGACGGGCTGAAACTCCACTTTCGTCACCTTCCGTGGTGGCTTGCCGTCGGCACTGTCAAACTTGGCACGCGCCTCCTCCATTGTCGGCACCTTACCCTCCTCCTCCTCCTCGGATTCTGTTTCCATGGCAGCAGCCATGGGGAGGAGTTTCTCAGTGTGGTAGGGAACCATTCTGTTGGTTTACAGTCAAATGTATGAACACCAGTGGATGGAAATTCCATTGATCAAGATTTAACGCTTGCATGCACACATTGCTTTACTCATTTCCTCTTCAAAAGCTTACTCTTGTTAAATATCTTTATTTTTCAATCAATTCTCAATATCATATTCTTCATTTATATTAGCGATTCTCTATTTACAATAAATCTTTTTATTTTATATTACGATTATAAGCGATTCTGCGTTGGTTCGAAAACAAGTTGCATGTCTATGCTCTTTCACACAACCTTCTGTATTTAGATTTTAAATTCATTCTGCATTTTTACAACCAATATTATACCAGAATGAAGGAAAATAAATGATCCCTTGGTAATTGCAAGTCGATAATTTCGGACATTTTGCATTTTTGTATTAACTGTACCCTCCTTTTCCACTAGAGCAGGTGCTAGGAGGCGTTTATGTCTTGGAATGTGACAATACTGCCACAGTTCTTGACACAAATGAGTACAATAGTTATAACAATGTCTAGTTTTCTTGCATATATGGACAGAAATAGACCACGATTATTTATCCTTTTTCCAACATATCTGGTACAATACTGGGCCCGGTTGCTCAAAGCTTCCGTTAGCTTAACAGACTGTTAAATCCTTAGCATTGCTAAGGATTTAATAGTCTGTTAAGCTAACAGAAAGCTTTGAGCAACCGGGCCCAGGTTATAAGTATTAAGTTGTGTATCCTATAGATATGTGGTACAATTATCTCATGCGTAAACAAACATTCAATAATGACCTTTTCCTCCGCAACTCTGGCGACGCCTCCACAGAGGTACAGACGGGCGTCGGCGGGGGAGGTTTGGGGGTCAACACGGGGGGTGACACCTGGTCAGGTGACTCAGGGGTTCCAGAGGGGGGTTTAGTCACACTAAAACAGCAAAGCGTCACTCAAACAACACACAGTATATATAGTTGTTCTGTGCGTAGTGTATAACCATTTGTTGTAGTCAATTGTAAAGTGGCATTTCTTAAAATATTTATTAAGCGTTTTGTTACAACTTCTGTTGTGGCATAAATATAACTAGACATTATGTTTGTAAAACATGGATATGCCCCCTTGACATACTTGATGTAAGAAAATCGCTAAGTGTTTCAGGGACATTTTGAAGGTGACAAAGGTCAAGGTCATGTTAATGAAGATATTACATGTTGGAGAAACTCTTACAAACTTTTTGACGTAAATTTACACGGACGGACGTATGGACGTACGTACGGAACGTCAAGAGCAACGCAATATGCCCCCCTTGCTATCGCATGGGGGGCATAATTAGCTGTCCGCATTAATATGATAAGTTGAACAATACACCAGGGTAGAGAACCGAGTCTTCCCAGAGTGGGTTCTCCGTTACTGAAGTATTGCATAAATAGAACTACAATTCCAATCTTTTTTGTAATGGTGGCCATTGAGAAAACACTGGCACTGCTCCAGTAGCCTATTTCACCAACATTGCAAAGTATACTTAGCTAGCAAAGTATGCTTTGAGGGAGAAATTTTCAATTTAATGCTAAATTCATTGATTTTTATTATACTAAATTTATTACATTATCACAGCCATTTTGGCTGTGATAATGTAATAAATTCAGTATAATATTTCTGCATACTTTTAATCATCAAATATATGCAGTCGTTAGTTCTATATGAAATAGTGCATTTTGGGAAAATTAAATGATTACTCCATCAAAGTATACTTTGCTAGATAAGTATACTTTGTAATTTTGATGAAGTCTACTACAGATAAGCCGAGACATTGCGTGCGCTGATCATGGCACAGTAGAACCTCTCCACACTTGGCAACCAGAAACAACAAACCATCATAAAGGTCAGAGAACGTAACCATGACTACGGGGTTACATAGAGCTGCCACTGCCAACAATTGGGTGAACAAAAGATCAAACACTTGGAAAGTTAGTGCACAATATTAACGCTGAATCTTTACAAAATATTTATTCGTCCTCATACTATTTTACAAACTAATGCTGAATTAATTTTGTCATCTGTTTAATTTTTTATTTCATATTTTTCTTGATGCAAACATGTTTCGACAGCTCATAAGAATCATCTACAGTGGAGATGAATTTCAAAATGTGTTTTTTCCCTAATAATAAGACAAATGTGAAAAAAAACAGCCAACAACATTTTTCGGATGCCGACTTATAAGGGTTAAACTTCAGCCTGTTGTGCACTAACAAAGGTGAATACAAAATCAGATTCTACAAATATTCTCACAATACTTTTTTTACAAGAAAACATTTGATTACATTTAACTTTTACGCTAATTTAATTCTAATTATAGAACATACATACATTTTCATAACACATGCAAATTTACAATAATACATGTATAACAATTATTGCACATTCGAATGTAAAACATCATTATCAGTGAAAGTACAATCTGTAAAATTTGGCTGTGACTGGAGACATGGGGCTTATGTTATTTGTGAATATTCTTAACAGAATTCAAGAGTGCCCTAGAAGATCAGAAGTTAGAATATTCACAAATGCCATAAGCCTCATTTCTCCAGTCAGAGCCACATATGAAGACAGGATTTTGTTCATGTAATGCATGCTTTATTGCAACAACAGTTAGAGAGAAAACAAGGAAGTGATCGGAGTACAAACAGGCAAATAACATCTAGATGATCTGCAGTGATATCAGCATCTGTTCATACTTCCAAACTGTCAGTTCCCACAAATGATTGTGCATAACAATATATAAGCTGATGGCAAATTATATATGGTACAGATGCACAAAATAGTTACATGATTTAGAGGTTACTTGTTCTAGACGGTAAAGTATGATGAATATGTGTTACAAGTGTAGTGATGAAGGACAGACGAGTCCTTGCTGCCACAAATGACATTGTTAAGCATCATAAGGAGACAATATATCTCCTCGTCTCACACCATGCGTAGATTAATTTGTTATGGATGATACAGAGACAATATATCTCTCTCACCCTATCGTAGACAATGTTAAGGACGATAAGATGACATTATGTTTCCTCGGGTCACACCACGTGTAGATGCCATTGTTAAGGACGATAAGATGACAATATGTTTCCTCGAGTCACACCACGTGTAGATGCCATTGTTAAGGACGATAAGGAAACAATGTACAATGTATCTCCTTGTCTCACACCATGCGTAGCTGCCATTGTTAAGGACAATAAAACCATGTGTAGATGAAGTGTGAAATAATGTCTCCTTGTATCACACCATGCGTAGACAACATTAAACATGATAAAGAGACTATATCTGCTTGTCTTGCAACATGCATACAGTAGATGAAGTGTTTAACAGATGATAGGGAGACAGTATATCTCCTTGTGTCACACCATGCGTAGATGACGTTGTTAAACACGATAAGGAGACAGTATATCTCCTTGTGTCACACCATGCGTAGATGATGTTGTTAAACACGATAAGGAGACAGTATATCTCCTTGTGTCACACCATGCGTAGATGACGTTGTTAAATGCGATACGGAAACAGTATATCTCCTTGTATCACACCATGCGTAGATGTAAAAACAAAGACCTGTGAAGGTCCTCCTCCTTGACCAGTCTAAGGACAGCACTGTCTCCATCCTTCACGTACGAGATTTCCTGTACCGGGCCCTCGCTCTGAATCTCATATTTACTGCAAACATCGCGTCAAACTTCCGTAAATACATTACCTCCATCCGATATGCAAATGCACTTCACGAAACCAATGTATTAATTAAAACAAGGACATTACTAATATCCGTAAACCACTTGTTTGAAACATGAACATCAATGACAGGACTCCAATATATTACTAAACCAATATTGCCACTATGGCACATATCACTCACCTTGATGAAGTATCAGAAGCCTATTTCACCAACATTGCAAAGTATACTTTTCTAGCAAAGTATACTTTGAGGGAGTAACCATTTATTTTTTCTGAAATGCATTATTTCATATAGAACTAACGACTGCATATATTTGATGATTAATAGTATGCAGAATTATTATACTGAATTGATTACATTATCACAGCCAAAATGGCTGTGATAATGTAATAAATTCAGTATAATAAAAATTAATAAATTTATCCTAAAATTGAAAATTTCTGCCTCAAAGTATACTTTGCTAGAAAAGTATACTTTGCAATGTTGGTGAAATAGGCTACAGATTTTGAAAATCATCTACGCAGTCAGAAATGTATGAAAATATCTGATACGCCTATGGCTGAAAACATTTCTCAGCTAACATCGAAATTTGTATTTGAAATAAAAAATTAATTCAACCCGACATCAAAGTATCAAACTGATGGTGTAATGAACTGCTTCGGAAATCACAATAATATTCAGTGATATGTGGCTGTGACGGGAGAAATTGGGCTTTTGTTTTTTTGCGACCAGTGTAGATCCGGATCATCTGCACAGTCTGATCAGGACCTGCCCTGTTTACCATTCCATCAATGAGACACCCATCATGCTTTTAACATCAGCTATCAGGCTACAGGAGTGAGCTATTTGATCAGTAGCTACCGTTATCACAAATCCCGGAATACACCTTTATGGGTATAATTTTTTTTTAAATATTTTGTTTAATTTTTTTTTATTTCTCAATGGAAGTATATGTTGTGACCACTCATTTTCGACGAGACGGTTCAAATGGTGGTCACGACATATATTTCTGAGCTCGTGTAAAGAACATATTTAGGATTTTCCACAAACAAAATGGTAACAGCTACATATGACTATAAGTAGACTTACGGAGAATCTTCGCGGACTTGGGGCAAGAACTGCTCTGAGGAACTTCTCACACGCTTCATTGGCTCTTGTTTCGGCTCCGGTTTTCTGATCTCCGCTGTAAATTGAATAGGGAATCATTGTTTGTTTCTGGTAACTATTAATATGACATAACTTTAAATGTGTCGAATGTATCTGATATTGATAGTTCTATCTACAGTTCTGTATGATTCCATTAACCAGATAAGGTGCATTATTACAGTATCTAAACAACAGTGCTGTCAATCACAAAATATGCCCGACGAAGGATTGATTGACAGAATGCTGTTTTTCAAAATGAGCGTATAAAAATACCGACAAACACAACAGATCCAGAGGAGACGGCTTGTTACCAGCCGGCTCATCTGGATCGACAGTGTTTGCGACTGCTTGACATATGGTCTGTATGCTTGAAATGGTTAAATTTTGCTTATGAGTGAGTAGCGCGAGGGATATTTCTTAAGAATCTAACAAAGCCTTCAGTGGTATTATGAATAGCGTTTCAGCGCAGATCTCCTCCTAGGGCCCGCCTCACCCTCCTGGCGGGTCTCCACACCATTTCTGACGATGGCTGGGGCTGACACAGTTCTCCCCCTAGGGCTCGCTAATAGCGTTTCTCGCTCACCTCCCCTAGGGCCCGCCCCACCCCACCCCACTGGTGGGGCGGGCCCTAGGGAGAGGTGCGCCAGAAACGCTATTGTAAATACTACTCCTTCAGATGTTTCCTTAGGAGTGATAAATGACAGGCTACTATGGTAAAGGAAACATACCATTTGTTGTGATGAATGTGAAAGTGAATGGATCTAAAGTCCCAACAACAGCTAAGGTAATATAGAGATTGGACAACAGTTTAAAGTATGATCCGACACACCAGTGTGATGGAAATACTATGCAAAAATTGTTCATGCCTAGGATGAGGATTGAACAGCCTCCATTATGGAAGTCCATGGCCCATCCCTAGACACTGAAAGACAATCAGAGACACTTACGTTGTACGACAAGTTTGGCACGTGTAGAGGCTGTACCAGCAACATTCACGGCCGAGCAGGTAAACCAGGCTGCATCGGTCTTCTTGGCATCGTCTATGTGTAATGACGACCTGCCCTCGTCTATCTCGATTCTGAAGGTGGAGAGCAGAGTGTTATAACATGAAGGTCTATGATTAACCCTTTCAGAACCACAGGCCTGTGTAGTGGTATTGTCAAAACGTGTAGATCCAGATGAGCCGGCTCGTGACGAGCCATCTCATCAGGATTTGCACCGTTTGAAAGTAATTTTAATATTTTTGAGAACTTCAAACACCCCCTTTTCACAAGAATTCCGCGGAATCAAATGTCTCGCCTTGTTCCGCCTTGACCTTAACCCTGGGGCCCACATATCATAGTAAAGGTATGTATAAAGTTTGTTGACTGTAGTCTGAAAATCATTTTATGACGGTTAGTTTGGTTTCAAAATGAACATATCAAAATCCTTTCCAGTTACTGAAATGGTTAAACAACTTTCTCACCATGTGCTAAACATTTGTATCTGCCCTAAACTAAATTATGGAGGTGAAGAACACTTGGTTCGTGCATCCAATATAACCATATAGACTTTAAATTGCGATAATGGTCGACCACATCCGACAAATTTCGTAAACTTTCGATGTCCACATGTTCTTAGGTACACAATCACATGGCGTGTCTCATTTGAGAACAGTGTCACACCAACTACACGGAGACTTACTTGTAGTCCTTGTTCGGGGAGATGAGCTTGTTGTTTTTCTGCCAGCTCATCATGGGAGTCGGTGTGCCCACCGCCCGCGCGGTCAAGGTCACTGACTGGCCTTCCTTGATTGTGTAGTTCTGCATTCGCTCGACAAACTTCGGCGGCTGCATCTGCTCCCGTTCTGTGGAAGTTACATATATGAATAATAAATTACTATTACATTGAACATGATGCATACAGCCATTGAAAATGAGTTGTTTAAGTAATTTAGCTTGAGTTACGCTCCTCTGCAAAGCTGAGACAGTTTTCCAATGCCATTATTATTGACGTTATTATTATTCCCATTATTACGTGACCTTGAAATTGGCCATTCTTTTAACATAGTGCACAAAAGGCAAAATGCGCATCTGTAGCCTATTTCACCAACATTGCAAATGATACTTATCTAGCAAAGTATACTTTGAGGGAGACATTTTCCATTTAAGGATAAATTTATTAATTTTTATTATACTGAATTTATTACATTATCACAGCCATTTTGGCTGTGATAATGTAATAAATTCAGTATAATAATTCTGCATATTTTTAATCATCAAATATATGAAATAATGCATTTCAGGAAAAATAAATGATTACTCCCTCAAAGTATACTTTGCAAGATGGTTGTCTTTTGCTTGCAAATGACGAAGACATTGGAGCCAATTTCAAACACTTAAATTTGAATTATTTCTCGATTATAGAATTTTGTCACATACCGAGCACTCTAAGGTTTGTGGTGAACGCGGCCTCTCCTCCTTTGTTTTTGGCCACACAGTTGTAGATTCCAGCGTCAATCGGCATTGCCTTCGTGATAATCAACGAGTGGACGCCGTCTTCATTCACAACAAGCTGAAAATACACAGGGATGGAAGGATAAATTAAATGAATGGTCTTTAACGTCCTAGCAACAGCTAAGGTCATATAGAGACGAGACCACAGTTCTCACAGGTCTCATCCGACACACCAGTTGGAAGGAAATACTATGGAACTATTTTTCATGCCCTAGGGTACGGTTTTAACTCGCAACCTTCAGTACTGAAGTCCTGTATTGTATCACTGAGCCACAGCTCACCCCCAGGATGGAATGAAAGTGAATGTTGTAGGATGAACGGATATTTGTATCAATGAAACACTGGTCTAAATCTCTTTTGAACAGAGATGGGAGACACAATAGCGTCTCAAACACAGGAGTTACAAACCTTCATTTTCGTCTTGGGTATTATCCTAGACATTTAGAAAGTTTGTAACAACATAAAAGTACAGTTGAAGTACTGAATATAAATGTTTTATAATTTGCTACCTTGCATGTAATAACTGAAATAATTTTCCAATGAAGAATGATTTACTATATTGGGCCATTATACATATACAATGGAACCTCTCTAAACCGGACACCAAACTAATATATGTGATCTGATTTTGAGAGGTTTCTTGATAATGCATCTCAGATAACAATACATATTCATGATTGCAAAAGATATAAGTAGGTCCCAGAATGGTTATATGCCTGATTTACAGTGCCGGTTTAGACAAGTTTTACTGTACATACATGTAACAGGTTGATACGAAAGAAATGCAGGGATTCCGCTGGCGATCGCCACTTTCGCAATTGGCAATAAAAATAAACAATTGGCGATAAAAAATTACAATTTTCGAAAAAAAAAAGACAATTTTTACTTTTTTATTTTTTTTTCGAAAATTGTAATTTTTTATGGCGATTTTTTTTATTTTCCCCAGCGGAATCCCTGGAAATGGTGACCGAATGTGTATGGAGTAACAATGACCACCCACCTTGTGATAATCGTCGGGGCTGACTTCCCGGTCTCCACAGTACCACTTGAGTTCGGGTACGGGCGGCCGGTAATCACCGTGTCAAACCGGACTGTGTGTCCCTCCCGGACCACTGCGTCCTCAGGCTTCTTCTTGAATATCGGTCGTAGTTGGGTCTCGAACACCCCGCCCTGGTCCTCTGGTGGTGGGATGAGTCGGGTTGAGTCTCTGAAAATAGATATCAGCCAACATGATTATGCTGAATGTACTATATTGTCGATTGAGGACCAGCAGTGCCTTACGTATGTGAATATGATTTTTTAATGAGTCTTTATCAGGTAACAAGGTTTGAATTGGTATAATACATACAGACCGATATCATTTTTGTATCCTGCATCGACTAGCATATTCAGGTCAAAGTGGATTCAAACTACTGTCTGTTACACGTTTTGCTGCCGACGAACTTTTGGCTATTAAACACATTAAATCTGAAAAATATTTAAAAGTAAGTACTTTTTTATCAATAACAAAAAAGTAACCCTCCCCAAACAAAATTATTTGATGAAATTCCTCAAATATTGATTTTATTGCGAAAAAACGATTTTCCTATGGGAATTTAACATGGGGAGTCAATTTCCAATTTTTTTTGTTTTTTGATCCTAAAAATTGACTCCGAAACCTGGCGAGACAGCTTGAAAACTAAGAAAACAAGTTAGATTTTGAAAACCGGTCCACAAATAAAAAAAATATTTAAAATATTTCCAATAAAATCAATATTTGATGGAATTTCAGCAAATAATTTTTTTTGGGGAGGGTGACTTTTAAATATTTTTTAGATTTAATGTGCTTAATGGCAAAATGTTCGTCGGCAGCAAAATGTGGAACAGACAGTAGGTTCCATTGGTAGAACAACGTCACAAGTCTGAGTTTATGAATCATGCTTGCTCATTCTGTCACATAAATAAAATTCCAATGCTCCTGAGCCTGATATCCTGATATCAAAATATACCAGCCTGGACCCGGTTGCTCAAAACATCCGTTAGCTTAACGGACTGTTAAATCCTTAACTGTATGGTTAAAATCTCTGTTAAAACAGAGATTTTAACCATTCAGTTAAGGATTTAACAGTCCGTTAAGCTAACTGATGTTTTGAACAACCGGGCCCTGTTAAATCTTTAACTGAATGGTTAAAATCTCTGTTAAAACAGAGATTTTAACCATTCAGATAAGGATTTAACAGTCCGTTAAGCTAACGGATGTTTTGAGCAACCGGGCCCAGGCTGGTATATTTTGATATCAGGATATGAGGCTCAGGAGCATTGGAATTCCTACTTGTTTCCTAGCCAAGCATGACAAACTTGATATTAAAAAACAACACTAGGCGTGTATGCTCTATGAACGGATGTTCCAGTTTGTAACTTGTGAACCACACGGGAAGATCACATGGGGAGACATTCTACAGCAGCCACACTGCACTGAACTTCGCTGATAACTACCGGTATATATAATATATATCTATATATATATATATATATATATATATATATATATATATACTGATAACTACAATTCAAAGTCCCTCCCAGACAAACGTCTTGTCAACTGCATCCCTTACTTGGTCTTGTTGTTCCACTAACTGTTCTTCAGTTTCCATTAACTCTTAGACCGCTACACACGACAATTGTCGTCTGCTGTTGCTTTTATATCTTGCCTTATTTCTCAATAAATACATGGTTTGACAGCACTTCAGAATCATTTCCAAGTGCTGTCAAAGCATGTTGTAAATTATTCTAAAGTGCTGTCAAAGCATGTTTTAAATTATTCTAAAGTGCTGTCAAAGCATGTTTTTGATGATAAAAATGGAAAATACAAAATAAACAGCAGACGACAAAAAATTAAGATAGCGGTGTAAGGGTTAAGATATTATTTCTATATTACTGATACTAACTGTCTAAAGTGAAAGTAAATGGATTTAACGTCCCAGCAAAGTCTCATCCGAAAGACCAGTGGGATGGAAATATGAACAATGAAAGTATTGTTTTATGCCTAAGGTAAGGCTTGAACCCACAACCTACAGACTGGAAGTCATGTGTTCCAACCCCTAGCCCACAACCCATCCCTACTAACCGTCTAAGGATCCTGTCCAGCGTGTCGGGATTGACGAATGAAGTCGCGTCAATATTGCCCACAATGTCAATGAGAAGCTGACTGGAGCACGAGTCCTTTCCAAGAGAGTTAACTGCGAGTATCGTGTAATGACCAGCATCCTCGGGCAGCGCCACGCGGATACGGAGTGTACAGAAACCATCGCGGTCGTACTTGATTTCGTAGCGACTAGAGCGCTTGATTCTGTGGCCGTCCTTGTACCAAGCAACCTGGAATTGTTTTTTATTAAACTTGTTATGAATGCATTTTAACATTTTAACAGTGGATATTTTAATTGTTATAAAAGACGATGGTAATAGAATCACTAACATGCCAAAGTCACAGTGACGTAGGTAATACCTTATATTTAAGGGTTGGAATTGGTTGAAAGATCTATCATTAAATCTGTTATTCCGGATCTACACTGGTCAATAATGGACTAAGCTGGATCATCATTTGTGGCTGTGACTTGAGAAATGTGGCTTATGGGATTTGTGATCAGTGTAGCTCGTGATCAAATAGCACACTCCGGTAGCCTTATAGCGATCTATATCACTAGAAGCATGTCGAGTGTTTCATTGATGGAATGGCGAACAGTGCAGATCCTGATCTGACTGTGCGGATGCACTGGCTG
Organism: Conchocele bisecta; assembly: GCA_029237695.1. Lineage (NCBI taxonomy): Eukaryota > Metazoa > Mollusca > Bivalvia > Lucinida > Thyasiridae > Conchocele > Conchocele bisecta. The sequence continues at coordinate 45,970,880 of CM055280.1, read as the reverse complement.
ATCTGGATCTACACTGGTCGTACAATCCATAAGCCCCAATCTCCAGTAATATCAATTCATGGGTTACACTGTTCAAGAATGGAATAAGCCCAGATTACATATCACTTTTGTTACATCATGTCCAAAGGTATATTTATAGGTGAAAGAGCACAGACAAACAACAAAGACTGACCTTTGGCCTTGGCTTGCCGACGATTCTACAGACGAAGGTGGCATCCGCCCCCTCAATCAGGCGGAAGTCCTTCAGTATCTGGGTAATCTTGGGTACCATGTTGGGGGCCATAGAGTCGGGCACCTCCGAGTCATACTCTGACTGGGATGTCTCTGTCTCACTCGCGAAGCGGACTTTACCGTCGCGGTACTGGATCTCCTGGTTCAGACGGTCTTCAAAATGTGACACCTGGAACGACTGGAAATATAGAGTGATTGGGTGTTTGGGTGGCTGGTTGTATTGGTTGGTAGGTTGGTTGGGTGGTGTTAGGTGGTAGGTTGTTTGGTTGGTTGGTTGTGTTGGGTAGTTGTGATTGATTGTTTGGTTTCAGTTGGTCAATTGATTGATTGGTAAGTTGATTTGATTGATGTTGAGTTATGTTTCACAACATGGTCTAGTATACTTTGAGGGAGAAATTTTCAATTTTAGGATAAATTTATTAATTTTTATTATACTGAATTTATTACATTATCACAGCCATTATGGCTGTGATAATGTAATACATTCAGTATAATAATTATGCATACTTTTAATCATCAAATATATGCAGTCGTTAGTTCTATATGAAATAATGCATTTCGGGAAAAATAAACGATTGCTCCCTCAAAGTATACTTTGCTAGAAAAGTATACTTTGCAATGTTGGTGAAATGGGCTACTGATAATGTATGCACAATGGAATATACAGAAGACAATACATTCTGAATAAATTCTATAAATAACATAATTACCGAATAGCACATGGTGGCAGACAAAACATAATTACCGAATAGCACATGGTGGCAGACAAAACATAATTACCGAATAGCACATGGTGGCAGACAAAACATAATTACCGAATAGCACATGGTGGCAGACAAGTTTGTCTGAGGGAAATAGCAGAGATAATGTTTAAAGTTAATAATTACATGCAAGATTTTTGTCAACTTCCGACACACTTTACTTCACAATAAGTGTAAAAAAAATTACATTTCGCACAAACCACACAATAAGTGTCAAAAAAAATTACATTTCGCACAAACCACACAATTTGTGTCAACTTCTGACATAATTTACTTCACAATAAATGTCAGAATACGTCGCAATTCGCAAAAATAGGAGAAATGTTACCGGTCCTTCCTCGTCTGTGATTGGCTGATATTCCACCTCTATGGGCTGGGCCATGCGGTAATCCACATTGCTCTCTAGAATCCTCTCCGAACGTGGGATGAAGAAGTCCTTCTCGGCCCTACGTGGTGCCATAGATTTCTCCAGCATTTCCTGCTCGAACGGCAGGGTGGGTGGCATTGACTGTGGCAGTGGGGGCGGTGGGGGCTCTTTCTCTGTGAAGTTTTAAATAAAATGTTGACATTAGTTGTGAAAAGTGACTCTTGCAATCCACTCCTGTAACGTCCATAGGTACAGACGATATGCGAGTAGATTGCAAGAGCTACTGTTGGACGGCAACTACGGACGGTACGGGAGTAGATTGCAAGAGTTACTGTTGGACGGTAACTACAGACGGTACGGGAGTAGATTGCAAGAGTTATTGTTCGCAACTAGGTCGACATGTGAGGACAGCAAATAGCAGACTTCACAATACAGTAAAAGAAACAGATGCTATGTGGCAATAATTACATTACATTTAATTGTTTATATATACTGAAATGTATTATTTCAAATTAAACGAATCAGTGTGAAATCTGCCTCAAGGCATCTGACTAGTATGTTCTCCAAATGTGTACTTGAGTAAAGCTCAACCACTGAGCAAAGTCCAGTCTTGACCGATCAACCACCCTGATGAGTTGGAGTATGAGAACATGCCCAGGAATTATTATATTCACTAGACAGATCAACTTTCTCCAAATTAGTACTCATAATCAGGCAATTTTATTGGCCAAGACTAAGGACAGCTCAGTTCTCGACCGATCAAACTGATTGCGATCAGTAGCCTATTTCACCAACATTGCAAAGTATACTTATCTAGCAAAGTAAACTTTGAGTGAGAAATTTTCAATTTAAGGATAAATTTATTACTTTTTATTATACTGAATTTATTACATTATCACAGCCATTTTGGCTGTGATAATGTAATAAATTCAGTATAATAATTCTGTATATTTTTAATCATCAAATATATGCAGTCAGTTAGTTCTGTATGAAATAATGCATTTCGGGAAAAATAAATGATTACTCCCTCAAAGTATACTTTGCTAGATAAGTATACTTTGCAATTTTGATGAAATCGGCTACTGATTACTGCTCAGAGACTTTTATGAGCAATGCCCAATGTAAAAATCAGGCAGTTTGATTGGCCGAGACTGAGCACAGCTCAGCTCTCGACCAATCAAACTTACTGATTTTGACCTTGGGCAGTGATTATAAAAGTTTCTGAGGATTAATCTGTTCTCACAGCACAGTTCAGGTCTCTAATTTCGAGCACAGAAAAATTGCTGACAAATTGTATCAAACTTACTCTCGCCGGGTAAGAGAGCGGCGGAAGTTGACGACTGCCCCATGGGGTTGATGGCGGAGCACGTGTACTCTCCAGCATCGTCCGGCTGGCACCGTGAGATGATCAGGGTGCACCGACCTGTACTCTGGTCCACTGTGATCTTGTGTCTGGAAATACACAGTATGCTGGGTCACGGATGTGCGCAGAAAGTGATGAAACAGATAAGTAAAAAATAATTTATGTCATATTTCTGATGTTTATAATATTGAAAAATAACTAGAATTGCCAATCATAGTTTTTTGTGTGAAATTGATGGTAATTAACCCTTACAATGCTGAATTAAATTGTGTCGTCTGCTGCATATTTTTTATTTTCCATTTTTCTCATCAAAAACTTGGTTTGGCAGCACTTTAGAATCATTTCCAATGGAAATGATTCTAAAATGCTGCCAAACCATGTTTTTACCGAGAGAAAAGACAAAATATGAATTATTAGCAGACGACTATTTTCGGTTCCCGCATTCTAAGGGTTAACACTTTCAACACTACAGACCTGTACAAAAAGTGAAGCCGTCTTATCAGGTCCGATCTGTTCTTTTTGCAAGCACATTATTTTCATTTTTTGAGAAAAACGCCCCCTTTTCAGAAATAGACTGGTCTGAAAATAATTTTGTGATGGTTGGATTGGTTGTAAAATTAACATAACAAAATCCATTCAAGTTACTTAGGGGTGAAAGGGTTAATTATATTATTTAAATTAATTCAACTAGCGTCCAGAATGGAAACCTATTCAGGTGGTGGATTGGTTCATCTTAAACCAGTATATATATATAACTCTTTGCATGCTAGCGGTGAAAATAACATCCAACAAATTACATTTCTTATTTCTCTCTGTAAATATGTCTTGGAATTTCATTAGAATTGTGTCCTCTGTCCTCCGGACTCAATTCTAATGAAATTCCAAGACATATTCAAGATATTTATAGGAAAATAAAAAAAAATATATAATGAATTGTCATCTGCTATTTTTTAACTATATATAGCCCACAAATTTCCCAGCATGCAAAGAGCTAAAGAAATAAACCTACAAGCAAATTAATGATTTGTACCAAATTCAGAGGTCATAAGCCCCATTTCTCCGGACACCTTTCAGTTTCCATCAAGAAATGTTTCATTATTGGATAATATTAAGTCCAAAACATTTACCAAAATCTGTTTTGCTTTGTTACAAAATGTACCTGGCATCGGGTCTGAGTGGCTTATTTCCCTTGGCCCAGTAGACGTCTGGGAATGGCTGTCCATTAACGTGACACTCGAAGATCACGTTGGTCTCCTCGACCAGTCGTGAGTTCTGTAACCTCTCGACAAACATCGGCTGGACGGCCTCGATTGGCGAGGGAATTCTCTCTTCCCGCGGCATCTCGTGTGGCACCTCACGTGGCATCTCCCGCGGCAACTGGCGCAGCGGTGGAGCAGATGGGATAAACAGTGGTTCGGACTCGGTGGTTGTCACCGGCGACATGGACGCTGTAATGGAAGACATGTGACTAATGGTGTTGTTAGCTTCTTTGCTAATATTTATGGCTGTGAATGAGAAATGGAGCTTATGGGATTTGTGACCAGTGTAGCTCCTGATCGAATAGCACACTCCTGTAGCCTGATAACGATCTATATTGCTTGTTAGAAGCATGACCAATGTTTCATTGACAGAATGGCGATCAGTGCAGATCCTGATCAGACAGGCTGATCTAGATCTACACTGGTTGCAAAACCCATAAGCCCATTTCTCCAGTCACAGCCACATTTATGTGAGAATAGTGTGTCCAGCCACTGGATTCAAACCCGGCACCTCCCGTACAAACACGGTACAATACTCTATTCTTATAAATGGACTAATCTGAAAATAATTTTCTGATGACTGGATTGGTCCTTAAAGTTAATATATCACAGTCCATTCCAGTTATTTAACCCATTTCATGCTGAGGATACACCATTTTGTTTGTGGAAAATCCTAAATATTATATTTATATGAGCTCAGAAATATATGTCGTGACCACAATTTGAACCGTCTCAGCGAGACGGTTCAAATGAGTGGTCACAACATATATTTTCATTGAGAAATAACAAAAATAAAAATAAAATATTTTAAAAATTTCATACCCATAAAGGTGTATTCCGAATGTAATGGGTTAAGGTTGAAAGGGTTAAACAACTTACGGAGCACAGACAATCTGGCCTCCGACACCTCAGACCCGTCAGCATTAGTGAGGACACACTTGAACTTCCCAGCATCCTCTGGGAAGACCTCGGCAATGTTCAGAGTTGTCCCCTCCTCATTGTAGGAGATCTCGAAGTCTGTCGACGTCAGGATCTCGGCATCGTCCCGATACCACTTGACGATCGGCTCTGGTTTGCACTTGTACTTCGTCTCAAATTTCACGGTCTCACCTTCACGGACCATCGTGTCCTTCAAAGGCTGAAATGAAATGAATGAGGTTTAATGTCCCGGCAACAGCTAAAGTCATATAGAGACCAGTAGCCGATTTCATCAAAATTGCAAAGTATACTTATCTAGCAAAGTATACTTTGAGGGACTAATTATTTATTTTTCCCGAAATGCATTATTTCAAATTGGGCCAATACAAAGCTTGTTACCTGATACAAGTAGGCGACAGACGTTTTTTCACACCGTTAATATTATAAAGACACTGTACGATAATAATGGAGGCTACACAATATTTTCATTTAATGCTTTCACACCATTCATAACTGGAATGGAATGATAATTTTGCAACCAATCCAACCGTCATAACATGATTTTCACGCTAGTCCATTTGTGAAAAGGGGGTGATTTTGTTTTCAAAAATATGAAAATGACTTGCAAAAAGTGCAGATCCTGATGAGTCGGCTCGTCACGAGCCGGCTCATCTGGATCTACACTGTTTGCCAATACCACTATACAGGCCTGTGGTGTTGAAAAGGTTCAATTTGCGAATCATTCCAGCTTCAGCAACAATAGTGACTTGAGAAGGACAATAACTGAATTGACACAATTGGTGCAAAAATCGTTTGTTTATTTGTTTGTTTAACGACCTATCAACAGCTAAGGTAATGTAAGGCCGGGCCGGAAATTAGAATAACCTGACCTGGTGCCAGGTACATACCACACCAAAGTCACTTGGCCCTTTCCCCTAAAATAGGATTACGAATGATCGTAATACTCACATAAGGGGTACAACCAAATTCAACTGTCGTATACAAAATGCCAAAGACGTATGTGAGGGCCAAACCAGGTGTCCAGTCGGAATTCCGGTAACGATGAATCCTGATCGTTAAATTACCCATCGCATAGTCACACCTGCCACTCATGTGCAAGAATCATACCTTTGTGAATTTGGGTGTTTCTTTCAATGTGATTGTATGCTTCTTCGGCGGTGCCGTTTCTTCTTCTATGGGTATGCCGAATTTCGGCAGCCGCATTTCTACCGATGTCGTCCTCTTCTTCTCCTTTGGTTCATCGTCGACGGGAATTCCGTAGAGCGGGATTCGCATCTGTGACTCCATGGGACGTTTACGTTTGTCTTCAAGTTGTACGTCTACTTGTTCCGTGTATTTTGTCATTTTTGTGGGTGGTGCCTCGCCAGGGTATTTTGGCTTGGCGTGTGTCGCGGGGGCCCGTTTGGGTTCAAATACCTCACGGGCTTCTCTCATTGGCTTCTGTCCGTCGATGTCCATTTCCATTGGTGCACCTGAAGGTCATGAGGTCATTTTGATAAATGGGTCGCCGGCTGAGAAAAAGTACCTTACAACATTTGAAACAATGGGAGACATTGGTCTTGTTGTACAATCTCTGTATATTTAAATTCATAATGGAAACACCTATTCAACGTATTGCGTTTATATCCCAGTACATTACATTAGCCCCACATGACGCCGCACGACATTGTTGATACGCTAAAGTTTGTTTGACGTCATTAGATTACATGACGTTCATCATCGTTGTCAATAATGTCACGCTATTGACCGGCAACGTCGCTGTTCCATGAATTGCGACAAAGCGAAGTAGAAAAACAGTTGGTCTGTTTAAAGTTTGCAATGAGTCCTTCAGACTCCACGCACTTAAACAGACCAAATGTTTTTCTTACTACAGTAAACACAACTGCCCATGGTTTTATTCCTCAAGAGAAAGTGCCAGCTAATCATGTTACTGAAGACAGTATAGCCTACTTCAGCGACTGGATGGTGACCAGCGTAGGCCCGAATCAGACTGCGCAGATGCTCAGGCTGATCAGGGCCTACGCTGGTCACAAACATTCTAAGGTCCCTGATCTCGGCCAGTGGGTCCAATCAATGTTACAAATTCACATTGTAGTCTTTGATCAGGGGTTATACTGTCTGAATCAGGATAACATGCTGAATGAGCAATTTATGTCGGTATGATATTAATCGAACAGTGACAAAATGCTCAAATGTATACTTGAACTTGAAACCAAGATCTCAGATGACACAAATATGTTTGTTTATTGATGTTTAACGGCCTATCAACAGCTAAGGTCATGTAAGACCGGGCAAACAGGTTCAATCCTGTATTAACCTGCTGCATTGGGGGGAAAATCCCAAACTCAGAACGGAATATTTACATCGAGAAGAAATATATTCAGCCCTGAAGTCCATACCACACCAAAGTCACTTTGAATAATGGGGCTATATCTCAGTGGCCCGTTTCACTAAACTTTGTACGACTAAGATGTTCATAAGTGCAAATTTAGGATCGTCTCGAAATTTCAATTTATGGATTTACATTTATTGAGCATATGCAGCCTATGCTCAATAAATGTAAATCCAATAATTGTCAACAAGGAAACATTGCTAATTTGAAATTTACAGACTATCATAATTTTGCACTTACAAACATTTTAGTCTTACAATGTTTACTGAAACGGGCCCCAGACGTCCCAATTTCATCATACATCCTAGCATACCTGCGACGGTGAGATTCGCGGACACCTGCGTACGCCCTGCAGGATTCTGTGCCTGCACGGTAAACTTCCCAGCATCCTCGTGGAACACCTCGGGGATGTACAGCGAGTGGATGTCACCCTCCTGGATGATCTCGAAGTCCGGCGAGCTCACGATCTGCGACCCCTCGCGTAGCCAGGTCACCGTGGGGGCTGGGGAGCCCGCGACACGGACAGTCAGTTTCACTGGCTCGCCCTCCTTGATTGAAATGTCGTATAGTCGCTCTGTGAATGACGGTGGGATCACCGAAGCTGTAATTAAAATATATCAAATAATGTTCACCGTGAGTTTCACCGACTCTCCCGAATCATGTTTGTCATCAGCTAACCCTTTCAACATCATAGAATTGTATAGTGGTATTGGCAAATAGTGTAGATCCAGATGAGACGGCTCGTGACGAGCCGTCTCATCAGGATCTGCACGTTTTGCAAGTAATTTTCATATTTTTAAGTGCCGCAAGTCACAAAATATGCCCGTCAAAGATGGGCCAGACAGCGAAGATGCAGAAATGTGAAGCTGTCACCAAGGCAAAAAACATTATGCGAATTTGAAACGCTATAGCATTATTTATTCCTCTCGTGCTAAACATGTATACTAATTTAGGTAGAGATGTGCAAAGTAGAATTGGATACAAAAATGTAGAAAAAGTTAAAAAGGTGATATTTTGTTAAAAAATATTTTTTCGGCATAAAAACACCAAGGTGCACATCTTCAATATGTGTAGAAGACGTGTGTATAGTTTCAGATCAATCAACTGAACGGTTTCAGAGGAGTTGTGTACACAAACTATGCAGTTTTTCTGTCCGCCGTCAGCCCACCCATCAGCCCGCCCGCGCGCGGTAAAACATAATACGTACCGTTTTGTTAAAACGGTCGTATAAAAACCACACATTTTCAAACCCAATCATTTTGTGATGATTGGATTGGTCGGAAAATTAACATAGCAAAATCCATTCCAGTTACATAGTGGTGAGCCAAGGAATGTCCACCTATGTTTTGGGACAGAGCTTCGCGACGGGCCGGGCCAAAAAATAAGTTATAGTTCACATATTGAATTTGTAATAAACTACTTTATTAAAAAGTCAATAATTCCAGCACAAAAATATTTACACAATTCCCTAACATTTGATTGGTCCGTTGCAAGTCTCCGTCCAAAATTTATATCCCAGTAAACTCCATGCCGAACTACTTACCGTAACCGTGAGGCGCAGTTAAAATAATTCTTAAGAAAACGGAAAATAAACACATTTTCTTAATGAATTTATTTCAAATGCTGGAATTATAAGGAATGAATGGCCTTTTTGTGGAATTTATCGGGGATATAAACTTGGAAAAGTCACGGGAATACTGGACGAGGCCTTCCGGCCTTCGTCCAGTATTCCCGCGACTTTTCCACAAAATAAATTCCACAAAAAGGCCATTCATTCCTATAATAAGTGAACTACAGTGGAACCTGTCTAAACCAGACACCAAGAAAGCATATGTGATCTTATTTTTCATGCGTTTCTTGGTTATTTCTGTTAATGGTCGCATAGCACACAGCTATGGTTCAGAATGATAAAATGCCTGATTTACAGTGAAATCTCTCGAAACCGGACACCCTGGGGACCTCCCAGGGTGTCCGGTTGAGATGTTTCACTGTATAACTATTACGTAGCTGTAAACTAACCTCTAACAATAAGTTCGGCCGAACTGGTGGCTGTTCCACCGACATTTGTGGCTGCACACGTGTAACTGCCGGCATCTTCCTGCAGCGCTTCTGGAATCACCATGGAAACGCGGTTCTCGCGGTACGAGATCTCAAAGTCGGGTTTCTCTGACACATCCTTGCCTTCCTTGTACCACTTAATGGTGGGCTCTGGCTTGCCTGTAAATAGATTGGGTCACAGTTTATGTTTGTTTGTTTATTAGTGTTTAACGGCCTATCAACAGCTAAGGTCATGTAAGGCCGGGCAAACGGGTTCGATCCCATTTTAACCTGCTGCATTGGGGGGAAAATCCCAAAATCAGAACGGAATATTTACATCGAGAACAAATATATTCAGCCCTGAAATTAGAATAATCTGACCTGGTGCCAGGTCCATATCACACCAAAGTCACTTGGCCCCTTCCCCTAAAATAGGATTACGAATATCGTAATACTCACATAAGGGGTATAACCAGATTCAACTGTCACATACAAAATGCCAAAAGACGTATGTGAGGGCCAAACCAGGTCTCCAGTCGGGATTCCGGTAAGGATGAACCCCGATCGTTAAATTACCCATCGCGTGCTCCCACCTGCCACCCACCAGCAGTTTATGATTTGCTATTGTATTGTAATATATTGTATTGTATCACGTCTTACTATAATTGTGTAGTTAGACAATGACAGCTGACTATTTTACGATCGGGGACAATAGTTGGATATTTGGAGCAGGTGCTCAACTTGTTTACATAAAATCAAACAGTTAGATTGGCTGAGCTTGAACATTGCTCGGACTCGACCAATCAAACTGCCTGTATTTGTGCTTTCCGTGAAACACACGCTTCTAACAAATGGTAGACATCCTCATCAGGGACTGAATGATTGAGCTAGCAGAGAAGGACCAGGGGCGCGTTTCACTAAACTTTGTACGACTACAATGTTTGTAAGTGCAAATTTAGGATCATCTGGAAATTTCAATTTTATGGATTTACATTTATTGAGCATAGGCTGCATATGCAGCCTATGCTCAATAAATGTAAATTCAATAATTGTTTACAAGAAACCATTGTTAAAGTGAAATTTACAGACTATCATAATTTTGCACTTACGAACATTTTAGTCGTAAGTTTAGTAAAACGCCCCCCTGGTCGGGACTGGACTGGTCACAAATGTTATATGATATGCAGGCTCTGCTCGGAAACGGTAGGAAATGAAATTAACGAATTTATGTACTACTGTCTGTTTCACGAAACCTGCGGCCATCTAAACAATGCCAAAACAATATTTTTTTTGATAATATTAAATTTGTTGAAATTTACGAATGAGCCTTCTTTTTATTTCGTACAATTTGGTCAAATATTGATTTTATTGCGAAAAAACAGTTGCCCAATGTTAAATCCCCATAGACATCTTCAAAGAGGAATTTTTAAAAAAAATTAAATTTCAGAAATAGTGGATAGATTTTCAAAATTTAACTTTTGTTTTCTTAGTTAGATCACTTCCAAGCTATCTAGCCATGTTTCAGAGTTAATTTAAAATGTTTGTATTACCTGAAACAATGCCTTCGAAGGTGACTTTGCTCCTCTCCATCGTGGTGATATTCTTCAGTGACTGGAGGAACTTTGCTGGGATGGGCACGGATATGGTCAGATCCACGGGCTGGTACTGTGGGTGCAGGTCCGTCGTGATGGTGGTCGCATAGTGCTCCTTCGATCTCAGGTCGGGAACCTCGAACTTGGGCTTCACGTCCGTGAGTAGCGTTGTCGAGTGTTGTTCGCGTGTCGGAATATATGAGGGTTCCTGTTGACGCGTTTCCGTGACCATCTGGCTGAGGCGCGTTTCGGTTGTTGTTAATGTCTCGGTTGATGAGTATCGTCCACTATTTGCAAACAAAAAATCATGTGTTCATTGTTAACATTTGTTATAGGAATGAATGGCCTTTTTGTGGAATTTATCCGGGTATAAACTTGGAAAAGTCGCGGGAATACTGGACGAAGGCCGGAAGGCCTCGTCCAGTATTCCCGCGACTTTTCCAAGTTTATATCCCCGATAAATTCCACAAAAAGGCCATTCATTCCTTATAATTTCAGCATTTAAAATAAATTCATCAAGAAAATGTGTTTATTTTCCGTTTTCTTAAGAATTATTTTAACTGCGCCTGACGGTTACGGAAAGTAGTTCGGCATGGGAGTTTACTGGGATATAAATTTTGGATAATTCATCATATCAGTCAGATCTTCATTTTACCAAAACAATGAAAATGCCTTTTGTTATATTTATAAGTACTTTCTTATAATTAGAAATAAGATTGAAACAATATAATCTCCTTTTAAATACTATTTCCAGTTTGCTTGTTATTAATTTACTTACGACATGTGTACGGGTGAATGAAATTTCAAAATATTTTTTTCATTTCTACTTTGTAAAGCTTTTCACAACTGGGCTGGACAAAACACATTGTATCATCTGAATGCAACGAGTTGACGTACAAACGAAAATATCCACGGATGGACGTACGGGTGTACAGACAGATAGATGAACGTAATGTCAAAAGCAAAACAATATATCACCTTGCTATCACATATGGGGCACAAAAGGTGTCACTTAAAAAACAAAAGCTTTAATGCAGATTCCAAACGACACACAGACACAGGGACTCAATACTGATCACTATGTTGAGTCTCCGAATTCGGCATTGACAAAAGATCATATCAGAATAAGACTTGACTTACAGTTGCGATTCGAAGGTCCGACTCTGTACGACGGGAACATTCTCCGATAGTGGTTCCTCGACGTGTAGCATGGCCGAGCACGTCGCTTTGCCCGATGGATTCTCCGCGGTGATTGAGAATCGACCCGCGTCCTCATCAAACACCTCGGGGATGTAGAGAGAGTACCGATCGCTCTCCATCGTTATCTGGTAGTCCTGGGACACGACTGGTTCTCCGTTTACAAACCACGATACCTGCAAATTGGTCAGGGTTTAAGGAATTTATTTACATATTCACCCTTTGAACCCGAAATCCCGCTATATTGGTTTATGCAAAAAGTGCAGATCCAGACGAGCCGGCTCGTGACGAGCCGTCTCTTCAGGATCTGCACTTTTTGCAAGTAATTTTCATATTTCTTAGAACAAAAACACCCCCTTTTCATAAATGGACGAATCTGAAAATCATTTTGTGACCATTGGATTGGTCGGAACATTAGCATATCACAGTTCATTCCAGTTTCTTAGGGTTGAAATGGTTAATGGTGTTTAATGGCCTGTCAACAGCTAAGATCATTTTAGGCTGGGTTAACAGGGTCAAATGGCATAATTCATCTGAGGTCCAAACATGGCCCTCATTTGAAATATTGGATTCGACGTTGAACCCATGTTTGGACCACGTTCACTTCTGGTTTCCACGTGGAACGCATACACAAACGGCATTGTACCTATGTATGATCATGTCCTTTATAACAACTACCCACCTTGGGTTTGGGACTGCCAGTAATGACACAGTCGAGCGTGACAGAGTCGCCGGGCCTCGCCACCTTGTCCTGAAACAGCTTGATGAACTCGGGAGGAGCATACGTCATCTCCGTCTTCACCGTTCTCCTTGTCTCCGTCTTCTGGACCATCACCTCGGTGGGGGCGGTCGGCTTCACAGTCAGCTTCGAGTAGCACTTCGCCTCGCCAGACCTGTTCACGGCCTTCACCATGTAGCTGCCCCCGTCCTCTACGAAGGCTTCCGGGATTGTCAGGCAGTGGACGTCCGCAAACGCCGTCACCTGGGAATACAACAGACATAAGCCTAAATATTTGGACACAATCTGTTTTGGAAAACCCCTAGGGGTTTTCCAAAACAAATTGTATCCAAATACATTGTTGTTGTTGTGATAAACCAGTGCAACTATAATAACCCTAAATATTGGAACACTCTTTATTGAGGGAAACCATATATTTATGAATAAATGCGGTACTTAAAGGATTTTTATGGTACTCAGTTACTCAACGAATCATGATATATGGCTGTGATTGGAGAAATGGGACTTACTGGATGTGTGACCGGCGTAACTCTTGGTCAAATATCACACTACTGTAGTCTGATAACGATCTATATTGCTTTATTGATGGAATTGTGATCAGTGCAGATCCTGATCAGATTGTCAATGGTAAACAAGCCTTGCGCAGAGCAGGCCAATTTATGGTTACAATGGTTGCAAAGTCTGTGAGTCCCCTTTTTGCCATCACATCGCCAACCCAAACTGTTTATTTACCAATGGTTGCTGGGCAACATATACATACTTAACATATTTCCCTAGACAACTGTCAATAATATATTTAATTAACAATTTAACTATGGTTGCCAGGCAAATCAATAAATACTTAACATACCGTACTTATCAAGAAACCTGCTCATGACTCAGTATGTATATTTAACTCTTTGCATGCTGGGAAACTTGTGAGCTATAAATAGTTCAAAACTAGCGGACAAAAATTCATCATATTTTCTTGTATTTCTCCCCGTAAATATCATGAATATGTTTTGGAATTTCATTAGAATTGAGTCCTGAGGACTCAATTCTAATGAAATTTCAAGACATATTTACAGAGAGAAATAAAACATATACTCCTAATTCGTTTGGCGGATATTTTCACCGCTAGCATGCAGAGTTGAAACTATAACAATGGTTGGCAGGTAATTCACCAAATACGTGACATATTTATCTGGAAACCTGTTTATTATTCAATCTATTTAACAATGGTTGCCAGGCAACGAAACACATACACTTACCTGGAAATCTGTGGATGACTCAATCTGTTTATCGTCCTTGAACCACTGCACAGAGGGCAGTGGGTGACCTTGAACTCTACACTGTAGACACACACGTTGACCTTGGTTCACGTTGACGTCGCGTAGTAACTGGGTGAACTTGGGTGCTGTTACATCGCCAGATATTGACGCATCACTCAGTTCACTGAGAGCTGTAAAACAAAACAGATTTAACCCTAAAAATGCGGGAACCAAAAATTGTCATCTGCTGTTGTTGTCGTATTTCTCAATAAAAAACAGGATTTAATATCGCTTAAAAAACTACGGCATATTATATTTGCCCCCTTCTGTAGCCTAACATTTTAACTGGTAAATAGAATGCCAGGCTAGAGTCTTTTGATATCAAATGTATCCGGTTAAGCTCGGAAACGGCAGGAAGTCTTCGGCGAGCCTCAGAAGAATTCCTACTGGCACTCATTTCCTAACCTTGCCTGCTAAACTCGGTATCAAAACACACTAACCAGTAGCCAATTTTGGCTGTGATAATGTAATAAATTCAGTATAATAATTCTGCATACTTTTAATCATCAAATATCTGCAGTCGTTAGTTCTATATGAAATAATGTATTTCGAGAAAAATAAATGATTACTCCCTCAGAGTATACTTTGCTAGATAAGTATATTTTGCAATTTTTATGAAATCGGCTACTGGTGTTCTCTATTTGCAGACAAAACGCATTTAAAACATCATATTTGTTCAAGTATATATACATTAACCCATATTATATTTGCCAAGTCTCAAATATAACAGGTCACCAAACAAATAGAATACCAGGCTAGTGTATTTTTGTATCAAGTTTATCAGGTTCGGCTCGGAAATGGTAGGAATTTCTCACTGAGGAATTCATACGCATTTCTAATCCAAGCCTGATACATTTGATTCTCTATTTACTTACCTTCTACATGTAACTTGCACGCACTCTCGGCGAAACCGTAGTTGTTTTTGGCACTGATCTTGTATTGGCCGGCGTCTTCTAGGTAAGCCTCCCGAATAACGAGGGTGCAACGATCCCCCTCAAACAGGAGCTGTACGTCCGTCGACTCCTTCACGGGCTTCTCGTTGTGGTACCACACAACCTGGGACATTGATAGTGGTGAATTGGTCAGTAACATTGTGGGTGTGAAAGGATTGATGGACTGGGGTTGCTCAAAACCTCTGTTAGCTTAACAGACTGTTAAATTCTTAGCAATGCTAACAGAAGCTTTGAGCAACCGGGCCCTGGTTGGTTGGTTGGTTTGGTTGGTTGGTTGGTTGGTTGGTTGATTGATTGATTGATTGATTGATTGATTGATTGATTGATTGATTGATTGATTGATTGATTGATTGATTGATTGATTGATTGTTTGATTGTTTGATACAATTGGTAGCAACATTTGCTGTTTATGCAGACCACAACCACTTACATCTCGTGTTCTGAACGTTTGACTGTATTAAGGTCTAAAATATGAATTTGCCATATGCAATGTCACAGATCGCACAGGCATCTTACATAAACACATTTTATCACAGTTTATCTGCTTATTACTGTTTTGATCACATATCCTTATTTTATATTTATTTTCATCACACTTCTATTGTAATTTTTGTCACAGTTCAATGCATCATTTCCATTTTCATCACTGCCATTTCTATCAAATAGTATCATTGCCATGTATATTACATTTTACATTTACAACATTTATCTATCACCCTCCTAGTGCGCCCCGTACCTCTGGTTCTGGTTGACCAACGAGGACACAATCAAGTCTGACGCGGCTGCCCTCCATCACCTCCCGCGTTGGGGCCAGTAGCTGCATGAAGCTGGGAGCCAGCGGTTCCTCTGTGGAGGCTTGCGACATCTCCTCACTGATACAGATCAAATCGTGTCAAATGAATGAAATGAAGACGATAAACTGATACAGATCCTTTGAAGTCAGTATGTTATTATTTTTTAAGTTGATAACACTGATTAAATTGTTTGGTGATTTTCAGGTTAATTACATAAAACACATAGAACAGAGAATATAAAGCACAGCACAAATTCTAAAAAGCACTTCATTAAAAGTCAACACATTTTGAGTGATCTTGTGTTATTCTTGCAATAATATTTTTATCCCTACTTCACGCATGCGCCACACGTGTAGAGCATCCCGAGATTACGAAGCACAGTCGCCGATTTCACCAAAATTGCAAAGCATACTTATCTAGCTAAGTATACTTTGAGGGAGTAATCATTTATTTTTCCCGAAATGCATTATTTCATATAGAACTAACGACTGCATATATTTGATGATTAAAAGTATGAAGAATCATTATACTGAATTTATTACATTATCACAGCCAAAATAGCAGCGATAATGAAATAAATTCAGTATAATAAAAAATAATAAATTTCTCCTCAAATTGAAAATTTCTCCCTCAAAGTGTACTTAGCAAGATAAGTATACTTTGCAATTTTGGTGAAATCGGCTACAGATGTGACCAAAGCTTGCGGAAGATTAGCAAAAGGATCGACAACAACAAAAACGTAATAATAGTGGAGATTAACATTCAGCAATGAGAGGCAAGGAACGTACGCAGCACTGGAGTAGAAGCTCTCAATGGTGACAGTACACGTGCTGCGGAGTTCCCCAATCGGGTTCTTGATGATCACGCTGTAGTCGCCTGTGTCTTCAGGGTACGCTTCCGAGATCTCTAGTGACGACCTCGTCGTTTCAATGGAAATCTGAAAGTGAATCGCAGTGGAAATACATTTATTTTTGGTGGATTAAATCAACGGTCTGTTGTTTTTTTTACATAGCTGCCAAGATCTCTAGAGAAAACCGCCGTATCGATGGAAATCTGGAACGTAATCACAGTGGATTTTATTTGATTTATTAGTGTTTAACGGTCTATCAACAGCTAAGGTCATTTAAGGCCAGGCCAAACAGTTTGATCCTGTACTTAACCTGCTGCATTGGAGGGAAAATCCCAAAATCATAACTGATTATTTACATTGAATCTATGTTCAGCACTGAAATTAGAATAACCTGACCTGGTGCCAGGTCCATACCACACCAAAGTAGCTTGGTAATCACAGTGGAAAAAACATATATTAAATATGGTGGATTTATATAAATGTTTATGATTACAGTATAATGAATCACAAATTCAAATTAAACCCTTTTCTTACTTTGCCAAAAATGTAAAGAGTTAAACATCCCAGAAACAGCTACCTGTGTTGTCATATAGCGATGGAACCTCGGTTTAATATAGGAATGAATGGCCTTTTTTGTGGAATTTATCGGGGTATAAACTTGGAAAAGTCGCAGGAATACTTCAGGCCTCGTCCAGTATTCCCGCGACTTTTCCAAGTTTATATCCCCGATAAATTCCACAAAAAGGCCATTCATTCCTTATAATTCCAGCATTTGAAATAAATTCATCAAGAAAATGTGTTTATTTTGACAGACGGCAGCCATTTGTTTACATTGACAGCACTGACAGCGCACCTGTAGAAAGTAGTTTGGCGTGGGAGTTTACTGGGATATAAATTTTGGACAGAGCCTTGTTACGGGCCAATCAAATGTTAGGGAAATGTGTAAATATTTTTGTGCTGGAATTATAGTATCATACAAAAGACAAGGTGGATGGAATACTATTTATATAGAATCCACCGTACTTACCGTGTACAGGTTAGATGACAGGACCCGGTCTATACCGCGGTACCATGTGACCTCTGGCGCGGGCGATGCGGAGTATACGACCTCCAGGCGCACGGGTTTCCCTTCGGACGAACTCATGTCCTTCAGCCCTTGTTGCATAACCGGGGCCTGGGCCGCTGTGTACAGACATAGTCCTTAATTAAACTAAGTCGTTATGATGAATTTAGATCGTGGGAATAAATTCCACAAATGAAGCACACATTCTATACTGGTCACAAACAAATAAGCCCATTATTTTCATAGCTATAGTCTGTTTCACGAAAGCTGCCCAAATTTTACGGCCATATAAACAATTCAAAAACAATATTTTTTCGATAATATTAAATTAAAGGAAAAATTGAGAATGAGCCCTCTTTTTATTTCGTCAAATTTGGTCAAATATTGGTTTTATTACGAAAAATTGATTTCTCTATGAGAATTTAACATGAGCCATGATGAGGGAAAAAGAGGTAGATGAGTTGTGGGAGGAGTAAAAAAACAAAATATTTTGGAAATTGACTCCGAAACCTAGCTAGATAGCTTAGAAATGATCTAACTAAGTAAACAAAAGTTAAATTTTAAAAATCGGTCCAGTATTTCTGAAATTCTAAAAAATTTCCCCATGTTAAATCCCCATAAACATCTTCACTGTCTGTGAAGATGTCTATGGGTATTTAACATGGGGAAATTGTTTTTTCGCAATAAAATCAATATTTGACCAAATTTCACGAAATAAAAAGAAGGCTCATTATTAAATTTTCCTTTAATTTAATACTAGCGAAAAAAATATTGTTTTTGAATTGTTTATATGGCCGCACAATTTGGGCAGCTTTCGCGAAACAGACTATAGTTACATATTTTGTAGATGATTTAGTGAATACTACCGGTATATGATTTAGTAAAGTGATTATATTAGAGTATGTACCTAATTAATGCACTAAATGTCGCTAGTATATAGCATCCAACAATTACTTAATGTACAAATGTACATGTGAATATTTAAACAACTAGACTGAAATTCAATGAACTTTTGTAAAAGTATTTTAATATACACATTATTTTAAAAATTAAATGTACTTCCCTTCGGAGGTTATTGGAAATTTCTAGCATAAAACACAGCAATTACAATAATACTTTTACAGAATATTTATGATGAATGTAAGAATATTTTCTGTAGAAAATAGAAAAGGTATAAGCGTAAGAAATATATAATGTTCAAGCAAATGAGAAAATTTTTAAATAAGGGGACTAGAAGGGAGGAAAGCTTTGTAAAGCATTTATAATTGATTATTTTACAGAATGTAGGATCTACACCAGTAGCAATGGAACACCACTTTCTCAGTTCATGAAGACTTTAACACTTAACCCTTACACTGCTAGTCTTCAATGGAGATGTTTCTCATATGCTGTCATAAGATATTTTTAATAGGAAAAAAATGCACAGCAGACGGCAAATATTAAGTCTGAATTGTACGGGTTAAAATGACACTCTCAGTATATGCTAGCTAGTAAAAGATGACTCAAGAAAATATTTGTGCAAAATAATTAAATTTTGTCGTCTGCTGTTTCTTTTCCATTTTTCACATCAAAATATAGTTTTAAAACATGTCGGAATCATTTCCAATGGAAGTGCTGTCAAACCATGTTTTTACCGAGAAAGAAGACAAAATATAAAACAACAACAGATGACTATTGTCGTTTCCCACATTTTGAATGTTAAAATGTTGTTGAAACATGTGTTGGTTGCAATCAAAGAAAGGTGTTAACGGTTGTATTTACCCGACCATGTTATTTTCAATCGTGCAGCAAGTCATCACCATTACAAATCAACACGAACCGTCGCCCATGACGAGTAACTATCACACAAAGTGAAATCCAGCATACGTGCAAACACAGGTGCTCTGAGAAAGGATTTATGCTACCTTCATTTAATTGTCTTCATATTTTTAACACAAACTAGTTTGTTCCAGTCCATCAGAATTTTTCCAATTTACACTGAACATTTCTCAAACGAAAATTGGTACTTTTATTCTTTAAACCTTTTAAGAGTTCCATGATTTCTTTACAAATGTTTGTTTTATGACACCATATTGGAATAATGTATTATTGAAATATGGCATTGCAAATATGGAAATTTGTGTGTAAAACGCTGACTGATTGATTGATTGATTGATTGATTGGGGTTTTACATACATGCTGTGGGAAACCCTGTAAAATATCCTAGCACCGAGCAATAAGAAAATCTATGAGTGCAGCCGAAGCAAACATGCATGTCACCAACATGACTGAAAACTAGCGAGGTCAAAATCAAACTTTTATTCTGTGCCATATTTCGACGTCACATGCAATTCTTTCTGACCGGTCACATGTTCACATGCACCGACACCACTAACCTTGACTACATATGTACTGATAAGAAGTGTATACCAATCTTATAAATTGGCTACCGAACGTGGAAGAGTAACTTCCCTTAGAACTACTTCTGGGGGTATCATTGGCATTAGAAGACAGAGTTTGTCGCTTTTATGTCACGTTAATGTTCAGTGTAAACTTAGTTAAAACTAAGCAATGTGACATCAAACCTCCATTGTACTAATTCCGCCAATTCTAACGTCAACGATGTTCCACAAGTACTGTAGTTCTAAGGGAATTACTCAGAATTTTGTAACTTCGGTCACATATTTATAAGACTGGTATATACAGTCTACACTCGTTAACTCAAATTCTCTTAACCCTTACACCGCTATCTTAATATTTTGTCGTCTGCTGTTTATTTTCCATTTGTATCATCAAAAACATGCTTTAACAGCACTTTAGAATAATTTACAACATGCTTTGACAGCACCTCAGAATAGATTCTGAAGTGCTGTCAAACCATGTTTTTATTGAGAAATAAGGCAAGATATAAAAGCAACAGCAGACGACAATTGTTGTGTGTAGCGGTCTAATAGTTAAGTCAAACTGCTGATAACTCAGTCAAATTTCTGATCCCAACTACATGTTTTCCTACATCATAATTCTCGATAACTCAAAGTTCTGTTAACCGAAAATATTTTCCTCAGTCACCTGGACTTTCAGTAAACGAGTGTAGACTGTACAGAAAAAATTTCTTTTCCATTTTGCCTCAGAATGTCGTTTGATTTTGACCATTTTCCCATCTACCACGTCTAGCAACTGAAGTCACAGAGAAAATACTTGCATTTCTTAGCCGTTTCTCGAGTTTTAATCCCTAGGTTCAAACAAAATGCAACTAAATCCATGCCAATAACAACAACTGAATAAAAAATGTCTGGGAAATGGAACAGTATTGCTCTTGTAACCAAAGTAGACATTGATTGGAAACTGAATGACTGTGTACCATTGACCAGTAGCCTATTTCACCAACATTGCAAAGTATACTTATCTACCAAAGTATACTTTGAGGGAGAATTTTTCAATTTTAGGATAAATTTATTAATTTTTATTATACTGAATTTATTACATTATCACAGCCATTTTGGCTGTGATAATGTAATAAATTCAGTATAATAATTTTAATCATCACATTTATGCAGTCGTTAGTTCTATATGAAATAATGCATTTCGGGAAAAATAAAGGATTACTCCCTCAAAGTATACTTTGCTAGAAAAGTATACTTTGCAATGCTGGTGAAATCAGCTACAGAGCTCCAGTTAAGATGCGTAATTTGACCAAATATTCGAGGTATTTTTCTTAGTTCTTCACCAAAAACTGCAAGTTGGGAGTTTTTAGAATCGTCTCAATGAGACGATTCTAAAGCTCTCCCAACTAGCCATTTTTGGTGAAAAAATAACAAAATTCCCCCAAAAGTTTATCAAATTACGCACCTTAACTGGAGCTCTGATTGACTATCGAATGCATGGGTACGTTGGTTAGGGATGCTCATAAAAGTAAAAAAAAAAAGGCATGTTTTGGTTGTATGTCAGCAGTGTTTGGAAGTTGTTATATGTCACAGACAGTAGTTGCAAAGGCAATACTGCACATGTTCTCCAAACCTTCTACAGATAATGTAAATACAAAATGAAACTCGCCTTGTGATAATAAACATGAGACAAGCTATTGGATTACCGTATGTACCTAAAATGTGCGATTTTTCAAAAAAAATATTTATATTTTCTGTAAATAACATCATGAAATTTTCATAGCAAATGCGGAATTCTATTCTGAAAATTCATTTAACATTCGGCGTCATTCTGTAAATATTTTTTCACGAGATATCACACATCTTCTTGGGCACAAAATCATATGGCGTGTTTCATTTTTAGCATATACATGTACTTGAATTGTAGTTTCAAGCAATTGCACTCATTGAACCTGAATTTTAGATCAAGAAAATCACAATGTTCGATACAATCATATCAACCTGAAAATGGAGGACACATCAACAAACACACATTGCCATGCCAACACATGTACTGTAGTCTATTTATGGTACTCATATATGAGACACATCATGTGACTTTGTACCTTCGGACATCTGCATAATTTCATGAAATACGTTTACAAAATTTACAATATTTTCCGTAAATTGTGTCACAAGTTGACATACCCTTCAGTGTACTTACGGAATTATATTCCACATGTACTCTGAAAATTGTTCACTGTATTTATGAAAAATATTGTAAATTTTGTAAACGTATTTA
This sequence comes from Conchocele bisecta, assembly GCA_029237695.1. NCBI lineage: Eukaryota > Metazoa > Mollusca > Bivalvia > Lucinida > Thyasiridae > Conchocele > Conchocele bisecta. Next base: position 45,948,389 of record CM055280.1, on the reverse strand, counting down.
AGGAAATTACGCAGATGTCGAAATGTACAAAATCACATGGCGTGTCTCGTATGGTGATGTAACTGTTGCTACTTTAGTATTAATCATATGTGGCTGTGACTGGAGAAATGGGGCTTATGGATTTTGCTTCCAGTTTAGATCCAGATCAGCCTGTGCATCCGCACAGTCTGATCAGGATCTGCACTGTTAGTCATTCCCTCAAAATGCTTCTAACAAGAAATATAGCTTGTCGGCAGGTTACAGGAGTATGCTATATACACTAGACACAAATGCCATAAGCCCAATTTCTTCAGTCACAGCCACAATTATAATCACACGTAAATACAGAACAACTAAACAACATCAGCAAATCCAAACACGATGCAATCCAGGGTTGTGGTTACTGGGAGTATTGGAGGGATATTAACCCTTAGACCGCTAACTTATTTTTTTTGTCGTCTGATGTTTATTTTCTGTTTTCCATTTTTATCATCAAAAACATACTTTGACATCACTTTAGAATAATTTACAACATGCTTTGACAGCACTTCAGAACCATTTCCTTTGGAAATGATTCTGAAGTGCTGTCAAACCATGTTTTTATTGAGAAATAAGGCAAGATATAAAAACAACAGCAGACGACAATTGTTGTTAGTAGCAGTCAAAGGGTTAATACGAGGGATCAAGTCTGTTTACATCGAAGCGGAATTGTAAGCCATCATTTTTATTATGTCATTCCTGATACCGTAGTTATGTGTTACAACTGGTATAATGGCGGGATATTAATTGATTGATTAATAATTATCAAATCGTCTGTTTAGATCGAAGTGTAAATGTGAGCTGTATTTTATTCCTGATACGTTTGTAAATCACGTTTAATATAAACAACTGTTGACAAAGAAAGGAAGATTATTATTCTATGAAGATTCTGATTGAAACGTTTCGTATGCAGAGTAAAGGATTTTATCCCGTTAACACAGTGCGTATGTGCCATGAAACATTTTTGATATCCTGTCAATACGACCGAATCACTGCGTATGAATATGTGCGGTGACTGGGGTTATTTTTTTGCATTTTAAAGCCATTTGTAGGTGTTGACGGGATAAATAGAATAGTAGGTTAGTGCCGTGAATGGGAAAAATATCTGGCGCGGCTCGGAAACGGGATGTGCTCGGCAGAGCCTCGCCCATCCCGTTTCCTAAGCCTTGCCAGATATTTTTTCCCATTCACGGCACTAACCTACTATTCTCTGTATTAAATTGAGGTTTTAGTTTTTAATATTCCTGTGTGACAGTTCTCTGCATATTTTAATTTATACAGTACACATGCATGCTGGTTGGTTTCCTCTTTGCATGCTGGGAAAATTGTGAGCTATAAATAGTTAAAAAATAGCAGACAAAAATTCATTTTATTTTTATTTCTTTCTTTCTGTAATTATCCAGACTATTTCATTAGAATTTCCAAATAACAAAAAGAAATATATAGACATATTTACAGAGAGAAATAAGAAAAAATACTCCTAATTTGTTGGCCATGCACTGGTAGCATGCAGAGTAAATTCTAGAACATTAGTACTTTCACATACTGCACGATGCAGTCGTAATGCGCAAGCAGAGAATTGTGGGGGATCTTACGGATCACGGAGAGACGAGCGGACGACGCGGCCTCACCCCCGGGATTTAAGGCCCGACATGTATAACGCGCACTGTGCTGCATGGTCACCCTACGAATCTTCAGGCAACACGTGCCGTTTATTTTCGTGATAACGTAATCGGCGGAATTGTCTATGTTTATTTCGTCTTTGTACCAGGAGATGGTTGGGGACGGTATACCCATGACATGGCACTCAAAGGCAAAAGGGTTGCCATCGAGAGCGTCAAGTGACTTAAGGTTCTTGGTGAACTCGGGTGGGACAATTTGCTGATGTGTTTCTGAAAGAAAGTTGCATATTTGCAGTATAGTGGCATGCCATAGCCATATGGTAATGTTACACCTTCTGAAAATCAAGACCTGTGGCCCGTTTCACTAAACTTCCTACGACTAAAATGTTTTGTAAGTGCAAATTTAGGATTGTCTATAAATTTCAATTAATGGATTTACATTTATTGAGCATAGGCTGCATATGCAGCCTATGCTCAATAAATGTAAATCCAATAATTGTTTACAAGAAAACGTTGTTAATGTGACATTTACAGACTATCATAATTTTGCACTTACGAACATTTTAGTCTTACGATGTTTAGTGAAACGGCCCCCTGTTGCTCTAGATACATGATAAAGCACTAAATATATTGGTTATGAAATTCAAACGATACTACTAGCCTCATATTCGTTGTGATAGATACAAGTGACATCCCATCAATCAAAGATTAAAGTAAATTTATATAATTACCAGAGCCTAATAGGTTTAACAGACTGTTAAATATGTAATGTTTTCCTCAAAACCTCTGTTAGCTTAACAGACTGTTAAATACTTAACAATGTTTTGCTCAAAACCTTGGTTAGCTTAACAGACTGTTAAACTCTTTAACAATGTTTTGCTCAAAACCTCTGTTAGCTTAACAGACTGTTAAATACTTAACAATGTTTTGCTCAAAACCTTGGTTAGCTTAACAGACTGTTAAATCTTTAACAATGTTTTGCTCAACACCTCTGTTAGCTTAACTGACTGTTAAATCTTTAACAATGTTTTGCTCAACACCTCTGTTAACACAGACTGTTAAATACTTGGTTTGATCAAAACCTCTGTTAGCTTAACAGACTGTTAAATCTTTAACAATGTTCTGCTCAACACCTCTTAGCTTAACAGATTGTTAAATACTTAAAAATGTTAACAGGTTTTGAGCAATTGGTCCATGTACTACAATCTGTGTATCTACATAAAATTGCTATAGTTCTCGTAACTATGCAAATTTGATTTCTACAGTGAAACCTCTCTAAGCCGGCCACCCTAGGGACTTCCATAGCACACAGCTATGGCTCAGAATGATCAAATGCCTGATTTACAGTGAAACCTCTCTAAGTCGGACACCCTGGGACTTCCCAGGGTGTCCGGCTTAGAGAGGTTTCACTGTAAATCAGGCATTTTATCATTCTGAGTCATAGTTGTGCGCTATGCGATCACTAACATACATTATCACCGCAGAAAAATGACCAAGAAGCTTATCAAAAATAAGTTCACATGTGTTGTCTTGCTGTTCAGTTCCACTGTATGTTACCCTTTCACCCCTAAGTAACTGGTACTCGTCCATGTAGACTTTTGAACTATTCCATTATTCAGGAAAGGGGCGCTTTTGCCGAAAATCAGAAAATATCATCCACAAACAGTGTAGATCCTGATGAGATGGCTTGTTACGAGCCTAATAATCTAGATCTACAGTGTTTGCAAACATTGGGAGATGCATGTACATCTGTAAAGGGTAATTTATGTTTAAAATAATATGAAATTTGGTTCAATACAAGTTGATTTGTGTGTGTGGTGTAAACTTGATGTATCTATAAAATTGTTTAAAAAGGGGAGAATATCAAATCTAGTTTCTGTTCAGCTAATACTCCGACACCAAAAGTATCTAAATATAACTTCCAACTAGATATTATGTTTGTTAAACATGGATATGACTGCGTGGCATACTGCTGGACTGTAACTGGAGAAACTGTTACAAACTTTTTGACTTTTCAACGTAAATGTACATGTACCTGAAGAGCAAGGCAATACGCCCCCTTGCTATCGCACAGGGGGCAGAGCTCCAGATAATGTACGTATTTGTGTAAATACCCAATTAAAATTACCAAAAACCCAATTGAAATCAGAAGTAGTGAGTATCAAAAGGCAAAAAGGCAATGAAAACTTTGTGGTATCTTTATCATGCTACATAAAACAATAAACAGACCACAAATATAGCATATTTTCTTATTTTTCCATGAAAACACATCTTGGTATTTCATTAGAATTGTCTCCAAGGAGACAATTCTAATGAAATGCCAAGACATGTTTCATTTCGAAGCAAACTATTCAATAATTGCTGTCTGTTGATATGTAAACAGTAGTGCAATTTTATTTTACCCAATTCAAATTTTGAAATACCCGATTGCTTCAGAAATGATGGAGTGACAATACTCAATTACTAATTCCTTATCTGGAGCCCTGCACAGGGGGCATACAAATAAATAGACATCTAGAAAATGTAAACATCTAGAAAACTACAGGAAAAAATTAGGCTATTTAATGATAATGATTCAGATCTTTCTATTAACTCCCTGTAAAAATCTTCTACATCAAAAGCAATAAAAATCACCCATATTACAGAACACACTAATTGTTTAATAAAGAAGAACAACAATCCAGAACATTTTTACTGTAGCGTTTACCCTTGGATTCGATCATTCGAGGCTGTTTCACCTTTGTGGTTAACCTCTGGGTCAGTATAACCGGGTGGGTCAATGCTTCCAAAGGAGATAGAACATGCATTAAATCTGAATGACATTTAACTATCGTACAATCATCACAAAAGGAAGGTTTCCATATTTAATTGATATAAGACAACTACTGTTTGTTTCATGAAACCTGCCCAAATTTTACGGCTAAAAAATAATGGAAAAACAATCTTGTTTTCTATAATATTAAATTATCGCAAAATTTAAGAATGAGCTTACTTTTTATTTCGTGAAATTTGGTCCAATATTGATTTTATTGCGAAAAAACAAATTCCACATGTTAAATCCCCATAGACATCTTCATGGGGACATTTTTAGATTTTCAGAAATACTGGACCGTTTTTCAAAATGTAACTTATGTTTTCTTAGTTAGATCATTTCCAAGCTATCTAGCTATATTTCAGAATCAATTTATTTAGTTTTTCGACTCCTCCTCCAGGTTCTCCACTTCTTTTTTTTCCCCATGTTAAGTTCCAATAGAGAACTCATTTTTCGTAAACAAATCAATATTTGACCACATTTCACAAAATAAAAAGAATGCTCATTCTTAAATTTTATATTATCAAAACAAATATTTGGTTTTGCATTGCTCATATGGCCGTAAAATTTGGCCAGGTTTCATGAAACAGACAGTAGATATTATGCATGTAAATTTTGAATCTTCCCCCTAGCATACTGCACTCTAAAAGTTTCAGTGATCTACTGAAGGTCTAAACGGCCAAGGTCATGTTAATGGTGGCATGATTGTGTAACATGTCCACAAGTGTCATGTGCCCGACTATTTAAACAATCAGTTTTGTTATCTTGAAAGTTATAGCAAAATTGAGACACTTACAAATATTTCAACTTGAAAGTCCATGCAGAACCTCAACGGCAAAGCAATATGTCCCCTTTGCTATCATATAGGAGGCACAACAAGTACCGTAACATGCACCAATAAGAAAATAATGTCCCCAGTGGTAGATTGGAAAATCTTCGGCAAACTTCTTAACCCTTTCACCCCTAAATAACAGGAATGGATTTTGAAATGTTAATTTTGCAACCAATTCAACCATCACAAAATGGTTTTCAGACTAGTCCATTTATGAAAAGGGGGTGTTTTGTTCTCAAAAATATGAAAATTACTTGCAAAAAGTGCAGATCCATATGAGACGGCTCGTCACGAGCCGGCTTATCTGGATCTACACTTTTTGCCAATACCACTATACAGGCCTGTGGTGTTGAAAGGGTTAAACATATCCACAGACACACGCATGGAAATGCAGACAGGCACAGTCCAAACACCATATGCCTCCTTGCTCTATTGAGACAGGGGGGAATAAAAATACAATTAAGAATGTGTAATGTATATATATAAACGCTACAAATTACATTGTATATGAAATATCAATAAATTAGGATATTATTGAACACTAAAATGTGGCTATGTCGGGATAATTGGAGCTTATGGGTTTTGCGACCAGTGTAGATCCAGATCAGCCTGTGCATCCGCACAGTCTGACCAGGATCTACACTGTTCGCCATTCCATCAATAAAACCCCGACATGCTTCTGATAGGCAATATAGATCTTATCTGGCTACAAGAGTGAGCTAATTGATCATCCCATAAGATCAATCACATCCACAAATGAATATGTACATATGTAAAATAAACTGCTTACCTTTGACATGTAGATAAGCGGATGACTCGGACATTCCGTCCTGGTTGGTGACCTTGACCGTATATCGGGCCGTATCCTCCGAGAAGGTCTCCTCGATGGTGAGGGTGATGACGCCCGAATCTGCGCGCGTCTCGTAGTCTGGGCTGTTCACAGGCATGTTGTCCTTGTACCAGGTTATCTCGATGGTCGTCTCGGACTCCACCCGGCACTCGAATATAACTCTGCACAAAAATTAAATGAATGGGGTTTAACGTCCCAGCAACAGCAAAGATCATAAAGAGACGGGACCACAGTTTAAAGTCTCATCTGATAGACCAGTGGGATGGAAATATTATGTAAGTATTTTTCCTGCCATATGGTAGGTTTTCGACGTAAATGTACATGAACGGACGGACGTACTGAACCTCAAGAGCAACGCAATATGCCCCTCTTGCTATCGCAGAGGGCATAATTAAATTTTGTCGTCTGCTGTTTATGTTTTATTTACCATTGTTATCAACAAACACATAGTTTGGCAGCAATTTAGAATCATTTCCAATGGAAATGGAAATGATTCTAAAGTGCTGTCAAACCATGTTTTTATTGAGAAAGAAAAAATATAAAACAACAGCAGACGACAATCTACATTTTCTGCATTGTAAGGATTAAGTACGAAGGTCAAGGTCATTGTCACAAAGGTCAAGGTCTTCAATGTCAAGGTTACATAAATGACACTGGGTGGAAAGTGATAAATGTATGGAAGCTATTGATGAAGTTTGGTAATGATCTGACTAACAGATCAGTAGCCTATTTCACCAACATTGCAAATTATACTTTTCTAGCAAAGTATACTTTGAGGGAGTAATCATTTATTTTTCCCGAAATGCATTATGTCATATAGAACTAACGACTGCATATATTTGATGATTAAAAGTATGCAGAATTGTTATACTGAATTTATTACATTATCACAGCCAAAATGGCTGTGATAATGTAATCAATTCAGTATAATAACAAGAGTGCCGCAAGTCACAAAATACGCCCGTCGAATATGGGCCAGACAGTGAAGATGCAGAAATGTGAAGCTGTCACCAAGGCAAGAAACATTAATGAAAATTTGAAAGTCTATAGCATTATTTCTTCATCTCGTTGTGCTAAACATGTATACTAATTTAGGCAGAGATAGAAAAGTAGAGTGTAAAGTAGAAATGATAGGGAATTGGATACAATAATATATAAAAAATGGCTAAGTTAAAAAGGTGATATTTTTGTTAAAAAATATGTTTTCGGCATAAAAACACCAAGGTGCACATCTTCAATATGTGTAGAAGACGTGTGTATAGTTTCAGAACGATCGACTGAACTGTTTCAGAGGAGTTGTGTACACAAACTCTGTACCCTATATAGAATTGTATAGAAAAATGTAGAAAAAATGGCTAAGTTAAAAAGGTGATACTTTTGTTAAAAAAATATTTTTTCGGCATAAAAACACCAAGGTGCACATCTTCAATATGTGTAGAAGACGTGTGTATAGTTTCAGAACGATCGACTGAAAGGTTTCGGATGAGTTGTGTACACAAACTCTGTACCCTATATAGAATTGCATAGAAAAATGTAGAAAAAATAGCTAAGTTAAAAAGGTGATATTTTTGTTACAAAATATTTTTTCGGCATAAAAACACCAAGGTGCACATCTTCAATATGTGTAGAAGACGTGTGTATAGTTTCAGATCGATCTACTGAACGGTTTCGGAGGAGTTGTGTACGAACTATGCGCTTTTTCTTCAGCCGACCACCCACCCGCCCACCCGCCCGCCGTGCGGTAAAACATAATACATACCGTTTTTTAAAAACGGTCGTATAAAAATTAATAAATTTATCTTAAAATTGAAAATGTCTCCCTCAAAGTATACTTTGCTAGATAAGTATACTTTGCAATGTTCGTGAAGTAGGCTACTGGTGACATTCAACATTTTGGAAATAATTGTTGACGCCTACGATGACCATGCCTACGCCGGAATTGTGACCGTGATCATTCTCAACTAATGGGAGAGATATAAAATAAAGTGAATGTAAAAGTTAAGGATTGATTGATTAATTAATTGATTGATTGATTGGTCAACTCGAATGTAGCTCTATGGAATAATGGTGGGAATGAAATTTACACATACAGGATTTGATAATGAAATCTTTAAACTTCAACTTGTTTTTATTTTTATATTTGTAAATCCCGTACCAAATGTATTTGTATAAGTGTTCAGATAAGTTTTGTATCTAAAGAGTATTATACCCCCAGATTCAAATTCAATGTTAATTTTACTATTACAAATGTATTATTAATGTTCTTCAATATTAAATAGGGTACAAACGATAACAAAATAAAACAAATTTAAAAATTCACTTATTTGAGCTACAAAAAGCAAACTCAACTATTAAGTAAATTTTCAACTTTATCATAGTATTTTCACTACCCGGCACTCAATTTGAAAATCAATGCGTATTTTTACATTGCTGTGAGTATTTTGTACTCCCACTTTTGAAAATCAATGCGTATTCTGCTAAGTGCGTAAAATATGCCAATACACACCTTATCTGGAGCTCCGACTGCTTTTGCGTTTATAATCATGGTAAATTAAAGTTGACCTACTTTGTTCCCTCCATGACCTCTGCATTTTTCAGGTGTTGTGTAATGCGGGGCGGGCGTGATGGTGCCTCCGCCGTCACGGTGACCTCCATCGGCACAAACTCCTCCACCGTCGGCGATGGCTGCTCCTGGAATACAGGCATTGAATTGATTGGTTGATTGATTGTGGCTTTATGTCCACTCAATGTCTGGTCTGGTAATTGATTGATGGATTGATGTGATTGATTGATTGATTGCTTGATTGATTGGGGCTTCATATTAACTCAACAACTAGGTTATATACATTTGGCAACGTCTGCTCCGGTAATTGATTGATGGATTGATGTGCTTGATTGGTTGATTGATTTGTTGATTGATTGATTGATTGATATGCTTGATTGATTTATTGATTGGTTGGCTGATTGACTGGGGCTTCACATCTGTTCAACAGCAAGAAACTGTGGAAAAAAAATCCTTGATGTAACACTATTTTAGAGTACATACCAAGTTTTGTCGCAATCTGGAGACCTCGTTGTCGGCTTGTTGGAAGTTCTGCATGAGGTCTTGGTTCTGTACAAACAGGTTGTGTACACGGTTTGGTCCTTCGTCACCTGGTAATATACAACATTGATTGATTGGTTGATTGACTGAGTGACTGGTTGGTTGATTTATTAATTGATTGAGAGACTGATTGACCAACATGAGGTATTGGTACTGTACAAACAGGGTGTTCCAATACATTGACATTCATTAAACCTTCAAAACAATTTGACAGATATATAAATGACAGCAGGAGAATGGAGAACATTAATACAATATGCAGAATCTTCAACAAAGGTAGATGTTTTTCATGTGTAGAAGAATACAAGGACAATCAACTATTTTAAAGTAGGAACTCACTGTATAGCTGCTCGGCGAGTTCGGAGATTTTCTTGAGGCGTTCGTCCTGGGCTGGCTTGCCGTCCTCCACGAAACTGTGGAGTCGGTGTAGCAGGTCGGTCGCGTCCTCGGGTCTCCGGCACTGGGGGGCCTGCTGACTGACACCAATCAGCAGCTCGTTACCCACCACCATCCACTGTTCACTCTACAAATTATGGAATTAAAGATTTTGGAAGTTGACTCCGAACACGACTAGATAGCTTGGAAATGATGTAACTAAGAAAACAAAAGTTAGATTTTTTAAATTGGTCCACAAATTCCAAAATTATTTAAAAAAAGCCTCATATTAAATTCCCATAGGAAAATTGTTGTTCGCAATGAAATGGAATTTCACAAAATAATTTTTTTGGGGAAGGGTGAATTTTTTGTTATTAATGAAAAAGGATTAACAATAAGATATATTTTAGATTTAGTGTGTTTAATAGCCAACAGTTCGTCGGTACTCACCTCTTCAATAAGTCTATAATACACAATTGAGGTATTGAGCATCTCGCGGTAATCGCGGACGCTTGTGTGGAATGTTGTCCATTTCGTGTTGAGCATGTCAATCTCGCGGCGGATGTGCACCGAGTCGTAATGCTCGTCCTGCACCATCAGCTCTGCGGTACTCGTGAAGTTGTTGATCTTCTTCTCTATCAACTGCAACACAGGTCAAACATCAAGGTCAGATAGCTTGTTTCAAATGTCAAACTGTTGATGCAAAGTTCAAGGTTATATGACAGGATCAATGCTAAAGGCCATAGCACTTCTTTTAATGTCACACTGTGATGCCAGAATTAGCGCTAAATGCCAGATCATGTTTAAATGTCAAACTCAGATGCAAAGGTCAAAGTAAAGGTCAGATAACTTGTTTCAAACTCATAATGTAAAGGTCCAGGTCAGATAGCTTACTTTAAATGTTGGATGTCAGGATAAATGGCAATGGTATGATCACTTGTTTCAAATGTCTAGCTCTGATGCCAAGATCAAAGGTCATGGTCTGATACTTGCTTTAAAGCAAGTATCAGACCATGACCTTTAATCTCGGCACCAAAGATATCAAGGTCAACTAAACATCAATAGCCGATTTCATCAAAATTGCGAAGTATACTTATCTAACAAAGTATACTTTGAGGGAGTAATTATTTATTTTTCTGAAATGCAGTATTTCATACAGAACTAATGACCGCATATATTGTATAATGATTAAAACTATGCAGAATTATTATACTGAATTTATTACATTATCACAGCCAAAATGGCTGTGATAATGTAATAAATTCAGTATAATAAAAATTAATAAATTTATACTAAAATTGAAAATTTCTCCCTCAAAGAATACTTTTCTAGGAAAGTATACTTTGCAATGTTGGTGAAAAATAGGCTACTGATACTTGCTTTAAACTGTCTATCAGGGGCAACTAATCAGGTCAATTAACTTGTTTCAAAAGTCTAACTCGACAGTTCAAGTTTCAATTTACCCCACCACCCACTCCCCTATGCATTTCTGATTGCTTGGCTAATACTCTCATGGAGCCTAATGCAGACCTGGTGTTTTAGTGTTGTTGTTTTTTTTGCTTGAGACATCATGTATGTTTCGCAAAGACAACAAATAGTGCAGCCCCTGATCAGATTGTGCAGATGCGCAGGCTGACTGGGGCTACACTGGTTGCAAACTTAAATTAGTCCCCTTTTGTCAGGAATGTTTCGCAGCACAGCACAGTGTAGGTTCTGATCAAACTGCGCAGATGCGTAGACTGATGTAGGGCTACACTGGTTGCAAACTGCATTATCCCCATTTTGTCAACTGTGAGTCACGTGTATTTAGATAGCCATATTATTTAAGATAAATTCGCTCACCTCAACAGTCATCTCAAACTGTTGGAAAGCCTGCGACGTCATCTTGGCAGCTGGCAGTGTGTTGCCATAGCTACCACGTCGGGCCTGTAAATGGTGATGTAGTTCGTCTATCTCCGAATGGATCTGCAATTACAAAATTAACGAATTAATAGTATTTCGTAGTATTTTCTTTATGACTTTTAAGCAAGAATATAGGTCTTGATAAAACATGCTTTTGTTGAGAATAAACCAATTAAAAAAAAACAGCAGACGACAATATTCATTTCCCGCCTATTATGGGTTGACCATTTCCCATAATCCCCAAAGATTGGTTTTCAAGTATAACTAGTGCTGATATTGGTAAAGTGCATCAACGTGGCTGGGAAAGCTTGAGATAGATTTAACTAATGATTCTGGAGGAACAGACCAATAGATAGATGTCAGCCCTGCACACAACAATTATCGTCTGCTGTTGCTTTTATATCTTGCATTATTTCTCAATAAAAACATGCTTTGACAGCACTTCAGAATCATTTCCAATGGAAATGATTCTGACGTGCTGTCAAAGCATGTTGTAAATTATTCTAAAGTGCTGTCAAAACATGTTTTTGATGATAAAAATGGAAAATATAAAATAAACAGCAGACGACAATAACTTAAGATAACGGTGTAAGAGTTACTGTCTGTTTCACGAAAGCTGCCAAAATTTTACGGCCATATAAACAATTCAAAAACCTTTCTTTTTTTTCGATAATATTAAATTAAAGGAAAATTTAAGAATGAGCCTTCTTTTTATTTCGTGAAATTTGGTCAAATATTGATTTTATTGCGAAAACAAAATTTCCCCATGTTAAATAGACATCTTCACGGAGTGAAGATGTCTATGGGGATTTAACATGGGGAAATATTTTTAGAATTTCAGAAATACTGGACCGATTTTTAAAATTTAACTTTTGTTTTCTTAGTTAGATCATTTCCAAGCTATCTAGCTAGGTTTCGGAGTCAATTTCCAAAAGTTTTCGTTTTTTGACTCCTCCCACAACTCCTTACCACTTGTTTCCCCATGTTAAATTCCCATAGACAAATCAATATTTGACCGAATTTCACGAAATAAAAAGAAGGCTCATTCTTAAATTTTCCTTTAATTTAATATTATCGAAAATAGTATTGTTTTTGAATTGTCTATATAGCCGTAAAATTTGGGCAGCTTTCGTGAAACAGACTATAGTGTACCTGTCTCAGGTCAAAGTTGAACTGACAGATTTGTAAATTCTGTTTCAGCCTGCGCTCCTGGTCTTCCCAGGTTTGGTTCCAGCGACGCTTGTATTCATCTGCCGCTCCCAGAACCTTCTGTACATCGTCCGTGGCAACCGCTTCTGCATCCTGGGTAGCAAATAGAACACCGAGTCAGAAAGAGGAAGAGAATGCATGACAAGAAGGTCAAAAGGTGAAAAGGTTTAACATCCAAGCAACCATCATATAGAGATGGAACCTCAGTTTAAAGTTTCATCTGAAAAATAAGTGGGCTGGGAAAAAAATGTGAAAGTGAATGGGTTTAACATCCCAGCAACAGCTAAGGTCATATAGAGACAGGACCACAGATTAAAGTCTCATCCGACAGACCAGTGGGATGGAAATACTATGAAAGTATTTTTGATGCCTAAGGCAAGGTTTGAACCCACAACCTCCAGATTGGAAGTCAGGTGTTCTAACACATAGGCCACAACCCATCCCTAGATCCCTAGTGGGTTGGAAAGTATTTATCAAAAACACCAAAAGAATCATTTCTCTAGTTACACAATATATTTCTGTTAAATCAAAACTTGTGTTTTTAATGTGTGTTTGTTGATGTTTAACAGCCTATCAAGAGCTAAGGTAATTAAAGGCCGGGCCAACAGGTTCGAATTTCCCAGAACTTACGGTCTGTCGGACGCGGACTACAATCTTCTCGCCCTCATCGGCTGTATAGTTGATGAGGTGGGAGATCTCCTGTTTCTTCCGCTTGTGTTCCTCGAGCATACCCTCGGCCCGGTTCAGGTCTGACGGCAGCTCTGACTCCATATACTCATGCTCTGTCTTCTCGATCAGTCGGTCAAGCTGAAATAAAGGCAGAGGGAACATGGCTAGGGATGCACACGGACAGAGAGCAACCATCCCCCATTTCAGACTGAATTATGTGCGATTTGAGTGAGTCATTGATTAATTGATTGCGATTGATTGATTGATTGATTGATTGTGATTTACTTGACTGATTGAATTGATTGTTGTGGTGTTACATCTGTCCAACAAGGCCATCATAATTGTGGTTGTGACTGGAGAAATGGGGCTTATGGGATTTGTGACCTGTGTAGGTCCTGATCAAATAGCATACTCGTGTGGCCTGATAATGATCTTTATTGCTTGTTAGAAGCATGTAGGGTGATTCATTGATAGAATGGGGAACAGTGTAGATCCTGATCAGACTGTGAAGATGCACAGGCTGATCTGGATCTACACTGGTCGCAAGACCCATAAGCCCCATTTCACCAGTCATAGCCACAAATAAAGGCAGGGGGGACATGGGTCGGGGATGGGCACAGAGAGCAACTGTTCCCCATTTCAGACTGAATTATGTGCGATTTGTGCGAGTCACCGATTGATTGAGGAGTATCTGGTATTTACACATGGCTAATTTCTTATTCAATAATATTTGATATTTACCTGGTCTAAGTTCTTAAAGAACTGTATGTTCATTTTGAGCAGTACAGTCCCACCTCCCCTAACGGCCACCTCCCAGCAACGGCCACTTCTCTTCAACGGCCAGTTTAAACTCCCCCCGTTAGAATTTAAACGTTATTTTACCTCTGTCCAACGGTCACCTCTCTTCTCCAGCCAACGGCCACAAAAAAACACAACAAAATCGTCAAAAGACCTCTCGAATGGCCAACATATTTTTGCTAACGGCCAGTTGATTTTTTCATAGCAAAGAGTCATAAGCTTCTCTGACCGGCCAACATATTTTTACAGGTCGTTTTTATTCTGAACGGTCAATATAATTAATCTCGTCAAACGGCCACGTCAATTAAAACATGACACGAACCACCTCTCTGAGCGGCCAACATATTTATTATTGACAAACGGCCATAAACCACGACAAAAACGGCCTGTAAACGGGCAGCATATTTTTTTTAATGTACATTTTCGTATGCAAACGTTACCGTGAATCGCGTAAAATCAATATTCCTATGTAGCCTACCGGCAGATCTAATCGAGTGTGCCGTATCTATCGGATACCTTCGGTGGTAATCGGTCGATAAAAGTTGTGTGTAAACACATGTCCAAGTTCTGTATTCGGATTTATCACCTGTCTGGCATCTGACAATGGAATTGCCGACAAGTTTGTCACCGTTTGAAGTGGATTAAACAAGCCATTCTAGGATTAGGATACTCAACACGGTCTGCTGACTGAATATGACACCATGTGACACTGCAAGAAAAGTGGGCTTATTGGGTTTGTGACCAGTGTAGCTGTAAATTAGTCTGCTCAGTGTGTTCACTACATGTTTTTACACAAAATTGGATTAACATTAGCATGATTATAACTTTGTAACACGAATGCAGATCCGAATCCAGACTGCAAGTTATTCTGATCAGGAGCTACACATGTCAAAAACTGAATGAGCCCAGTTTGTCATTATGAATGCATAATTGTTATTGGTCAATTTGAACATTTAACATGTTTAATAAATTGTTATTTCTTAAAATAACAATGATTACTATTTTGTCTTCTTCAATAACATACTAACAATGACAAATGTATTTGTTCTATAGTAAATAAAATATAATAGTATAAAACATATACAATCCTAGTTGTTTCTATGTTCATATATCAGTATAAGCAACTGAGAAGTTGATGGCTGTTCATTGATGGCTGTTCGTTGGTGACCCTCTCCACAACAGCCACCTCTCTACAACAGCCACTTTTAGTCCGTCCGGCTGCTGGCTGTTGTAGAGAGGTTGGACTGTATCTGGTATTTACCTGGTCTAAGTTCTTGAAGAACTGTATGGTCATTTTGAGCAGTATCTGGAATTTACCTGGTCTAAGTTCTTGAAGAACTGTATGGTCATTTTGAGCAGTATCTGGTATTTACCTGGTCCAAGTTCTTGAAGAACTGTATGGTCATTTTGAGCAGTATCTGGTATTTACCTGGTCTAAGTTCTTGAAGAACTGTATGGTCATTTTGAGCAGTATCTGGTATTTACCTGGTCCAAGTTCTTGAAGAACTGTATGGTCATTTTGAGCAGTATCCGGTATTCGTGGATTCGCGCCTGGAATCTCTGGTGGACCTTGATCAGCTCGTTCACGATCTGGTCCTTCTGTCCGCGCGTGTCGCCCTTCAGCGACAACATCTCAGCGGTCTTCAGGTGCTCTTCTATCTCTACTTGTGCTTGCTGTGAGAGTATTCAAGGGGAATTACTCTCGTGTACTTACATGTGATATTTTTAACCAAGCAGAAGGTAAGAAATTTTCGTATTTTCGTCTGCTGTTGTATTCTTTTTTTTTAAATGTTGTCTTAATTATATTTTTTTTAAATGTTGTCTTAATTCTTATCAATAACAGGTTTTAACAGAACATGAGAATCATCATAGGTGATGATTTTCATGTTCTGTTAAAACATATTCCTGTGGTGAAATATTGAAATTAAGAAAGAAAGAACAGCAGACGACAATATTTTCACTCAGCAGAGAAAGGATTAGATAAGTTTCGAGGAACTATTGGATGCTATGCAAGCTGATACATAATTGAAGTCAAATATATTGTTACCGACCTTGATAAAAGGGCTAAGTGGATTTCTGACCAATATATAAAGAATAGAAGAAGAATGTCTTTTGATATTAAACTCATTAGCTGAGGGAATGTTTAGGAATTCCGAGGCTCGCCAAGTAAGTAAACCTGATATAAAAAAAACTCTAGCTTGTTATTTTATTTGTTGTGACAGACTATCATATGCGCATTTGTAACAATTTTCTTGTGGAAAGAAATGCGGACTCTCTTACGTTGAGTACCTCACCCTGATGTCATTTGTTAACATTATTGGCCATTATTCAACCAATGACACGTAAGCGAAAGTAACAATTTATATCACAATATTACAGTCCACATATATTCCTAATTTGTTTACTAATGCATAATTTAATTTCATGCCAATTGTTTTCATTTTCAAACTCAAGTCATGAAGGAGATAAGTGAAATCTCAAATGATGGTAGAAAATCCAGTATCAGCTTGCATAGCGAGTTAAAAGTTTCTCAACATGGTTTTACAACAGATATAGTTAACAGTGACAACATTAAAATAGTTTATTTTGACATAACTGTTACGAGAACACATGCTCAATTCATAAGTAATAAATTACTTGATTATTTCATAAACATGTATTTTATCAACAGAAAGTATCAATACGAACAATACAAAAAGTTAATATATTAAACCTTGCAATGCTGAATTAATTTTTGTTGTCTGCTGTTTATTTTCTATTTTCCATTTTTCTCATCAAAAACATGCTTTGACAGCACTTTAGAATCATTTCCAACGGAAATGATTCTAAAGTGCTGTCAAATCATGTTTTTATTGAGAAAGAAGACAAAATATACATCAACAGCAGACGGCATTTTTCGGTTCCCGCCTTTTAAAAGGTCACAAAATCAGAACGGAATATTTACATCGAGAACAAATATATTCAGCCCTGAAATTAGAATAACCTGACCAGGTGCCAGGATCATACCACACCAAAGTCACTTGGCCCCTTCCCCTAAAATAGGATTACGAATAATCGTAATACTCGCAATTTGGGTATAACCAGATTCAACTGTCACATACGAAATTCCAAAGACGTATGTGAGGGCCAAACCAG
Organism: Conchocele bisecta; assembly: GCA_029237695.1. Taxonomy (NCBI): domain Eukaryota; kingdom Metazoa; phylum Mollusca; class Bivalvia; order Lucinida; family Thyasiridae; genus Conchocele; species Conchocele bisecta. The sequence continues at coordinate 45,931,064 of CM055280.1, read as the reverse complement.
GTCGCCAGTCGGGATTCCGGTAAGGATGAACCCCGATCGTCAAATTACTCATCGCATGCTCCCACCTACAACTCACTCTAAAATTTGTGAGCATGAGATTACAAATAAGAATATCTCATTTTACCTGTCTGAAAACACACAGACAATAAAATTTATTGAGTCAATAACTGGAAAATGATCTGGCAAAGTTAGGCTAAGAAAAAGGTTGGTCATATTGCCAAGATCAGACATAATTACTTATGGGAATAAAAGTAGACAGACAATGTGCCTCTGGCATTCATAATACATGTACATCATAAAATAAAAATATTTTATTTTGATAAGATAATTTTCTACTTTCTTTTCACAGACATGCAATTAGACATGATGATTTTAATACGCAACTACGGGACTAACTTACAACCATGTCAACTATGGTATTCATCATATCCACTACAATCTACCATATTACCGGTAATCCATTTCATGCTGGGTACTGACTCAGTATATCCGACGCAATATTTCCAAAAAAAATTAATTCTGTTTTCTTTATTTCTCGTCGAAAGTATGTCTTGTGACCACTCATTTGAACCGTCTCAAAGAGACGGTTCAAATGATTGGTCTCATTTGAACAGTCTTAAAGAGACGGTTCAAATGATTGGTCACAACATGCAAAAATAAGACGATAAAAAATACCGTAAGTTTTTCGTCAAAAAAATTTGCGTCTCCTCAGTATGAAATGTGTTAAGCTACTGAATATGAAGTGGGCCCATTCCATTACCGTAAATACAATACTGACAAAATGCAAAATTTATTTATTTATTTATTGCTTCATTGGGGTTTTACGACCATGAAACGACCAGATGATACTTTGAGGGAGAAATCATTTATTTTTCCCGAAATGCATTTTTTCATATAGAACTAACGACTGCATATATTTGATGATTAAAAGTATGCAGAATTATTATACTGAATTTATTACATTATCACAGCCAAACTGGCTGTGATAATGTAATAAATTCAGAATAATAAAAATTTATAAATTTAAATTCAAATTGAAAATTTCTCCCTCAAAGTAAACTTTGCTAGATAAGTAAACTTTGCTAGATAAGTAAACTTTGCAAGTTTGATGAAATCGGCTACTGATGATACACAGATGGGAATGCACTTGTATGGGGAAGCACTGTACAATCAGCGTTAAATTGCAATGTGAGCTTGCAGTGTCCTGATATGGTGCCAGGCACACTTCCTACTATGCTGGGTCACTTGGCCTCAGGTGTGAATCACATTAAGATATGAATCCTAAAGGATGGATTCATTGTTAAACCATTTCATGCTGGGGATTCCCCATTTTGATAGAAAAATCTGATAAGATTTTCTTGTATCTCTTTAAAAGTATATGGTGTGGCCACCGTTTGAACCGTCTCATTGACACGGTTCAAATGAGTGGTCACAACATATACTTTTGATGAGAAAAAAGAAAAATTGCAGATTTTTTTTTTTTAGAAATGTTTATACCCAGCTATATGTTTATAAGGCTACAGTTTGCTCCCTTGGACAAAATCTACAAAATTAGGTAATTTCAACAATTTATTCCAAAAACATTGAATTAAGAGAATAAATAACATTTGAAAATGGATAAAAAGTAAAAGACTGATGACAGTTTTTGTCGTCGACAAGACCTAAGATGGATGAACGAATGTTTTTTCTACATGTAAGTCTACAATATCTACACTAACTACAGATATTTCACTTACCCAGATAAGCAACACATTTTGTCACTTGCATGATCTTCGCTTAGTAACACTCGATATACAGTCGACTCATTTACTCACTGTACAAAGTATTTTACTTTACTTTAACCCTTACACCGCTATCTTAATTTTTTGTTGTCTGCTGTTTATTTTCTATTTTCCATTTTTATCATCAAAAACATGCTTTGACAGCACGTTTTTATTGAGATATAAGGCAACATATAAAACATAGGGGGTTCAACAAAACAAATGTTGTTTTTTTTATATAATTAATACATTGTTCAAGGTCAAATTGTGTTGCTTATCTGTAGCCGATTTCATCAAAATTGCAAAGTATACTTTCCTAGCAAAGTATACTTTGAGGGAGCAATCATTGATTTTTCCGAAATGCATTATTTCATGCAGAACTAACGATTGCATATATTTGATGATTAAAACTATGCAGAATTATTATACTGAATTTATTACATTATCACAGCCAAAATTGGCTGTGATAATGTAATAAATTCAGTATAATAAAAATTAATAAATTTATTCTAAAATTGAAAATTTCTCCCTCAAAGTATACTTTGCTAGGAAAGTATACTTTGCAATGTTGATGAAATAGGCCCCTGGAAACCTACCAATTCTCTCAAAATGCAGGTTACATTATACATGTACATGACATACAATGTGTGAGATATACCGTAATTACCCTAAATATTCGGACACCAAAAACAATTGTTATAAGTGTCATAAACATTTATCAAGTTGATTATGTTGTCCAATGAGGCCTCCGAAGCATTCTGTGAAAATGGCAAATAGTGCAGACCCTGATCAGACTGTTCCTTCAGGAGCAGGCTGGTCTGGGTCTACACTGTTTGCTCACATATTGGTGTCCGAATATTTAGGGTAATTACGGTAGTAACTAAACTGTACATGGACATTACGTATGATACATGGCATAGTGCAGTATAAAAACACTGAACAAAATATATTTTCTCAATTGCAATTTCTCAAAGTTTAATATGTTGACATAGAAAATGAAAAAAATAAAAAAAATAAAGACATATCAGAGCTCCAGTTAAGGTGCATAATTTGACCAACTTGGGGTGAAATTTTGTTATTTCTTCATCAAAAATGGCAAGTTGGGAGTCCTTTAGAATCGTCTCATTGAGACGATTCTAAAGCACTCCCAACTTGCCATTTTAGATGGAGAAATAAGACATTTACATCCAAATTACACACCTTAACTGGAGCTCTGATATTTTAATATCTCAGAAAACAATCAATGGATCAATTAAGTATAAGAAAACTGTAGATTACTCTTCTATTCAACTTTTATTTTTTATAGATTCTTGCGAAATTTACTTCGAAGAATACAAGTATTAGTTCACCAGACACACCAGGAAATTTAACAGAAGAATACAATAGTATTGGTTATGTTGTAATTAAAGTGGAATACTTGTCAGATTTTTAGGGGTTGAAATACAATACATTGGGGTTGAAATACAAAAATACTTAGTATTGGAGCAGATATAATATGCCTTCTGGTACCTAAATATTTACCCAAATTTCACCACAAATAAACAAGAAATGCGTAACTATGACGAATGTACCCCTATAACGCAAAAAATAACACAAATGTGTAAGTCATTGTCCTTGATCACATGGGTGGGCCATAGAATGAAAATGTGGATGATGACACATGAGTATATGAAGTTTCAAGCCAAGCCTATATACAGAGATAATAGGTAGCTGAAAAATTTAAATGCAAATTTCGGACAGACAAATGGACAAACAGGGTGGCAATTACAATGTATATGTACTTACATAAAAAGTGAACAATGTTATACTTTCCAGACCAAATGTTGTATTGCTTGTAGATACAAAAAGGCATAATATAAACTGATTCATCTGAACCCTGACAGTGCTGAATTAAAATTTATCGTCTGCTGTTCATTTTTTATTTTTATTTTCAAAAACATGCTTTGACAGCACTTTAGAATCATTTCCAATGGAAATGATTCTAAAATACTGACAAGCCATGTTTTTTATTTAGAGAAAATACAAAATAAGAAACCACAGCAGACGTCAATTTTCGGTTCCGCCGTCTAAGGGTTAAACAAAAATTCTGGGTTTGCCAATCACACTACTGTCTGTTTCACGAAAGCTGCCCAAATTTTACGGCCATATAAACAATTCAAAAACAATATTTTTTTCGATAATATTAAATTAAAGGAAAATTTAAGAATGAGCCTTCTTTTTATTTCGTGAAATTTTGTCAAATATTGATTTCATTACGAAAAATTGATTTGTCTATGGGAATTTAACATGGGGGGAAAAAGGTAGAGGAGTGTGGGAGGAGTCAAAAAACGAAACAATTTGGAAATTGACTCCGAAACCTAGCTAGATAGCTTGGAAATGATCTAACTAAGAAATCAGAAGTTAAATTTTAAAAATCGGTCCAGTATTTCTTAAATTCTAAAAAATTTCCCCATGTTAAATCCCCATAGACATCTTCACTCCGTGAAGATGTCTATGGGGATTTAACATGGGGAAATTTTGTGTTCAAATCAATCAACAAATCAATATTTGACCAAATTTCACGAAATAAAAAGAAGGCGCATTCTTAATTTTTCCTTTAATTTAATATTATCAAAAGAAATCTTGTTTTTGAATTGTTTATATAGCCGTAAAATGTAGGCAGCTTTCGTGAAACAGACTATAGTTATAGTAGCTTCATGGGTGGTTGCGTGGATAAATGAAAGATAGACAAAAAGTGGCAAAAACAAACAATGATTGATGAAAATAAGTGGAACATGTGTTACTTGTAGAGTGGAGATTGGCCTGTTGGATTTAGAAAGCTGAAAAGGCAAGATGAACCCTTAAAATGCTAAATTATTTTTTGTCGTCTGCTGTTTATTTTCTATTTTCAATTTTTCTCATTAAATATATGGTTTGACAACACTTTTGCATCATTTTGAATGGAAATGATTCTAAAGTGCTCGCTCTCAAGCCATGTTTTTACTAAGAAAGAAAACAATATATAAAACAGCAGCAGACGACAATTTTCGTTTCCCGTATTCGAAGGGTTAAGACATGCTAAGTCTACAAACATAAAGAATCTATTTAGTTTAAGGCATAATAAATGAAAATAATAGATTAATCTTTGTCCCAGAAAAGCTGCATATTTCAACCATGTCTGTTCTCATTTATGAACAAATCTGTTCTTTGAAATAACCTTAGAGAATGTTTCAAAAACTCAAGTTTCCATGGATAAATTTGAAAAATATTGAAATATTTCCCTCAAAATGCAGCTTATCTGGATTTGATACACATTACATTCAAGGATACACCGTTCAGTATTTGATTTGTATTACAGCGACTGTATTTCACTGATATTGATTAAAACAAAAAGTACGATAATTTCCGCAATTGATGTTGAATTTGACAAACATTTCGCCCCACAGACAGAATTGAATTCCAAGGACGCTCCGCAATTTTGCTAAACTTTCAAAGTCATGTACAAAAAGTATTGAAGATCTTTGATATCAATGTCAGAAAATTCTCATACTTGTATAAGACACAAATCTATTGAACTGGCCCTTAGTGCACTAGAAAGCCATAGTACGTGTTCACGCTTTGTAACCCGAAACGAGAAACACGAATATTCGTGTTTCTTGTTTTGGGTTTCATAGCGTGGTTATCTCTCATCATTGAACCGGTGTATCCTGGTTAAGGTTAAAGGTCACCCAGTCTACTACGCTGAATTAAATTTTGTCGTCTGCTGGAAATGTTTTATTTTCAATATTTCTTGATAAAAACCTGTTTTGACAGCACATGAGAATCGTCTCCACTGGAGACGATTCTCATGTGCTGCCAAAACAGGTTTTTTTGTTAAGAATTAAGGCAAAAACGAAAAACAGCAGACGACAATTTTCGTCTCCCGCGTAGTGAGGGTTAAAGGTCACCCAGTCCTGAGAAGATTTAGTGCTCGATTCCATGCAGTGGGAGATATCAGAAAATAAAAAAGTTGTGTCGCTGGCACCCCGGCTACAACCTGGGATTTTCCATGCCTGTGGCCATGCTTTCGCCTATTGCTAAAAATAGATGCAGGTCTCTATACCATCGCTATGGCAACAAGCACGTGTTGCTGTCGTCTACCTTCATGTCTGGTTCAAAGTCCTTGAGTTTTGTCTGAAGTTCCTGAGCCTGTTCGAGATTGTTACCCAGATCTCCGGCAATATAGGGAGAAAACTGGTTGTTTTCTATCTTCATAACCCAGTCTATGGTCTGTATGTGATACAATAGTGAATGTCAATATAACAAGAAATGTTAGATAAACTGGCGGCAACGTCTGCAGTGGCGTCTGCTTGCTGGAGGATTCAAATGGTTTGTGAAAATTTAATGTTTTTGACATATCCCGGACAAATTTATGACGCGTATTTCTTTTTAAGAAATATTTTGCAACATAAAGATTGTATTAAGCAAATTAATTCAGACATTGTAGTTAATAGTGAATTTCGGTGAATTTACCAATATTTATTATTTCAGTGAAATTTGTTTCCATTTCATATTTTGTAGAAAATCGAAAATTATTATTCATGTCAACCCTTACAATGCTGAAATAAAATGTTGCTGCCTGCTGTTTTTTTCTTAATTTATTAAACATGTTCACACATTTTGATAGCACATGCAAATTATCTCGAATGTGCTGCCAAAACATGTGTTTCTGAAGAAAATAAGACAAATATGAAATACAGCAGACAACAAATATCCATTTCCCACAATTTAAGGGATAACAATCTCCCAGAAACCTCCAGCAATCTGTGATGTCACTTGTTACGCAGGCGTTCCCATGACAACATCAATTCCACCGAGGTTTACCTCAAAGGCGGGCATAAAATGGTCTAGCCGCCGTTGATACTCATTCGCTGTTTCCATCGAGGTCCCAAAGTCCCCGGCTAATACCGGGAAAAATTCGGCTTCAATTTTTAGCACCTTATCGATGGACTGTGGAGATAAAGTTGCATAAATACAAGTGGGTATATTACGACATTTCAATATGACATTTAACCCGTACCAATGAAACAACTTCTGCGATATTGACCTTAACATTGGCACAGTTGCATAGTAACAGTGGCAGGATGAAATGCACAAGTAACTTGTATAACATCATACAAAATCACAGTATATCAATTTTCCAAGGATTTAGTATGTAAGTGTTTTGCAAACCATGGATCTATTCCTCATTTTAATTTGTAGTATTATGTCACTCAATGAATGATGCACAGAGCTTTCCAACCGACCGACAATTATTCCAGTGTAGAACCAACATGCACTACATCATTTAATTGTATCAAATATATGCTCTTTCCAGGGACGAGCGGAAGTGGGGTTAGGGAGTTAGGGAGGCCTGGCCCCCTCAATAATTCTGGAAATGGCGTTTCACGCCTCTTAGATTGCATGCTCCCCCGGACCCCCTAGCAACATCTGTAGCCTATTTCACCAACATTGCAAAGTATACTTATCTAGCAAAGTATACTTTGAGGGAGAAATTTTCAATTTAAGCATAAATTTATTAATTTTTATTATACTGAATTGATTACATTATCACAGCCAAAATGGCTGTGATAATGTAATAAATTCAGTATAATAATTCTGCATACCGGTACTTTTAATCATCAAATATGTGCAGTCGTAAGTTCTATATGAAATAATGCATTTCGGGAAAAATAACTGATTACTCCCTCAAAGTATACTTTGCTAGATAAGTACACTTTGCAATGTTGGTGAAATCGGCTACAGGCCCTTTGGGCACTCAAGACTGCCCCCCCCCCCCCCCCCACCCCCCCCCCCCCCCCCCCCCCCACCCCCAATAATTTTCCGGTTCAAACGCCTATGCTTCCAAACATGGAACACATCACAGCTCAGCCTTGACCAATCAAACTTCATGATTTTGAGCATGATAATGGAGTACATGTTCAGAAAGAAGAATCATGCACCTGGAATGAGGGATAGTAGGAAGTTATGTCCCTCTTTGAATTTATTTATAGAAATCCTGTCCAAATTGTATATCGTAGGGCCTTATTGTTAGAAAAAAGTGCGAATGTAGCTTGAATTGTCAAAAAAAAGGAGTCATTACAGTGTTTTCGACTAGTATTGGTCCAAGTCATCCTACATATCTGTGCAATCTGATCAGGAACTGCATAATTTGCCAGATGCATATTTTCACACTTATTAATGTTATTGCAATCCGTGTAGACCCAGATCAGATGTGTTTACTCTGTTCGCAAAACTTATTTGTTGTGCTATTCAGTAAGAAATAACTACTGAAATACAGCATAGGACTAGATATCTATAAATAGATTTGCAAAGGGAAATAACTAGCTACGACCCCTCATTATAATGGCTGCTAAAGTCAGTGTGGTTACTGTTAACTGACACACCAGGGCCCGGTTGTTCAAAACATCCGTTAGCTTAACGGACTGTTAAATCCTTAACTGAATGGTTAAAATCTCTGTTTTAACAGAGATTTTAACCATTCAGTTAAGGATTTAACAGTTCGTTAAGGATTTAACAGTCCGTTAAGTTAACTGGTCTTTTGAACAACCGGCCAGATGGACAGATGGATGAATGCAGACATAGTTGTGATCTCCAGGTCGATATACAAGCAGTCTGAACAATAACACTGCACCACTGATTCGCCTTTTCCAGATCGAGAAGCCTTGAAAGCTGTTTTAGCTCAGGCTCTGCAACTTTTAATATTCCACATAGGGACCTAAACTGGTGTGATTTGGTCTAAAAATAAAATTATTTGGCATGCTGTTACACAGGACTGTCACGTTAAGTCTTTTCGGAAGCGTCGCTGAAAGTGTCTTGTCCAAGAACTCACCAAAATAACCAGTGGGTTCAACAAAATTAAAAACAAAACAACCAGCACTAAAGTCCAAAGATTTAACCTCCGAGCCACACCGGATCCATGATTTGGAAATGGTGTTGTTACATCACGCTAACAATGATGTCATTTTCTTTCCAGCACAGTTAATACGACATTACAAGATCAATAAATAAGAACCCAGATTTCACAAGATTTCATGTGGATTATAAACAGTGTGATCCGTCATCTGGTATTATACTGCAATAACAACAAGACAATTCTTAACCCTTACAATGCTGAATTAAATTTTGTCGTCTGCTGATTATTTTTTATTTTCCATTTTCATCATCAAAAACATAATTTGTCAGCACTTTAGAATATGTTCCAATGGAAATGATTCTTATGTGCTGCCAAACCATGTTTTTATTGAGAAAATTACAAAATTTGAAACAACAGCAGACAACAATTTTCGTTTCCCGCATTATAATGTATGTGATCATGTACATTAACATAATATTGTTGTCACTATTTTCTCCTAATTGATTGATTGATTGATTGATTGATTGGTTATTTTGAGTGACAATCAGTCTCATGCAGCATGGTACGGATCTACATCATTTGTTTGAATTACAATGTACAGCTTCACAAATGTGTCTGTGACTGGAGAAATGGAGCTTATGGGATTTGTGACCAGTGTAGCTCCTGATCAAATAGCACACTCCTGTAGCCTGACAATGATCGAAATTGCTTGTCAGAAACATGTCGGGTGTTTCATTGATGGAATGGTGAACTGTGCAGATCCTGATCAGACTGTGCGGATGCACAGGCTGATCTGGATCTACACTGGTCACAAAACCCATAAGCCCCATTTCTCCAGTTGCAGCCACATATAATATAACGATCTATATTGCTTGTTAGAAGTGGTGCTTCATTAATGGAATGGAGAACAGTGCAGATCCTGATCAGACTCCACTCACAGCCACAAATACACATGACAATGACAGTTATTGGAGAAAAGTGGTTAATGGCTTTGCCACCTTTCTGTTCCAACTGACAGCACTTTTGCAGCCTGATAATGATCTTTACGTTTTATTAGAAACATGACGGATCTAAGTTTGACAGACAGATGAACAGCGTAGACCATGATAAGATTATGTGGATGCTGTTTTCTATATTTTTCACAAAGGTCATAGGTTCCATTTCTCTAGTAACATTGATTACAGTATATAAGAACTGTTCTGACAGCAGATGTTCAACATATGATTTATTTATTGCTTGATTGATTGATCAATTGGTTGGGAACTTACAGCTATGTCTGTTCGACAGCAACGACATGTGCAGACAAGTAAAGGGTGAGCCAAAAAGTCAGTGGCTGAAATTCACAACAACAACAAGAGCAGACGTACCTTCCTGGCATCCTGTATGAACTGGTGCCACTGTGTTTTGAATTGTCTACTCGTGGAGACGTGGGTTTTCCACGACTCCCATCGAGTGAGGATCGATGTTTTATGTTCGTGCGTCTCTGTGAGGTGCATCTCAACGTTGGTGATCGCACGGCGAATTTGTAATGTAGAATCATCGGTGATCTGTAGAGGAAGGATTGGTTGGATTTGGTTTATTGTTTCATGGTTAACCCTTTTCATGCTGAAGATAGACATTTGGTCTAACTGACAATTTTAAATCTTTTTCTGCATGGAAGTATATGTTGTTATAATTTATCTTAACCGCATTGTCTAGACGATTCAACTTATTTTGAGAAGTAAAGAAAATAGAAAAAAATGTTTGTAAATTAATTTTTATACCCGTGAATGTGTACTGTGGATGAATGGACTGATTGAGGTCAAGGTAATTACGGTGGATGAATGGACTGATTGAGGTTGAGGTAATTACGGTGGATGAATGGACTGATTGAGGTTGAGGTAAATACGGTGGATGAATGGACTGACTGAGGTCGATGTACTTACGGTGGATGAATTACGTAAAAACTCTCTGCCTTTCTCCTCCAGGTCTCGGAATGAAGATTCCACCTGGTTCCATAACTCCTCCGTCTGCTGCACAGCGGAGTCTGTGAGGTCCTGCAAATCCTCCGTTTCTGACCTCAGTATGTGTTCTAGGCCCTTGGAACTGTTCGAGTTCTGCAGAATATCACAATCATGAAATAATATTTAACCCTAATAATGCCTCCGAGCCAAGTATTAAACATCCTCCATTTCTGACCACAGTATGTGTTGTTCTAGACCCTTGGAAATGTTCCGAGTTCTGCAGAATATCACAATTATGAAACAATATTTAACCCTAAATCATGACCATTAAAAACTATATTTATCCCGTCAACTATGTCGCTACTAGACGTGAAAAGCAGGTACGTGTATTTTTTCTCGTTCACGTCTAGTAGATACGTCATTATGTATGACGTTACGTCATTATGTGAATGACGTAACACGATAATCTTGTCGCTTCAGAAGACAAACTTATGAGGCCACAAATGCATTTTTAGAGACATTTGAACAACTTTGATGTGGTTAACGGGATAAATAGAATATTATTATAGTGTCATGAACGTTATTATAGTGGCAAGCCTCGCCCATCCTGATTTCTCAGCCTCGACAGATATTTATTCACGTTCATGACACTATACTACTGTCTGTTTCACGAAAGCTGCCCAAATTTTACGGCTATATAAACAATTCAAAAACAAGATTTCCTTTGATAATATTAAATTAAAGGAAAAATTAAGAATGAGCCTTCTTTTTATTTCGTGAAATTTGGTCAAATATTGATTGTATTGCGAAAAAACAATTTCCCCATGTTAAATCCCCATAGACATCTTCACGGAGTGAAGATGTCTATGGGGATTTAACATGGGGAAATTTTTTTGAATTTTAGAAATACAGGACCGATTTTTAAAATTTAACTTTTGTTTTCTTAGTTAGATCATATCCAAGCTATCTAGCCAGGTTTCGGAGTCAATTTCCAAATTTTTTCGTTTTTTGACTCCTCCCACACTTCCTTACCACTTTTTCCCCCATGTTAAATTCCCATAGACAAATAAATTTTTCGTAATAAAATCAATATTTGACCGAATCTCACGAAATAAAAAGAAGGCTCATTCTTAAATTTTCCTTTAATTTAATATTATCGAAAATAATATTGTTTTTGAATCGTCTATATAGCCGTAAAATTTGGGCAGCTTTCATGAAACAGACTATAATATTCTCTATGTAACCCTAATAATGCTGTCCGAAGTATTGACCATCCCACTCCTGACATCTTTAAGTTCTGGACAATATCACAATCGTGACCATTAGCAACAATATTCTAAATCGTGGTGTCGTTCCAAGTACTAACATCCTACTTCTAGCCTCATCATGTTCTGCACAATATCATCATCATAAACATTGTAAGAACATGTACCTTAATTTATATTAATTCAAAGATTCTCATCCCCGCCCGCCCTCGATATAAATTGCCAATTCATTTTATTTCATTTGTATATCTCTGAAAGAAATGTAGAAATTATGGTGTGATTTTTTACACTTCTTTTACACCAATTTAAAAAAAAAGAAAAAAGTGTCTTACCGCATTGTAATCCAAAATTTGAATTTTTTAAAATGTTCAAGTAATCTTAATCTTAATCAACTAATTAAGCTAAAGTATTGCACGTACCTGCTGTAGGAGCCTATAAAAAGAGACATATAGGAGAGACAGCTGAATGCGGACTTCGGTCACCCGGTGCAGTTTCGAGATGACCTTGTGCAGATTGTCGACCTTGGTTGCAGACGGCTGGGCCTCCTGGTCCCCTGACTTGACCAGGGAGACGACCGTCTCCGACAAGCTCTTCAGCTCCGCACTCTTGTCCTGCAGCAGACGACAATCGGAACAGTGAAATAGTGGCTACATAGTGCCATAATAAACATTTATAATAGCAACCATGGACACCTTAACCCTAGGACTGCTACTCACAACAATTGTCGTCTGCTGTTGCTTTTATATCTTGCCTTATTTCTCAATAGAAACATGGTTCGACAGCACTTCAGAATCATTTCCAATGGAAATTATTCTGAAATACTGTCAAAGCATGTTGTAAATTATTTTAAAGTGCTGTCAAAGCATGTTTTTGATGATAAAAATGGAAAATAGAAAATAAACAGCAGACGACAAAACAAATAAGATAGCGGTCTAAGAGTTAACTCTTTGTAGACAGTTACTGGCAGATGCTTACCTTCTCAACAGAATCTATTCCAAATTAATCCTTTATTTATTTAATGATGTTCAATACAGCTATTAAAGGTCATATTTCTTCACCTGTTGTGATTGCCAAATTAATAAAATTCAGAGTATTTACAAAAGAGGCGAAATTATGAAACATTCGTACGGTACTTATATATAAATTTGGATAACGCTGAAATGAAACCAGGGCCAATATCATCAATGGAGAAGGGAGACAACTCACTCTGATGTCCTCCTCCAATTGTTCGTGTACTTCGAGAAAATCGTTCGCCTCTGCAAGGTTGCCTCCCATGTCGGCATGGCGACTGAGCGTCGTTTCCAGGATCTGGGTCACCCACGTCTTCAGCTGCAACAATACGGGGCAACGGGCCATGAGAACAAGGTCAGCGAAAACCAGAGGCCAGTCTCACTAAACTGTGTACGACTAAGAAGTTTGTAAGTTCAAAATTTAACTAGAACTAGAGAAAGTGAGCAGGGGCTCGCATATACGCCCGGCCGCCGCCTGAACTGACAAATTAGACAGACATACGGACAGACGGATGGACGGACGGACGGACGGACGGACGGACGGACGGACGCGGACGGACGGACGGACGGACGGACAGACGACGGACGGACGGACGGACAGACGACGGACGGACGGACGGACGGACGGACGAACTTACATTTCGGACCTTAGGGGGTACTTGCTATATAAAAGATCAAAGGAAATACCCCGTAAGACACAATAGGCTTACGGGGTACGGATTAAGTTCCATTGTGTTCTAACCCTAACCCATTGTCTTAGACCACGCCCCCTACCCCATAAGTACCCTAATGTGTGCCCGGACGGACGGACGGACGGACGGACGTTCTTACAGTACTATACTTATGTGGCTTATCACATGTTAAATATTAGCCACATAAAACAATTTTTAGCCACATAAAAGGATGTAATAAATTCAGTATAATAAAAATTAATAAATTTATCCTTAAATTGAAAATTTCTTCCTCAAAGTATACTTTGCTAGATAAGTATACTTTGCTATGTTGGTGAAATAGGCTACAGAAACCACCATGTCCGCTCCACTGCTCTACCTCTAGACAACCAAGCCATCCCTGCTATTTGGAGAACTTACACTGGTGTACGATTCCTGGAAACTAAGGAACGTCTCGCTGCGTTCCCAGGTCTCGGCTCGTCGTGACCTGCAGAGGGACTCCAGCCTAGCGCAGTGATCTTGCAGCTGCTTCATCTACAACCAAACAAATATAATGTCAGTTATTGTTCACATATTGGACATTTAAAGAATTAAATGCGAGGGAGCGATGGCAACTGCAGCATTTAGTTCCTTAAAAATCCAATATGTGAAGAATAACATACTTATAATTAACCAGGTTTATAATGCAGTCTCACATTATTGATTATTGATTATCCATTTTCTGCCTGCAGTAATTAAAGCTGGTAATAAATCTTGTATGATGTTAAATAAGTGGAGCGCATTAGGGACCACAGCATTTAGTTCCTTAAAAATACAATATGTGCACAATAACATACTTATAATTAGCTAGGTATATAATGCAGTCTCACATCTGAGTATTGATTATCCATTTCCTGTCGAGCAGTAATCATTAAAGCTGGTAATATGTAGCTTAATCTTGTACTATGTAAAATATGTGGAGAGCAATACTGGCCAGAGATTGGCTTAGAAAGTAAGAATTATCAGTGAAGGTACATGGAGAAGAAAACTAATCAAGATGATCGCCCGCGAGTGTCTCACCAACGAAGGTCAAGGTCACCAAGTTCAAAGTCACCAGAATGACACTGGGTGGATAGCCATCAATGTGAGGAAGGTATTGATGAAGATTGCTAATTATCCGACAATAGGATTGGGCGATATTCAACATTTGAACATACATCCAAAATTGTTCATGCCGACTACAACAATGACGACGATGCCTATGTCCGAATTGTGACCACTATGCCGCACTTGCCACTAACATGGGTGAGACAACAAATGAGACACACCATGTGATATTGTACCTGAGAACATGTGTGATTTTTCATGAAATATATTCTGTGATATTTTTTATAGGAATGAATGGCCTTCTTGTGGAATTTATTTTATTTTTTTTTTTTTTTTTTTTTTTTCGAAAATTGTAATTTTTTAAGGCCTCGTCCAGTATTCCCGCGACTTTTCCAAGTTTATATCCACGATAAATTCAACAAAAAGGCCATTCATTCCTTATAATTCCAGCATTTTAAATAAATTCATCAAGAAAATGTGTTTATTTTCCGTTTTCTTAAGAATTATTTTAACTGCGCCTCACGGTTACGGAAAGTAGTTCGGCGTAGGAGTTTACTGGGATATAAATTTTGGACAGAGACTTGCTACGGAATTATTTGTAAATGACGTCTAAAGATGACGAAATTTTCATAGCAAATGCGGAATTCAATTCCGCATTTGCTAGGAAAATAAAGTCAACTTTTTACATAATTTACGGAAACTATCGTAAATTTTGTAAATAGTTTTCATGAAATATCGCAAACTACAAAATCACACGGTGTGCCTCATTAATGAGGGTCATCCAAAATTGTTGACGGTGAATATGACGGTGCCTATGCGGGAATTGTGACAACTATGTCTCCAATTCCACCAACGTGGGTGAGACAAAAAACAAGGGTTGTGCAAAAACTTACCCGGTGTCTAACGCCATCAGCTCCAGTGTCGTCCCTACTGACCCTCTCTAGTAGGAGACGACCCTCGGTCTGAGCTGACGTAGAAACTTCTACGATGACGTTTGACAACTGCGAATGTCGTTCTGCAAGTTCTGCGCTATTTCTTGGCAAGTCCGCGCTGTTAAGTTGGACTTCAATCTCTTCTAACTTTCGGTGAGCCTGTAAGCATAGATATAAATGCATAGAGAATACCAGTTTAGAGTCTATGGATATCAAGTTTATCAGGCAAGGCTAGTAAACACCTAAGAATTCCGAGGCTCGCCTCGGAATTCCTACTGTTTCCGAGCCGAGCCTGATAAACTTGACATCTTGATATACACAATATGCATATGCTTAATTCTAGATGCTATGATAGATGGAATGAAAATATTTTGAGTGTCTAGTTGTACCAACAATATCATTCAGTTTCAACTATTCATAGAATGACAAAGCCTTCGAGTGTCCAGTTGTACCGAACATCACTCACCATTTCAGCTAAGTTGTGCAAAGACAAAACCTTCAAGAGCCTAGATGTACAACACTCAGCGAAGTCACAGAAAGTCACAGCGAAAACATTCTTCTTTTCGAGTGTCACTCATCGTTTGAGCTAAGTTACAGAAATTCAAAGCCAAGGAAACATTCTTCCTTCAATTGTCTAGTTGTACCATGATTAGATCATCACTCACCGTTTCAGCTAAGTCACAGACTGTCAAGGCGAAGACAATCTTCTTCGAGTGACACTCACCGTTTCAGATAAGTCATAGAATGACAAAGCTAAGGAGACATTCTTCTTTGAGAGTCAAGTTATACCACAAAATCACTCACTGTTTAGCTAAGTCATAGAAAGTCAAAGCGAAGACATTCTTCCTTTGAGTGTCTAGCTGTACCACAATCATCACTCACCATTTCAGCTAAGTCATAGAATGACAAAGCCAAAGGCGATGTTCTTCCTTCGAGTGTCCAGTCGTACCATGATTGTCACTCACCGTTTCAGCCAAGTCATAGAATGACAAAGTCAATGAGATGTTCTTCCTTCGAGAGTGTAGTCGTACATTGATTATCACTCACCATTTCAGCTAAATCATAGAATGACAAAGTCAAGGCAATGTTCTTCCTTCGAGTGTCTAGTCGTACAATGATTATCACTCACCGTTTCAACTAAGTCATAGAATGACAAAGTCAAGGCAATGTTCTTCCTTCGAGTGTCTAGTCGTACAATGATTATCACTCACCGTTTCAACTAAGTCATAGAATGACAAAGTCAAGGCAATGTTCTTCCTTCGAGTGTCTAGTCATACAATGATTATCACTCACCGTTTCAACTAAGTCATAAAATGACAAAGCCAAGGAGATGTTCTTCCTTCGAGTGTCTAGTTGTACCATGAAAGTTTCCGACTCCGTGTCGATTGTCTGTAGTCGCGACCGCACACCTTCTGCGTCCAGGTGGGTTCGGCGAAGTAGTTGATCCGCTTGTCGGACCAGTTTCAACACGGTGTCCTGAATGTCCTATGGAGGCAATGCAACAGATAATTACATGTACAGTGCAACCTCTCTACAACAGCCACCCATGGGAAGACGCAAAACTGGCTGTTGTAGAGAGGTGGCTGTTGTAGGGAGGTTAATGTTGAATTAAATTTTGTCATCCACTGTTTATTTATTTTCTTCGATAATTCTCATCAAAACATGCTTTGGCAACATTTTAGAATCATTTCCAATGGAAATGATTCTAAAATGCTGTCAAAACATGTTTTTATTGAGAAAGAAGGCAAAAACAACAGCAGACGGCAATGTTCGTGCTCAGCAGTCGAAGAGTTAGATTAAGAGGAAATCATCCATTTGGGATATAAAATAGCGGCTGCTGTAGAAAGGGTGTTGTTGTAGAGAGGTGGCGGTTCGGGGAGGTTCGACTGTATTACATGTACAGTGGAAACTCTCTAAACCGGACACCCTGGGAAGTCAGTCAATCAAACTGCTTGATTGCGAGTTGATATTGCCAGAAATTATGACATATTGGCAAGATATTGGGATAAGTCCGATTTTGTCTGAGCTTGGTCCATTTTAAATTAATTAGCATCTCAATGACAAAGGATTTGACTCATCACTTACGAGTTAGCTCGTGGATACCCAGCAAGAATAATAACAAGCACACATGGCGGAATGCTTTGATTGATTGATTGATTGATTGATTGATTGATTGATTGATTGATCGATTGAATGGGTAAGAAAGTACTCGCACTTACTCTTGCTTGTCCTTCGAATCTGTGGAACTCTTCCTGGACGAGCCTGGCTGAGCTGTATGAGTCGCCTAGCTCTGTCCGGCGCAGCTGGGCATGTCCGGTGGTGTGATACCAGCCAAGGACCTAGAGACAATGAGAATTGATGGAGTGATTGATTGGTTGGATGGTCAGTCGGTCGGTCAAGAAGAATATTTGACAAGAATGACGGCTGGGTGTTTGATGGTGTCATACCAGACAAAGATCTGTAGACAAAGAGATTTTATTAGTTTTCTTTGATTCATTGGTGGATCAGTTGATTGACTGGTTGAAGATGTACATGCGTTCTATCAGAGATAGGGTCTTAACCCTTTTCATGCTAAGTAAATGCCATTATGTTTGCTGAAAATCCTAAATATTTTCCTTCTATGCGCTTAGAAGTATATGTTGTGACAACCATTTGAACCGTCTCGTCGAGACCATGGCGAGCGTGTCATTGATGTAATAGCGAACAGTGCAGATTTTGATCAGACTGTACAGATGATCTGGATCTACACTGGTCACAAAACCCATAAGCCTAATTTCTCAAGTCACAGCCACATATGAAACACGCTCTGTGATTTTGGACATCTGCAGACTTTATTTATGAAAAATATTGTAAATTTTGTAAACGTATTTCATGAAATTACGCAGATGTCCGAAGGTACAAAATCACATGGCGTGTCTCATATGGTAATGTCTATAAAGAGCAGGTCATACTTTGTTGACCTCCTGATCGAGCTGGAATAGCTGTAGAGCCTGTTCCAGCTTGAATCTTCGCTGCTCCCAGAGTTCCTCAAGTCTCCGTCGTCGGTCTTGTAGTAGTTCAAGTAGATGTTCGATTCCATAGCACGCCGCTGTAGTTGCGTGTCTGTTCGTAAAGTCTGCATGCATTCCCATTTCCCTGATTCGCTCAAGCAATGAGTGGCCTAAATCAAGGGTAGCCTTCGATGACTCGAGTATGTCTGAAACAATGGGTTATAATACAGTATGTCTGTAACAATGGGTTATAATACAGTATGTCTGAAACAATGGGTTATAATACAGTATGTCTGTAACAATGGGTTATAATAAAGTATGTCTGAAACAATGGGTTATAATACAGTATGTCTGTAACAATGGGTTATAATACAGTATGTCTGAAACAATGGGTTATAATACTGTATGTCTGAAACAATGGGTTATAATACAGTATGTCTGTAACAATGGGCTAAATAAAGTATTTGACAAATTACCATTCAGCTACATGCAGAAGATAGATACTGCATAAACACATTTTGTTTCAGTAACCGGGGCAAATTTATGACTAGATGAGTTATAAATAGAACTGAGTGGCATCTCATCTGGGGGCCGTTTCACTAAACTTTGTAAGACTAAAATGTTCGTAACTGCAAATTTAGGATCGTCTGGAAATTTCAATTGATGGATTTACATTTATTGAGCATAGGCTGCATATGCAGCCTATGCTCAATAAATGTAAATCCAATAATTGTTTACAAGAAAACATTGTTTATGTGAAATTTACAGACTATCATAATTTTGCATTTACGAGCATTTTTGTCGTAAGAAGTTTAATGAAACGGCCCCAATGGAAACTGGTGAATTCTTTGAGGAGAAACATTTTAAGCCAGTGTGGAGTGCAGCACCAGTCAATATGGATTGTTCACATATTAGATTTTAACCCTTCTACCCCTAAGTAACTGGAATTGATTTTGATATGTGATTTTGCAGCCAATCCAATTGCCACAACGTGATTTTCAGACTAGTCCATTTACGAAACGGGGGTTTTATTGCTCTCAAAAATATGAAAATTACATGCAAAAAGTGCAGATCCTGATGAGATGGCTCGTCACAAACTGGCTCATCTGGATCTACACCGTTTGCCAATACCACTATTCAGGCATGTGGTGTTGAAGGGTTAAAGTACCACAGCATTTAGTTCCTTAAAAATACAATATGTGAACAATAACATACTTATAGTTAGCCAAGTTTATAATGCAGTCTCCCATCAGAGTATTGATTTTCTAGTTCCTGTCGAACAGTTCATCAGTAAATCTGGTAATATGTAACTTATTGGGGTTAAATCTTGCAATATGTGAAATAAGTGGAGTGCGATACTGGCCAGTGATTGGCTTAGAAAGTAGTGCGAATTATAAATGAGACACGCCATGTGCTATTGAACCTTCGGACATCTGCGTATTTATTTACGATAAATATTGTAAATATTGTAGATGTATTTAATGACATTACGTAGATGTCTGAATGTACAACATCACATGGCGTGTCTCAAATGGGGGTATAAGAGCTGAGTTTACCTTGTTTGATTTCCTGGTGCTGGAGAAGTTGGCGCTGGGCAGAGTCCACGTCTGTCGCGAGAGGGAGGTTCACAAATCTACTTTGGAACTGCTCCATCTGGGACGCGAACTGAAACACGCACGAGGTGACACGCTGAACTAAAGTCATAGAAAATTAAATTATTATTTATTTATTGGTGTTTACCGGCTTATCAACATTTACGGCCGGTCAGTGGCGTTGGGGGAGGGGGATTATTATAGGAATGAATGACCTTTTCGTGGAATTTATCAGGGTATAAACTTGGAAAAGTCGCGGGAATACTGGACGAAGGCCGGAAGGCCTCGTCCAGTATTCCCGCGACTTTTCCAAGTTTATATCCCCGATAAATTCCACAAAAAGGCCATTCATTCCTTATAATTCCAGCATTTGAAATAAATTCATCAAGAAAATGTGTTTATTTTCCGTTTTCTTAAGAATTATTTTAACTGCGCCTCACGGTTATGGAAAGTAGTTCGGCGTGGGAGTTTACTGGGATATAAATTTTGGACAGAGACTTGCTACGGACCAATCAAATGTTAGGGAATTGTGTAAATATTTTTGTGCTGGAATTATATTGTATTAACTCTATGATGCTCAATAAACTTTGTTGTTCCAGAGTTTCGACTTACATGCTCAGTAGCCTATTTCACCAACATTGCAAAGTATACTCTTATCTAGCAAAGTATACTTTAAGGGAGAAATTTTCAATTTAAGGATAAATGGCTGTGATAATGTAATAAATTCAGTTTAATAATTCTGCATACTTTTAATCATCAAATATATGCAGTGGTTAGTTCTATATGAAATAATGCATTTCGGGAAAAATAAATGATTACTCCCTCAAAGTATACTTTGCTAGATTTTGATGAAATCGGCTACTGAGATAGAGATGCCTAGAAAGTGATGAAAAAGAATAGGAAAAGAAAATAATTTAACCCTTAGAAATTTGTCATCTGCTGTAGTTTCATATTTTGTCTTTTTGGTCCATAGAATATGGTTTGGCAGCATTTTAGAATCATGGCATTGGAAATTATTATAATGTGCTATCAAACCATGTTTTTGATGAGGAAAATGAAAAATATTCAGCAGACATCAAAATAATTTAATTCAGCATTGTTGGGGTTAATGGTAGATGTGTACCATATTTCTGAAGCCAATTGCACCTGACTTAGCTGTAAAAATCGGGGATTGCTTAAAAATTGTTTATAGTACTTTTTCTGTATTATAAACATGTTTTTGCCAATCCCCAATTGTTTTAACCACTCAATTTAAATCAGTTCAATGAGACATACACTTTTGAGGTTAAATGAAAAAGACATTTAGACTTTCCATAAGTGACATGGTGTCTTGAGAATATAATGGCTTAACACACCATGTCTGCAGTGTTTGCAGTGTCTGCAAACAGTGTAGATCCAGATGAGCCGGCTCGTGACGAGCCGTCTCATCAGGATCTGCATTTTTTGCAAATAATTTCCATATTTTTTTAAGAAAAAAAAACATACCCTTTTTATAGTTGACTAGTCTGAAAATGATTTTGTGACTATTTGATTGGTCAGGAAATAAATACATCAAAGTCCATTCCAGTTATTTAGGGGTGAAAGGTTAAACATACCAAATCCGCCTTCTGGTGGAAGTTAACGCTCTCAGCCAGTAATCGTCGTCGGTAGTCGAGTTTGTCGTTGAGATCTCTCCACGCTTCAGCGAGTGTGTCCGACATCGCAGAGTAAACCACTGCTTCCGATTGGTTCTCTGCGGTGTAGCTGTCGGCTCGCGACAGGAGTTGTTTGATCTCTTCCTCTTTGGCCTGAAGGTCAAACGTGAAAGGTCAATGTCACAGCAACAGCTAAGGTCATAACATCAAAAGGTCAGTCAGATGAAACAGAGGTCCTGTCTCTATATTATAGAGACAGGACCTCCGTTTCATGTGAATGATGTCAAACAGCTAAGGTCATGCATTTTGAACCCACAACCTCCGGATTGGAAGTCAAGTATTCTAATCCCTAGGCCACAACTCACACAACTCATTCCCAACATGAATGTGCAGGGTTAACATCCCAGCAACAGCTAAGATCATATAGAGGCAGGACCTCAGTCTCAAGTTTCTACTGAATTATGTCAAGCTTGTGACCAGTGTAGCTCCTGATCAAATAGCAGACTACTGTAACCTGATCATGATCTATCTTGCTTGTTACAAGCATGATGGATGTTTCATTGATGAACTGGCTAACAGTGCAGATCTGGGGACCGTTTCACTAAACTTCGTACGACTAAAATGTTCTTAGTGCAAATTTAGGATCGTCTTAATATTTCAATTGATGGATTTACATTTATTGAGCATAGGCTGCATATGCAGCCTATGCTCAATAAATGTAAATCCAATAATTGTTTACAAGAAAACGTTGTTAATGTGAAATTTACAGACTACCATAATTTTGAACTTACAAACATTTTAGTCGTACATGTACAAACTTTAGTGAAACGCACCCCTGGAGCTACACTGGTTGCAAAGCTCAAAACCCCCATTTGTCCAGTCGCAGCCACATATCAAAAGTTTGTTGTTTGTTTGTTTATTAGTGTTTAACGATCTATCAAGAGCTTAGGTCATGTAAGGCCGGGCAAACAGGTTCGATCCCATTTTAACCTGCTGCATTGGGGGGAAAATCCCAAAATCAGAACGGAATATTTACATCGAGAACAAATATATTCAGCCCTGAAATTAGAATAACCTGACCTGGTGCCAGGTCTATACCACACCAAGTCACTTGGCCCCTTCCCCTAAAATAGGATTACGAATATCGTAATACTCACATAAGGGGTATAACCAGATTCAACTGTCACATACAAAATGCCAAAGAAGTATGTGAGGGCCAAACCAGGTCTCCAGTCGGGATTCCGGTAAGGATGAACCCCGATCGTTAAATTACCCATCACGTGCTCCCACCTGCCACCCAGACATATCAAAAGACATTAGCATGGTAATCTGTGTCTAAGATGAGCTAGCTTGCACATACACCCATCTGGATAGAAATGTCAGGTTAGTTTGCCTAACACAATGTCAGGTTAGTTTCCCTCACACAATGTCAGGTTAGTTTCCCTCACACAATAACAAACAGAGTAAGCCCTGATCTGATGCTACATCTTTGTGTGCAGTGAGTCTCTGGTGTCAGCAAGATTTTCGCAACACTAACACTGATCTTTGGTATTAACCCTTTCAACACCAAGTAACTTAATGGGCTGTTCCATGCCACTGTTTCATGCTATTTCATTGGTCCATTCAAATTTTCAGGCTATTCCATTCTTCAGAAAGGGTAATTTTTTCAAATTTGATAACTATTAACAAACAGTGGAGATCCTGATGAGACGGCTCGTTACGAGCCGGCTCATCTGGATCTGCACTGTTTGCAAACATTGTCCCTATAGAGGTCGGTGGTGTTAAAAGGGTTAATGGGACTAAGATTGCAAGAAGCTATTTCAAACTAAAGGAAAGTGTAAACCTTACACCGCTATCTTAATTTTTTTTTGTCGTCTGCTGCTTATTTTCTATTTTCTGTTTTGATCATCAAAAACATGCTTTGACAGCACTTTAGAAGAATTTACAACATGGTTTGACAGCACTTTAGAATCATTTCCATTGGAAATGATTCTTTTCCATTGGAACTGATTCTGAAGTGCTGTCAAACCATGTTTTTATTGATAAATAAGGCAAGATATAAAAGCAACAGCAGACGACAATTGTTGTGTGTAGCGGTCTAAGGGTTAATATTGAAACTAGCAAACTACTGACCGATGTTGAGCACATGCCACACATTTATTTGACATAACACAGAAAAATAACCACTACCTAGCATCTTGATTACAATTTACACAAATATTTGTTAATAAGTGATGTCATTAATAAATTTGAGGCTCACCTCTGAACTGTCCATCGTTAGAAGTAGAGATTCTTGTTTATTTCCAAGAAATAACTCTGTGTTCAATAACAAATTCTAAAATCCTGCATATTTATACTTTAACTGTGAACATAATATTAACTTCACAAACAAACAAACACAACATCACAGCCCGAATCTAAAGCAGACACTGCCGAAAACAGCAACAGAGAAATTATCTTCCCTGTCATCTGTATACATGTACCGATACCAGACAGCAGACAAATCATTACATCTTCAGAACTATGCAAACAAATGGTGGGCGTGATAACAAACTCAGCAGCAGTCACTGATGTAAGAGCCAGAGTTAGACTATGGAAACGCAATATTGGGCCATATGAACTCGACAAATCAAGGCATACATTCTATCTCATGATATTGTCGTCTGCTGTTGCTTTTATATCTTGCCTTATTTCTCAATAAAAACATGGTTTGACAGCACTTCAGAATCATTTCCAATGGATAATGATTCTAAAGTGCTGTCAAACTATGTTGTAAATTCTTCTAAAGTGCTGTCAAACCATGTTTTTGATGATCAAAATGGAAAATAGAAAATAAGCAGCAGACGACAAAAAAAATTTAAGATAGCGGTGTAAGGTTTAAACTTTCCTTTAGTTTTAAATAGCTTCTTGCAATCTTAGTCCCATTAACCCTTGTTAGAAGCAGGACATGTGTTTCAGTGCAGATCCTCATTAACTGTGTGGATGTCCAGGCTGATCTGGATCTACACCAATTGAAAGTTTCATAAGCCCCATTTCATTTCTGAGCCAGGTGGAATGTTTCTGGTATATTTCACTAATCTCATTTTGATCAGTGAAGATCCTGATCAGCTGGCTGGTCTGAGTTTTAACTGGTTTTAGAGGCAATAAGCTCGATTTTCACAGATTCTTTGCTCATATGGAAACACAATATGAGGTTAGCTGAAATATGCATTACCGGTATTTAAATTCTAATGGTGATGATGATGATGATGACAGTAACACCAGGCAATGGAGAAACTGAATGTTTTGTTCAACCAGTTTTGAACTATGGAAACATAATATGGGGCTATGCATTATCTCTAATGTTGGAGGACGCATATTTACTGAAAGTTGCCTTGCTTTCTTCATAAAGTGTTATTACAGTAAACATTGACAAATGGAGTTTTTTTATTATATACCTACCCATGAAATACATAGTTATACGATGTAAATAAAAGCCATAATTATGTTCTCATCGATGAAATAAACAACTTCCGGTGAAAATACGACTACTTCCGCTATCTATATTCAAAACGCACACCTGCAGTGCACGACTGCAAATACACATTCATTACCGTATACAGTCTAAAAATAATATGCTAATTTCCATGGAGCGGTATATAATAAATAGAATATTCATATTTTTTCAACGAATATGACATATAATTAACGGCACGAGTGAAATATGGACATTTCACACTACTCGATGAACATATATCAGGGCTCCAGTTAAGGTGCGTAATTTGACCAACTTGGGGTGAAATTTTGTTATTTCTTCATCAAAAATGGCAAGTTGGTAGTCCTTTAGAATCGTCTCATTGAGACGATTCTAAAGCACTCCCAACTTGCCATTTTTGATGGAGAAATAAGAAATTTACCTCCAAATTACGCACCTTAACTGGAGCTCTGATATACGTCATATTTGTTGCAAAAATATGAATATCCTCCATATACATGTAGTCACAATTGCCTCTATGTATCTCATCTTTGTTACGGACGTGATTAGCGGTTCGGAAAATCATAGGAAAATATTCTAGGAAAATCATAACTGGAAACCATAATAGGATTGTCGCTGCAGGTTTGTCTTTGTATATTTGTGTTGATTTAACAAGTTCCTACATTTGAATATAGATATTGCATTGAAAGTATGTTGTATTTATTGACAGGGATGTAAATCATTATAGGAATGAATGACCTTTTTGTGGAATTTATCGGGGTATAAATTTGGAAAAGTCGCGGGAATACTGGACGAAGGCCGGAAGGCCTCGTCCAGTATTCCCACGACTTTTCCAAGTTTATATCCCCGATAAATTCCACAAAAAGGCCATTCATTCCTTATAATTCCAGCATTTTAAATAAATTCATTAAGAAAATGTGTTTATTTTCCGTTTTCTGAAGAATTATTTTAACTGCGCCTGACGGTTACGGAAAGTAGTTTGGCATGGAGTTTACTGGGACATACTGGGACATAAATTTTGGACGGAGACTTGCAACGGACCAATCAAATGTTAGGGAATTGTGTAAATATTTTTGTGCTGGAATTATATGTCAAAATTATAAAGAATACCAGGCTAGTGTATTTTGATATAGAGTTTATAAGGCAAGGTAAGGAACCAGAATCTTTGAGGTTTGCCAAGTCTAGTCTGGTCAGAATTATATTTATCAGGTAATATTTAATGCATAACATATATTTGTTGAACAGAACCCAGACTAGCACTGATATCATTTGGTAATGCCACATGACATTTTTTAACCAATGAAATGCTCACGGAATTAGTTTATAAATTCGGATTGATTGTCATAAATTTTATCAGCATCAAAGTTTAACACACCATTTCAATATTGGTCAGTGTATTTGGTAAATGCGAAGATACTTGCCTCATAAATCTTTGTATCACTAGTGCATGAAACGTTATCTAAAACACGCACATTCTTAACATAGTCAGTAGGGGGAAATTATTAATTAACATGATTGCTTGGAAAAGAAGTTGTGGATTCAACATTTTCTTCTAAAAGGACAAATTTGATTCAGGTAATTCAGGTTGAATAGAGGCAAACACAGCACAAGGCCTGTTAACCCATTAAAGACGGGATACACTTATAGTAGTATGAAACTTTTTAGGGGGGGGGGGATCCTATTTTCTTCATTTCATCTCGAAAGTATATGTTGTTACCACACATTTGAACCATCTCGACGAGACGGTTCAAATGAGTGGTAACAACATATACCTTAATGGAGAAATAAACAAAAGAATGAGATTTCTCCAATAAAAATCATTGTATCCTTAGACTGAAATGGGTTAATTGCATATGCATACATAACCCAAGTATCTATAGCCTGAGTGCAGTAGCAGAAACAAACACAAACAGTTTCTGTACTGTTACAAGCTTTGCACTTCAGCTGCCATATGTTGAGTAATGATTGGCCAATCTGATATGATATTCCTCAACCACAGATCACCCTTAACCCTTACAATGCTGAATTAAATGTTGTCGTCTTCTAATTGTTTTGTAATTTCAATTTTCCTCACGAAAAACATGCTTCGACAGCACTTTAGAATCATTTCCAATGGACAGCGTGTTTTTATTGAGAGAAAAGACAAATATGAAAAACTGCAGACGACAATTTTCGGTTCATGCATTCTAAGGGTTAATATCTAATATAACCCAAGCTAAAGCCCGAATGTAGTAGCAGAAACAAGCACTACTGTAATGTTGATACATGTTTTGCACTAACAGCTGCCATATGTTGAGTAATGAGTGGCCATGGTGATGATATTCCTCAAGCACAGATCGCCTTTTGGTGTAAATAAGTTGATATACAGAGATATGGATTGTAAAAGAGTGGTAAGGTATGGAGGCTTACTCTGTAGGGGGTGATGATAACTATTACTGATGAACCAACAGATAGGGATCACTTATGTATCTTATCAGTCTTGGCTGAAGAAAATGTACATTAGCCCTTAGAATGCGAAATGGAAAGTGTCGTCTGCTGTTGTTGAATATTTTGTCTTTATTCTCAATAAAAACATGGTTTGGCAGCACTTCAGAATCATTTCCATTGGAAAAGATTCTCAAATGCTGCCAAATTTTGTTTTCTTGATGAAACTTTAAATTAAAAAATAAGCAGCAGACGATAAAATTTAATTCAGCATTGTAAGAGTTAAGAAAATTTGTGACTAAGGTAGACTGATTTGGCACTTATATACAGACTCATAGGCACTTAGACCGCTACACACAACAATTGTCGTCTGCTGTTGCTTTTATATCTTGCCTTATTTATCAATAAAAACATGGTTTGACAGCACTTCAGAATCATTTCCAATGGAAATGATTCTGAAGTGCTGTCAAAGCATGTTGTAAATTATTCTAAAGTGCTGTCAAAGCATGTTTGTGATGATAAAAATAGAAAATAGAAAATAAACAGCAGACGATAAAAAATTAAGATAGCGGTGTAAGGGTTAATGCCAACCAGTGTAGTGCCAGATCAGTCTGATCTGGGACTACACCGGTCGCAATGTAACATTCCAATGTATAAATACATTCTCTGTATTTATTTTGGATGTGCAATGATCATACTTTAAATCTGTTGAAAATATTATTTTCATACCCGTAAAGGTGTATTCAGCATGTTAACCCTTACAAAAATTGTCGTCTGCTGATGCTTTATATTTTGCCTTCTTTACACTTGTACACTTTATCATCTTCAGGTATATATCTAAAAGTTTGCCACATACCATAACAGATGCCATATGCAAGTCTCTTATCATTGTGGATCTGATGTTTTCCAGAAATAACTAAGTATTTGCTAGGTTATAACTGCGCAGCAAATTTTGAGTGTTTTTTTTTTGTTTTGACATATGAGATAATCCTCATTTGTATTATAAAATTTTCAATGAGTTATCTTGGTTTCTGTAAATGTTTTTCATAAAAAAATCACACATCTACTTATGTACTAAACCATGTGGCTTGTTCCATATTTGTTAAGCTCTGTTAATAAAACAGGTAACGCCATTTTATTATTATTAATCTGATATAGCAGCCTAATGCTTTATTACATTGGTATGTATTTATACATTGGAATGTATTTTTTAAGATACATTGGTATGTATTTATACATTGGAATGTATTTTTAAGATACATTGGTATGTATTTATACATTGGAATGTATTTTTAAGATACATTGGTATGTATTTTTAAGATGTAGCCATTTTCTGTAGCCGATTTCACAAACATTGCAAAGTATACTTTTCTAGCAAAGTATACTTTGAGGGAGTAATCATTTATTTTTCCTGAAATGCATTATTTCATATAGAACTAACGACTACATATATTTGATGATTACAAGTATGCAGAATTATTATCCTGAATATATTTCATTATCACAGCCAAAATGGCTGTGATAATGTAATAAATTCAGTATAATCAAAATTAATAAATTTATCCTTAACCCTTTCCCTGATAGAGACGACTTTTCACGCCTCTGCAGAAGATGTCTTTTGAAAACATAGTGGGAAAAGGAGAAGTTGCTTGTAACAAGCAATTTTTCCTTTTCCCACAATGTTTTCTACTCTATCAGATAATTTAACCATCATTTGACCCAGCATTTGATTCTTTTATTCAGATATTTTGGATTTGGATGAGTCGAAATATCGTAAAACAGGGAAAGGGTTAAATTGAAAATTTCTCCCTCAAAGTATACTTTGCAATGTTGGTGAAATAGGCTACTGGTCATGTGAGAAATAAGAAAAACGATCTATATGTGGCTTCTGCCCAACAGCACCTGCCTAATGTAAAAGGTTAAAGCTTCATTAACATTCTTGCTCGTATCTCCACAGACTTTGCATGCATGCAATTGTAAATTTACCTTGAAATGAGTGGCATGGGTCCCGGTAAACTGCTTGGGATTACCACCAGTCACTACTGTCTGTTCCACGTTTTGTTGCCGACAAACATTTGGCTATTAAACACATTAAATCTAAAAAATATTTAAAAGTAAGTATTTTTTTATCAATAACAAGTCACCTTCCCCAAAAAAAAATTATTTGATGAAATTCCATCAAATATCGATTTTATTGGGAAAAAACAATTTTCATATGGGAATTTAAAAATAGATTTTTTTTAAATATTTTTTTTATTTGTTTACCGATTTTCAGAATTGAACTTTTGTTTTCTTAGTTACATAATTTTCAGGCTATCTCGCCAGGTTTCGGAGTAAATTCCCAATTTTTTTTCGTTTTTTGATCCTTCAGGAGTTACAGTAGAGTGGAAAATGTGATGGACAGACAGATGGACGGACGGGCGAATGGACAACTTTTGCATCCCTATATCCCAGTTTTGCTATGCGATGGGATAAAAAGGATGAACTTTCGACCTTTCAGTGGCCATCTTGGATGACGTAATCATCCAATTTCGACAAAATATGCTCCAGAGTGATCGTCTCCTCGTACCTTCGATTTGATATATACCATGACCATATTTGGTCAAAGATGTTAAATTTGACCCACCAAAAGGCCCCGCCCATTGTTGATCCCGGGGTCATCATTTTAACAAATATGAATTGACTATCGATCATTCCTGCCAATGTAACACATCGTATCATCAGGACAAACATTTGTGGCAAGTTATTTGAAAATCCATTGATCGGTTTAGAAGATATAGCGTGGAAATGAAAGTTGACCTTTGAACTCTAAGTGACCTTGACCTTATAGCTTAGTTTCAAGCCAATCGGTCATACGGTAAAGAGTTACAGTAGAGTGGAAAATGTGATGGACAGACAGATGGACGGACGGGCGAATGGACAACTTTTGCATCCCTATATCCCAGTTTTGCTATGCGATGGGATAAAAAGGATGAACTTTCGACCTTTCAGTGGCCATCTTGGATGACGTAATCATCCAATTTCGACAAAAATATGCTCCAGAGTGATCGTCTCCTCGTACCTTCGATTTGATATATAACATGACCATATTTGGTCAAATGTGAAATTTGACCCACCAGGCCCCGCCCATTGTTGATCCCGGGGTCATCATTTTAACAAATATGAATTGACTATCGATCATTCCTGCCAATTTTGGTCGAAATCTTTCCTATTTATGAATTTAGTCTACTTTTCTATTGCGACCATCTTGGATATGTGACAAACGTCCATTTTAACAAATCTGAAAAGGAGTAACACATAGACTCATCTCCGCGAAGTTTGGTCAACAATTGGCCCTGCGGTTCAGTAGAAGGTTGAAAAAGTGTTGACGCACGAATGGACGATGAACGGACGGACAAAAAGCAGTAACAATAGCTCACTCGAGACTTTGGCTCAGGTGAGCAAAAATTAGCCAGAGCTCCAGATAAGCTGCGTATTTGCTTAAATACCCAATTAAAATTGCAAAAATTGAAATTAGCGAGTATCAAACAGCAATAAAAAATTTGTGGTAACTTTATCATGCTGTTGAAAACAATAAACAGACCACAAATATAACATATTTTTCTTATTTTCAATGAAAACACATCTTGATATTTCATTAGAATTGTCTCCAAGGAGACAATTCTAATGAAATGCCAAGACATGTTTTCATTTCGAAGCAAACTATTCAATAATTTCTGTCTTTTGATGTGTAAACCAGTAGTGTGATTTTATTTTACCCAATTAAAATTTTGAAATACCCAATTGCTTCAGAAATGATGGAGTGACAATACTCAATTACTAATTCCTTATCTGGAGTCCTGATTAGCAGACAAGAATGTTTGGTTCACATCTTTGGATGGTTCCCAGTTACCTGTAGTTTGGATAATAGTTGGTCATGTTCGTCCTGTAGTTGGAGAGCTTCTTCTAGAGTGCAGCCGACCTCCATCAGGTCTGGCTCCATCTGGTGCACACGCACGCGGATCCATTCCCCGCACTGAAACACAGACAAGGGGAGATAAGTGACAACTGGTGGAAACACACGCGGATCCATTCCCCGCACTGAAACACAGACAAGGGGAGATAAGTGACAACTGGTGGAAACACACGCGGATCCATTCCCCGCACTGAAACACAGACAAGGGGAGATAAGTGACAACTGGTGGACACACACGCGGATCCATTCCCCACACTGAAACATAGACAAGGGGGGATAATTGACATAAAACAAGGGAGATCACATAGCTATATTCCCCGCACTGAAACATAGACAAGGGGGGATAATTGACATAAAACAAGGGAGATCACATAGCTATATTCCCCACACTGAAACATAGACAAGGGGGGATAATTGACATAAAACAAGGGACATCACATAGCTATATTCCCCGCACTGAAACATAGACAAGGGGGATAATTGACATAAAACAAGGGAGATCACATAGCTATATTCCCGGCACTGAAACATAGACAAGGGGGGATAATTGACATAAAACAAGGGAGATCACATAGCTATATTCCCGGCACTGAAACATAGACAAGGGGGGATAATTGACATAAAACAAGGGAGATCACATAGCTATATTCCCCGCACTGAAACATAGACAAGGGGGGATAATTGACATAAAACAAGGGAGATCACATAGCTATATTCCCCGCACTGAAACATAGACAAGGGGGGATAATTGACATAAAACAAGGGAGATCACATAGCTATATTCCCCGCACTGAAACATAGACAAGGGGGGATAATTGACATAAAAACAAGGGAGATCACATAGCTATATTCCCCACACTGAAACATAGACAAGGGGGGATAATTGACATAAAACAAGGGAGATCACATAGCTATATTCCCCGCACTGAAACATAGACAAGGGGGGATAATTGACATAAAACAAGGGAGATCACATAGCTATATTCCCGCACTGAAACACAAACTCTGTTTCGGGGAGATAACTGACATCTGGTGCAAACACACGCAGGTACAGACCGATATTTTTAACTGGACACACTTCCTAACCACACCATGCTAACTATGGTTAACACGAAATGCCCTTGCACTTTAAAGTGACTGTCTCAGATGATGTCTCAGATATCCAATATATATGTATATGTGGTTTTATGCTTCATGCACAGTAAATGACCCACCCGGTATGTTAATTAATTGCACCATTAAATTTGATCACATTCTCAACAAAGATCACATTCTCATACGCCCGTCGAGGCAAGGCCATTGCCTTGATAAATAGAGAATAGTAGGTTAGTGCCGTGAATGTAAACAAATATCTGGCAAGGCTCAGGAAACGGGATGGGCGAGGCTCTGCCGAGCACATCCCGTTTCCGTGCCGCGCCAGATATGTTTTCCCATTCACGGCACTAACCTACTATTCTAATTATCCCGTCAACACCTACAAATGGCTGTAAAATACAAAAATAGTAATGACTGGATATGAAAAATGTTTCACGGCACTGTGTTTCACGGCACATACGCACTGTTTTGATGGGATAAACATGTATACCGAATTTGGTTATGATCTGTCAAGTAGAATTTGAGTTATTGCGTGGACAAGGATACGAAGTGCGAAAATAAAAAATGGCCGACAAGGGGAGTAAATCATCGGAATTTTTTGAAAACCAATTGACTTCAAATTGTCGTGTTAAACATGTATACCGAATTTGGTTACGATCGGTTAAGTAATAGAACTCGAGTTATTGTGTGGACAAGGATACATGCAGAGTGCGAAAATTAAAAATGGCCGCAAAGAGGAGACAAGCCATCAGAAACTTTTGAAAATCACCAAGCTCCTTTGTCGTGCCGTGATAAAATGTATACCAAATTTGGTTTTGATCGGTCAAGTAGAACTTTAGTCATAGCGTGGACAAGGATACAGAGTGCAAAAATTAAAAATGGCCGTCTAGTGGAGATAAGTCATCAGAGTAAATCAGATCTGATTCGCTATTCTGCAGAGGAAGACTATGAGTGGAATCGTAACTTTGCTACGATCGGTATGGGGAGTAGATTGCATAGCTTACTGTCTGTTCCACGTTTTTCTGCCGACAAACATTTGGTTTTTAAACACATTATATCTAAAAAAGTATGTTTTCATCAATAACAAGTCACCTCCCCAAAAAATTGGATTTGACGAAATTCCATCAAATATTGATTTTATTGCGAAAAAACGATTTTCCTATGGGAATTTAAGAGCCAAAAATTTAAGGAGCCAAAAATATTTTATTTTTATTTGTGGACCGATTTTCAAAATCTTTTGTTTGTTTACATCATTTCTAAGCTATCTCGCCAGGTTTCGTAGTCCATTTCCGTAGCCTACTCCTCCTTACTTCCATGTTAAATTCTCATAGAAAAATCTTTTTTTTTCGCAATAAAATCAATATTTTATGTAATTTCATCAAATAAAATAAATTTTGGAGGGTGACTTTTTGTTATTGATGAAAAAGTACTTACATTTAAATATTTGTTTAGATTTAATATGTTTAATAGCCAAAAGTTGGTCGGCAGCAACACGTGGAACAGACAGTAGGGGTTCGGGAGACGGGAACATTCATCAGTGAATATATCAGATATGTATGGGCCACAAAGTGTAAAGGGATTGTATTTGCTGTTGAATCGAGGCGTTTACTTATCACCCGTCCATCAATAGAACAGTGATGCCACTGAATAACAGACAAAACTATTATGAGAATACAAAACAATAAAATTCAACACTGCACACAAACATTCTAAGATTTAAGTGCAAATAAGTGCAAATTTAGGATCGTCTGGAAATTTCAATTGATGGATTTACATTTATTGAGCATAGGCTGCATATAGGCTGCATATGCAGCCTATGCTCAATAAATGTAAATCCAATAATTGTTTACAAGAAAACATTGTGGGGGGTGGGGGGGGGGCCTTCCTAACCTTCATACGACTAAAATGTCCATGCGTGCAAATTTAGGATCGTCTGGAAATTTCAATTGATGGATTTACATTTATTGAGCATAGGCTGCATATGCAGCCTATGCTCAATAAATGTAAATCCAATAATTGTTTACAAGAAAACATTGTCATAATTTTGCACCTATGAACATTTTAGAAGTACGAAGTTTAGTGAAACAGGCCCCTTGTATGCAACATGAATCGTGTCTCTGAGACATGAAGTCCATGGATAGTGTTTCCCCTAATCTCCCCAACACCTGTGCGTTACTGTGGCTGTGATTGGAGAAACGGGGCTTATTGGCTTTGCGACCAGTGTAGATCCAGATCAGCTTGTGCATCGGCACAGTCTGATCAGGATCTGCACTGTTCGCCATTCAATCAATGAAATACCCGTCATGCTTCTACCAAGCAATATAGATCGTTACCAGGCTACAGGAGTCTGCCATTTGATCAGGAGTTAAACTGGTCACAAACCCCACAAGCCCCATTTCTCAGCCACATCTAAGTATTTTCTATTTTCAAGAAGCAGCAATGTTCTATAGAATCTATAGAATCGCTGCTGGGCAGGAAGTACAGGTGAATCACCATGGCAATCATCCAAACTTCACAAATTCCAGTCAATCCCAGATTAATCTGCACTCAAGTAAATACCATAGGGACCATTGGAGAGAATGTAGCAGCTGGTTCCTACCCTTAACATTATCTGTGGATGTAACTCCAGAAATGGGGCTTATGGGATTTGTGACCAGTGTAGTTCCTGATCAAATAGCACACCCTTGTAGCCGGATAACAATCTATACTGCTAGTTAGTTTGTTTGTTTGTGTTTGTTTGTTTGTTTGTTTGTTTGTTTGTTTGTTTGTTTGTTTGTTTGTTTGTTTGTTTGTTTGTTGGAGTTTAACGGCCTATCAACAGCTAAGGTCATTTAAGGCCGGGTCAATGGGTTTAGTACTAAATCCCATATATTACCTTTACAAGTACTTGTACATGTTCAAGTTCATGTACAAATGGGGGGGGGGGGGGAAATACCAAAATCAGAACTGAATATTTACAATAAAAAAACTATTATTTAGCCCTGAACTCAGAATAATCCTGATCTGATGCCAGGTCCTCACCACACCAGAATCACTTGGCCCCTCCCAAAAGCAGTAGGATCAGTAATAATCTTACTACTTTTATAATGGGCAATTCAACTCCCAGCTATGTAACAAAAGAGCCAAAGATAAAAACCTGAGGGCCAAAGCAGGCAAATCGTGATTCCTATAAGGAGGAATCCCTACCGTTAATTTACGCCGTCGCATTCACCCGACCAACCACCCACATATTGCTAGTTAGAAGCAGGACGGGTGTTTCATTGATGGATATGGTGAACAGTGTAGATCGAATTCAGACTGTGTGGTCTTCACAGATTGATCTGGATCTACACGGGTCACAAAACACATAAACCCCATTTTTCCAGTCACAGCCATATATTTGTTCTGAATATCACATATTTATAACCCTACTCACAACAATTGTCGTCTACTGTTGCTTTTATATCTTAACTTATTTCTCAATAAAAACATGGTTTGACAGCACTTGAATTTTGTAAATTATTCTAAAGTGCTGTCAAAGCATGTTTTTGATGAAAAAAATGGAAAATAAAAAAAAACAGCAGACAAAAAAAATATTAAGATAGCGGTGTAAGGGTTAAAGTATTATCATTTTCAGGTATTACAGTCCGACACTCTGAGAATACTCTGATCAAAATAAAAATCTTCATTTTAAATATTAATGCTTTTAGGCATATTTAATGTATTTATAGACCTCAGTCCGTTACTTCAACCTGTGCTTCGTAAGTGCAAACTTATGATAGTCAGTAAATTTCACATTAACAATGTTTTCTTGTAAACAATTATTGGATTAACATTTATTGAGCATAGGCTGCATATGCAGCCTATGCTCAATAAATGTAAATCCAAAAATCAAAATTTAAATTTGCACTTACGAACATTTTAGTGAAACGGGCACCAGAGGTACCGGCATATGTTTTGAACCATCTGTTTTATATAGTTAAAAACTTCTCCCTCAACTCAAAATAGGGAGAATTCAGACAATTTAGGGGGAGAATTTTGCCCACTTCACCCTGTAAACTGATCCCTGGGGTTCTTCACATGGTTGATATGAATGTACATGTGAAGTATCGCAAAGATCAGATCGCCGGTAGTCGAGATATTGCATATAAACAAAAGAAATGCGAAACAAGGGCAACGTTAATCCCTCACTAGCAGCCTTGATAATAAAACAAGTTAAAAAACTGTTATTTAACCCTTTCAACACCACAGACCTCTATAGAGACAATGTTTGCAAACAGTGCAGATCAGATGAGCCGGCTCGTAACGAGCCGTCTCATCAGGATCTCCACTGTTTGTTAATAGTTATCAAATTTGAAAAAATTACCCTTTCTGAAGAATGGAATAGCCTGAAAATTTGAATGGATCAATGAAATAGCATGAAACAGTGGCATGGAACAGCCCATTAAGTTACTTGGTGTTGAAAGGGTTAATAAAAGAAAACAACTTTATTACGCATTTGCCTTACAAACAAGGTGAACATAAATTGTCAGTGACCTTGACCTTGGGCGGTCAGACATGGGTCGTATGCAAAGCACCATCCATAGACACACATTGTGGCAAGATATTATCACAATTGGTGAAGCAGATCAGAAGTTATTGAGTAACAAATAATAAATTTAACGCATTTGTATTACAAACAACGTGAACATAAGTCTTTAGTGACCTTGACTGTGGGAAGTGGGTCATATGCGAAACAAAGCACCAACCCTAGACACACATTGTGGCCAAATATTATCAAAATCTATGAAGTGGTTCATAAGTTATTGAAAAATGAAAGGTGTTACAGTGAAACCTCTCTAAACCGGACACCCTGGGATGTCCCCAGGGTGTCCAGCTTAGAGAGGTTTTACTGTAAATCAGGCATTTAATCATTCTGAGCCGTAGTTGTGTGCTATGTGATCACGAACAGACATTATCACCTGAGATATGTAAATGACCAAGAAATTCATCAAAAATAAGATCACAGGTGTTGTCTTGGTGTCCGGTTTAGAGAGGTTCCACTGTACTAACGTACGCTCGATCGCATGTACGCACGTACACAGACAACGCTATATCCACTCTTGCTTATCGGCGAGGGGATAATAAACAAAATATTTTTGCGATCATATGTGAATCACAACGGCGAAACATCAATTACGCGTGGCTGACTTAATCGTAATCAATTGGCTACTACTGAAACTTTCGACAATGACATCAATGTGCCAGTCCGTCCAGTCATATCAGACCCTGCCCTACTGTTTGTTTCACGAAAGCTGTCCAAATCTTACAGCCATATATAAACAATGCAAAAACAATATTTTTTTTGATAATATTAAAATTAAGAATGATCTTTTTATTTCGTGAAATTTGGTCAAATATTGATTTTATCACGGAAAATTGATTTGTCTACGGGAATTTAACAGGGGGGAAAAGGAGGTGGAGGAGCTGTGGGAGGAGTCAAAAAACGAACAAAAATAATTGGAAATCGACTCCGAAACCTGGCTACCGGTAGATAGCTTGGAAATGATCTAACTAAGAAAACAAAAGTTATATTTTGAAAATCGGTCCAGTATTTCTGAAAATTTCCCCTTGTTAAATCCCCATAGACGTCTATGGGGATTTAACATGGGGAAATTGTTTTTTTTGCAATAAAATCAATACCGTAAAGATTCTAATAGACGCCCAAGCTCTAATAGATGCCCACCCCCCACTTTTTACGTTGAAAATGACACATTTTTTGGCCGATTTTCACGAAATTAGTGCCTCTAATAAATGCCCAGTACTGATTTGAAACAAAATCGGAGCTAATTGTCCAACTAGATTTTTTTCTTTCCATTATTTCGAAAGCAACTTCCTTTAAAATCGGGGAAAAAAACATAATTGCTACTTTCACTTTCAAAAGCGGAAGCGAAATTCGACTGTTTCCGGTGTCACAGTAAATTCCTCATCAGCAGTAGCTATTTGCACGGACACAGGGTGATCAGAATTTACACGGTTACGGAGATGCCATTTTCAAAGCATCTCAAACCCATCTCGTATAATATGGGTGAAATTGACATCATGTTGGATTGTTGGCCGATATTTCCTAAGAGATAAAATAAATATGGCTTGTTCTAGATGTGGTCGTGGGCCGAAATTAATCGCACTGATTCGGACCTAAACGTCCATGGGCCGAAACATCCATGGTCCGAAACGCTGACAGTCCGAAACGTCCGTAGGCGTAACTCTGATCAGCATTAATGATTGACGCTGTCTTGATATACATTACCATTAAATTTAACATTTCTACCGACTGTACCATGTATAATAACCAGAGTGGGCCGAAATGTCTTGGCCCAAATGTTTATAAACTGACAGACAGTACAATCAAGTCTGGCGTTCGAGAGTAACGTCCCTTAGTTATGTTTTTGTTCAGATAGCAGAACATCGTATATTTTTTTTATCATTTTCCCTTTGCAGAATAACACTTGCCTCTATTAAACGCTCACCCTGGACTTCGGAGCCAGTGGTGATTCTAATAGACGCCTGGGCGTCTATTAGAATCTTTACGGTATTTGACCAAATTTTACGAAATAAAACAAAGGCTCATTCTTAAGTTTGTCAGCATACAGCAATGCCCGAGTGGCTGATTGGAATGTTTATGTGTGAAAAGCCAGTACTAATTTTTGTCTTTTTGCTGGTCAAAATATTATATGTAATTTTTGTCTTTTTGCTTGTCAAAATATTATATGTGATCAAGGTGTATCATAATTTGGTCTGGTGAGGTTACATACCAATTCCTGTCAATATTTAGTATACATAATACATGTTGTTCCATTTGTCCCCACATAACCCTACCCCACCCCACCTACCACACCTCACCACTTCCCAAATCCAATTTTCAGCAATGCAATAATTGAAACTCTAATAACAGACTACGAATGCCTCAAAAAGGATGTAAGGGGAAGAAGGGGGCTTAGCCACCTTCTTCCACTGACACCTTCAATTTAGCTTGCTAGCGTAAAAAGGGGGCATAACAGTGAATGTCTCATCAACAGCTAAGGTCATACGAAAGATAGTGAAACATCTCATTCAATTGGGGTATAAAAACATCACACGAATGCGCGTCTTCCAACTACCAACTTTTAAATTAAACAGATTGCATGAAGGTCATATTGGGAATTAAGGGACCTCCATTAAAAGTCTCATCTGAAAGACTATGGGGGGCATAAAAACAGTGGAGACTATATATCTTCCACCTCCCAACAGTTAACATTACATGTACTATGAAATTATTAAACACTGATCAAAAACTGACTTATATATATACTTACACGTAAGATTGCGAGAACGACCTTTGACCGTCCAGCTTGTACAGCGACAGTACTGATGGTCGTCGTTGACGGCGTGACCGCCGATAGATCCGTTGTATCAGAAGCTCTATCCGACATATTGAATGATTTCCTTCAATCACTTTTTAACTCACACAATTGTGACACACATTTAAATGGGTAGGTTTATAGCGTGTCCGATGCGTAATTTTCATTGGCAATTTTCAATAAAAAACACGAAATAGCGATGCATGCAGGGAAAGATGTTCCGGCTCTCGCTTTCTTCTAAACACTAAATTCAATACAGGCCGTCTACACCTTTACCTACGGAGTCTTGGACTGGTCCATTGGGGAGATTTGTGCGGGGGTGGCAGGCTGAGTCTGGAGTAAATAAACTACCAAATCTAGCATTTAAATCATACACATCACAATTTTACTTCTATGAAGATGAACTAGTTGGTATTTCTTCAAAAAGATGCAAAAGAAACCAATGTAAATGTGATTTGTCCGCATATAAGCATAGATAACGCACCTGCATATGGAGTAGGCCCGCCCAGCATGTGGTGTTTACACAGCACACAGGTGATGCCAGTCTCCCAAATATGGCACGTGAGTTTACACAGGCTGCAGCACAGTGCATAGATCTGCGTCTCTAAACCAACTATTGCGTGTTACAACTTTCATTTTGAGCAAACTGTCAAAATCTATGTTAGTTGATCATCAAACAAAAAAGTCGAGAAGTTTTTATAACAATTTTATGGCTTACATGTGCAATACATGTTGCTAGGTATTCTAGGTCATAATGGTCTCTAGTGAAGTAATTGGATCCACATGGTCACTGCATGGCTTATGATGGCCAGAAAATGATAATAACAGCAGTGCTCCAGATAAGGAATTAGTAAATGAGTATTGTCACTCCATCATTTCTGAAGCAATTGGACGTTTCAAAATTTTAATTGGGTAAAATAAAATCACACTACTGTTTACACATCAACAGACAGCAATTATTGAATAGTTTGCTTCGAAATGAAAACATGACTTGGCATTTCATTACAATTGTCTCTTGGAGACAATTCTAATGAAATACCAAGATGTGTTTTCATGGAAAATAAGAAAAATATGCTATATTTGTGGTCTGTTTATTGTTTTCTGCAGCATGATAAAGGTACCACAAATTTTTTATTGCTTTTTGATACTCGATCGCTCCTTCTGATTTCAATTGGTTTTTGGCAATTTTAATTGGGTATCTAAGCAGCTTATCTGGAGCTCTGGCAACAGGCTTGACTGATGTTATTTGTGAAATGTGACTTATGGCAGTTCAGTTGCTCATATGCTACTGCTCTCCAGCTGATTGATAAAGAGCTATACTGTTTGTTGGAAGCATATGACGGGTGGTTCACCGACGGACTGGCGAACATCGCAGACCTTGATTTGACCTTGAGCCTCAGACTAGCAAGTGCATCCGTACACCATGATCTGCGTCTACACACTTCACCATTCAGTCAACATTGTAACACCTGCACCATGTTTACAGACTGGTTTCTCCAATATCCACTAAATGTATTCATTAACCCTTTCCCTGATAGAAACGACTTTTCACGCCTCTGCAGAAGATGTCTTTAGAAAACATTGTGGGAAAAGGAGAAATTGCTTGTAACAAGCAATTTCTCCTTTTCCCACAATGTTTTCTACTCTATCAGATAATTTAACCATCATTTGACCCAGCATTTGATTCTTTTATTCAGATATTTTCGATTTGGAAGAGTCGAAATATCTCAAAACAGGGAAAGGGTTAAATGTTGCAGTACATAGAAATTAAGTTATATTTAAATCCAGACGTCACGACTTGTTGTCAGAAATGCACGTGGCACGCATCCTGTCGTGACGTGTACATGAGCGCTGCAGTGTCAAATGGCCAATAATGTAATAGTATCACAAGTCAAAGCGCATATGGGTGGGACTTGCATTGAAGCAGACGTCATGTGTAAGCAAAGAAGGCGGGGCAACCAATAAGTAAGTTATAGTTCACATATTGAATTTTTATTGAACGAGAAAATGTGGTCTGTTGACGACACACTTAGGGCCCCTATATGAGAAAGACTTACAAAAACAGAAGGCAAACAGAAGGCAAACAGAAATTATAGGAAATTCGAGAACACTTACAATAAACAGACGGACGGACGGATGTACAATCAGTAGCGAGGGTAATTGTATTAATGTGGAAGGATGTATCGTTACGTTACTAAGTAATGCATGTGTGCAATATAGAGGATATTCCATCGTACATTATGAATAGCGAGAAATAATACACGAGTGTGCGTCGGCTTCTGCGTAAGCAATGAGTGAGCGTAGCGAACGAGTTGCTTGCACGGACGCCGACGGACACGAGTGTATTATTTAAGCTATTCAAACATGTACAATGGAATATCCTATTTATTACACTTCCACGGTGGATACATATTAGTCTATTTTTTAGATTAAAATCAATGAATTGTGATGTGCGCATGAATAGTTACACAATGACGTGTTTTCCCGCGTTTTGACGTTATGTTGTGTGACGTCAAATGTGACGTCATGTAAACTTTTTTGAAATCCAAATTACGCAGCTGTTTCTATGAACCATATATATTTGACTGCATGTTTGGAATGTATTCAATCACATTAACATTCTATAGATTAGTCGAAACCATTTCCAAGTTTTCAAATTACTTTATTTTGACTGAAATAAAAAGTAAACATTTTGCATGGTAGCTCGTGGTTTCCAAGAAAACAGGCGCGCAATTACGGGTGTTCTCTTCACGGTGTATTATTTGTAAGGAGTTGAATACCAGTTTTCTCTCACAGCGAAACCCATACAAATAACTCCCACGAGTGTAATAAATGAAGACATTAGCTGATGGCAAACATAAATTATAAGTGATTTGAGAAACTCTTACAAAAACATTTAAATAAATAAACAGACAGACGGACGATCAGTAGCGAGAGTAATTGTATTAATGTGGAAGGATACCGGTATATCGTTACTAAGTAATGAATGTGTGAAATATGAAGATATTAGCGGAAGGCAAACAGAAATTATAGGTAATTTGAGACACTCTTACAAAAACTTTCAAAAAAATAAATGGACATACGGATGGACGGACAAAACCTACAAGGAAATTAATTAATAAAAATTCAATGCGAACTATAACTATTACATGAATGATGTTTCACAGCCTATTAATACATATGACAGCCTATTTACATACTTATAGTTCGCCCTACTTTCTAAGCCAATCGCTGGGCAGCATTGCCATTGTGCCCCACTTAT
Organism: Conchocele bisecta; assembly: GCA_029237695.1. Lineage (NCBI taxonomy): Eukaryota > Metazoa > Mollusca > Bivalvia > Lucinida > Thyasiridae > Conchocele > Conchocele bisecta. The sequence continues at coordinate 45,887,738 of CM055280.1, read as the reverse complement.
TCTCTTATTGCAAGGTTTAACCCCAATAAGTTACATATTACCAGATTTAATCATTAACTGTTCGATAGGAAATGGAAAATCAGTACTCGGATGGGATATTGCAGTGTACACTTGGCTGAACTATAAGTATCTTATTGAATTTTTCAGGAATTAAATGTGAACAATAACTTATACATATCAGCTATGGGTTAACCATTTGAAATGGGACATAATTTATGATTGACAGGTATCAATATTTCCTAACATTCGTTTTCTATTTTCTCTATGAAAGTGTATGTGGCGACCATGCACTCATTTGAATTGGTTCAGATTGTGAACACAGAATATAATTGCAAATATTTTGTATTTGATAAATTGTGCATCCTCAATGGATTTGTAGTCTCCCAGCATGTGGAAAATTAGGAAGGGTCGTGTAGGTTCATTTTCATGTATTTATACAGTTCCGATACTCCACACACCCACATCCAAAATCACTGGCCCAAGGAAATAACAAAAATTAATCGCAACAAAAGCCAATTGCCACTAAATTGTGGCTGTGACTGGAGAAATGGGGCTTCTGAGTTGTGTAACCAGTGTAGATCCAGATCAGCCTGTGCATCCGAACGGTCTGATCAGGATCTTCACTGATCGCCATTCAATCAATGAAGCACCTGTTATGTTTCTGACAAGCAATAAACCATCACGTTAGAGGAGTGCAGGCACGGATCCATGATTTCGGGTTAGGGGGGGGCCTAACTATTTTGCAATACTTGACTATATTAGCTAACGAGCTATGCTATAATATAGTCAAATATTGCAAAATAGTCGACCAGCGCTAGGGGGGTCCGGGGGTATTCCCCCCCACACGTTTAAATTTTGAAACAATAAGAAAACGACCGAAAAATGCAAGGAATACATGGCACTGGGCATGAAACGTGCCTTGTAACTTGTAAAAAATCTTTACTCGGCGAATTTTAGAGGGGGGCGCGCGCCGGGTCCGCCCCCAACCTGAATCCGCCCATTTGATCAGGAGTTACACTGGTCACAAATCCTGTAAGCCCCATTTCTTCAGTCACAGCCACAATTAACTATTAGTGAATAAAATTGTGTGATCATTAGTAGCGGGTCTATGAACGTGTATCCAGATACTTAAAAGATAATCAAAATAATACAGCTGATACTAATTACAGCTCGGCTCGTTATTGACACACCTGTAGCCAACTTTGCAAAGTATACTTTTCCAGCAAAGTACAGTTTGAGGGAGAAATTTTCAATTTTTAATAGGATAAATTTATTAATTTTTATTATACTGAATTTATTACATTATCACAGCCAATTTGGCTGTGATAATGTAATAAATTCAGTATAATAATTCTGCATACTTTTAATCATCAAATATATGCAGTAGTTAGTTCTGTATGAAATAATGCATTTTGGGAAAAGTAAATGATTACTCCCTCAAAGTGTACTTTGCTAGATAAGTATGCTTTGCAATGTTGGTGAAATAGGCTACTGGCTTCACTGCCAACTGTAAAGATATGGCCTGTTGCTCAATGTTCACATCGGTGTGACGACATGTTGATAAATACTACTGGTTGTAGCTGGTTGTAACCAGACAATTCTGATGCCACAGCATTAAATGTCATCCATAGAATATATAAGGCCGTCTGTTTGGACTGTCTGGGGAGTGTACAAATTGCTCGCTTAGCGGTATACACTCACGTTGGTTGGTCGGTAGACACTCACGTTGGTTGGTCGTAAGGTTGGACCCACGCCGGGTCGCCTTATGGCGCATTTGATAGTCTGGGCATGGGTGCTAACTCTGAGACTCTGATATCTATGTTTTAGAATAAATACACTATACGCTCGATTGTGTGTGAATAAAAGTATGTATGCAGAACTACTCCGTTGTGAGTAAGGTTAGTGGAAAGTTTACAGAAAAGTTAAAAAATAATATACAAGTTTCACAGAATATTTTTCCTCTACACAAATATATTCCAACCTGTGCAGTGGAGGAGCTAGTTGCCAAATATTCTACCCTCCCCAATTTAACCCTTTCAACACCACAGGCTTGTATAGTGGTATTGGCAAAAAGTGTAGATCCAGATGAGCCGGCTCATGATGAGCCGTCTCATCGGGGATCTGCACTTTTTGCAAGTAATTGTCATATTTTTTAGAACAAAAACACACAATTACATAAATGAACTAGTCTGAAAAATCATTTTGTCACGGTTGGATTGGTTGCAAAATTAACATATCAAAATCCATTTGTGTTGAAAGGGTACTTACAAATTCCAATCCCAATCCCCTTTTAGTTTCTATTTCTGACAAACATGGTCAAACACTCAATTTAACAAGAGCTGTAGGAGAACAGCATAGATCGACTACGAGGGTTGTCGATGTACACATAGCTTGACAAACAAGGTGACTGCAGCCTGCATAAAAACCTTAACCCTTTCCCTGTTTTGCGATATTTCGACTCATCCAAATCGAAAACATCTGAATAAAAGAATCAAATGCTGGGTCAAATGATGGTTAAATTATCTGATAGAGTAGAAAACATTGTGGGAAAAGGAGAAATTGCTTGTTACAAGCAATTTCTCCTTTTCCCACAATGTTTTCAAAAGACATCTTCTGCAGAGGCGTCAAAAGTCGTCTCTATCAGGGAAAGGGTTAACCAAGGTTGACTAAAAACCTTAACCAAGGGAAATTAAGATTTAAGTCAAGGTTAAATGTAGGTCAATGTCAGATATAGGTCAGGGGTTATTGATGTACATCACTAGGAGATGAAGTTTTCCATGTATGGTTGCTGTAGGCCCAGGAGTATTCCATATACAAGCTTGACTAAAAACCTTAACCAAGGGGAAATAACTAAGTAATCCAATAATAAAAGTAGGTGAAGGTCAAATATAGGTCAGGGATTATTGATGTACATCACTAGGAGATGAAGTTGTCCAAGTATGGTTGATGTAGGCCCAGGAGTATTCCATATACAAGCTTGACTATACACATTAACCAAGTAATTCAAGGTTAAATGTAGGTGAAGGTAAAATATAGGTCAGGGGTTATTGATGTACATCCCTATGAGAACAAGTTATCCAAGTATGGTGTCTGTATGCACAATAGTATTCCATCTACAAGCTTGACTAAAAACGTTAACCAAGGTCGACTAAAAACCTTAACCAAGGGGAATTAACTTAGTAATTCAAGGTTAAATGTAGGTCAATGTCAAATATAGGTCATGGGTTGTTGGTGTACATCACTAGGAGATGAAGTTATCCAAGTATGGTTGGTGTAGGGCCAGGAGTATTACATCTACAAGCTTGACTAAAAATCTTAACCAAAGAGAATTAACTAAGTAATTCAAGAGGAAATGTAGGTCAAGGTCCAATATCGATCAGGGATTGTTGATGTACATCACTAGGAGATGAAGTTGTCCAAGTATGGTGGGTGTAGGGCCAGTAGTATTGCATATACAAGCTTGACTAAAAACCTTAACCAAGGGGAATTAAGTAAGTAATTCAAGAGGAAATGCAGGTCAAGGTCAAATATAGATCAGGGGTTATTGATGTACATCCCTATGAGAAAAGGTTGTCCAAGTATGGTGTCTGTATGCACAATAGTATTCCATGTACAAGCTTGACTAAAAACCATAACCAAGGTTGACTAAAAACCTTAACCAAGGGGAATTAACTAAGTAATTCAAGAGGAAATGTAGGTCAAGGTCAAATATAGATGATGTGTTATTGATTTACATCACTAGGACATGAACTTGTCCAAGTATGGTGGGTGTAGGGCCAGTAGTATTCCATATACAAGCTTGACTAAAAACCTTAACCAAGGTTGACAAAAAACCTTAACCAAGGGGAATTAACTAAGTAATTCAAGAGGAAATGGTCAGGGGTTATTGATGTACATCACTAGGAGATGAAGTTTTCCAAGTATGGTTGCTGTAGGCCCAGGAGTATTCCATATACAAGCTTGACTAAAAACCTTAACCAAGGGGAAATAACTAAGTAATCCAATAATAAAAGTAGGTGAAGGTCAAATATAGATCAGGGGTTATTGATGTACATCACTAGGAGATGAAGTTGTCCAAGTAAGTATGGTGGGTGTAGGGCCAGTAGTATTCCATATACAAGCTGGACTAAAAACCTTAACCAAGGCGTGACGGTGATGCCGACGCCGATGCCGACGCCGGGGTGACAACATAAGCTCTAACTATTCTTCGAATAGTCGAGCTAAAAACCATAACCAAGGTTGACTAAAAACCTTAACAAAGGAAATTAAGTAAGTAATTCAAGGTTAAATGTAGGTCAATTTCAGATATAGGTCAGGGGTCATTGATGTACATCACTAGGAGATGAAGTTGTCCAAGTATGGTTGATGTAGGCCCAGGAGTATTCCATATACAAGCTTGACTATAAACATTAACCAAGTAATTCAAGGTTAAATGTAGGTGAAGGTAAAATATAGGTCAGGGGTTATTGATGTACATCCCTATGAGAAAAAGTTATCCAAGTATGGTGTCTGTATGCACAATAGTATTCCATCTACAAGCTTGACTAAAAATGTTAACCAAGGTTGACTAAAAACAGTAACCAAGGGTAATTAACTAAGTAATTCAAGGTTAAATGTAAGTCAAGGTCAAATATAGGCCAGGAGTATTCCATCTACAAGCTTGACTAAAAATCTTAACCAAAGAGAATTAACTAAGTAATTCAAATATAGATCAGGGGTTATTGATGTACATCACTAGGAGATGAAGTTGTCCAAGTATGGTGGGTGTACGGCCAGTAGTGTTCCATATACAAGGTTGACTAAAATAAAAACCTTAACCAAGGCGGGACGGGACGGTGACGCCGACGCCGAGCCGGGGTGACAACATAAGCTCTAACTATTCTTTGAATAGTCGAGCTAAAAAGTGACTAATAAGGTATAAACGTTTCTTATATTTTTAAATGAAAAGAAAAAAAGAAAATGAAGATTCTGATGTTTGAAACACCACTTTATCTGCTACCAACCATTGTAGCAAACTTCCAAATTTCATGGAAATGAGATAGTGAAAATCGAAAATTGAAAATAGATGCAGAATGCCTATAGGAAACATGACGAGGTAGCTGGAGATTGTAACAGGGAAGATGAGCCAAAAACTCAGTGAGGGAGAAAATAGACATTCCAAGTCAGCTTCATCACATCCCAGCTACCTATGGCTGCCAGAAACATAGACTGGCCATGGGATACTCACAGACTGAGAATCGACTGTAGTCAATACAACAGTGAGGTCATAACATGTTGATTTGATTTGATGTATTGGTGTTTAACGGTCTATCAACAGCTAAGGTCATTTAAAGCAGTGCCAATGGGTTCCATCCCACATGTAACCTGCTGCACTGGGGAGAAAATTCCAAAATCAGAACGGAATATTTACATCAAAATATATATATATATATATTCAGCACTGGGATTACAGTGCAGTCTCCGTTTTTGTTCCACCGTAGACAACACTTGCAAACTCAACGCGAACGCAACGCGAACGCAACGGTTTGCTGTAGCGTTGTATACGTTGTTTAAACGTATAATACGGTTCGTACACGTGTAATACACATTGTCAAACCGTTTAGTTTAAAAGCGTTGTATACGTTGTTTAAACGTATAATACGGTTCGTACACGTGTAATACACATTGTCAAACCGTTTAGTTTTAAAGCGTGTAATACGTTTAGCTTCAAGGCGTATAACACGCTTTGGCGTATACATATGTAGCGAGGTGAAAGAGTTGAAACGTGTACAACGCTTTACCTGGAAGCGTGTAGCTATATGAAAGCGTTGAAACGTGTACAACGGTTACACGTTTTAACGCGAATACCTGTTCGGCCCCGATCGCTTCGAGGCGTCCTTGTTTCGTCCCTTTTAAAATATCGCGAATACATACCCTCAGATCGAGTTCAAAGTACATTGGCGGTGTGATTTAGCACTTCAATTGATCCCTAGCTAATCCCTGATGCCTAATGAGTCACGCTTTTAACACGACAGATGTACCTTGTCGTTTATCAAAATGTTTGCGAATTGTAGATCACGTGAGCCGGCTCATCAGGATCTGGGGCATTCCTACGTACATGTACATTTTATATACACAAAAATGACCCCTAATACAGCGTAATGTAACAGTTCCTAACTTAATATGGAATAGCCGTGTCAGTTACTTGGGGTTAAATATTACGAACACAGATAAACACAGTGCATGGTTTCTTTATTTTATTTTAACATCATCAGAAATGGCGAGTCTAGGAACTCTCGTATCTTTATGCTGAAGCCAGTCTATTTCAGTCACTAATCCGCTATACACCTGTCCCACGCGTGTGTTAAGAACAATCAATATTTGGAGAAACTGAATACACAGCGAGCTGCACACTGGTTTAACACGGATATGGCCCACGGATATGTGTCATAAATTACTTGGTGGTCAAAACCGGTAAATTTACAAGGTTTATAGCGAAATAGCAGCCGACTGGCAATTTATCTCGGACCGATTTTTAAGACTAGTTTTCAAATCTCAATCGGTCTGAGAGTTCAAAAATCGGTCCAGAACCGTAAAACTGAAAATTTTAGAAGCCCTGCAGTCTAGAAGTATATATACACACACGAAGAACGATCTGAGCATGCGCATTCTACGCGATACACGGTTGGCATACCAAAACGTGTAATGCGTTAAAACCCGTGGAAACGTGTTATACGTATAACACGGTTTCATCTGTACGGTGCTGTGTACATGTAGAAGCGTGTAACCGTTCGTCAAAGAAAGCGTTAAATCGCTTAAACGGTTTACCTTAGCATTGTATACGTTTACAACCGTTGTATACGTTTACAACCGTTGTACACGGATTACACGCTTTTGAAACTGAATGCGTTGTTTACAACCGTTGTATACGTTTACAACCGTTGTACACGGATTACACGCTTTTGAAACTCAACATGCGCAAGAGTGGGGAAACGCAACGCATGGCCGAAAACGTATTACACGTAGACGACACACGGTTTGAAACGCAACTAACGGAAACTCCACGGATACGCAACGCACAACACTTTGTACACGTATAAACCCGGAACATTTTGACAGAAACGACTGTAGAATAACCTGACCTGGTTCCAGGTCCATACCACACCAGTCACTTGGCCCCTTCCTCTAAAAGTAATAGGATTACACATAATCATATTACTCACATAAGAGGTATAACCAAATTCAACTATCACATACAAAAATGCCAAAGACGTATATGAGGGCCAAACCAGGTATCCGGTCGGTATTCCGGTAAGGATGAGTGAGTGATTGAGTGAGTGAGTGAATAGGGTTTAACGTCCGCTTTTCTGACATAGAGGTACAAGCCTCAGGGAGTCTACACGCAGACGGGTCAACGGGGTCGAGTCCCGTATCCACCTGTCCAAGGGGGGTAAATCCCAACTTCAGAACTCAATATTTACAATCAAAATATATATTCAGTCCTGAAATTAGAACAACCTGATCTGGTGCCAGGCCCTCGCCACACCAGCATCATTTATCCCATCCCCTAAAAGCAATAGGATTAGCGCTAATCTTACTTTTATATATGGGACATAGCCCGACTCAACTCTCACATACAAGAAAGCCAAAAATGTACATGAGGGCCAAATCCGGTATAGTGGGTTCCGGAAAGTATGAACCCAATCGTTAAGCCAGTTTAGTCGCCTTTTACGACAAGCAATGGCTACTGCAGCACTATTCTCAGGATCAGTTGATCCCGCCCCGGTGCCGGTAAGGATGAATCCCGATCGATAAATTACCCATCGCATGCTCCCACCTGCCACCCACTATAACATGTTGAATATTCAGAGACTGGTGGCCAGGCTACACACAGTAGCAGGCATTGCCAAAGACTTTGGTGGTTCCAATCTGGGGATGTTTCACCAGTCTGTACAGGTACTGTGGAAGATAGCATCTGTAACCATGGCAACCAGAGATAGCATAAACAGACAGCTATCTCAGTAATACAGCCAGGTAGTTACATGTATACAGAAGGCTGATTTCAAACACAGTTAATCTAGTTATGCAATGTCTGGTCAGCATGTGGCCTAAGTGGGTGGATGGTAATGTTTACAGTGGAACCCATCCAAACCGGACACCCTGGGATGTCCCCAGGGTGTCTGGTTTGGATGGGTCCCACTGTAATTCTGGTATATTAGGCTTTGCATTACAAGACATTTGATCTCAATTTTGCAATCAATTTATTGGTTTGCTGATTTATGTTATTGATTGATTGATTGATTGATGGATTAGATGGATTGGTGGATTGATGGATTGATGGATTGATGTATTGATGGATTGATTGATTGATTTATACAGACAGGAATTCACATGTATTGGGAAGCAATGTACTTAAAATAATTAGAGAACTGAAACTAAACAAGAGTGCTGTAAGTCACAAAATACACCCGTCGATGATGGGCCAGACAGTGAAGATGCAGAAATGTGAAGCTGTCACCAAGGCAAGAAACATTAATGAGAATTTGAAACTCTATAGCATTATTTCTTCCTCTCGTTGTGCTAAACAGGTATACTAATTTAGGTGGAGATGTGTAAAGTAGAAATTATATAGAATTGGATACAAAAATGTGGAAAAAATGGCCAAGGTGCACATATTCAATATGTAGAAGACATGTGTATAGTTTCAGATCGATTGACTGAACAGTTTCAGAGAAGTTGTGTACACAAAATATGCACTTTTTCTGTCCGTCACCCACCCGACAGCCCCGGGGTAAAACATAATACGTACCAAAAAATACATGGTCCTGATCAAATGTCAGGCACTCTTATTATGCCAGATCACTTGGCCCCAGGTGTGAACCCCAGCAAAATTCACTTGCATGACTAAACTGTGTACGACTATAATGTTCGTAAGTGCAAATTTAGGATCGTATGAAAATTTTAATTGATGGATTTACATTTATTGAGCATAGGCTGCATATGCAGACTATGCTCAATAAAAGTAAGTCCAATAATTGTATACAAGAAAACACTGTCAAATTTACAGACTATTATAATTTTGCACTTACACATAGTTTAGTCGTACAAAGTTCAGTGAAACGGCTCCCTGGTTAGCTAGCACACTCATGTAGATTGATTCTCCCTCGACTCAATACCAAACCAGTTTAGAGAATGAAATGAAATGACCATGTCCAGCCGTGGGTAAACGTTTGCCGTGGCACGAGGGAACTGTTTGAACCCAAGGCCGAAGGCCGCAGGTTCAAACAGTTCCTGAACTGGACATGGTTGAACGTTATTGTTACAGTTCCGTCGGAAATATCATGCAATTTGAGCATTTATGCAGTACTTTTGGTACTTTTATAATCTGCTCCATTCAAACAGCTGGTTTACACGTACATATTACGGGGCCGCAGTACACATTGCGTGATGCAGCCACATCAATTTAAAACTCTCAGTGCGACCGTTGTGAACTGGTCTGATGAGTAATGGTGCGTTGTAGTAATGTCACGAGACACATGCATTACGTAGCAGGCCCGTACGCAGAGGGGGTGTGATGGGTGCGTACGCACCCCCCTTAACCCGTTCAACACCACAGGCCTGTATAGTGGTATTGGCAAAAAGTGTAGATCCAGATGAGACGGCTCGTCACTTTTTGCAAGTAATTTTCATAATTTTGAGAACCAAAACACCTCATGTTCATAAATGGACTGGTCTGAAAATCATTTTGTGACGATTGGAATGGGTTGCAAAATTAACATATCAAAATCCATTCCAGTTATTTATGGGTGAAATGGTTAATCTGCCGAGGTCTGTCGGTGAATGTGCAAAAAAAACAATGTTTAGCACTTCGCGCCGTCGATAACGCACCCCCCTAAATAATTCCTGCGCACAGGCCTGCGTATGTTTTGGCTTGGTCCCATAATGAGCATTGTCAGTTATGGTCAAACAGCACGCGCTCTACGTTTGAACACGGCTGTGAGCGGTGTCGAACAACAGCAGTCATGTAACAATGGTGACAAACGCCCCACCAACACAGACAAGTGTCATTCATCATTCAGGATGAATCGGTTTAGAGAGGTTTTAATGCAACTGAAATAATTAAGTGAGCGAATTACAGGTCTTTGCATGTATGTGACTGTAACTAGAGAAATGGGGATTCCAGCGATGCAGGGATTCCAGCGATCGCCACTTTTGCAATTGGCGATAAAAATAAACAATTGGCGATAAAAAATTACATTTTTCGTGTTGTTTTTTTTCGCCAATTGTTTTATTTTTTTTGAAGTGGCGATTTTTTTTTTTCCCCAGTGGAATCCCTGCTTATGAGCAGCCTGTGCATCTGTCTTATCAGGATCTGCACTGCTCACCATTCAATCAATGAAACCATAATATTTTTCTAACAAGCAATATAGAGCGCTGTTGTACTACATAAGTGTCTTATTTGATCAGGAGCTACACTGGTCACAAATCTCATAAGCCCAATTCACCAGTCACACCCACATATTCAAACACACTCCGTAGACAAAATGTAAATGCCAAGAGGTTTAGGATAAGGTATATGTTTGTATAGGTCTGCGCATGCATCCGTTTGCGAATATGAAATGCAGGAAAGCCATAGATCAGTTTCAGCTGTTAATCATCAATGCCATTATGTAAGTTTAAAACAGTTTGAGACGCTGAGTTAGCATTCACTTGCCTTGATAACAGAGCTGTATATGAATGAATCATTTTGCTTCTAATCTAGAACCCAACTGAATATATGATCTGTGACTAGAGAAACGAAGCTTATGGGATTTAGTCCCTGATCAAATAACGCACTCATGTAGCTTGATAACCATCTATAACTAGATTGGTCAGTAAGTGAGGCTTACGGAATAAGCCCCGCGTGGGCCCAGGTACCCCTAAAATATGTAAAAATTTCCAAGTGTGTGGGCTTGTGACCTTGACTCTGGGCTTAGCAGGAGCGGCATGAAAGAGAATTTGTCACAGGGTGGTAGAGGTCCATTGGAGCAATGCGTGTGTGAAATGTGAAGCAGATCCAAGCAAGGAAATAGAAGTTATAATCGATTTCTCTGATGTTAGGTTTTGTAAAGAGATTAAGTATGTGAGCTTGACATTAAGATCAGCGGGAACTTGTCACAGGATGATAGTAGAGCCTTAGAGGAATGCATGCATGAAATATTTAAGAATTTTCGATGAAAGAAATAGAAGTTATAACATATTTCTCTGATGTTAAGTTTTGTAAAGAGACTAAGTATGTGACCTTGACCTTGGGATCAGCGGGGGTTGGCCAGTCGAGAATTTGTCACAGCATGACAGTACAACCTTAGAGGAATGCACAAGCGAAATATTAAGAATTTTCAATGAAGGAAATAGAAGTTATAACTTATTTCTCTGATGTTAAGTTTTGTAAGGAGACTAAGTATTTGACCTTGACCTTGGGATCAGCGGGGGTTGGACGGTCGTGGATTTGGCACAGCATGGTAGTAGAGCCTTACAGGAAAGCATGTGTGAAATATTAAGCATTTTAGATGAAGGAAATAGAAGTTATAACAATATTTCTCTGATGTTAAGTTTTGTAAAGAGTCTTAAGTATTTGACCTTGCCCTTGGGATCAGCAGGGGTTGGATGGTCATGGATTTGGCATAGCATGGTAGTAGAGCCTTACAGGAATGCATGTGTGAAATATTGAGCATTTTAAATAAAGGAAATAGAAGTTATAACAATATTTCTCTGATGTTGATGTTAAGGGGGGGGGGGGAGGGGTATAATGAGTGTTGGAAGCATGACAGGTGTTTCATCGGTGGAATAGCGAACAGTGCAGATACTGATCAGATACTGATCAGACTGTGCGGATCTACACTGGTCGCAAAACCTGTAAGCCCATTGAGATATGGAATCTATGTCGGTACAGAAAACATCTCCAAACTGAATAGTCTATTGATGAAAACATCTCCAAACTGAATAGTCTATTGATCAGATTTAATGGTGTTTAACGGCCTATCAAGGTCATTTAAAGCCAGGCCAACGGGTTCGACCCTGCATTTAACCTGCTGCATTTGTGGAAAATCCCAATCAGAATGGAAAATTGACACAAAAAATAATAATATTTTCAGCCCTGAAATTAGAATAATCTGGCCTGGTAATAGACAGGATTAAGAATAATTGTATTACTCTTATAACGGGTATAACCAGATTCAACTCAAGAGGGCCATGCAAACCAGGATTCTGGTAAGGATGAATCCCAATCGTTAAATTACCGAGCGCATGTTCCGAACCAACCACCCTCATCCGAAGGAACAGAGAGATGTAAAGACTATGAAAAGTATTTTTCAAGCCGTAGGTGGGGATTTAACTCTCTGGTATTGAAGTCCTGTACTCAAACTTCTCGGCCACAACCTATCCCGACTGTGAAAAGTGAAAGTGAAAGTGAATGGGCTTAATGTCCCAGCAACAGCTAAGGTCATGTAGGGACAGATAGGACCTCAATTTCAAGTCTCACCCGAAGGACCAGACGGATGGAAATTATTTTTCAAGCCAAAACCGGAGATTGAACTCGTGACCTCTGGTATTGAAGTCCAGTGTTCAGGGCCAATGAAAATGCTCAGAATAATGTAACATCTCGGAATGAATTCATGTACACAGCTGTTTCCTCTGTGAGGTGGCAGTCTGGCAGTCTGGGCTCGGTTGCTCAAAACATCCGTTAGCTTAACGGACTGTTAAATCCTTAACTGAATGGTTAAAATCTCTGTCTTAACGGACTGTTAAATCCTTAACTGAATGGTTAAAATCTCTGTTTTAACAGAGATTTTAACCATTCAGTTAAGGATTTAACAGTCCGTTAAGGATTTAACAGTCTGTTAAGCTAACTGATGTTTTGAACAACCGGGCCCTGGTATATAGTGCTACATGTACACCTGCCAGAGCTCCAGATAAGCTGCATATTGGCGTATTTTATGTATGCACTTATTTTAGCTGAATACGCATTGATTATCAACAGTGGGAGTACAAAATACTCACAGCAATGTGAAAATATGCATGGATTTTCAACAGTGGGAGCACAAAATACTCACAGCAATGTGAAAATATGCATAGATTTTCAACAGTGGGAGTACAAAATACTCACAGCAATGTGAAAATATGCATTGATTATCAACAGTGGGAGTACAAAATACTCACAGCAATGTGAAAATATGCATGGATTTTCAACAGTGGGAGTACAAAATACTCACAGCAATGTGAAAATATGCATGGATTTTCAACAGTGGGAGTACAAAATACTCACAGCAATGTGAAAATATGCATTGATTTTCAAATACAGTAGTGGAAATACACACAGCAATGTGAAAATATGCATTGATTTTCAAATACAGTAGTGGAAATACACACAGCAATGTGAAAATATGCATTGATTTTCAAATACAGTAGTGGAAATACACACAGCAATGTGAAAATTATGCATTGATTTTCAAATAGTAGTGTGGAAATACTCACAGCAATGTGAAAATATGCATTGATTTTCAAATACAGTAGTGGAAATACACACAGCAATGTGAAAATATGCATTGATTTTCAAATACAGTAGTGGAAATACACACAGCAATGTGAAAATATGCATTGATTTTCAAATACAGTAGTGGAAATACTCACAGCAATGTGAAAATATGCATTGATTTCAAATACAGTAGTGGAAATACTCACAGCAATGTGAAAATATGCATTGATTTTCAAATACAGTAGTGGAAATACTCACAGCAATGTGAAAATATGCATTGATTTTCAAATACAGTAGTGGAAGTACTCACAGCAATTGTAAAATATGCATTGATTTTCAAATACGTAGTGGAAATACACACAGCAATGTGAAAATATGCATTGATTTTCAAATACAGTAGTGGAAATACACACAGCAATGTGAAAATATGCATTGATTTTCAAATACAGTAGTGGAAATACACACAGCAATGTGAAAATATGCATTGATTTTCAAATACAGTAGTGGAAATACACACAGCAATGTGAAAATATGCATTGATTTTCAAATACAGTAGTGGAAATACTCACAGCAATGTGAAAATATGCATTGATTTTCAAATACAGTAGTGGAAATACTCACAGCAATGTGAAAATATGCATTGATTTTCAAATACAGTAGTGGAAATACACACAGCAATGTGAAAATATGCATTGATTTTCAAATACAGTAGTGGAAATACACACAGCAATGTGAAAATAATGCATTGATTTTCAAATACAGTAGTGGAAATACTCACAGCAATGTGAAAATGCATTGATTTTCAAATACAGTAGTGGAAATACACACAGCAATGTGAAAATATGCATTGATTTTCAAATACAGTAGTGGAAATACTGTAATAAAGTTTAAACTGTACTTAGTCAAGCAAACAGCTTTTTGCAGTTCAACTAAGTAAATTTTCAACTGTATTACAGTTAAATTTGTTTTATGTTTCGATCATTTGTTCCCCATTTCATAATGAAGAAAAGCAATAACCCATTTGTAAAAATAAAATACGCATTTAATTTGAAATCAGGGGTACAATACGCTTATCTGGAGCACTGACCCACTGTGAAAGATAAGTAAAAGCCAAAATCTCCAGGAAGATGCCAGTTTGGAAAATCAATAAGATATAGCATCAGGTCCAGATACAAGACAAACAAACAGCCAACAGACTGAACAAAATTCATATTGCATCTACACAAACTTAATCCTTTTGTTGTTTAGAACGATCTTGATCTTTTTCTGATACACTTCTGATTCACATGGAGAAATAAAGACAAACATTCCAAACTGATGGACAAAATATGGTTCTTATCTGAAAGTCTATGATACAAACTGATATCCTAAGTTATATCTGGAAATGTATGGGAAGGTACGCAAAATAGCAAGTACAGAACAGATTGTTATATGAACTATATCGAGGCTTATGAAATATCCTCCGCGTGGGCCCAGGTACCCCTAAATATGTAATTTAATTGTTTCCAAGTCTGTGGGCCTGTGACCTTGACATCAGCGGGGATTAGACGGTCATGGATTTGTCACAGCATGATAGTAGAGCTGTTGTCACAGCATGATAGAGGAGGATCAGACAAATACATTATTGTGAAACCTAAAGAAGTATAAGAACATGCTGGTGGCACCAGAATTCTTGGGGAGCCAAAAACAATTCCTTAATTTCACCTGCTATTTGTTGCCTATATTCTTGCACAAAAGTTTAACCCTTACAGTGCTGAATTAAAATTTGTTGTCTGCTGTTTATTTTTATTGTCCATTTTTCTTCTGAAAAACAAGCTTTGACAGCACTGCCAAACCATGTTTTTATTTAGAGAAAATAAGAAATAACAGCAGACGACAAATTTCGGTTCCCGCCTTCTAAGGGTTAACTCTTAGAATGCGGGAACCGAAAATAGACGTTTGCTGTTAATTCATATTTTGTCTTTTCTCTCAGTAAAAACATGGTTTGGCAGCATTTTAGAATCATTTCCAATGGAAATGATTCTTAAGTGCTGCCAAACCATGTTTTTGATGAGAAAAATGGAAAATAAAAAATATTCAGCAGCCGACACAATTTAATTCAGCATTATAAGGGTTAAGATGGAGAGTTCATTGACTGCTGGACCAGGAATATTAGTAAACCTGATACAAAGTAGTCTACGAGATGATAGTAGAGATGGCAAATGTGCGAAAGATATCAATTGGCGTTTGCAACAAATAACCATGCAGTATTGAGTAACAGTCATACACTCACATTTCAGTACTTTGCAAGTATATAATTGTTCGGAGGCTAAGAACATTCAGAAATCGTGATATGATATAAAAGTTTCACTTCTACAAATACATAAAAGTGTGTATTCCCCTTTGAAGAAAAATTAACAGTCTTCTGAAATTATCATGCAGACATCAAATGCAGATTTCTTGACTTTTACCCTGATTATGGTTGGTAGTGTGATATCAAGTTTATCATGGGAGGCTAGAAAACGTGCAGGAATTCTGAGGCTCACCGAGAAATGCTTACTGTTTTCGAGCCAAACTTGATAAAGTGCTCTATCAAGGTGCATGATCACGTGGTTACAACAACAACAACAACGTCGCCCACTCCAAAGTAAGTATTATTTGATATTTTCCTTAATATGCAACGGATTTTGATGAAATATGGCACAGCAAACGTGTCTTCATGAGCTGCATTTGGTGGTCTAGGGAGTTTGGCACAGACTTATGTCGTTTTTGCGAAGAATCGATTTCCGTGTCCATCAAATGCAGCTTAACAAGAAGCGTTTGATGCGCCATATTTCATCAAATCCGTTACGTAATAAGGACACTATAAAAGAATACGTACTTTGAATCGGTACATGTTGTTGTTGTTAGTACCACGTGATCATACACCTTGTCTATCTTATACATAGAGAATACCAGGCTAGTGTCTTTTGGTATCAAGTTTATTTGGTGAGGCTAGATAACGTATAGGAATTCCGAGGCTGGCCGAGAAATTCTTACCGTTTTTGAGTCGAAACTGATCAAGTGTTCTATCTTATACATAGAGAATACCAGGCTTTTGGTATCAAGTTTATCAGGTGAGGTTAGAAAACACGTAGGAATTCCGAGGCTGGCCGAGAAATTCCTACCGTTTTCGAGTCAAACCCGATACATAGTGAATACCAGGCTAGTGTCTTTTGATATCAAGCTTATCAGGCAAGGTTAGGAAATGAAGGAATTTTGTACATGGGTTATCAGTGATAACCCATGTACAAAATTCCTACATTTCCACACCGCTCTTAGAAAGATATAATCTTATTTATATGCCTACATTTTTATGCAGTAGGTCAACACAGGGAGTCGAACAACAAACATCCCATCATACATTGCCAAAATGGCTGCTGTACCAAAATATAACTGATTACGTCAGATACCATGAATGCAGGTGTGTTTGTTATCAACACATTCAGTAAAGCTACAGATAAGATATTTTAATAAGTGTTTATTTTCATTTGTTATATCTTTTTTATTCTCATTAACCCATTTCATGCTGAGGATACTCCGATTTTTGTTGAAAAAATCTCATTATTTTGTTCATTCATCGATAAAGGTATATGTTGTTACCACTCATTTGAACCGTCTCGTTGAGACGGTTCAAATGAGTGGTAACAACATATACTTTCGAAAGGATATAACGAAAATAGGGATATTTTTCTCTCAAAAGGTTCATACTACTAAAAGTGTATCCCGTCTGTAATGGGTTAAAACAACGTGGCTCTAGAACATATGAGTAACTTCTGACTGTGATACTTTTATGATGGAATATGTGAAATAAAGTAAAAACTTATATGTGACTGGAGAAATTGGGCTTATGGGATTTATTACCAGTGTAGCTCTCACACTCATGTCACATGATAACAATATATATTGCTTGTTAGAAGCATAGCGGGTGTTTCATTTATGGAATGGTGAACAGTGCAGATACTGATCAGACTGTGCGAATGCACAGGCTGATCTGGATCTACATTGGTCGCAAAATCCATAAGCCCGATTTCCTCAGTCACAGTCATGTATTATACTGCCTGAGGCCAGGATTCCATGATTGAATATACCGTAATAACCCTAAATATTCGGACACAATTGATGCTGGGGAAACCACAGGCATTCGGCGTGTTTCGGCTTTCATCGGTATAACCCTATATATATATATATAAACAAGGCTTCTAACTTTGATCGGACACGTCCTCGTATCATAACAAATTGCGCAATTTTATTAACGCTAATTTGAATATTTTGACCGAAAGTGCACATGTTCATTTCAGAATTATTGTTATCTTGCTAAAATGACATAGTTAGAGCATAATTATGCGAAGAATATTGAATTACAGCTCCTTTTCCTAGGTCGGACACAACCTCGTATCATAACAAATGAAATAAAGTGTTTACGTCTCTAACGTCAATATTGTAGTGGCAAGTTCATATGATCATTTGAGAATTATCGATATCCTGCAGAAATACATAGAATGCATAGAAAATTACAAGTTTAACCCTTAGAGTGCGGGAACTGAAAATAGTCAGCTGCTGCTGTGTCATATTTTGTCTCTTCTCTCAGTAAAAACATGGTTTGTCAGCATTCTAAAGTGCTGTCAAACCATGTTTTTGACGAGAAAAATGGAAAATAAAAAATAAACAGCAGACAACAAATTTTAATTCAGCATTGTAAGGGTTAAACATGTTATTTTGTTATTATGCGAGGTCGTGTCTGACCCAAGTTAGAAGCCTTGTTCATATATGTAGAGTTATACCGATGAAAGCCGAAACACGCCGAATGCCAGTGGGGGAAACACGTATGATCGTAGGGTTACCGACAACGAAGACTATCCCACTATTCAGGGTCAGCTATCCCACTATTCAGGGTCAGCTATCCCAGTATGGCTGTACAGTAGCCCGTTTCATCAACATTGCAAGTATACTTTTCCAGCAAAGTATACTTTGAGGGAGAAATTTTCAATTTTATGATAAATTTATAAATTTTTATTATACTGAATTTATTACATTATCACAGCCAATTTGGCTGTGATAATGTAATAAATTCAGTATATTAATTCTGCATACTTTTAATCATGAAATATATCCATTTGTTAGTTCTATATGAAATAATGCATTTCAGGAAAAATAATTGGTTACTCCCTCAAAGTATACTTTGCTAGAAAAGTATACTTTGCAATGTTGATGAAATAGGCTGCTGGTTTATCACAATACAACGTATTTGGATATAATTTGTTTTGGGAAACACATATTTTAAAGGGATTCCCCCAAACAAATGGTGTCCAAATACTTAGGGTTACTACGGTAACGGTAGATCAGTGATAAACGTTTTACTGCCAAATCGTGCTGCTGGGGTGTATAAGAAGTGGAGAAATACTGCGCAATATACCTCCACATGGTAAATCCATTACTCTTGCTTACAGATGTCTGAGACATTTTGCCAACCGTCCAACTTTCAAGCCAGGAATAGACTACTGTTTTCTCATTTAATACATAAAGGTGGAAAATGTATTTTGTCGTTTACTGTTTTCCATATTGTCGTATTTATTAACATCAAAGTACTGAAAGTACTGAACATAGGGTACTACAAGATTAAACTAGATTGATTGATTGATTGTTGGTGTTGCAGTTTCATTAACCCTTATAGGTACATGCCCACTCAGTAGGTACAAAATGTTCTTTACATCAGAGACATCATCTGAGACATTTCCTGGCAAAATAAACATTCATGCGCCATTATCCCACGTACTGATTGGCATTATTATACATTTTATATCAGACGTAAATTTACACACTGATCTCAGGGGCGATAACCATGCTTGCTTAAAATGTTAACGGACATTACTATTTAATCTCTGTATTTATTTTATGATGTGCAATGATCATACTTTAAACTCTGTCGAAAATATTATTTTTTCAGGTGACACATTTCTTTAGTATAAATAATTAAAAGATATCATGCCTCATTTGCATATGCAAATAGCCTGATACCACAGCGCGTCAAATCAGTAAAATAAATATTACTAAATGATTATATCTGTATAGCGGGCACTTGTAACGTTTAGAACTGGTGGAATAGTGACACAGTTATACACTTATTTAATTCCTATAAATGACATTTTGGGCTTACTGAGTGGGCATGTACCTTTAAAGCGCTGGAAACGACAATTGTCGTCTGCTGTCCTCAAAAACATACCGAAACGATTCTACTGCGCTGCCAAAACAGGTTTTTAAACAGATTAAAATATACAAAATGAGCAGACGGCAATTTTGTTTTTCAGCGTTTTAATGGTTAAGGGGTAAACTATTGATTGATATGGCACAACTACAGTATGCACTGCTACAGTATGTACCAAAACATTCAACAACATTACAGATTATGCATAGCAATATCAGAAAGATACGGTAACACATATACAAGACATCATAAATTCAAGTATAAATACAGATTCCAGATATCTATGATCATTTAATATAGATATATTGAAAACTGATTGAAGAGCAATAGTTACAAGAATTACGCCACGGAAGCGGTGTCGCGCCTGAAAATGCCTTGTCTGTACATCGCCATGTTTACTTCTGTTTTGTGAATGAAATGGTTGGCCCCGGATCGAGTATATTAAAACGTACAAATGACGTCATTGGGGAAACCGCTGACAAAATTTTCAATGTATGGAAGCCCAAACTTGTTAGAATTTTTTTGTCGTATTTTCAGTACTTGCATTAATATGGGTATTAATATACGCTGGATATGTTATACTGTCATTAATTTGTTCCCTGACTGTAATTTACCACTTTAAATACTGACTTATTGACCCCCTTCCCTGAAAGTAGAATTGACACTCATGTTGGCGTGTATTGGCCACCATAGACAAATGTCAATCAGGCCGAATTCGGGAATGTCACTAAAATCCAATGTAAATCCATCGATAGAATGAGGATTAAACATCAGTTAGACCCATACGTGCGAGTTTTGTTTCGCACAGGTGTCGGGTGAGTTTAAAAATAGACTGTCGGAAGGTCAAACTTGATGTCGTTTGTGTGTTAAACGCGTCGCGTGTTTCAGAGAGTATTCGGAGGGGAGTTAACTCTGCCAAAAATTATAGCCTGTTACTAAATTTAGCGATGACCGCACGATTTGTGCCGCAAATGGGGGCAAATCACGCGCAACAAAATAATCCGATGTATTTTTGTACGTAGAACATCCGTTGTTGATATTGTGCATTGAAAGTAGTTTTTCATAATATTATTTTCAATTAGCGGTTGCGCGACAGTTAAACGTTGAGTAACACAATGCATTTTGTTGTTATGGTTACTCCAAGATATCACTACGGACCATCGCATCGAGGGGTGTCTGAGGCGTGGCTAACTGTCGGAGGCGATCCCAATACATAGGTTTACCAAGTCGGAGACGATCCCAATACATAGGTTTACCATATGTAACAAGAGTTGTGAGAAGACAACGAAGTGTGCCTGGTGGTGGCTTAGTTTAAACGAATATCAAGAAGCTGTGTGAAAGGAAACAAAAATTATAACAAATTTCCTCCAATATTAAGTTTGTGACCGCACTAAGACTGTGACCTTGACCGTGGGGTAGGCGGGGGTCTGAGGGTCATGGATTTGGCACGGCATGATAAAGAACCATTAGAGGAAGGCATGTGTGAAATATCAAGTTGCGTGAAAGAACACAAAAATTATAACAAATTTCCCCAAATGTTACGTTTTCAGATTTTTGAAGATGGACAGATGTTCCAACAATACAGTATGCAGGAAGGGGCCATTTCCATTGTTCTAGAACAATAGAAATGGCCCCTTGTTATGCATAGAAAAATGGGCCACACAGAATAAATCAAAGGATTCTTTTGTGGTAGGCTCCTCCCAATGGCCCCTTCCTCCCGTTTACTTGCCCGGACGGACGGATGGACGGTCCACTAATTTGGAGTAAGGGGCCCATTTATAAGGGTCCATTAATACGGGGCCATTTTAAAAATATGGGGCCACCTATGAGGGGCCCTAGGCACCTTGGACGTTCTTGAGCGCCCAGAATGGCCCCTTAGCTGTCCATATCGGACATCCAAAAAGTATGGATGGATGGTATGTGGGGGGCCTTATTTTTTTAATGCATTTTTTGGAGTCTCTGAGGTCGTCTGATTCTGTTAAAGCAATAAACAAGGGGCCATGGCCCCTTAGTTAAATATGGCCCCCAAGTCACTAATGGGCGCTTTAAATGGCCCTCTACACCCAATTAGAGGCACGGACGGACGTACAGTTGTTTCTGTCAAAATGTTCCGGGTTTATACGTGTACAAAGTGTTGTGCGTTGCGTATCCGTGGAGTTTCCGTTAGTTGCGTTTCAAACCGTGTGTCGTCTACGTGTAATACGTTTTCGGCCATGCGTTGCGTTTCCCCACTCTTGCGCATGCGCGAAAGTCGAACAAACCGTGTTCAATGCATTGAGTTTCAAAAGCGTGTAATCCGTGTACAACGTTGTAAACGTATACAACGGTTGTAAACAACGTATTGAGTTTCAAAAGCGTGTAATCCGTGTACAACGGTTGTAAACGTCTACAACGGTTGTAAGCGTATACAACGCTAAGGTAAACCCTTTTAAAACGATTTAACGCTTTCGTTGACGAACGGTTACACGCTTATCTACATGTACACAGCACCGTACAGATTAAACGTGTTATACGTATAACACGTTTCCACGGGTTTTAACGCATTACACGTTTTGGTATGCCAACCTTGTATCGTAGAATGCGCATGCTCTGATCGTTCTTCGTGTGTGTATATATACTTCTAGACTCACTGCAGGGCTTTCTAAACATTTTCAGTTTTCCGGTTCTGGACCGATTTTTGAACTCTCAGACCGATTGAGATTTGAAAACTATCTTAAAAATCGGTCCGAGAAAAATTGCCAGTCGGCTGCTATTTCGCTATAAACCTTGTAAATTTACCGGTTTTGACCACCAAGTAATTTATGACACATATCCGCGGGCCATATCCGTGTTAAAACCAGTGTGCAGCTCGCTGTGTATTCAGTTTATCCAAATATCGATTAATCTTAACACACGCGTGGGACAGGTGTATAGCGGATTAGTGATTGAAATAGACAGGCTTCGGCGTAAAGATAATACGAGAGTTCCTAGACTCGCATTTCTGATGATGTTAAAATAAAATAAAGAAAACCATGCACTTTCTTTATCTGTGTTCGTAATATTTCACCCCAATTAACTGACACGGACTATCGGCCCGGGCTATTCCATATTAAGTTAGGAACTGTTTACATTACGCTGTATTAGGCGTCATTTTTTGTGTATATAAAATGTACATAGGAATGCCGCAGATCCTGATGAGCCGGCTCACGTGATCTACAATTCTCAAACATTTTGATAAACGACAAGGTACATCTGTCGTGTTAAAAGCGTGACTCATTAGTCATCAGGGATTAGGGATCAATTGAAGTGCTAATCACACCGCCGATGTACTTTGAACTCGATCTGAGGGTATGTATTCGCGATATTTTAAAAGGACGAAACAAGGACGCCTCGAAGAGATCGGGGCCGAACAGGTATTTGTGTTAAAACGTGTAACCGTTGTACACGTTTCAACGCTTTCATATAGCTACACGCTTCCAGGTAAAGCGTTGTACACGTTTCAACTCTTTCACCTCGCTACATATGTATACGCCAAAGGGTGTTATACGCCTTGAAGCTAAACGTATTACACGCTTTAAAACTAAACGGTTTGACAATGTGTATTACACGTGTACGAACCGTATTATACGTTTAAACAACGTATACAACGCTACAGCAAACCGTTGCGTTCGCGTTGCGTTCGCGTTGAGTTTGGAAGTGTTGTCTACGGTGGAACAAAAACGGAGACTGCACTGTACAGATGGACGGATAGATGGGTGGACAGATCTACACGCTGACTATGACACCGGGGGTATGGCATAAGAGTTAAAAATCATGCTTTAATAGCACATGACAATCAAAGAATAATTTCATTAACATTACTTCACGAAACTTGTTCAAGTATTGATTTAATTACGACAAACAATTTCCATATGGGAATTTAACCCTTAGACCGCTATCTTATTTTTTTTGTAGTCTGCTGTTTATTTTCTATTTTCCATTTTTATCATCAAAAACATGCTTTGACAGCACTTTGGAATAATTTACAACATGCTTTGACAGCCGTTCAGAATCATTTCCATTGGAAATGATTCTAAAGTGCTGGAGATCCCACACCATGTTTTTATTGAGAAATAAGCCAGGATATAAAATCAACAGCAGAGACAATTGTTGTGAGTAGCGGTCTAAGGGTTAAAGGTACATGCCCACTCAGTAGGCACAAACTGTTCTTTGAAGGAATTAAATAAGTGTATAATTGTGTCATATTCCACCAGTTCTAAAAATTACAAGTGTCCACTATACAGATATAATCATTTAGGAATATATATTTTACTGATAGTGACGCGCGTTGGTCTCAGGCTGTTTTCATATACAAATAATTAATTATTTATATTAATTAAATGTGCCACCTGAAAAAATATTTTCGACAGATTTTAAAGTATGATAATTTCACATAAAAAAATAAATACAGAGTACCGGTATAAATAGTAATGTCCGTTAACGTTTTTACGGAAACACGCTTGTCACCCGATATCTGTATGGAAAGTTACGTCTGATATAAAATGTATAATAATGCCAATCAGCACATGGGGTAACGGTGAATGAATGTTTGTTTTGCCAGAAAAGGTATCAGATGATCATCTGATATAAAGAACAGTTTGTGCCTACTGAGTGGGCATGTACCTTTAACATGGGTGAAGATATTTCACAAAGATTACAATCAATAATCCAATAAATGTATGATTAATTCTGATGTCTTGATAGGTCATATATGCAATTTAATGGCGAGTGATCTTCTTGCAGTCACACCTTGGAATGAAACGTAATTATTTTATTATAAATAATGCTACTTCGGTGGCTAAATGGCTAACTGGCTAACTGCTTGGCTAACTAAATGGCTAACTGCTTATCCCCTGATATTGGGTGCAAACGTCATACAGAGCTGGGAACAGTTTCAAATGCCCAATCCTGAAAATGGCTAAACAAACATATGTTTGCACCCACAAATGTGTAAAAGTGTGCTTCCCATGTCGAAATATTAGAATTTTTCTGCAATTATCAGGAACCTCAATATGCTGAAATGCACACCCCTGTAGCCGATTTCATCAAAATTGCAAAGTATACTTTTCAAGCAAAGTAAACTTTGAGGGAGTAATCATTTATTTTTCCTGAAATGCATTATTTCATATAGAACTAAAGATTGCATATATCTGATGATTAAAGGTATGCATAATTATTATACTGAATTTATTACATTACCACAGCCAAATTGGCTGTGATAATGTAATAAATTCAGTATAATAAAAATTTATAAATTTATCATAAAATTGAAAATTTCTCCCTCAAAGTATACTTTGCTACTAAAATATACTTTGCAATGTTGATGAAATAGGCTACTGGTCACTGCACATAGCTCGGTCCATTTTCTCCGCCGTAAGTCAGATGTACACATGTTATTTGCGTCATACCAGCGTTGCCAATTCCAGAACACATATCTATCTGTGACTGGAGAAATAGGGCTTATGGGATTTGCAACCAGTGTAGATCCTGATCAGCCTGTGCATGGATCTGCACTGTTCACCATTCCATCAATGAAACACCTATCATGCTTCTAACAAGCAATAGAGATCATTATCAGGCTACAGGAGTGTGCTGTTTGATCAGGAGCTACACTGGTCACAAATCCCATAAGCCTGATTTCTCCAATCACAGCCACATATCTGTCTGATTACTTGGATGCCATGCAGGGAGAGATACCACTTCTACATATCTGATGCCTTCGGAATGCTGCGCTCAGTTCCTGGGAAATGGCTAACTGAACTGTCATTAATGGCGTATCAGGCAATCGGTATTGTGGTGAACACGTCTTCACTTTGTATTTACGTTTTGTGATTATGAGTTCTACTATTTGACTCCTCTGAACTTATTATACCCACTTTTTGAGAAAAAAAATGGGTATATTGTTTTTGTCACGGGTGTCCGTCCGTCCGTCTGTCCGTCCGTCACGTTTCTTGTAAGAAGAAAAACTTTTAACGGTAATAGGTGGGAACTTGAAACTTGGTATGTGCCTTCTTTATGGTGTGTAGATGCGCAAAGTGAATTTAGATTTTTGATTCGACCCCAGGTCATGGATTATCTCCCCCTTTTCAACTTAGCATTTGGGTGGGTAGAGTGGGTAAAGTGGGTAGATCGAGATGGCGCGCAATCGACTGTGCTCTAGTTATTGTTTGTAAAACAATATGCCACCGCTGGTGAGCAGTCATGATCAGAACTGCATCAAGCCTTGATGGGATCAAGCCTACATTAAATTGGTTCTTACCATGGTCAATATAAGCATGAATAATTATGAAGTATCATGAAAGTGGATAAATGGCAGTCAAATTAATATTAGACAAGAAAAATCTAATTTTAGCACCTGTGACCTTGATACACATTCATTACCGTATACAGTCTAAAAAACTGCTAATTCCCATGGAGCGGTATATAATAAATAGAATATTCATATTTTTGCAACGATTATGACATACATGTTCATCTCGTGGTGTGAAATGTCCATATTTCACACACTCGATGAACATATATCAGGGCTCCAGTTAAGGTGCGTAATTTGACCAACTTGGGGTAAAATTTTGTTATTTCTTCATCAAAAATTTGAGACGATTCTAAAGCACTCCCAACTTGCCATTTTTAATGGGGAAATAAGAAAATTACCTCCAAATTACGCACCTTAACTGGAGCTCTCATATATGTCATATTAGTTGCAAAATTATATCCTCCATATAGTCACAATTGCAATGTGGCAGTGACCGGAAAAATGGAGCTTATAAGATTTGTGACCAGTCTAGCTCCTAATCAAATGGCACACTAGCAGTAGCCAGATAACAATCTATTTTGCTTGTTAAAGGCACAACGGGTGCTTCATTGATGGAATGGCGAACAGTGCAGATCTAGATCAGACTGTGCGAATGCACAGGCTGAATTGGATCTACACTGGTCACAAATCCTGAAAGCCCCACTTCTACAGCCACAGCCACAGCCACAGCCACAAATGAAGGCGAGCACGGTAGTGAATTTGAAACCACTTATGCTAAAACAAGAACTCACTGAAAGCGACTTCATAATAAGCAAGGTTTTAATACTATATATGGATATATTTTGGTACAAACACTCACCTCTTCCAGCTCTATCTGTAGGTCAGACTTCTGCTCCATCCTCGGTGGCTCTCCCATTGACACTGGTTCCACAGTCGCTGTTTCTTCTTCCCTGACCGGCTGTTTGAGGCTTCCATACCATTCTGAACTTAGAGGCTGTTCTGTTGATCGCTGTTGAATACCAGGCCACAGCTGTTCTAGGTCATCCTCGTCACCATAATCCTCTGCCCGAGACTTCAGGACATTCGCCAGTTCAACCTGAACTTCCCTCTTCTCCTTACTCTCCACTTGTTCCCCAGGTTTGTTCTCCGAGAATCTCATCAGCAGGTCCTGGAAGGACAGTGGGGGACTCTCCGATCTCCGAGATAGGAACTGTCTCGATGGCTCAAACTTGCGCTCCGCTGGTCGCACCACGTCCGGTCGGCTGTGTGACATTGGTAGGGTATCGGGGAGAAAACTAGGGATCGATCGCTTTGACGTTGATCGAGTTGGAATGTTTGACTTAGTTTCTGATTCGGGTTCTTTAGACACGACCGGTGAAGGCTGTGGTTGTGGCTGATACTGTTGCGAACTGTCTGACTGCGGTTCGGAATGTGACGTGTATGATATGTCCGGTTGAATCTGGGAATGCACGGAATCTGACACATCCGGCTGTATGACATTGTCTGTCGGCTCTATAGGCGGCGGTTCCGGAGGTTGAACATATGTGTAGTTGGTGGGTGGAATGTTGCGGGCAAAGTCGTCCGATATTGGGTAGTACGACTGGCTGACATGGGGCTGTGACTGCTGGCCGTTGGACAACTGGGGATGAACACTCGCCTCTTCCACAACCACCGGCTGGTGATCGCTATACAGCAATGTGTCTGTAGTATCGGGTGTTGGTTTCTCACTGGTCTCAGCATCAACGGTCCTACGCCGCCTATCTCCTCTAGTTATCGGACGTTTACGCGACTTAGAATGCGACTCTGGCCGATTAAAGCTCTGAGCTCGGCTCGGGTGTTCATTTGATGGGTACGATGGTGGCTGAGATTTTTTACTCCTTTGTGACTGTGACCTGTGTGGAACAGATAACTTCTGACTGGACATTTGACCTTCGTCACCGGGAAATGGCTGAAATGACCGGGTGATTTTTGGGTAGACAGACGGTGGCTGACCGGTCTGCTCCATTTCCTGCCAGTAGCGGTTAATCTCAGCCATTTTGTGGTCCATCTTGCGTAGTCGGCCATTCACGGTTTCTGTTGCCCCCTGTTCATCTATGGTCAACTGCTTCTCATTACTGAAACATGAAAGGATTGATAGATGATTGATTGATTGATTGATTGATTGATTGGGGGTTTACAACTATTGAACAAAAAGGTCATATACAGAAGAGAATGTTCCTATATAGGTACTCACATTTAACTTAAAATTTCAAAAAACCTTTCAGCACTGATGGTATCCTGATCTGGTGGCAGGCACACCTACTACTTCAGATCACACAAAACATGAAAGGAAAGGTGAAACTGCTGTGAAATGGTAAATTGCAGTGTTTTCAAGCAGTCTAGGGCCATTTGAGAAAGGCCATGTGATTTTGTACCTCTGAAGATTGCAATTTTTTCCACGTTTACTTCGAAAATTTGGTCAACTGTCTGCCAATGTCATTTACAGAAAATATCACAGTTTCTGTAAATATTTTCTTATGAAAAATCGCAAACATTTTCTTTTACGAGCCGGCTCATCAGAATTTACACTGTGTAAATATCTTATAAGAGGTCTGGAGCCTCATTCACTAAACTTTGTACGAATAAAGTGTTCGTAAGTGCAAACTTATTATTTCAAATTAACAATGTATTCTTGTAAAGAATTATTGGATTTACATTGATTGAGCAGCTGCAGCCTATAGCCAATACATGTAAATCCATCAATTTGCAGATGATCCTAAATTTGCACTTACAAACATTTTAGTAGTACGAAGTTTAGTGTGAAAGTGTGAAAGAAATTTAGTATATTTTACATCAGCAACACTGAAGATTTGGTACTTTCCTGAAAATGTAAACAGGCAGAGCAAGATATTCACAAAAACGTTGACAACAATATTAATACCGAAATAAATATACAGCTTGTCTCGTCTTCTGGTAATGCTAATTATAACTCTTTGCATGCTAGCGGTGAAAATATCCGCCAACCGAATTAGGAGTATATGTTTTATTTCTCTCTGTAAATATGTCTTGGAATTTCATTAGAATTGAGTCCTCAGGACTCAATTCTAATGAAATTCCAAGACATATTCATGATATTTACAAGGAGAAATAAAAGAAAATATGATGAATTTTTGTCCGCTTGTTTTGAACTATTTATAGCCCACAATTTTTCCCAGCATGCAAAGAGATAATTATGGTGATGATGGTGATAATCAGAATTCACCACACTGCTATCAGACTATAAACTTTAACTCTTTGCATGCTAGTGGCGAAAATATCCGCCAAACGAATTAGGAGTATATGTTTTATTTCTCTCTGTAAATATGTCTTGAAATTTCATTAGAATTGTGTCCTCTGGACACAATTCTAATGAAATTCCAAGACATATTCATGACATTTATAAGGAGAAATAAAAGAAAACATAATGAATTGTCATCTGCTATTTTTGAACTATTTATAGCCCACAAATTTCCCAGCATGCAAAGAGTTAATATAGAAACACTGCACACAAAGCGCGATAGCACGAACCAGCAACTGTGCATAATGACAATGATCGTTCAGAATGGAATGGAATGGTGCTTTAATGGTTTGTACGTGAAGACCTTGGAAACTGACATCAAACCCATGATCTCTGTAATAATAATATTCTACGCAAAAGGGATTTTGTTATTTTCAGTCAGCTTGTTCAAAATGCAAAATATTATTTTTGAAAATGATATATTTATATTTATTCTATTATATGTCATGCAAATGAGATTGAAAGTTGGAAACATTTATTTATTTACATGTATGTATTTGATGGTGTTGAAGAGCCTGTCAACAGCGATGGTCATTTTAGGCCGTGTGAACGGGGTCGAAACCCATATTTCACCTGTATGGATACGGGTGGTGGGCGGGGTGGGGGGGGGGGTGGTGGGGGGGGGGGGGGGGGGGGGGGGGGGGGGAGGAGGCGGGGGGGGGGGGGGGCGGGGGTGGGGGGATGATCCAAAATCAGAACTGAATATGTAATTACATAAAAATACATATTCAGCCCTGAAATTAGAAAATTGGGAACAATTACAGAGTTCATACTGTCATTTGTATGCAACAATGTTATACAACTTTGAATTTGTTTTGCATAAACAATTTATTCATTTATTTAATGGTGTTTAACAAACTGCTATTTTTAGATCAGGTTAATGGGGTTGATCCCATCAACAAGCCTGATTTTCAAAAATAATACAGTGGAACCTCTCTAAACTGGACACCCTGGGAGGTCCCCAGTACAGTGGAACCTCTCTAAACTGGACACCCTGGGAAGTCCCCAGTACAGTTGAACCTCTCTAAACTGGACACCCTGGGAGGTCCCTAGTACAGTGGAACCTCTCTAAACTGGACACCCTGGGAGGTCCCCAGTACAGTGGAACCTCTCTAAACTGGACACCCTGGGAGGTCCCCAGTACAGTGGAACCTCTCTAAACCGGACACCCTGGACGGTCCCCAGCCCAGTCCTCTCAAACTGGGAGGCCACCCTAGGTCCCCAGTACAGTGGAACCTCTCTCTAAACTGGAGACACCCTGGGAGGTCTCCCCTACCGGTCACAGTGGAACCTCAGTACAGTGGAACCTCTCTAAAGGACACCCTGGGATGGTCCCCAGTACAGTGGAACCTCTCTAAACGGACACCCTGGGATGTCCCCAGTACAGTGGAACCTCTCTAAACCTGGACACCCTGGAGGTCCCAGATACAGTGGAACCTCTCTAAACTGGACACTGGGAGTCCCCAGTACAGTGGAACCTCTCTAAACCGGACACCCTGGGAGGTCCCCAGTACAGTGGAACCTCTCTAAACTGGACACACTGGGAGGTCCCCAGTACAGTGGAACCTCTCTAAACCGGACACCCTGGGATGTCCCCAGTACAGTTGAACCTCTCTAAACTGGACACCCACTGGGAGGTCCTCACAAACCGGACACCCAGAGTACAGTGGAACCTCTCTCTCAACGGGATCTCATCCTCTACTAAACCGGGACACCCTGGGATGTCCCCAGTACAGTTGAACCTCTCTAAACTGGACACCCTGGGATGTCCCTAGTACAGTGGAACCTCTCTAAACCGGACACCCTGGGAGGTCCCCAGTACAGTGGAACCTCTCTAAACTGGACACACTGGGAGGTCCCCAGTACAGTGGAACCTCTCTAAACCGGACACCCTGGGATGTCCCAGTACAGTTGACCTCTATGGACTCCCTGAACTGTCCCTGGTCAGTGGAACCTCTCTAAAACGGATACCCTGGGAGGTCCCCAGTACAGTGAACCTCTCTAATGGACACACTGGGAGGTCCCCAGTACAGTGGAACCTCTCTAAACCGGACTCCCCTGGATGTCCCCAGTCAGTTGAACCTCTCTAAACTGGACACCCTGGGAGGTCCCAGTACAGTGGAACCTAAAACTAAACTGGCGGGTGTCAGTACAGGAACCTCTCTAAACTGGACACCCTGGGAGGTCCCCCATATACAGTGGAACCTCTCTAATGGACACCCTGGGAGGTCCCCATTACAGTGGAAACCTCTCACCGGACACCCTGGGAGGTCCCCAGTACAGTTGAACCTCTCTAAACTGGACACCCTGGGAGGTCCCCATATACAGTGGAACCTCTCTAAACCGGACACCCTGGGAGGTCCCCAGTACAGTTGAACCTCTCTAAACTGGACACCCTGGGAGGTCCCTAGTACAGTGGAACCTCTCTAAACTGGACACCCTGGGAGGTCCCTAGTACAGTGGAACCTCTCTAAACTGGACACACTGGGAGGTCCCTAGTACAGTGGAACCTCTCTACACTGGACACCCTGGGAGGTCCCCAGTACAGTGGAACCTCTCTAAACCGGACACCCTGGGAGGTCCCTAGTACAGTTGAACCTCTCTAAACTGGACACCCTGGGAGGTCCCCAGTACAGTGGAACCTCTCTAAACCGGACACCCTGGGAGGTCCCTAGTACAGTTGAACCTCTCTAAACTGGACACCCTGGGAGGTCCCCAGTACAGTTCAACCTCTCTAAACCGGACACCCTGGGAGGTCCCCAGTACAGTGGAACCTCTCTAAACCGGACACCCTGGGAGGTCCCCAGTACAGTGGAACCTCTCTAAACCGGACACCCTGGGATGTCCCCAGTACAGTTGAACCTCTCTAAACTGGACACCCTGGAAGGTCCCTAGTACAGTGGAACCTCTCTAAACCGGACACCCTGGGAGGTCCCCAGTACAGTGGAACCTCTCTAAACTGGACACCCTGGAAGGTCCCTAGTACAGTGGAACCTCTCTAAACCGGACACCCTGGGAGGTCCCCAGTACAGTGGAACCTCTCTAAACTGGACACCCTGGGATGTCCTCAGTACAGTTGAACCTCTCTAAACTGGACACCCTGGGAGGTCCCCATATACAGTGGAACCTCTCTAAACCGGACACCCTGGGAGGTCCCCAGTACAGTTGAACCTCTCTAAACTGGACACCCTGGGAGGTCCCTAGTACAGTGGAACCTCTCTAAACTGGACACCCTGGGAGGTCCCCAGTACAGTGGAACCTCTCTAAACCTGGACACCCTGGGATGTCCCCAGTACAGTTGAACCTCTCTAAACTGGACACCCTGGGAGGTCCCCAGTACAGTGGAACCTCTCTAAACTGGACACCCTGGTATGTCCCCAGTACAGTTGAACCTCTCTAAACTGGACACCCTGGGAGGTCCCTAGTACAGTTGAACCTCTCTAAACTGGACACCCTGGGAGGTCCCCAGTACAGTTGAACCTCTCTAAACTGGACACCCTGGGAGGTCCCTAGTACAGTTGAACCTCTCGTGGAACCTCTCTAAACTGGACACCCTGGGAGGTCCCCAGTACAGTGGAACCTCTCTAAACTGGACACCCTGGGAGGTCCCCAGTACAGTGGAACCTCTCTAAACCGGACACCCTGGGAGGTCCCCAGTACAGTTGAACCTCTCTAAACCGGACACCCTGGGAGGTCCCCAGTACAGTGGAACCTCTCTAAACTGGACACCCTGGGAGGTCCCCAGTACAGTGGAACCTCTCTAAACCGGACACCCTGGAGGTCCCCAGTACAGTGGAACCTCTCTAAACCGGACACCCTGGGAGGTCCCCAGTACAGTGGAACCTCTCTAAACTGGACACCCTGGGAGGTCCCCAGTACAGTTGAACCTCTCTAAACTGGACACCTTGGGAGGTCCCCATATACAGTGGAACCTGTCTAAACTGGACACCCTGGGAGGTCCCCAGGGTGTCCGGTTTAGAGAGATTCCACTGTAATTAAATCACTACATGAACACTTTGAAACCAGTCTAAATTAAACAAAGGGGGTCGCCAGGCTGTTCGGTGTAAGAGGTTCTACTGTAGCAGCAATAGATGACATTGTGATAAGAGAGGTAACTCGAGGGCCAGGTCAGTAAAAGCCAAAATATTATGTTTTCTGTGTGTGCCAAGGTTGGTTACAAGAAGCAAACATGGGCTGCTAGCTGAGAAAATGGACCTTGCGGCATTTGTAACAACTACGCATTTTGGATCATTCTGCATATTTTTACAGTTGGATGAAGATCTAATCTTCGTGCTGACACATATAAGGCTCCTTTAGTGACTGTATGGTGACCAGTACAATCATGAACAGTCTGATAAGGGCATAAGACACTTGCAACAATTGCGCATTTGAATCATCCAGAGCTCCAGTTAAGGTGCGTAATTTGGAGGTAAATTTCTTATTTATCCATCAAAAATGGCAAATTGGGAGTGCTTTAGAATCGTCTCAATGAGACGATTCTAAAGCACTCCCAACTTGCCATTTTTTATGAAGAAATAAACAAAATTTCACCCCAAGTTGGTCAAATTACGCACCTTAACTGGAGCTCTGCAATGATATGCATATTTCCAGTCGGATCCAAATCTAAACATTCTGCTAAGCCTGTAAGACTACTTCAGTGGCAAACAGCATAGTCTGATCAGTGCCTACGCTGGTCGCAGGCATTGTAAGATCCTGTGTGAACCAGCTACTGGAATGTGTGTGGGATTGGTGAATATTGCCAAGGATAGCTTGTGATGTTCATTTGCTTAGAACATGGGATAAGTCTGTAGTGTCTACTAGAGCAAGTGAGCAGAGGCTCACGGATACCCCCGGCCGCTGCCTGGACAGACAAATAAAAACTTTAACGCAAATCTTACGGAAGGATGAACAGACGAACAGACGAACAGACAAAAACTATATACCCATGACATACTGCTGTGGTTGGGGGGGGAGGGGTATAAATATATCACAAATCACCACTGGAATGCGAGTGAGATGGCTCATTTGTTGCAACATGGGGTACGTCTGCAGTGCCTAACATATAACAAACCACACTGCTTGGTATAATTTTACATTCACAGAATAACTTTTCCTCATTAAAATGATTGAACAAATATATAGACATCGTTAGGAGATAATTTAAGATTATGAAATGAAACTTTTAGTATCTTCCCTTGGAATAATCTGAGATGCCCATACTTATCTTCGAGAGCTTTAACATAAACAAGCAGGTGAAATTTCAAGTCAATCACAGTTTTGGAAAAAATGAAATGAATGGTGTTTAACGTGCCAGCAACAGCTAGTCATATAGGGATATATAAACTTGGAAAAGTCGCGGGAATACTGGACGAGGCCTTCCGGCCACAGATTAAAGTCTCATCTGGCAGACCAGTGAGATGGAAATACCATGAAAGTATTTTTTATGACTTTGGGTATAGGAATGAATGGCCTTTTTGTGGAATTTATCGGGGTATAAACTTGGAAAAGTCGCGGGAAAAGGCCTCGTCCAGTATTCCCGCGACTTTTCTAAGTTTATATCCCTGATAAATTCAACAAAAAGGCCATTCATTCCTTAAAATTCCAGCATTTTAAATAAATTCATTAAGAAAATGTGTTTATTTTCCGTTTTCTGAAGAATTATTTTAACTGTGCCTGACGGTTACGGAAAGTAGTTTGGCATGGAGTTTACTGGGACATACTGGGACATAAATTTTGGACGGAGACTTGCAATGGACCAATCAAATGTTAGGGAATTGTGTAAATATTTTTGTGCTGGAATTATATGTCAAAATTATAAAGAATTATTTTAACTGCGCCTGACGGTTACGGAAAGTAGTTCGGCATGGAGTTAACTGGGATATAATTTTTGTACGGAGACTTGCAACGGACCAATCAAATGTTACGGAATTGTGTAAATATTTTTGTGCTGGAATTATTAGGTTTTGAATTCACAACTTTCAGTATTGAAGTCCTATATTTTACCCCGGACAAAGCCCATCCCCCAGTTTTGGAAAGCACAATATACAACGACATAGATCAAGTCACAGTGCACTCTTGTCTTCTTAAATGGTGTCACTTCTTAACTCTTTGCGTGCTAGCGGCGAAAATATCCGCCAAACAAATTTTTTATTTCTCTCAGTAAATATGTCTTGGAATTTCATTAGAATGGAGTCCTCAGGAATCAATTCTAATGAAATTCCAAGACATATTCATGATATTTGCGGTGAGAAATACAAGAAAATATGATGAATTTTTGTCCGCTAGTTTTGAACTATTTATAGCTCACAAATTACCCAGCATGCAAAGAGTTAATATTTTGAGTTTGGCAAGATGTTTTTCACTATAGTATAAAGAAAATAGTTCAAGTAAAATAGTTTCCCCAAATAATTGCAAAAACTTCTCCCTGTTTTACAGGACTAGTTTGAATCTTGCATATAAGGTACTTAACCCTTTCAACACTAAAGGCCTATATAGTGGTATTGGCAAACAGTGTAGATCCAGATAAGCTGGCTCGTGACGAGCCGTCTCATCAGGATCAGCACTTTTTGCAAGTAATTTTCATATTTTTGAGAGCAAACACACACCCTTTTCATGAATGGACTGATCTGAAAATCATTTTGCGATGGTTGGATTGATTGCAAAATTAACATATCAAAATCCAAACAACTTCAATGTGAAACCTTTATTCAGTACACACTTCTAAGTCAGGCCATGATGTTGTAGATGTGGGCCACTTGTGTGGGCTATTCAATGGATATATATATGATGATAAACAAACATATACAATTGTCAGTGAATACAAAGGATAGCTCTGGAGACAAAGGTACTTGAATCAAATCATTTGACTATGGGTGGGCTATAAAAATGATGGTAAATATGTACAAGAAGTTTTAAGCCAATCTGATGTACATGTGTGGTGTTATTAAAAGCTTTATCATGAATTCATGGGCATGAAGTTTGTGGACAGGGTTGGACGGGGTGGGGCATAGTGGGGCAGGGTGGGTTTGGCTTGTGGTGAAGGTGGTGCATGGGTCGTTCGCAGAAGGAAAATATGGATGATGATAAACAAAGAAAGTTGATTGGCTTGTGGTGAAGGTGGTGCATGGGTGGTTCGCAGAAAGAAAATATGGATGATGATAAACAGACAAAGAAAGATGATTGGCTTGTGGTGAAGGCGATGCATGGGTGGTTCACAGGGAGAAAATATGGATGATGATAAACAGACAAAGAATGTTTCTTTGTCTGTTTATCATCATCCATAATTTCTTTCTGCAAAGCACCCGTGCACCACCTTCACCACAAGCCAATCCCACCCTGCCCCACAGTTGAAGAAATATGAGATGAGGCATGTGATTTTGTACCTAAGAAGACGTCCGATATCTTGTGAAAGATATTTACAAAATTTACAATACTTTCTGTAAATGACGTTGAAAGTTGACGAAGTGTTCAGAGCAAATAAAATTCCGCATTTCCTATGAAAATTTCGCCAAATATCAATGTTATTTACAGAAAATATCAGTTTGTCTAATATGAGCTGTTTAAAACATTTATGAAAATCTGTCAGCACACAAAAGCAGTGAAATCACTAGCAAATAGCACCAAGCCAAAACTGTCAAAAGCTGTGACAATTAAGGTTCCTAGTCAAATGGCATTAGCATGATATAAAGTTATTATTAAATGCACCAGGAACATTTCCATACTGCAGCAAACACTGTAGGCCCAGTAAACTATTTCATAAAAATTGCTAAGCATACTCATCTAGCTAAGTATACTTTGAGGGAGTAATCATTTATTTCTCCTGAAATGCATTATTTCATAGAGAACTAACGACTGCATATATTTGATGATTAAAAGCATGCAGAATTATTATACTGTGATAATGTAATAAATTAAGTATAAAAAAAAATAATAAATTTATCCTAAAATTGAAAATTTCTCCCTCAAAGTATACTTTGCTAGAAAAGTATACTTTGCAATGTTGGTGAAATAGGCTACTGATCTAACAGGCTGATCTGGGGTTACAATCTAACAGGCTGATCTGGGGTTACAATCAGGCTGTGGGATCACAAGGTTTCTGAACGAACGGCAGGAAATCATGTTTTTTATGTGTTTACAGTAGGTTTCCTTTAATAGCTTTCTAACGAGATGACTGATTTCTATGAAACATAGAACAGACTGGTAGCCCTTTATTGTACAGTTTGCTTTAATCTCATAATTCTGTCTTTTTGACGAAGAATCGGTTACCGTCAATGTAAATAACAAGGAAATGTGTTCATAGAACACGGATGGCCCACATATCACTTTGATAATAAACGAGGCAAAAGGGGAGATAATCCATGACCTGGGTGTCGAATCAACAATAAAAACAGAGTGCCGTAAGTCACCAAATATGCCCGTCGAGGATGGGCCAGACAGCGAAGATGCAGAAATGTGAAGCTGTCACCAAGGCAAGAAACATTAATGAGAATTTGAAAAACAATAGCATTATTTCTTCCACTTGTTGTGATAAACAGGTATACTAATTTAGGTGGAGATGTGTACAGTAGAAATTATATAGAATTGTATACAAAAATATATAAAAAATAGCTATTAAAGTTAAAAAGGAGATTTTTTTTCTGACAGCATAAATACAGTAAGGTGCACATCTTCAATATGTGTAGAAAACGTGTGTATAGTTTCAGATATATTGACTGAAAGGTTTTAAGAGGTGTAGTGTACACAAACTCTGTACCCTATTTAGAAATGTATACAGAACTGTTGAAACAAATGGCTATGTTAAAAAAGGTGATATTTTTGTTGTTATTTATTAGGCATAAAAACACTAAGGTGCACACCATCAATGTAGAAGACGTGTTTAAAGTGTTAGATTCTCTTTGCATGCTAGCGGTGAAAATATCCGCCAAACGAATTAGGAGTATATGTTTTATTTCTCTTTGTAAATATGTCTTGAAATTTCATTAGAATTGTGTCCTCCAGACACAATTCTAATGAAATTCCAAGACATATTCGTGACATTTATAAGGAGAAATAAAAGAAAATATAATGAATTGTCATCTGCTATTTTTGAACTATTTATAGCCCACAAATTTCCCAGCATGCAAAGAGTTAATAGACTGATTGGTTTTAGAGGAGTAGTGTACACAAACTCTGTACCGCCGTGTACCAACTCTGTGTAAAAATAATACGTCCCATTTTTTTTGAAAGAGGCGTATAAAAATGACGTCATAGATTATTACGTCACGTCAGAAAATATCGTTCTGAAATGTTCACAAACCATGTGATCCCAGGCTAGTGTATTTTGATATCAAGTTTATCAGGCTCGGCTCGGAAATGGTAGGAATTCCTCAGCAAGCCTCGGAATTCCTACGCGTTTCCTAGCCTTGCCTGACAACAGTCACAAACTCAATAAGCCCTGTTTTGTCATAGTTGGTCATGAATGTGCTGGCGAGTGCAGGGTAGATAATCAAGCATGTTTACCCATCAAACCAGACGAGAGTTTTCTTTCCTGAACTGAAGAAAATAAACAGGAAGGTATGGATGTTACTACGCCACTGTGTCATTTTGGTTTTGATTGAATGTGGTTTTTCATCTGTTTAACACATGTACGTTTTTCACTTGACATTCAGCTACAAAACGATATGAGAACTCTAATTTTGCCATAAAAGTTTCACTCTTAATACCGACTCGAAGCTCCAAATCACACAAATTTGGGGTATGGCGACCAAAATGTCAATAATTATGCTACTTAAAGGCTGGGTCTCAGATATGCGGAGAAAATAATGAAGCAGGGGCCCGTTTCACTAAACTTTGTACAACTAAAATGTTCGTAAGTGCAAATTTACGATCGTCTGGAGATTTCAATTGATGGATTTAGATTTATTGAGAATAGGCTGCATATGCAGCCTATGCTCAATAAATGTAAATCCATCAATTGTTTACAAGAGAACATAGTTAATGTGAAATTTACAGACTATCATAATTTTGCACTTATGAACATTTTAGTCACAAAGTTTAGTGAAACCCAGATCAGTAAAATGTAATTCTTTGTAGACTTGTAACATATTTCTGGCTGTGACTGGAGAAATTGGGCTTATGGGATTTGTGGCTGCTGATTACATAGCACACGCTAAGGATTTATATTGCTTGTTAGAAACATGACGTATGTTTCATTGATGGAATAGCGAACAGTGCAGATTCTGAGCAGACTGCGCGAACGTGTAGGCTGGTCTTAATCTACACTGATCGCAAGACCCGTAAGTCCCATTTCTCCAGTCACAGCCACATTTCTGAACCCAATTGTACATACGAACAAAGAAATC
The DNA here is from genome assembly GCA_029237695.1 of Conchocele bisecta. Taxonomy (NCBI): domain Eukaryota; kingdom Metazoa; phylum Mollusca; class Bivalvia; order Lucinida; family Thyasiridae; genus Conchocele; species Conchocele bisecta. Next base: position 45,848,096 of record CM055280.1, on the reverse strand, counting down.
AAGTTTCCAGTCAATATGGCATTTAGCATCACATGGTACTTGAAAACCATCAGAGAACTGCAGGCTTTAACCGTTAAAATGCTGAATTAATTTTTGTTGTCTGCTGTTTATTTTTCGACTTTTCCCAACAAAATCATGGTTTTAGTCTGTTTTCAATGTTTATCAATCAATGGAACATGGGAGTCAAGCTTTAACCCTTTGAACCCGAAAGCCCACTATAGCGGTTTATGCAAACAGTGCAGATCCAGATGAGCCGTCTCGTGATGAGCCGTCTCATCAGGTTCTGAACCTTTTGCAAGTAATTTCCATATTTTTAGATGAAAAAAATACCCCTTTTCATAAATGAACTAGTTTGAAAACAATTTTGTGACGGTTGGATTGGTTGCAAAATTAACATATAAAAATCCATTCCAGTTACTTAGTGGTGAAAGGGTTAAACTCACCCATCAACGATAATCATGGGCAGGGCGAGCCTCTCTAACAAGGCCTTGCCCATCTGGGCGGTGTCCCCGTGGTCACGCCCGATCTCATGTTTCAGGGGCCCGTAGTTCGACACAGCGTCTCGCACAGATAGGTCACCCGTCAATGTCTGCGCCACAATCACCATCAGGTGGTCCATCTTCTCTATCAGCTACAAGAGACAGGTATTAACTCTCGGCATGCTGGGAAACTTGTGGGCTATAAATAGTTCAAAAATAATGGATGCCAATTCGGTATATTTTCTTTTCTTTCTCCCTGTAAATAACATTAATGCATATTGAAATTTCATTAGAATTCTAATGAAATTCCAAGACATATTTACAGGACAAGTTTACAGGAAAAAATGAAGGAAAACACTGCTAATTTGTTTGGCCATTATTTTCACCGGTAGCAAGCAAAGAAGTAATACATCAAATGAGGCTGTAATGTGTCCAGAGGTCAATACTTAGTCCGGTGATTTTAGGCCACGGACAGTTTGAATGCAGCCACTGTCACTTAACATGTTTGGCAGCAATCCAACAGCCCAAATATACTTGGCTAAACCAACAAAAATGCCAATATTTATAAAATGTTCTGATCACGTTCTCAATATTTGTCCTCATAATCAAGCAGTTTGAACCTGAACTTCCTGATTTCGAGATTGAGAACAGGAATCAATATATAGGACGATTTGGGCGAAATACTCTCCCTAAATTGCATCACTTCTCCTTACACTGAGTTGAGAGTATTTCACTGTGAAACAGCAATTTCCGAGAAAATAAATGGCCAATTTTCTGAAACAAATTAACAAAACTTCTCCCTATATTGAAGGGCTAGATTAACCCTGGTACACAATCAGGATAATGGCAGACGTGGATAGACAAACTATCCCCTCACCTTGTCAGACTGGGCGAGAAACATGGAGCCGACAGTGAGTCGGTTGGAACGTTCGTTTGTTCCGGTGGAGAATCGTTTCCAGGCCTCCTCCAGTTGCTGAACCCGGATGTTGTTGGGTTCTACATTGTAACGTAGGGACCGTCTCAACACTAACGCTGCATGCAGTAACTGCTTGCCGTAGTCGTATGTACCCTAGAGAGACGGAATTAAAATAAGGTTCGACAATGTCCAGCAATGGGTAAACGTTTGCCGTGGCACGAGGGTTCAAACAGTTCTGGAGTGCCACGGCAAACATTTACCCACGGCTGGACATTGTCGAACGTTATGTTACATTTTCATTGGAAATATCGTGTTATTTGAGCATATATATGCAGTACTTTCGATACTTTGATAATCTGCTCCATTTTAACAGCTGAGACCATTGTGAACTGGTCTGGTGACGTAATGGAGCGTTCCAGCAACGTCATGAGACACATGCATGACGGATGTGTTGGCTTGGCCCCGGAATGAGCATTGTCTACAGCCATGGCCAAATAGCAAGCATGTGCTGTACGTTTGAAGCTGGCTGTGAGCAGAGTCAAACAACGGCATTCATGTAACAATATGGAATAAGGACACATGGAAAGCAAAATTCATTTGTTAATGATATCTACAGCTATCACAGGAGTGATCATAATACCCCCACAAACATCGCTTTGATACACAAACAACTTAAATATCACAAAGTGTTTCATAGGTTGGAATCTAAATTTCACGCACATTTTTGACTTTGACCTCTAAATGTGACCTTGACACATGGGTATTGAACGTGACACATCGCCTCATCACAGCAAACATTTCTGGGAAATCATTTGCAGGGGTTGAAATTTCACTCACCCAGCTCGCCATGGCGAGTGCTTTTTGTGGCGGTCGAGTCAGGATTTGGTCAGGATATTTTTTTTCTGCAGAAATTGCCAATTAATTCCATCGATAACGGCCAACAAATGGTATTAATTCAGCGACCATTTGTTGTTTGCAGTTTACGTCAATTTGCCGGAAGTAAGATTCAAGCAGTGTCTATGTACACGGTTACGGGTAGAATCGCTAGCGATTTTGAACACGGTCCATATCGGGCAAATTAATTCACGGATTATTTGTCGGCTGTACGCGGCCGGGCTAACAAATAATATGACTGCAAGTATAGACTAGTGTATACGCGGCCACATATATCGTCTCGTATACAGTTGGGTTAACGCACATTTCAGACGCCTAACATAACGGCTTGGGACGAAACAGTCGGCGCCGGATCCGAAACCATTGAATTTAGTAAAGGCAGCTGCGCGCATGCAAACATAGCCACTATAAATCAAACAAAACCTATGTCACTCAACGCTTATAGAAAATAAGAAGTGTGCAAGCCTCTGAGCAAATTTGCTGCTAAAAACGTTGTTGAAGAAAAAACTTTAAAAGTTTATCTCCTGATAAATAATATTTATTTGTTTATGTTCATTTCATAATTAAAATATAAATAACAATAATAGTGAATATGTCTGATCCGTTTTGGTAATGATCATATATATGTAAAAGCTTTTTTTTTTTAAATAAGATGCAACATTACAAATAACATTTTATTTTAAAAAAACTGGGCAAGTAACTTTTTGACCTGGGCAAGTACATATAAGCAGAAACAAACTATCATGCACATTTTTTACCTTTGACCTCTAAGTGTGACACATGTGTATTGAATGCAACACATTGTCTCACCATGGCATAAATTTGTGGGAAATATTTTGAAAATTTGAAAATAGGTACATAAATATCGGATTTCCCATCTTGTTGCGCTGAACAAGGTAGAAAAACTGATACTTATGTACTGATATCGGTGAAAATTGAACAACCCAGCAGACTAGCTATGTTATTTCTTTTGTCGTCTGCTGTTTATTTTCTATTTTCCATTTTTATAATCAAAAACATGCTTCGACAGCACTTTAGAATAATTTATAACATGCTTTGACAGCACTTCAGAATCATTTCCATTGGAAATGATTCTGAAGTGCTGTCAAACCATGTTTTTATTGATAAATAATGCAAGATAATAAAAGCAACAGCAGACGACAATTGTTGTGAGTAGCGGTCTAAGGGTTAAACCACTGTACACAGTGCCATGATGAAAATACAGTTTTATTTTTTAAAAATCCTGAAAAAAAATGTAGGCCCCTTTAAAGTAGCCACATAAAAGTAAAATTTTGCCACATAAAAACTATTTTGGATGAAATAAGTGGCTAACCCTTCCCTTTATTCGAACGGATGGACGGACCGACATATGTACCCTAAACTAAGTTTCTGGGGGTATAATTAGATTTGTCGTCTGCTGTTCATCTCATCTATAATTTCATCTTCTTTTCTCAATAAAAACATGATTTGACAGCATTTTAGAACCATTTCCACTTACAATTTCCACTGGAAATGATTCTAAAGTGCTGTCAAATCATGTTTTTTATGAGAAAAATGTACTAAAGACAAAAAACAGCAGACGACAAAATATAAATTAGCAGTGTAAGCGTTAAGTTTTATGAACTATGTCTGTGACGGAGAACAATTATAGATCGGGCATTTGTTTCAAACGAAATAAAAACTAGAAATGGACGCTTGTCGACAAGCGCATGTGTATCCCCCTCCCCAGATACACAAGTAGTTTGAAAAAAGGGTGTTCGAGTTATGCTCCGGAGACAAAATCAGTGACGGAAAAACAAAGGGAGATAACTAAAGAATTAGTGATGCAAGAGTTGTCATTCTTGCGGGACACACCTTTAGGGTCGTGGTCTATGCATGTGTGAAGTTTCATGAAAATATTCCAAAGGGTGTTCGAGTTATGCTCCAGACACGAAATCAGTGCACGAAACAACGAAGGGAGATAACTAAGAAATTAACGACGCAAGAGTTGTCATTCTTACGTGCGACACACCTTTGGGTCGTCTTCTACGCATGTGTGAAGTTTAATAAACTAGAAAATGTGTTCATAGAACACGGATGTCCCACATATCGCTTTGATAATAAATGAGGCCAAATTGCAAGTCAAAATTTTCTTTTACTTTTACCTGAGCGTTAAAGTTTTTGAAGCACCAAGTATGTGACCTTGACCCTGGGCTTGGCGGGGGCAGGACAAACGTGGATTTGGCACAGGGCGGTAGAGGACCATTAGAGCAATGCATATATGAAATATGAAGCTGATCCGTGAAAGAAACAGAAATTATAAGATATTTACCTGAGCGTTAAGTTTTTGAAGCACTAAGTATATGATGTTAACCCTGGGCTTGGCGGGGGCGGGACGAACGTGGATTTGGCACAGGGCGGTAGAGGACCATTAGAGCAACGCATATATGAAATATGAAGTTGATCCGTGAATGGAAAGAAAAATTATAATAGATATTTACCTGAGCATTAAAGTTTTTGAAGCACCAAGTATGTGACCTTGACCCTGGGATTGGCAGGGGCAGGACGAACGTGGATTTGGCACAGGGCGGTAGAGGACCATTAGAGCAATGCGTATATGAAATATGAAGATGATCCATGAAAGAAAACAGAAATTATAAGATATTTACCCGAGCGTTTAAGTTTTTGAAGCACTAAAGTATGTGACCTTGACCCTGGGCTTGGCGGGGCAGGACGAACGTGGATTTGGCACAGGGCGGTATACGACCATTAGAGCAACGGTATATGAAATATGAAGTTGATCCGTGAATGGAAATAAAAATTATAAGATATTTACCTGAGCGTTAAAGTTTTTGAAGCACCAAGTATGTGACCTTGACCCTGGTGGGATTGGTGGGGCAGGACGAAACGTGGATTTGGCACAGGGCGGTAGAGGACATTAGAGCAATGCGATATGATAATATGAAGATGATCCATGATCCATGAAAGAAAACAGAAGTATAAGATATTTACCCAAGCGTTAATGTTTTTGAAGCACTAAGTATGTGACCTTGACCCTGGGCTTGACGGGGCAGAACGAACGTGGATTTGGCACAGGGCGGTAGAGGACCATTAGAGCAATGCGTATATGCGTGTTCGAGTTATGCTCTGGATACAAAATCAGAGCACGAAACAACAAAGGGAGATAAGTAAACAAGAATTCCGCGGAATCAGATGCCTCGCCTTGTCCCGCCTTGACCTCGAGCCTGGGCCCGAAAGCAATTTTCACTGGCCCGAACATATTATACAATTATTGACTAGTGAACCATAGAATATCAGATTATATTCTATGGCTCACTAGTCAATAATTGTTTTATTATATGATAATAGTCTGTATATACCACTTACGACCTTATGCTACTAGACAAAAATTGAAAAAGAATTTGAAAAAAAAATGAAAAAAAAAAATGGAAAAAAAGTTTAAAAATTAAAAATAATAATGCTCGCTACTGGAGCCCAGAATTGTTTTTAATAGTCCTATATTTATCTACATATATCTGCACAGGTCCACATAATGCCACAATATTTTCAACACAGTTTACGGAAATGTAATATAATCATTTACCTGTATAAATTACCTGTAAGTGGTCAGTGGTCAGTTGCACATGCTAGCACATGCACAGGTGAATAGTCTGTATATAGCACTTACGACCTTATGCTACTGGACAAAAATTGAAAAATAATTTGAAAAAAAAAAATGAAAAAAAAAAATGAAAAAAATAAAAAATGGAAAAAAAAAGTTTAAAAATAATAATGCTTGCTACTGGAGCCCAGATTTTTTTTCCAGTCAAATTGAAAAATAATTTGAAAAAAAAAAGAAAAAAAAAAAGAAAAAAAAAAAAAAAAAAATGACAAAAAAAAGTTTAAAAATAATAATGCTTGCTATTGGAGACCAGATTTTTTTTTAATAGTCCTATATTTATCTACATATATCTGCAGAGGTCCACATAATGCCACAATATTTTCAACACAGTACCCAATGTAGTGATTTACCTGTATAAATTACCTGGTCAGCAGTGGTCAAGCAGTGGTCAAGCAGTGGACATCTGCACATGCTAGCCCATGCTTAGCACATGGTTCTCCCAGTTTCTATTGTTCTCTCTACAGGTAAGGTTACAGAGCACACGAGAAAAGGTATACAGAGCAGACGAGAAAACAGGTCTTCATGCATTATTGTCCAGTTTGTAGAGTGCGCAAAACAAAAAAGGGAGATAACTGAAAAATTAGCTACGCAAGAGTTGTCATTCTTGTGCGCGACACACCTCCGGGTCGTGGTCTATGCATGTGTGAAGTTTCATGCAAATATTCCAAAGGGTGGTCGAGTTATGCTCCGGACAGGAAATCAGTGAGCGAAAACAAAAAAGGGAGATAACTCAAAAATTAGCTATGCAAGAGTTGTCATTCTTGTGCACGACACACCTTCGGTTCGTGGTCTAATTGAATGTGTTAAGTTTCATAAAAATATTCCAAAGGGTGGTCGAGTTATGGTCAATCAGTGCGCGAAACAAAAAAGGGAGATAACTCAAAAATTAGCTATGCAAGAGTTGTCATTCTTGTGCGCGACACACCTTCGGGTCGTGGTCTATGCATGTGTGAAGTTTCATGAAAATATTCGAAAGGGTGGTGGAGTTATACTCCGGACACGAAATCAGTGCGAGAAACAAAAAAGGGAGATAACTCAAAAATTAGCTATGCAAGAGTTGTCATTCTTGTGTGCGACACACCTTCGGGTCGTTGTCTATGCATGTGTGAAGTTTCATGAAAATATTCCAAAGGGTGTTCGAGTTATGCTCCGGACAAGAAGTGTCTACGGCGGACGCGGACCGCGGACCGCGGACCGCGGACGCGGACGCGGACGCGGACGCGGACGCGGACGCGGACGCGGCGCGCTGTCAAATCCATAGTATCCCCCGACGGAGTCCGGGGGATACAATAAATATACCTGGGCGTTTGTTTCACATGAAATAAAAATAAATATACCCGGGGGTTTGTTTCAAACGACATGACAATGAACATACCCGGGCAGTTGTTTCGAACTTCTTGTGTTCGTCCTGTAGACTCTCGGCCTCCTGTAGAGTCTGGCCCATGTTGGTGTGTGTGCTCACCATGACGTCACACAGCTCCAGGATCCAGGTGATGGCCTGCAGAGATGGATTGATTAGTTGGTGATTAATTGATTGGGAATGTACATTATGCTCACTATCATGTCACACAGCTCCAGGAACCACACGATGGCATTTGGAGATGGATTGAAATATTGGTGATTGATTGGTTGGTTGGTTGGTTGGTTGGTTGGTTGGTTGGTTGACTGATTGATGGAATAGTTTCCTGGCTGAATTGATTGATTGATTGGTTGGTTGGTTGGTTGGTTGGTTTGGTTGGTTGGTTGGTTTTGTTGGTTGATTGTTTGATTGTTTGTTTGGTTTGGTTGGTTGGTTGGTTGGTTGGTTGGTTGGTTGGTTGGTTTTGATTGATTGATTGATTGATGGAATAGTTTCTTGGCTGGATTGATTGGTTGGTTGGTTGATTGACTGATTGATCGAATAGTTGCTTGGCTGGAGTGATTGGTTGGTTGGTTGTTGGTTGGTTGGTTGGTTGATTGGCTGATTGTTTGACTGGTGATTGATTGCTGTGGGGACAAGTGGGGGTGGGGGGGGGGTTCAAAGATGTGTTGAACAGAAATAGAAATCATACGACATTTACCTCAATATTAAGTTGTGTGCACACACTAAGCCCACAGGTGGAAGACTCGGACCTATGACACCAAAAAAAATGCCTATTAAAAAAATCCCATTACCCCACCCACTTGGTCTCGTACAGTACCATCTTCTATATAGAAAGGTGATAAAGAATATGGCTATTATAGAAAGAGCCCTCTCTTTTCCGACTCGCACAAACACAATAAACATCGACTAAATGTATGACTGGCAATCGATAAAGGTATTAGGTGTGTGAATATGCTCACTTCAAATCGCTATTTCCAGCATTTAATCAGTTATTCATTTTGCATACCCCATCCAAAGTGAAATTTGCGTGTACTAAAGAATCTCACACAGAATCGGAGGCCGTCCGGCGTGGATTATCGGTGAGTGCAAAACACTAGAATGTGTCAAGAAGTGCTCACATGTCTGATTTACAGTGAAACATCTCCAAACTGGACACCCTGGTTCCACTGGGGACCTCACAGGGTGCCCAGTCTGGAGAAGTTCCACTGGGGACCTCCCAGGGTGTCCAGTCTGGAGAGGTTCCAATGGGGACCTCCCAGGGTACTCAGTCTGGAGAGGTTCCACTGGGGACCTCCCAGGCTGTCCAGTCTGGAGAGGTTCCACTGGGGACCTCCCAGGGTGTCCAGTCTGGCTGTCCAGTCTGGAGAGGTTCCACTGGGGACATCCCAGGGTGTCCAGTCTGGAGAGGTTTCAGTGTACAAGGAACCTACCTGGTCAGCGTCACTTTCACAATTGCGTAGTTGTAGAATCTGCTGCAGTTTGAGTTTGCGAACATCGGCCAGGTCGTCACATCGCATCTTCCTCTCCTGCAGTTCCTCCAGGTGCTGGGTGACATGTTTGATCTGTAGGTCGTAATCTGGCGAGATGTCCTTGCCAAATGCATTCTTGATCGGCCGCGACATCTCGTCCAGTAGGCTGTGGCCATCCTGCATCGCTCGACTCGCCGCAGTGTCTGTGAAAATATATAGAGAATACCAGGCTAGTGACTTTGATATCAAGTTTATCAGGCAAGGCTAGGAAACGCGTAGGAATTCCGAGGCTTGCCTACCATTTCCGAGAACTTGATCTCAAAAAGATAGTAGCCTGCTATTCTATTTATCAGGCTCGTTTTATGCTCGAAAATGACCACAGATTACATCGTTATCTATGGACAGAACGTAGACTTGTTTACGTTGCGTCATTACAATGACCTCATAAGGTAACGTCACGTGTCGTCATCCGACCAATGGAACATCAGTTTTCACTTCGTTGTAATCCAGATGTTTGTATCAGGTCAATGTCTGATACAACAATATGTTATCAGTAAGTACGTATTCGGTCAGGGCAGGTTACCTGATAAAGGTCGATTGATGGATTGACTGCTTGGTTTTTTGGTCGATTGGTCGATTGGATGATTGGTTGGTTAACTGACAGGTAGACTGATGGGCTGGTTGGTTGATTGATTGGTCGATAAATTGACTGATTGATTGATTGGTTAACCAACTGATTGATTAATTGGTTTGTTGACATGTTATCTGATTGATTGATTGATTGATTGGTTTGTTGGCCGGCCGACCGGTCGGTCGGTTGGTCAGTTAGTTAATTAACTGATTTATTGATTGATTGGTTTGATAATTGACTGATTGATAAGTTAATGGTTGGTTTGGTTATCTGATTGATTGATTGATTGGTTGATTGAGTATGATACATGTCCATTCAAAAACAAGAAATATGTACAGATGAATAAAAGAAACATTGAAAAGCGATACAAGTAAACATGACGGATTGGTGTGTGAACTGTTTACCGGTGGGCTAAAACTGGCACCCACTTGAGAAGATATGTGGCTGCGACTGAAGAAACTAGATTAGTCAGTAAGCGAGGCTTACGGAATACCCCCCGCGTGGGCCCAGGTACCCCAAAAATATGTAAAAAAGTGTGTGGGCTTGTGTCCTTGACAATATTTTTCTGATGTTAAGTTTTGTAAAGAGACTAAGTATTTGACCTTGACCATGGGATCAGCGGGGGTTGGACGGTCGTGGATTTGGCACAGCATGGTAGTAGAGCCTTACAGGAATGCATGTGTGAAATATTAAGCATTTTAGATGAAGGAAATAGAAGTTATAACAATATTTCTCTGATGTTAAGTTTATGGACGCACGCACACAGACGGACGAACTTACATTTCGGACCTTAGGGGGTACTTGCTATATAAAAGATCAAAGGAAATACCCCGTAAGACACAATAGGCTTACGGGGTATGGATTAAGTTCCATTGTGTTCTAACCCTAACCCATTGTATTAGACCACGCCCCCTACCCCATAAGTACCCTAATGTGTGCCCGGACGGACAGACGGACGTTCTTACAGTACTATACTTATGTGGCTATCACATGTTAAATATTAGCCACATAAAACGATTTTTAGCCACATAAAAGGATTTTTTAGGTGGCTAATTGTAACCAACCCTATCCTTTACCAAGTCCATAACCCTGTGGGGCTAGCCACATAAGTACCCTAACGGACGGACGGCCAGTGTAGATCCATATCAGCCTGTGCATCAGCAGTGTGATCAGGATTAACACTGTACTCCATCCCATCAATGAATCACACATCATGCTTCTAACAAGCAATCAGGATACAGGCATGCGCTATTTTATCGGGCGTTACACTGGTCACAAATCCCATAAGCCCCATTTCTCCAGTCACTCAGTATGTGTCCCTACAAAGACGAGAGTAATGTACCGATGGTGTCCAACTTGTTTTACAGTGGATCATCTTTAAACCGGACACCCTACACACCTCCCAGGGTGTCCGGGTTAGAGAGGTTCCACTGTATTATATGTCCCTATAAAGACGAGAGTAATATACCGATAATATCCATCAGGTTCCACTGTAACATATTTCCAATCAAAACGGCGGTCTGCGGTATGACAAATTTCCATACAAAGACGAGGGTAACGGTATGACAAATGTCCTTACACAGACGAGAGTAACGGTATGACAAATGTCCCTACAGAGACGAGAGCAAAGGTATGACAAATGTCCCTACAGAGATGAGAGTAACGGTATGACAAATGACCCTACAAAGACGAGAGTAATGTCCCTACAGAGACGAGAGTAATGGTATGACAAATGTCCCTACAGAGACGAGAGTAACGGTATGACAAATGTCCCTACAGAGACAAGAGTAACGGTATGACAAATGTCCCTACAGAGACGAGAGCAAAGGTATGACAAATGTCCCTACAGAGACGAGACTAACGGTATGACAAATGTCCCTACAAAGACGAGAGTAATGTCCCTACAGAGACAAGAGTAATGGTATGACAAATTTCCCTACAGAGACGAGAGTAACGGTATGACAAATGTCCCTACAAAGACGAGAGTAACGGTATGACAAATGTCCCTACAGAGACGAGAGTAACAGTATGACAAATGTCCCTACAGAGATGAGAGTAATGGTATGACAAATGTCCCTACAGAGATGAGAGTAATGGTATGACAAATGTCGCTACAGAGACGAGAGTAACGGTATGACAAATGTCCCTACAGAGACAAGTATAACAAATGTCCCTACAGAGACGAGACTAACGGTATGACAAATGTCCCTACAAAGACGAGAGTAATGTCCCTACAGAGACAAGAGTAATGGTATGACAAATTTCCCTACAGAGACGAGAGTAACGGTATGACAAATGTCCCTACAAAGACGAGAGTAACGGTATGACAAATGTCCCTACAGAGACGAGAGTAACAGTATGACAAATGTCCCTACAGAGATGAGAGTAATGGTATGACAAATGTCCCTATAGAGATGAGAGTAATGGTATGACAAATGTCCCTATTGAGACGAGAGTAACGGTATGACAAATGTCCCTACAGAGACAAGTATAACAAATGTCCCTACAGAGACGAGAGTAACAGTATGACAAATGTCCATACAGAGACGAGAGTAACAGTATGACACATGTCCCTACAGAGACCAGATCAGCAATATGACAAATGTCCCTACAGAGACGAGAGCAATGGTATGACAAATGTCCCTACAGAGACGAGAGTAACGATATGACAAATGTCCCTACAGAGACGAGAGTAATGGTATGACAAATGTCGCTACAGAGACGAGAGTAACGGTATGACAAATGTCCCTACAGAGACGAGAGTAACGGTATGACAAATGTCCCTACAGAGACAAGATCAACAGTATGACAAATGTCCCTACAGAGACGAGAGTAATGGTATGACAAATGTCCCTACAGAGACAAGATCAACAGTATGACAAATGTCCCTACAGAGACGAGACTAATGGTATGACAAATGTCCCTACAAAGACAAGATCAATAGTATGACAAATGTCCCTACAAGACGAGAGAAACGGTATGACAAATGTCCCTACAGAGACAACAGTAATGGTATGACAAATGTCCACACATACAGAGACGAGAGTAACGGTATGACAAATGTCCCTACACAGACAAGATCAACCGTATGACAAATGTCCCTACAAGACGAGAGTAACGGTATGACAAATGTCCCTACAGAGACGACAGTAATGGTATGACAAATGTCCCTACAGAGATGAGAGTAACGGTATGACAAATGTCCCTACAGAGACGAGAGCAACGGTATGACAAATGTCCCTACAAAGACGAGATCAACAATATGACAAATGTCCCTACAAGACAAGAGTAACGGTATGACAAATGTCCCTACAGAGACGACAGTTATGGTATGACAAATGTCCATACAGAGACGAGAGTAATGGTATGACAAATGTCCCTACACAGACAAGAGTAACGGTATGACAAATGTCCCTACAGAGACGAGAGCAACGGTATGACAAATGTCGCTACAGAGACGAGAGTAACGGTATGACAAATGTCCTTACACAGACAAGATCAACAGTATGACAAATGTCCCTACAGAGACGAGATCAACAGTATAACAAATGTCCCTACAAGACGAGAGTAACGGTATGACAAATGTCCCTACAGAGACGAGAGTAACGGTATGACAAATGTCCATACAGAGACGAGAGTAACGGTATGACAAATGTCCCTACAGAGACGAGAGCAACGGTATGACAAATGTCGCTACAGAGACGAGAGTAACGGTATGACAAATGTCCCTACACAGACAAGATCAACAGTATAACAAATGTCCCTACAAGACGAGAGTAACGGTATGACAAATGTCCCTACAGAGACGAGAGTAATGGTATGACAAATGTCCCTACAGGGATCCTCTAGATTATCGGACAAAAATGGCAGTTGTTTTATGATATTTTTCTTAAAATAGCAGCTACGGGCATAAAGTTTTCACAGAACAATCGTCGGTTCTTGCTTTCTCAACGCATATTTAGCAAACTGTGCCATCTTTCTCACTTAAAATTGGGTCAGATCATCAGTCGTAAGATTGCCCCAAAATTAACATCGACAATCAATTATCCGGACAAATGTATAACCGTCTTATAACTTGTATTCTCACCTTAAAATCATAATGTTATCGCCTGAAAACCAGTGTAAACAGCATTGTGTAGTTCTGCAGAAAAAACAATCACCATTCGCTTCTTGGAAAACATCGTATTTATAGAATTTATTGTATTTATAAAACAACACTGCAATGACGTAATGGGCGCACTCGATTGACCTCGTCATAATTTGGTAGAAAAATCCGCGGTAATGAGGCCCATAAAGGAAATTCTGATCGTTTCGTACACTGGTGTTTTCGCACCTGTCGATTTTATCCACAAATTAATATGGGTGCGAAATGGTGTGTAATGGCTTGGGTCCGAAATGGCTTGGGGCGATTTGGCCTTGAAACAATTATTATTTGTTTTTGGATAAGTAGCTCTTCGTTCTTTTTCTATCACGATACATTTTTGCATTCCTTTCTATCTGCTCTGTATTGTACATTGTGTATTAAACATAAAATGATATTGGAGGAATGCATCGCTTCACACAACAGAGTATTGAAAAACTTTATAGGGGCCTCAAATTATGCGCATGCGCAGTGACATACAAGCTCCCGCACGACGTTTGACGTTGTAAACAACTTGTGGACATAGTTAGGGGGAATGTTTTCAGCAAATTTTGCTAAAATGTTTACCTTAGCGATATATTATTCACACTGGCATGGAAACAGCAAGCACCTGAGTGACTTAGATGTGTTCGTTGCAAAATCGGATCAAATGAATGCGTTTAAATAACAGCTATTTTCATTTGTCCGATAAATTGATTGTCTGGATAATTGGTATGACCCCTGTACAGAGACGAGAGCAATGGTATGACAAATTTCCCTACAAGACGAGAGTAACGGTATGACAAATGTCCCTACAGAGACGAGAGCAATGGTATGACAAATGTCCCTACAGAGACGAGATCAAAAGCATGACAAATGTCCCTACAGAGACGAGAGCAATGGTATGACAAATGTCCCTACAGAGACGAGAGCAATGGTATGACAAATGTCCCTACAGAGACGAGAGTAATGGTATGACAAATGTCCATATGTCCCTACAGAGACGAGAGTAATGGTATGACAAATGTCCATACAGAGACGAGAGCAATGGTATAACAAATGTCCCTACAAGACGAGAGTAACGGTAGGACAAATGTCCCTACAGAGACGAGAGCAATGGTATGACAAATGTCCCTACAGAGACGAGATCAACAGCATGACAAATGTCCCTACAAAGATGAGAGTAGCGGTATGACAAATGTCCCTATGGAGACGAGAGTAACGGTATGACAAATGTCCCTACAGAGACGAGATCAACAGTATGACAATTGTCCCTACAAAGATGAGAGTAACGGTATGACAAATGTCCCTACAGAGACGAGAGTAATGGTACGACAAATATCCCTACAGAGACGAGAGCAATGGTATGACAAATGTCCCTACAAGACAAGAGTAACGGTATGACAAATGTCCCTACAGAGACGAGAGCAATGGTATGACAAATGTCCCTACAGAGACGAGAGTAATGGTATGACAAATGTCCCTACAGAGACGAGAGTAACAGTATGATAATTGTCCCTGCAAAGACAACTGTAACGGTATGACAAATCTGCCTACAGAGACGGGAGCAACGTACCGATGGCGTCCACCTTGTCCTGCAGCACGGTGAGAGCCTCCTGTGCCAACTGGATCGTGTCCGGTTCCCGGTCGTTGTACAGGAATCCCAGCAGGTCGTCCAGCTTACGTGCAAACTGCAACGATGGATTGATTGATTTAGTCATGTTTATTGACCTGTTAACAGCTAAGGTCATTTTAACAAACTGGAACTAATATGAACAAATATCATCTTTTCACAATAAAATCAATGTTAAACTTAAACACAAATGTCTAAATAATTTGACCTTGTCTTTGAATACACAGGCCTTATAGGTAGGTGATAGAATGAAAACATGGATGATGATAATAAGCATAAATAGTTTCAAGCCATTCCGACATATGGTAACAGAGATAGTAGGTGGCTGAAAACATTAATGCAAAACTTTAAAGCAAATTCATTTGACCTTAGGCTCGAGTATATACTGAATTTATTACATTATCACAGCCATATTGGCTGTGATAATGTAATAAATTCAGTATAATAAGTCTGCATACTTTTAATCATCAAATATATGCAGTCGTTAGTTCTATATGAAATAATACATTTCGGGGAAAAATAAATGATTACTCCCTCAAAGTATACTTTGCGAGATAACTATACTTTGCAATTTTGATGAAATCGGCTACTGTTACAAAATTACATGGCTCGTCTCATATGTATCCTGAAAAAGATAGTATTTGTGGGTGTGTCTGGAGAAATGGGGCTTATGGGTTTTACGACCATTGTAGATCCAGATCAAGCTGTGCATTCGCATAGTCTGATCAGTATCTGCACTATTTGCCAATCCATCAATAAAACACCTGTCATGCTTCTAACAAGAAATATAGATTGCTATCAGACTACAGGAGCAGGGCTTCTAAAATTTCAGAATGCCAATTGGTCCAGAGTCCAGACGTAACACTGTCGGCCATTGTTGGCCATTGTTGGCCATTGTTGGAGCAGACCCCACCCCCCCCACCTCCCTCTATTAAAAACTTTAACTGAAATTTCGAAGTTCAAACAAAGTACTAGAAATAATGGGATAAATTTTGTATTGGGATAAATAAATCGTGTTTATAAACAACAAAAGTGGAAAAAAAGTGGAAAAAATTTTGTATGCACCGGGTCACGTGATGTGCCTAAATAGTGCAGACTTGGGGTTAAATATTATGAACACAGATAAACACAGTGCATGGTTTCTTTATTTTATTTTAACATCATCAGAAATGGCGAGTCTAGGAACTCTCGTATCTTTATGCTGAAGCCAGTCTATTTAAGTCACTAGGCTGCTATACACCTGTCCCAATTACCACGCGTGTGTTAAGAGAAAAATCGATACTAGGAGAAACTGAATACACAGCGAGTTGTTGCTCACGGATATGTGTCATAAAATGGACATTACTTGGTGGTCAAAAACGGTAAATTTACAAGGTTTATAGCGAAACAGCAGCCGACTGGCAATTTTTCTCGGACCGAGTTTTAAAGACTAGTTTTCAAATCTCAATCAGTCTGAGAGTTCAAAAATCGGTCCTGTAGCCTATTTCATCAACATTGCAAAGTATACTTTACTAGCAAAGTATACTTTGAGGGAGTAATCATTTATTTGTCCTGAAATGCATTATTTCATATAGAACTAACAAATGCATATATTTCATGATTAAAAGTATACAGAATTATTATACTGAATTTATTACATTATCACAGCCAAATTGGCTGTGATAATGTAATAAATTCAGTATAATAAAAATTAATAAATTTATCATAAAATTGAAAATTTCTCCCTCAAAGTATACCTTTGCTACTAAAGTATACTTTGCAATGTTGATGAAATAGGCTACTGATCATGCAGTATAGGCTACAGAACCGGTAAACTGAACATTTTAGAAGCCCTGTACAGGAGTGTGCTGTTTAATCAGGAGCTACATTTCTCCAGTCACAGCCATATTTCTCTCCTATATGGTGCCCTACCTCCTCGATATCATTTACGGAAAATATCATAAAATTTGTAAATATCTTTCGTGAGATATCGCACATGTTCTCGGGTACAAAATCACGGCTTGTCTCAAATGTACTACGAATACAATTTTTCATTTTTCAGATTCTCTCCTACATGGCCCCGTACCTCCTCGGTGAGCCTGTGAAACCTGACGGACGTAATAAGCAGCGTCCTCCGACGCTCAAGTCGACTCGCGAAGCTGCGACAGACAGTGTCCATATAGTCGCGCTGGGCCAGGATGTCCTCAGACGAGTTGTCGTGTTGTTTTATCAGGTCCTCCGAGCGGTGACGCAGCTCTGCGTAGTGGCCATACGTGTCCTGTAACGGGAGTTACATTTGGTATAGATCAGGAAAATAACAAAGACTACCAGACTAGTAGCCGTACGTGTCCTGTAATGGGAATTACACTCGGTATAGACCAGGATAATAACAAACAATACCAGACTATTGACTGTAGTGGCCATACGTGTCCTGTAACGGGAATTACACTCGGTATAGACCAGGAAAATAACAAAGAATACCAGACTATTGACCAGGGTTCCCACACAGAAGCTGATATAACATTCCCTGACATTTCCCTGACATTTCCCTGACAAAATGCCATTTTTCCCTGACAAAAAAATGAGCGACGTCATTAACTTAAATTTGTGGTATTAATTGCTTCAAGATCGAAGCCTTAACATGTGAACTCTAAATTAATGTTGGCCTCAATATCCTCCCTTACAGCCAACCCTAACCACCTTTTTGGATGTATTGTGTTAATTTTGTGAAAACAAGTACACAATCGCTGGCCTCATGTGAAGAATAAACTAGAAAATGTGTTCATAGAACACGGATGCCCCACATATCGCTTTGATAATAAACGAGGCAAAATTTCAAGTCCACAAGGGCAGGTAATCCATGACCCGTGGGTCGCATCAAAAATTGAAATAAACAGTGTGCATCTACTCATCATAAGGAAG
Organism: Conchocele bisecta; assembly: GCA_029237695.1. Lineage (NCBI taxonomy): Eukaryota > Metazoa > Mollusca > Bivalvia > Lucinida > Thyasiridae > Conchocele > Conchocele bisecta. Next base: position 45,830,029 of record CM055280.1, on the reverse strand, counting down.
CTACATATCAAGTTTCAGGGCTGTAGCTATTACGGTTTAAACGTTTTAGGACTTACAAGCCCAAAATCGGAAAATTCTAAGTCAAAATGGGGGAGATAATACATGACCCGGGGGTCAAATAAAAAAACGAAATAAACTTTGCACGTCTACTCATCATAAGGAAGCTACAAACCAAGCTTCAGGTATGCAGCTATTAGGGTTTAAATGTTCTACAACTTATAAGCCAAAATTGTAAAATTCAAAGTCGAAAAGGGCGAGATAATCCATGACCCTGTGGTCGAATCAAAAATAAAGTTTGCGCATCTACCGTATTTACCCTATGTATTGGGACAGTAAAAAATAAATAAAATTCTACGTGTCCCAATACATAATATAAAATAAATTAATTATTTTTTTTGGTGTCCCAATTATTAATATTGAAAGTTTGTATCCTCGAAATTTCGGTTAGTACACGGTTGTGCATTGGCTCCCGAATTGTTTGCCAATTTGTATATCAAAATCGTGTTAAATTTGTAACACGACTATTGTCAGAAATCGTATTAAATTTGCGATTTTTTCCCAAATTAGACACAAAATGGACGATTTTTTTTTATTTTTTTTTTTTTTATATGGACACATAGCCTCCTCCTTTTATCTCACCGATGTGAATGTGCAGCTGATCACGTTTGCACATTTCGTAAATTAATCCGAGCAAACTGGGAATAACATCAATTATTGGTCCCAGTAACAAAGCAGTGCTAATTGTTATGTGCTCGATTGAATTTTTCCGGCATGCGTTCGCGCTCACCATTGGTGGAATATTAATTAGGTGTAAAAGGCTGACCAATCGGAGATCGCGTATCAGTGGCGCAGATTAACTCGACCCAGATTAACTAAATTGTTACAACACTGCCCACGCCCCCGGCGCATGTACACAGCTGGCCTTGTTTCGCTACATCATAATTGAGCCAGTGCATGAGATAATCAACTTTATTATATAACCGAGATTTTCGCCGAGAATGATTTGACTTTTCTACAAATATATCGGAAAGTTGATAAAATTTTCAGAGCAAATGCGTAATAATTACTAATTTAATATTCGTCAACATTCGATATCGTTTACAGAAAATGTACGGTACACTATTATCAGATTCATCTTCGTCGAAAATCTCACGTGATAAGCCTGATTACCTCATGAACTGGCGCAAAATTATAACACGTCAGGCAAAACATGTCTATACAGGTCTGTGGTGTTGAAAGGGTTAAAACTATGTGCGTACTCAAACCCACAGGTGGAATAGTCGGACGTGTGACGCAAAGAAAATGACCATTACAAAAATATCCATTACCGCACCCACTTGATCTCGTTCTATTATTAACGTCATGTACAGTACGATACCAGGTGGGTGGGATAATGGGATTTTTTTAATAGGCATTTATTTTGGTGTCATAGGTCCGAGTCTTCCACCTGTGCTCACCATATGAGTAAACACAGTTTGCAACGCACGAGCTTGTCACGTGACGTTGCAGCTGATGGAACAGGATATCGGTCATTGAGTCATTGCGTCATCTAATGATGATGGCTACACGGTTTACTACACTTTTTTCTACACGCGTTTACAATAATGGATTGCACGGACCTGCGTAGATCTACATTCTACATGAACATGATGAATAAATAAATAAAACATGACGTTAACAATTCTTGGATTCAATATATTTATTACATGCGAAGATAACAGTGAAAACTTATGGCATATTATAGCATTGGCGACGTCGTTCATTCGCAGTCACAGTGTACAGTGTACATGTATTTTTTGTTGACATTATGATGCGTCTTGGGCGAGAACGGATATAGCACGGTTCGGATAAGCAACACGGAAGGTTGTATGTCGGCGGACTTCCGTGTACTTCCGGATCGCACTGTACTATACTTTCGGATACTGGATACTCGTGAATATTGATGAGAGGGCGGGGCGATGTATCAGGAGTATTTCCGTGTGAATCGAAATAATTTTCGCAAATAAATCACATTCCGGCATTGACAGGCGGCATTGTCGATGTATACGGTTTATTGGTAATCTATTTAATCAACAGAGCTCAGATTTACCGTCAGCATTATGTTATATTAGTTAATCAGCGACGGCCTCTGTTTATAGCGAGACGTGCCAATAGTCGGCATGACCAGTAGCCGGTGAAAAAAAAAAAAATAAAAAAATAAAAAAAATTGGAGTGGAGATTTTTTTATTTTCCCCAGCGGAATCCCCGACTGTGTTTAAAAGTATTAAAAAAAAAAAAGAGATGTCCCAATACTTAAGGTGCAGAAATTATTGATTTTTTTTTTAAAATTGTGATGTGTCCCAAAACTTGTTTCCTAAAAAATAATTATTTCTCCCCAAAACGGGGGTGTCCCAATATAAAGGGTGTCCCAATACATAGGGTAAATACGGTACTCATCATAAGGAAGCTAATTAAATACCAAGTTTGAGGTCTGTAACTAGTATGGTTTAAAAGTTTTACGATGTACAAGGCACAATTGCCCAATTCAAAGTCAAATAAAAAATCAAAATAAACTTTGCATGTCTACTCATCATACAGTGCAGTCTGCGTTTTTGTTCCACCGTAGACAACACTTGCAAACTCAACGCGAACGCAACGCGAACGCAACGGTTTGCTGTAGCGTTGTATACATTCTTTAAACGTATAATACGTTTCGTACACGTGTAATACACATTGTCAAACCGTTTAGTTTAAAAGCGTTGTATACGTTGTTTAAACGTATAATACGGTTCGTACACGTGTAATACACATTGTCAAACCGTTTTAAAGCGTGTAATACGTTTAGCTTCAAGGCGTATAACACGCTTTGGCGTATACATATGTAGCGAGGTGAAAGCGTCGAAACGTGTACAACGCTTTACCTGGAAGCGTGTAGCTATATGAAAGCGTTGAAACGTGTACAACGATTACACGTTTTAACGCGAATACCTGTTCGGCCCCGATCGCTTCGAGGCGGCCTTGTTTCGTCCCTTTTAAAATATCGCGAATACATGTACCTGTTCGGCCTGGATCGTTTACAGGCGGATCGTTTCACACCTACATGTACCACCATTCCGCACATGCGAATTATTGTAAGGCAGACTCATTTCGCCCCTGATATGGAAAATGAATTATACGGGTGTAAACAACAATACATTGCAGCTCCATTATAACGCGATGGTCGGGGTACGTTGTATAGTGCTCGCGATAGACAGACGCTTATTACAATGTATAATGCTCGCGATCAACAGGCGCTTAAAAGGATTAATTGTTAATAAATAATGGTCACGTGTCCTGCCTATTCATGCGGACGATTAGCTGTTGATACGTGCATAATCCCACCGAAATTCCGCATGAACTCTGAATTTTGTGTCAACTTTTCAACACCATTTACGGAAAATATTTTCGAAATCAATATCGGCGAAACATGGCGACAGATCTGCGTATAATCCAGTGTTTTTTTTGTAATCCATTCCTTTCGGAATACACATTTACGGGTATGAAATTATTAAATAATTTATTTTTATCTTTGTTATTTCTCAATGAAAGTATACGTTGTGACCACTCATTTGAACCGTCTCGACGAGACGGTTTAAATGGTGCTCGCGGCATATACTTCTGAGTGCATAGAAGGAAAATATTTTCCCGCAAACATAATCGTATCCTCAGCATGAAATGGGTTTTACTGCATGATTGCCCCATGAGTCACACGTTCGCGACGTCTGCGGAACATCAAAGGGCGTGTTGACCAATCAGTAACATTTCAAAACATAGCCTAAAGGAGTGGTCACGACGCATTTCTCGTGCTGAATGATGTCATACAATAAGCACCTGTTAGTTGCCAGGGCTTAGTGTTATCGATTTTTTTGCACAAAGCGACACACAAATCTCGTCTGTGTAATATCACAGGTTGAAGTAACGGACCGAGGTCTATAAATACATTAAATATGCCTAAAATCTTCAATTAATGAAGAAACAAGAAACGAGGCAAAGCCACGAAGGCCAGGTTTTTTCCAAGCATAGACACTTGGATAACATAATTATACCCACTTTTTGTAGACTAGATGGCCGTGGCCTGCATGTCGCGCCTTGGGGCGAGGCATGGACACTAAAAAAATAGATATAGTAGATGGAAAAACTTTAACCAAAAAACTTTAACCGGACACACGGACGAACGGACGGACGTATGCCAAAATGCCGACGATATCGCGCTTTCCGCAAGCAGGTGTGACAATGATGATAAACACCCATGTGAAGTATCAAGGTATTGGGTGAAGCAGTTGCAGAGATATAGTACACGAAAAAAACTTTAACAAAACAACTTCAAAGTAATTTTACCTTGACATTGGGCACAGGATCGCGCTTTCCGCAAGCAGGTGCGACAATGATGATAAACACCCATGTGAAGTATCAAGGTATTGGGTGAAGCAGTTGCAGAGATATAGTACACAAAAAAACTTTAACAAAACAATTCAAAGTAATTTGAACTTGACATAGGGCACAGGATCGCGCTTTCCGCAAGCAGGTGCGACAATGATGATAAACACCCATGTGAAGTATCAAGGTATTGGGTGAAGCAGTTGCAGAGATATAGTACACGAACAAAATTTAACCAAAAAATTCAAAGTAATTTTACCTTGACATTGGGCACAGGATCGCACTTTCCGCAAGCAGGTGCGACAATGATGATAAACACCCATGTGAAGTATCAAGGTATTGGGTGAAGCAGTTGCAGATATAGTACACGAAAAAACTTTAACAAAAAAACAAAGTAATTTGACCTTGACATTGGGCACAGGATCGCGCTTTCCGCAAGCAGGTGCGACAATGATGATAAACACCCATGTGAAGTATCAAGGTATTGGGTGAAGCAGTTGCAGAGATATAGTACACGAAAAAAACTTTAACAAAAAAATTCAAAGTAATTTGACCTTGACATTGGGCACAGGATCGCGCTTTCCGCAAGCAGGTGCGACAATGATGATAAACACCCATGTGAAGTATCAAGGTATTGGGTGAAGCAGTTGCAGAGATATAGTACACGAAAAAACTTTAACAAAAAAATTCAAAGTAATTTGACCTTGACATTGGGCACAGGGGCCGCACGGTTGGGGGTTAGAATGACAATATGGATGATGATAAACACCCATGTGAAGTTTCAAGGTAATGGGCGAAGCAGTTGCAGAGATATAGTATAACGAAAAAGTTTTAACCAAAAACTCTAACCAGACGTACGTTAAAAAGTTAACGTTGAAAATGGCTAAGTCAATTACGTAGAAATAATAGGTGAAGGTAAAAAAATGGTCACATGTTGGATAGTTGCATGTGGTAGGCACCCCTTGGTTATGAAGCTGTGAAAGTTTGGTGGTCCTAGGTGGTACAGTACCAAAGAAATGGACTTAAACACGAAAACTTAACATTGTAAACGCGAAAACTTAACATTGAAAATGGCTAAGTCGACTGCGTAGAAAAAATGGGTGAAGTTAAAAAAAAGAGTAACATGTTGGATAGTGATATGTGGTGGGTACCCCTTGATTATGAAGCTGTGAAAGTTTGGTGGTCCTAGGTGGTACAGTACCAAAGAAATGGACTTAAACACGAAAACTTAACATTGTAAACGCGAAAACTTAACATTGAAAATGGCTAAGTCGTCTACGCGGAAAAAATGGGTCAAGTTAAAAAAAAAAGTAACATGTTGGATAGTGATATGTGGTGGGCACCCCTTGATTATGAAGCTGTGAAAGTTTGGTGGTCCTAGGTGGTACAGTACCAAAGAAATGGACTTAAACACGAAAACTTAACATTGTAAACGCGAAAAAATTTAACAGAGATTTTAACCAATTCAGTTAAGGATTTAACAGTCCGTTAAGGATTTAACAGTCCGTTAAGCTAACTGATGTTTTGAACAACCGGGCCCTGGCCTACAGATAGCATTTTAGAGTAAAGCAATTAGCAAACAACTCATACATGTGATAGTCAACTAGTTGAAAAGTAGTGACTGTATTGGGGTTTACAACACAATTTACAACTAGGATCGCCAGTAAGTAAGTGCTTACGGAATACGCCTCTATCTGTGACAGTACCTTGTGACAAGCGGGTAAGGTAACGGTTATTGTTATTTCTACAGATGGACAGACAATCTGACTCAAGTATACACACCCAGGACTGCCAGAGCTTGAACTGCACTTATATTGCGGGGAACAGTGCAAATTCATCACTGAATGTATGACTCAGATCTAACACCAACATACATGTAGCTATATATGGTTCTGGTGATTTGTTACTGAAGTGATTTTATACCAGTAGTGTCACTTTATGGTAATTGTACCTTTCTGATATTCATGTTTTTTTTTAAATTAAAACCTATTTAAAAGTCAAACTCAATACGTAAATGCATCAATAAACCATGTACATGTGATAGCTCTGTGACTGTCTTGGACCTTCCAACCTTGACAGTAATGTATTCATTAATGTTCAGATAGTACACATTTCTCTGCTATACATACAGCTGAATCTCGTTATCTCGATATCGTTTATCTCGATATACCTGCTTATCTCGATATATGTCCCAGGTCCCGGCAGAATTTCTTATACAGATCATATATTTTACTCCTGATAACTCGATATCGGATATGTCGATATATCTGTTTAGTCGAAGTGGAAATTGAGTCCCGATAGTATGTTTCAATTCACATTTGTATTCTGATAAATCGATGCAAAAATTAAGCGCCCGGCGCTGCCAAGTCTGAATCAGCTTGATTATCTCAGGTAAGTTTTCACACGTCTATAGAAACCAAAGACACCGCCGCCGCTAAAATGCGTTTCAAGTTGCATGACCAGTTGTATTCTATATTCTGTATTCTGTACAAATGTACAGTTCACTAAAAACCATAATTAATCAATTAAACTTAATGTGATATCACAGTGTAGCAATAAGTCAATCGTCTGTTAATTATGAAAACAGCTTAGAATAAACTCAAGCCGCGATTTAAGAAAACCCGGAAATAAAGTAAAGGGGCATTTTTGAAGCGATTTTGTTCGGATTATTTCCCGATAAATTTGGAGAATTGTTATCTCGAAGTTCGGATATGTCGATATATTTTCATCAGTCCATTCGACTTCGAGATAACGAGAGTGACCTGTACATGGTTTTGGCATAGTAATTAAGTTAAACAATTCCTTCAGCAGAACATTATAATGAGAAAACTGCCGTAGCCATATATCTGCAGGTTTCAAAAAATTCACAGATCTTAGGATTTCAAATTTCCCTGACATTTCCCTGACATTTGCTAAAATTTCCGACAAAAATCAAAATTCCCTGACATTTCCCCGACCTTGAATTTCCCTGATTTTTCCCTGACGCGTGGGAACCCTGTTGACTGTAGTGGCTGTACGTGTCTTGTAAAGGCAATTACACACCATATAGACCAGGATAATAACAAAGAATACCAGACTATTGACTGTAGTGGCCGTATGTGTCCCGTAACGGGAATTACACTCGGTATAGACCAAGAAAATAACAAAAACAACCAGACTAGTGGCCGTACGTGTCCTGTAACGCGAGTTACACTCGGTATAGACCAGGAAAATAACAAAGAATACCAGACTAGTGACTGTAGTGGCCGTACGTGTCCTGCAATGGGAGTTACACTCGGTATAGACCAGGAAAATAACAAAGAATACCAGACTAGTGACTGTAGTGGCCATACGTGTCCTGTTTACACTCGGTATAGACCAGGGCCCGTTTGTCCGAAACTGACTGCTAAGTCCGTACCATTGTTAAGGACTCTGTTAGCTTAACGGACTGTTAAATCCTTAACATTGTTTTGAGCAACCAGGATTATAACCGATAATACCAGGCTAGTGACTTTTGATATGCAGGTTACAAGGCAATGCTATGAGTGGCCATATGTGTCCTGCAATATAGAACAGGAAAATAACAAAGAATACCAGACTAGTGACTGTAGTGGTCGTATATGTCCTGCAATGGGAATGATCATTTACATTCGGAATAAGTCACTCTAATCCATTGCCATTTTTTTATTTTTGGGGTTGAAAAAATCTGATTATTTTGTTTATTTCTCCATAAAGTACATGTTGTATTTAAACCACGCAATTGAACAGTCTCATCGAGACAGTTCAAATGAGTGGTAACAATATATACTTTCGAGAAATTAGGATTTATTTTTCAAATTTCTAATACGACTGTAATTGTATCCCACATGTAACGGGTATATAAGTATAACAAGCAGAACACATGTGGTTTTAAATGTACTTTCCAATACACCATTTGCCAAGCCGAATACCTGTGGTTTTAAATGTAACTTTGCAGTACACAATTCGTCAAGCCGAACACCTGCGGTTTTAAATGTACTTTGCAATACACCATTTGCCAAGACGAACACTTCGACCAATCAAATCATTGGAAACACCCTCTGAATCATGAGACGATAGTAGATTTTCAGAAATATACAAATGTAATCGGTTGACATTGCCTTCACTACAAGATTGCCGAACACTCACGGTTTTAAATGTAGCTTTGCAATACACCATTTGCCAAGCCGAACACCTGCGGTTTTAAATGTAACTGCAACACACCATTTGCCAAGCCGAACACCGGCGGTTTTTGAGGTGTTAAATGTAACTGCAACACACCATTTGCCAAGCCGAACACCTGCAGTTTTAAATGTAACTGCAATACACTATTTGCCAAGCCGAACACCTGTGGTTTTAAGTATAACTTGGCAATACACCATTTGTTTGCATATTTTGGCAGTATTTCCGCATAATTATATGGTAATGGTAACCAAGAGACTCGTACCGTGCATTTGATTTCCAGTTCCTCATGCCGTTTGCGGAGAGCCTCAGCCGTCTCGAAGGAGTCACCGATGTCAGACTGGGACGCCAGCAACTTCTCACCTGGACCCAGGATCCACTCCACAACCTATCCAGCGATTGATTGAGTGATTAATTGATTGATAAATACCAGCAGTAACATGTTTCCTTCGACCAATCAAATCATTGGACACACCCTCTGAACTATGAGGCAATCTCCTTGGTTTAAACATATTTTATTTATATATAATTTACAAGGCATCGATAGTAGTATATACAGAATTATACAAATGGGATTGGATTGAAATCACCTTCACTACAAGATTAGGGGTTTGGCATTCATTCAAAGAGATAGCCTTAATCATCAGCAAAACAATTATAGTCTACCCAAATTGTAAGGCCATATAAAAAATGCAAAAACAATTTTTTTTTTATAATATTAAATTAAAGCAAAATTTAACAAGAGTTGTCAGAGGACAACAAAGCGCGCCCAGTGGCAGCAAAGGAACCGAGGGCACATTTGAAAACACAACGTGCTGGATAAGGGAAACAAAATTTATGAGCCATTTACTAGAGCGTGTTAAGGTTTCGAGCGTACAAAGTATTTGAACTTGACCCTGGGCTTAGCAGATGTAGAGGACCCTTGGAGCAATGCGTGTGTGAAATATGAAGCAAATCCAAGCAAGGAAAATATAGACCATTTACCCGAGTGTTAAGGTTTCAGGATGCACAAAGTATGTGACCTTGACTTGGGCTTAGAAGGGGCGGCACGGACGTGGATTTGCCACAGCGCAGTAGAGGACCCTTGGAACAATGTGTGTGTGAAATATGAAGCAAATCCAAGCAAGGAAACAGAAAATATCGGCCATTTACCCGAGTGTCTGAGCGTTAAGGTTTTGAGATGCACAAAGTATGTGACCTTGACCCTGGGCTTAGAAGGGGCGGCACGGATGTGGATTTGCCACAGCGCAGTAGAGGACCATTGGAGCAATGTGTGTGTGAAATATGAAGCAATCATAAAAAAAAAAAAAACAAAAAAAAAGGAAACAGAAAATATAGGCCATTATAATTTTTGAAGACGGACAGACGGACGGACAGACGGACGCCTACGACGCCGAGGGTATGCCATAAGCACTTCTTCCTTCGGAAGGCGCGCTAAAAATGAGCCTTCTTTTTATTTCGAAAAGTTTGGTCCAATATTGATTTTATTACGAAAATACAATTTCCCCATAGACATTCACAAATGTTTATGGGGATTTAACATAGGGAAATTTTTCTAATTTCAGAAATAGTGGACCGATTTTCAAAATGTAACTTTTGTTTTCTTAGATCATTTCCAAGCTAGATAGCTAGGTTACAAAGTCAATTTCCATTTTTTTTTTTTTTCGACTCCTAAAGGTTCACTTCTTTTTTCCCCCATGTTAAATTCCTATAGAGAACTCATTTTCCATAATAAAATCAAAATTTGACCAAATTTCCCGAAATAAATAGAAGGCTCATTCTATATTATCTAAAACTAGAAAATGTGTTCATAGAACACGGATGCCCCACATATCGCTTTGATAATAAATGAGGCCAAATTCAAAGTCAAATTTTATTTTTTACCCGAGCGTTAAAGTTTTTGAAGCACCAAGTATGTGACCTTGACCCTGGGCTTGGCGGGGGCAGGACAAACGTGGATTTGGCACAGGGCAGTAGAGGACCATTAGAGCAATGCGTATATGAAGTATGAAGCTGATCCGTGAAAGAAAACAGAAATTATAAGATATTTACCTGAGCGTTTAAGTTTTTGAAGCACTAAGTATGTGACCTGGACCCTGGGCTTGGCGGGGGCAGGACGAACGTGGATTTGTCACAGGACAGTAGAGGACCATTAGAGCAATGCGTATATGAAGTATGAAGCTGATCCGTGAAAGGGAACAGAAATTATAAGATATTTACCCGAGCGTTAAAAGTTTTTGAAGCACCAAGTGTGTGTGGATTTGGCACAGGGCGGTAGAGGACCATTAGAGCAATGTGTATATGAAATATGAAGCAGATCGGTCGAAGGATGAAGAAATTATGAGACATTTACCCGAGCGTTAAAGTTTTGTGACGGACGGACGGGACGGACGGACAAGGGTAACACTAAATGCCCCGGGGCATAAAAATATTGTTTTTGCATTGTTTATATGGCCATAAAATTTGGGCAGGTTTCGTGAAACATACTGTAGATAGTATTCCTACTACGAGACTGTATGTAAAGAGGATCTACCATTTTTGCAGATGTTGTTTTTCACAGTACAGGAACTTTTCATTCTGTGCTAAAATTGTCTTGATGTATAAGAAATGTTGCACAAACCTGTCTGAACTCACGCTGCACGTCGTCACGAAGCATGTTCGCCTTGAGCACATGACCTTTGTCCTCGAGGTAACTGCGGATCTTGTCGAGCCGGTTATCCAGGTACTGCATCATCCGCTTCACCTGCTTCTGGGCCTCAAGGTTATCCAAGGTCGTGACGGCCTCCATACCCTGGACAGACGTGTCACTGTACTGCTGCAGCTTGTCTAACAGTTCCCGACCTGTGGGTCGTATATAATTACATATTACTGTAAAGGTTATCCAAGGTCTTAACGGCCTCCATAATCTGGACAGTTTGTTTGTTTATTAGTGTTTAACGGCCTATCAACAGCTAAGGTCATGTAAGGCCGGGCAAACGGGTCCGATCCCGTTTTAACCTGCTGCATTGGGGGGAAAATCCCAAAATCAGAACAGAATATTTACATCGAGAACAAATATATTCAGCCCTGAAATTAGAATAACCTGACCTGGTGCCAGGTCCATACCACACCAAGTCACTTGGCCCCTTCCCCTAAAATAGGATTACGAATATCGTAATACTCACATAAGGGGTATAACCAGATTCAACTGTCACATACGAAATTCCAAAGACGTATGTGAGGGCCAAACCAGGTCTCCAGTCGGGATTCCGGTAAGGATGAACCCCGATCGTTAAATTACCCATCGCGTGCTCCCACCAGCCACCCACCCCATACTCTGGACAGACGTGTGACTGTACTGGTGCAGCTTTTCTAACAGTTCCCGACCTGTGGGTGGTATATAATTACACATTACTGTCAAGGTTATCCAAGGTCGTAACAGCCTCCATACCCTAGACAGACGTGTCACTGTACTGCAGCTGTCGTGCAGCTTTTCTAATAGTTCCCGACCTGTGGGTGGTATATAATTACATATTACTGTCAAGGTTATCCAAGGTCATGAGTTTTATCACATATAAATAGAGATTAACTCTTTGCATGCTGGGAAACGTGTGGGCTATAAATAGTTTAAAAATAGCAGACAATAATTTGTTATATTTTCTTTTATTTCTCCCTGTAAATATTATGAATATGTCTTGGAATTTCATTAGAATTGAATCCAGAGGACGCAATTCTAGTGAAATTACAGTCAAACTTGCACAAGCGACCACGTGCATTAAGCGACTTTTGTCTTATGCGACCACTTTCCATTCCCCCGACCATTTGGCCTATATAATGACAGTGTATTAAACGACTTTTCCTTAACGCGACCAGCGGCCAAATATTTTGTAACAGACAGCAATGGTTGTTTGTATTAAACGACCATTAATTTACAGGATGTCACTTTCTCCAGGTGAAATTAGCCTCTAGCGTGTGACAAACAAAGGAGACAAATTCCCTGTCACTGTCAAAGAGTGAATGGTGCATTGTTTATATTTATTGACCTGAAACCTCATTCTGATTCGCTCCTTTCCTTAGTGATTACAAAAGGGAATTAACTCATCATCCGCTTAGCACATGGGAACAACAGGACTGGTCGCTTAGCACATGGGAAACATCTGCGTATTTCACTAATTTAAAACAAATAGTTTTTTTGTTATGTACAGAATACGCAATCATTTTTATTTCACCCAATTCCATCCAATTTTCTTGAAGCGTAACTATACTGGTATATACCGAACACTGCGGATTTCCATTTTGTTTTTATTTGTGTTAAGAGACCATTGTTCCAAGCGACCATTTTTGGTGTCTCCCTTGGGTGGTCGCTTAATGCAAGTTTGACTGTACTGGTATATACCGAACACTGCGTTAATAAATCATTATTCTATCAGCTGGTTTGGTTGTCAGTCATAGACTGGTAAAGATAACCGGGGCGAAACACGTCTGGTACAAAGTGATCACAGTAACTACTGCCTATTTGAGATTTCAACTGGGCGATTTTAATTCGCAATAAATTTCAAATTATTTCATCTATTTTGATTAAATAAAGCCTGAATAATTCAGAAAAGTGCACAGTAAACATTACCGGTAGTATTCTAATGTATTTATTTCCATGTTAATGTTTAATATTCGCGATTTCCTGGTTCCGAATATTAAACCATATAACCGGACATACCAGTACCCGGATTTCCATTTTTTTTTTTTTTTGGTTAAGAGACGATTGTTCTAGGTAACCAATTTTGGTGTCTCCCTTGGGTGGTCGCTTAATGCAAGTTTGACTGTACAAGACATATTTACAGAGAGAAATAAGAAAAATACTCCTAATTTGTTGGCTGTTATTTTCAGCGCTAGCATGCAAAGAGATTTAACCGTGGTAAGCGGGAATGGAAACTAGGTTAATCTCCATACTGACCTTGTTGGATGACCTGTGTAGGCACAGACATGATGTGGTCCTGGAAGAAGCCGTGTTGTCGTAGCGCCTCTATAGGGGTAGTCGGGGACTCGGGCGCCTGGTTACGGTAGCGGTGCGTCATCTCAGATTCTGATGTGTCGAGGTGAGAGGTCGCCGCTCTGTACTCGCGGAAAAACTTCTCCAGGTCCTGTAAGTTGGACAGATTGCTTGGTTGGTTAATTGATTGATTGATTTGATTGATATGTTGATTTGGTTGGACTGGTAGAATGATTGATTAGTTGAACTATTGATATGTTGATTTGTTGATAGATTTGGTTTGATATTGATTGATTGATTACTTGATTGGTTGATTGAAATGTTGGTTGATTGATTGATTGGTTGGACATATTTATTGATTGATTTGATTGGTTGGCTGGTTGGTTGATGGTTGGTTGATTGAAAATTCAGTATTTAAATTACAGTTTACTATCCATCTGAGGGCCAAGCATATCTCAGTGAAAATGAAAGGGCTTAGTGCAGCAACAGCAAAGGTCATATAGACATGGGGCCTCCATTTGAAGTCTCATTAGAATGACCAGTGGGATGGACAGTAAAATCGGTAGTATAGCAGAACCATAGCAGGAGCTTGTACGAGTAGTATAGAGGGAGCGAGCACGTACGAGCCTGTTCTGGAGCCAGTAGCGGTGGTTGTACATGAGGCTGCCCCCCATACTGCCGACCAGCTGGTTCCTGTCCACAAACGTGTGCAGGCGGTTCAGGTTCACAAACTGGGGCTGCAACACACAATACACTCGGTTGGTTGGTTGGTAACAACAAACAACAAACTAATGAATGAATGGATGTATGAATGAACCAATAAACAAAAGGATAAACAAATGAACCAAGGAAGAAATGAATGAATGAATGAATGAATGAATGAATGAATGAATGAATGAATGAATGAATGAATGAATGAATGAATGAATGAATGAATGAATGAATGAATGAATGAGTGAATGAGTGAGTGAATGAATGGACAGACAGATGCAAAGAATGAGTGAATACCAATGGGAATACGCTTGAATGAAATTACAACATCTATCCAGCACTCGAATCACAACACTGCACATGCTGTAATGATTGAATCAAGTTTTACATCCAACAACAAGATCATATATGGGGTGAGCTAACTTCAGTTGAAATGCTGTTCAGCCGGTTTTAGAAGATTGAAATAGAAAATGTGTCACCTTAAGTAGTAGATATTCAGAGCAAAAATTAATAAGTTGAACATTTGCTATAAAAATTACATTAGTTTTCAAAGTACCGGTATGCTGAAAATTGTAGTACACAATATCTAAGAAACTGTAGAATTGCACAATTGCTCAGAAATTGCCAATTTTCTCTCTCTTTTTTTAACATAAAATATTGCATATTTAGAAAGTACATCATCATGTGTTAATTTAATCCCTTGAATGCGAGGAGAAAACTATTTTTAACTTTATTTGTTTTTTCAGAGTTATTTTACTTCTCAACTGAACATGGTTTGCTAGCACAATAGAATCATCTCCCATGGAGATGATTATTATGCGCTGACGAAACATGTATTTAATGATAAAGAAAAGAAAACCAAGAAATGTGGCCTATCGGCACACGAATGCACCCGGTGGCAGATTGGAGAAACTGTGGCAAAGTTAATTAACCAAAGTATTCACAAGCACAAGGTCCTATTAAAGGCAGTGTTGATGTGTGGCATTTGTCCACAAGTAATCCATCAAGGGATATAGAAGTTATGACAGAAATGAGAAGCTCCGGCGATCATATTAATGTGTGAATAAGTTCAAAGTTGTCAAGGTCAAAAGGTCAAGGTCATATTAAGGGCAGTATGGATGTGTGACGTCTGTCCATAGGTGTACTGTAATAATATAATATTTAAGTAATCCTTCGAGGGATATAGAAGTAATAACAGAAATTCAAAATTCCGGCAAACTTTTTAATTTGGGAAACAGTTCAAAGTTGTCATGGTCAAAAGGTCAAGGTCATATTAAGGGCAGCATGGATGTACATCTGTCTACAGGTATACTGTGTTGAAATATTTAAGCAATGCTTCAAGGGATATACAAGTAATAACAGAATTTCGAAACTCAGGCAAACTTTTTAATGTGGGAAAAAGTTAAAAGTTATCAAGGTCAAAATATCAAGTTCATATTAAGGGCAGCATAGATGTGTGGCATTTGTCCACATGTATACTGTGTTGAAATATTTAAGTACTCCTTTAAGGGATATAGAAGTTATAACAGAATTTTGAAACTCCGGCAAACTTCTTAATGTGCCGGACACACGGACGGACGGGACGGACGGACGAACATTTTGGGTTTATGGGCTATTTGTTCTTTAAAAGATCAAAGGCATAGGTTTAGGGGTTAACAGAATAAATTTATTGTATTCTATTGTCTTAGGCTCCTCCCCCTAGCCCCTAAACCCCCAATGTTAGCCCGGACGGACGGACGGCGGACGGACGGACGTTCCTACAAATGGATACTTATGTAGCTAACCATAATATTTTCCTTTGTTCATCCCTATTGTTCTGTAGCCACATAAACCCATTTTTAGCCACATAAAATCACGGAACAATAGAATATTACATAACCTATTGTTCTCCTAGCCACATATGTATTCATTTCTAAGCTCGGACAGACGGACGGATACACGGACACACAGTCCAAACACTATATGCCTCCAGCTCTACCGAGACTGGGGCATAAAAACTGACAAGAAAATTCAAGCATTTGTGCATGTTATAAAGACTTGAATTGTTCATGGTAGATCTCTTGGTAGATTTTATCGTGTACCAGAGCTCCAGATAAGCTGCGTATTTGCTTAAATACCCAATTATAATTGCCAAAAACCCTATTGAAATCAGAAGTAGCGAGTATCAAAAATGAATAAAAAATTTGTGGTACCTTTATCATGCTGCAGAAAACAATAAACAGACCACAAATATAGCATATTTTTTTTATTTTTCATGAAAACACATCTTGGCATTTCATTAGAATTGTCTCCAAGGAATCAATTCTAATGAAATGCCAAGACATGTTTTCATTTCGAAGCAAACTATTCAATAATTGCTGTCTGTTGATGTGTAAACAGTAGTGTGATTTTATTTTACCCAATTAAAATTTTGAAATACCCAATTGCTTCAGAAATGATGGAGTGACAATACTCAATTACTAATTCCTTATCTGGAGCACTGGTGTACACATTTGTTTATGGTGGATATTGTTACAGATAATGGCAGGTGTCTCAAACATAAAATCTCCCATTTTAGGAAGGAAATTACAGGTCATGTAGAGAAAACACTGTCAAACACATAATGTACAATCTGTGACGCAAACAAAACCATTTAATACATGTTCTTTATTGACAATACGGCAAATATACAATATGTTTTTATTTGTCTATTTAAATGCTTGTATGTGTAAAGGATTTGTCTGAGACGATGGAAAATGTGAACCAAAGTACTTTTTTATAGCCAACTATGGTATTATCAAAACCCTGAGGTTTTGTGTTGAAATCTTTAATTTAAATATTGCACCAGAAGATGACAATCAAATGATTATCAAAACCCTGAGGTTTTGTGTAGAAATATTTAATTAAAATATAGCACTAGAAGATGACAATCAAACCCCTGTGCGCGTGTGTAGAAATCATCAATATTAATTAATTGAGAACACCTGTGTAAAATCACTATTGCTCTATAATATAAGAGAACACCAAACCTCTGTGTAAAATCACTATTGCTTTATAAGAGAACACCAAACCCCTGTGTAAAATCACTATTGCTCTATAAGAGAACATCAAACCCCTGTGTAAAATCACTATTGCTCTATAAGAGAACACCAAACCCCTGTGTAAAATCACTATTGCTCTATAAGAGAACACCAAACCCCTGTGTAAAATCACTATTGCTCTATAAGTGAACATCAAACCCCTGTGTAAAACCCCTGTGTAAAATCACTATTGCTCTATAAGAGAACATCAAACCCCTGTGTAAAATCACTATTGCTCTATAAGAGAACATCAAACCCCTGTGTAAAATCACTATTGCTCTATAAGTGAACATCAAACCCCTGTGTAGAATCACTATTGCTCTATAAGTGAACACCAACCCCCTGTGTAAAATCACTATTGCTCTATAAGTGAACATCAAACACCTCTGTAAAATCACTATTGCTCTATAAGTGAACATCAAACCCCTGTGTAAAATCACTATTGCTCTATAAGAGAACACCAAACCCCTGTGTAAAATCACTATTGCTTTATAAGAGAACATCAAACCCCTGTGTAAAATCACTATTGCTCTATAAGTGAACATCAAACCCCTGTGTAAAACCCCTGTGTAAAATCACTATTGCTCTATAAGAGAACATCAAACCCCTGTGTAAAATCACTATTGCTCTATAAGAGAACACCAAACCCCTGTGTAAAATCACTATTGCTCTATAAGTGAACACCAACCCCCTGTGTAAAATCACTATTGCTCTATAAGAGAACATCAAACCCCTGTGTAAAATCACTATTGCTCTATAAGAGAACACCAAACCCCTGTGTAAAATCACTATTGCTCTATAAGTGAACACCAACCCCCTGTGTAAAATCACTATTGCTCTATAAGAGAACATCAAACCCCTGTGTAAAATCACTATTGCTCTATAAGAGAACACCAAACCCCTGTGTAAAATCACTATTGCTTTATAAGAGAACATCAAACCCCTGTGTAAAATCACTATTGCTCTATAAGTGAACATCAAACCCCTGTGTAAAACCCCTGTGTAAAATCACTATTGCTCTATAAGAGAACATCAAACCCCTGTGTAAAATCACTATTGCTCTATAAGTGAACACCAACCCCCTGTGTAAAATCACTATTGCTCAATAAGTGAACATCAAACCCCTGTGTAAAATCACTATTGCTCTATAAGAGAACATCAAACCCCTGTGTAAAATCACTATTGCTCTATAAGTGAACACCAACCCCCTGTGTAAAATCACTATTGCTCTATAAGAGAACATCAAACCCCTGTGTAAAATCACTATTGCTCTATAAGTGAACATCAAACCCCTGTGTAAAATCACTATTGCTCTATAAGTGAACACCAACCCCCTGTGTAAAATCACTATTGCTCTATAAGTGAACATCAAACCCCTGTGTAAAATCACTATTGCTCTATAAGTGAACATCAAACCCCTGTGTAAAATCACTATTGCTCTATAAGAGAATATCAAACCCCTCTGTAAAATCATTATTGCTCAGCTGCACATAAAGCTAGTATCTCACTTGGCTGTGACTGTTGGCGACAAATTGCGAACGGCATTCGCGAGGGAGTTTCCAAAATGTCTCGTAATGTTCGCAGGGGTTCTCAATTTCCAGGGCCTCGCTCTTGTCTCGCTAGAATTTTGAACATGTTCAAAAAATTTGCGCGACAAATTTTCTCTCAAAATAGTCGTCGAGGGTGTCTCGAAGCCGTCTTGAACCCTTCTCAATTTAGTTTCCGTGAGTCAGAAAGTGCGAAAAATGTGAGATAACTTTGTGAGGGGTTGGCGACCTATGAAACTAAATTGTGATTGATTAGAGACAAAAATGAGAATCGGACATTCCGGGCGCGAGACAGGCGTGAACTGCCCTGGGACCCCTGGGAGAGCAACAAAATTGCGAATAAATTGTCATTTCTCAATTGTCGCACGAGTGTCGTGCAACGTGTATGCGAACTCCCGGCAAATTTTGGCCCAAATTTTGCTGGCAGTTCATGCGACATTCTTGCGACATACGCGAACGTGTCGTAAGTACCAATTCAGTGTGATTCTAAGTGAAAATTGTCGCTAATTTGTGTATTTTCTCGCAATTTTGTGTCTCCAACTAGTCGCGAGCTGTCGCAGCCCAGTGAGATACTACCTGTATCCTCACTAGAGGGTGATGCAGGATGAATAGATTGATAGCTCTATAAGTGAAACATCAAACCCCTGTGCGTTTGTGCAGAAATGTCAATATTGTACTAGACTTACTTCATACACCCCCTGCAGCACTTGATCCTGTCAAAATATGTCATATTGCAGGGACCCAGATAAGTAAAATATGTTAATATCACAGTAATCCAGATCATACCGCAGGGATTCCGCTGGCGAGCGCCACTTTCGCAATTGGCGATAAAAATAAACAATTGGCGATAAAAAATTACAATTTTCGAGAAAAAAAATGTTTTCATTTTTTTCTCTCGAAAATTGTAATTTTTTATCGCCAATTGTTTTATTTTTTTTGAAGTGTCGATTTTTTTATTTTCCCCAGCAGAATCTCTGATACCGGTATGTGAAATATGTCAATACAGGGCTCCAGATAAGGAATTTGTAATTGAGTATTGTTACTCCATCATATCTGAAGCAATTTAAAATAAAATCACACTACTGTTTACACATGAACATACAGCAATTATTGAATAGTTTGCTTCGAAATGAAAACATGTCTTGGCATTTCATTAAAATGGTCACCTTGGAGACAATTCTAATGAAATACCAAGATGTGTTTTCATCGAAAATGAGAAAAATATGCTATTGTGGTCTGTTTATTGTTTTCTGTAGAATGATAAAGTTACCACAAATTTGTTATTGCTTTTTGATACTCAGCTACTTCTGATTTCAATTGGGTTTTTGGCAATTATAATTGGGTATTTACGCAAATACGCAGCTTATCAGTAGCCTATTTCATCAACATTGCAAAGTATACTTTACTAGCAAAGTATACTTTGAGGGAGTAATCATTTATTTTTCCTGAAATGCATTATTTCATATAGAACTAACAAATGCATATATTTCATGATTAAAAGTATGCAGAATTATTATACTGAATTTATTACATTATCACAGCCAAATTGGCTGTGATAATGTAATAAATTCAGTATAATAAAAATTAATAAATTTATCATAAAATTGAAAATTTCTCCCTCAAAGTATACTTTGCTACTAAAGTATACTTTGCAATGTTGATGAAATAGGCTACAGGAGCGATGCAATACATGTTTTCCTAAGCAAACACATGAAATGTGTGATTACTCACCATAGTTGGTTGTTTCTGCAGAAATATGATTTTATTCAGAATTAACACTTTAACCCTTAGACCGCTACTCACAACAATTGTCGTCTGCGGTTGCTTTTATATATTGCCATATTTCTCAATAAAAGCATGGTTTCACAGCACTTGGAAATGATTATGAAGTGCTGTCAAAGCAAGTTTTTGATGATAAAAATGAAAAATAGAAAATAAACAGCAGACAACAACAAAATTAAGATAGCGGTGCAAGGGTTAAAGGTACATGCCTACTCAGTAGGCACAAAATATTCTTTGTAGGAATTAAGTAAGTGTATAATTGTGTTACTATTCCACCAGTTCTAAAAATTACGAATGTCCGCTATACAGATATAATGATTTAGTAATATTTATTTTACTGATAGTGACGCGCGGTGGTATCAGGCTATTTTCATATGCAAATGAGGCATGATATTTTTTAATTATTTATACAAATTAAATGTGTCACATAAAAAATTAGTATTTTCCACAGATTATAAAGAATGATCATTACTCATCAAAACATAAATACAGATATTACATAGTAATGTCCGTTAACATTTTAAGGAAACAGGGTTATCGCATCTGATATCAGCGTGGAAATTTACGTCGGATATAAAATGTATAATAATGCCAATCAATATGTGGGGGAATGGTGAATGAATGTTTATTTTGACAGAAAATGTCTCAGATGATGTCTTTGATATAAAGAACATTTTGTGCCTACTGAGTGGGCATGTACTATTAATAATTATGATGATCCAGGATTTTAGGTTGGGGGGGGGGGGGGGGGAAGGGGGGGGGGGGGGAATTCTGAATTGAAAAATAGTTGTTTACTATATTAGCACCATTTGTTGTCGACCGAGCAGAGCTTGGGAGACTGCTAGGTGGGTCCGGCGTATGCCATCCGGAATATTTTTGATATCTACACCCCATTTTGCTGCGTTCTTGCACATTTTAGAGCAAAAATATCTTTAATTGCCGAATTTTAGGCAGGGGAGGGGGGGGGGGGGGGGGGGGGGGGGGTGGGGGTGGGGGGGGGGGGGGGGGGGGGGCGGTGCGCCAGGTTTTCCCCTACGTGAATCCGCCCTTGATCTGGATGTTAATTTGAAATAGGGTAGCAAACAAAATATGTGTGCCATAAATGATATCATGTATGATTATGTGGCCCCTCCTGAAACCACGTACTTTGGATTTTGTCTATAACATTTGATACATTTGAGTAGTTTATTAGTGTTCCAATTGAAGGGCTCTTAGCCCCTTCTTCCACAGCCCTTCAATTGATGGCATGGTCATAATAAAGCAAGGCTCGGACGTCCAGCCCATCAGAGAAGTCAGTGAAAATAGTTTTATTAGGCCACATAAAATTAATTTATAGATTATCATCCAAATTTTGTGAAAAAATGGGGCGGATGGGCGGTTTTTATTTTTTGATTTTCAACCAATACCAGGAAGAGACAATTAAGGGCTCGATTTTCAAATATGCAAATCCGTTTTGTAATATCATTGTTATATTGAAGTGTTACTAGCTGTGTATGTACTTTCATACAACTCATAAAGGAAGTATTTATGCTTAAATACAAGCATATTATACTGTATATCTGTGTGTACGGTATCTCACATTGTGTGCTTTAACTTGTAACTTAGTGTATGGTTGCAGCTGGATGATATTAACAGAAGTGTACAGATATTAACCCTTTACTTGATAGAAACCACTTTTCACGCCTCTGCAGAAGATGTCTTTTGAAAACATTGTGGGAAAAGGAGAAATTGCTTGTAACAAGCAATTTCTCCTTTTCCCACAATGTTTTCTACTCTATCAGATAATTTAACCATCATTTGACCCAGCATTTGATTCTTTTATTCAGATGTTTTGGATTTGGAAGAGTCGAAATATCGCAAAACAGGGAAAGGGTTATGGCCTCTCGTGTTCAGTTTCTGTAGCCGATGTCATCAAAATTCCAAAGTCTGCTAACCGAGCTTATGCAGTGACCAGATACATACTGACTGATAACAAAGTGGCCGTCGTACTCTGCATTGACCAGATATATTGGTCAAACGACATCACATGACATAACTGAATGACATCAGTGAAATGATGCAACACAAACAAGTCCACATTCTTTTCAACAAAAACTATTTTATAGTTGATAATTGGCTAGCATAGAATGTTACCAGATAAATAGAGCTTAAGTGCTTTTTATTTTATTATTTAACAAGAGTGCCGAAGGTCACAATATACGCCCGTCGAGGCAAGGCCAGTCAACAAGGGGAGATAACTCATCTTGACGTGATAAACATGTAAACCAAATTTGGTTAAGATCCGTCAAGTAGAACTCGACTTATTGCGTGGACAAGGATACAAAGTGCGAAAATTAAAAATGGCTGCCAAGGGGAGATAAGTATCGGAATATTTTCAAAATCAATAGACTTCTTTGTCTTGCCATGATAAACATGTATACCGAATTTGGTTTCGATCGGTGAAGTAGAACTTGAGTTATTGCATGGACAAGGATTACAGAGTGCGAAAATTAAAAATGGCCGCCAAGGGGAGATAAGTCATTGGAAATGTTTTCAAAATCAATAGGCTTCTTCGTCTTGCCGTGATAAACATGTATACCGAATTTGGATATGAGCGGTGAAGTAGAACTTGAGTTATTGCGTGGACAAGGATACAGAGTGTGAAAAATAACAATCCGTCAAGTAGTACTCTAGTTATTGCGTGGACAAGCTGTGCCCGCCCGCCCGCCCGCCCGCCTGTACAAGATGAATACATAATACGTCCCGTTTTATCAAACGGGCATATAAAAAGTAGACAATTCTGGAAAAATAATGCCCAGTATCAACATTTTAACTCTTAAAATGCTGAAATTAAACTTTGTCATCTGTCAAAACTGTGTTGATTGTTTGCGATTTCTAACAACAAAAACATGGTTTGGTAGAACTTTAGAATCATTTCCAATGGAAATGATTCTAATGTGTTGCCAAACCATGCTTTTAATGAGACAAAACACACAAGATGAAATAGCAGCAGACGACAAGTTTTGTTTCCCGCATTCGAAGGGTTAAAGTCTATTTCCAGCCTGTGACAGTGCTTGCGCGACTAGCCATGCGTGAAATGATTCTAAATGATGCTTTTAATGAGACAAAATATCATACAGCAGCAGATAGATGACAATTTTTATTTCCCGCATTCAAAGGGGTTAAAGTCTATTTCCATATACCTTAGACATTGTTTAATTATAACGATAGGGGAAATGATTCTAAAATGCTGCCAAAGTATGCTTTTAATGAGACAAATATGAAATAACAGCAGACGACAATTTTCAGTTCCCGCATTCGAACGGTTAAAGTCTGTTTCCATATGCCTGTGACGTGCTCGAACGACTAGCCATGCGTGACATGGCTACCTGTCATGATAGACACCTGTATACCGACAGTTTGTACGACATTCGCAGGTAATGAATCATGACAGGTTTACATACTACAGTCTGGTCAACAAAACTATACACTGACCGAGAAATACCACCTTATGAGTCGAACTGTAGGTATGACATGTGGTCATGCTAATTTGGCCAGCAAAATATCTCAGCAACCGCTGATGTTAACTTTTACTACGCTCAATTATTTTTTGTCGTCTGCCGGAAATGTTTTATTTTCAATATGTTTCGACAAAAACCTGTTTTGACAGCGCATGAGACAGCTCATGTGCTGTCAAAACCTTTTTTGTTTTAAGAAGTAAGGCAAAAATGAAAAACAGCAGACGGCAATTTCCGTCTCCAGCATAGTAAGGGTTAACCCCAAGTAACTGTAATGCACTGCGATATGTTAATTTTCCGACCAATCCAATTGTTACAAAATTTTCAGACTATTAATATGTTTATAAAAATGCTGTTTTTTTTCGCTGAAAATATGAATATTACTTGCAAAAAGCTAAGATCTTGATGAGATGGCTCGCTATGAGCCAGCTCATCTGATCTACACTGTTTGCAAACATCACAAAAGAGGTCTGCAGTATGTAATGTAAATGGCATCAAAGTTTGACAAAAATTTCAGAGTACAGGCATGTACTCTGAACATTTTGTCAACTTTTGACTGTATTTATGAAAATTTTGTAAATTGTGTAAATGTATTTAATGAAAATAGACATTATGTTTGTAAAACATGGATATGCCTCTGACATACTGGCCGCTAACTGGAGAAATTCTTACCAACTTTTTGACGTAAATGTACACGGACGGACGGACGGACGGAGCAAAGTAATATGCCCTATTGCCATTGCATAGGGGGCATAATTATGCAGATGTCCGAAGGTACAAAATCATATGGCGTGTCTCATATGTGTTTTACAATCTGACAAGATAGGTCTATGTTGTCTGCGTATGTTTAACGCTTACACTGCTGAATTAAATTTTATCGGCTGCTATTTATTTTCTATTTTTCTCATCAAAAACATGCTTTTACAGCACTTTAGAATCATTTCCAATGGAAATGATTCTAATGTACTGTCAAACCATGTTTTTATTTAGAAAAAGGCAAAATATAAAGCAAACAGCAGACAACAATTTTTGTTTACAGAATTTTAAGTGTTAAGTTGTAGGCTTCCTATCATGTTTCGACAATATTGAGTTAACACAGGAGGTGTAAAGGTAGGTTAACCCTTAGAATGCGGGAAACGTAAATTGTAAATTGTCGTCTGCTGTTGTGTTTTATTTTGTCTTCTTTCTCAATAAAAACATGATTTGCAGCACGTTACTTTACTAAAGTTCCATGTTCTTGATAAGAAAAAATGGAAAATAAAAAATAAACAGCAGACGACAAATTTTAATTCAGCATTGTAAGGGTTGATCTAGCCATTCAACCACAGGCATGCGAAGCAAAATATCTGATTGTAGAACATTCATGCAAACTACATCAAAAGTTGGCAGAAAATGTCATAAACAAATTGCATTACCTGTATTCAAAGAAAAAGTCTCTAAATATCACCAAATCAATTAGTGATCTGCAAACACTACGGACCAATGGTATATGTCCGTCCGCCTGTACTAGATTATCAAGAATATAGGTGGAAACTCCTAGTATAGGTGGACAACCATGTTCTAAATTATTTACCCCACCACCCATGCCCATACAATGTCAGTTTATCTCAATAAGGCACGTTACCTGACCGACCCTATATTTTTACCCCCCGACCATAATTTGTATTTTTTTTTTTTTTTTTTTTATTTTTTTTTTTTTTTTTTTTAGTTTCGAAATTTTGGTTCCGGAAAATGTTGCTGGAGATAACTTTATACTTGTCCTTTCTTTAAAACACACAAACAGAAGAAAAAAAGACGACGATCTTATTTTTTTCAGCCGGTGACAGGTATGTTATGTATTAGGCCTAAAGAAATTGCAATTTCTTTAGGCCTAATACATAACATACCTATATGATAGGTCACATGAATATTTCTCCCACAGTCAGCCCTTCTGTATTTCTGTGATAGGTGACCAACCACGAGAAAGGGGGACAATTGTCTTGACCAACATATCAACTGACCACGGAGCATACTTATACAGCTTGGTGTGGGTTAACCCTTACACTGCTACATTATTTTTTGTCGCCTGCTGTTGGTATTCTATTTTCCACTTTTATAGTACATATATTTTCCATTTCCGACATGCTTTGACAGCACTTTAGAATCATTTCCATTGGAAATGATTCTAAAGTGCTGTTAAACCATGTTTTTATTGAGAAATAAGGCTAGATATAAAGCAACAGCAGACGACAATTGTTGTGTGTAGCGGTCGAAGGGTTAAACGGTTTCCTAAACCAACTAGATTGGTCAGTAAGCGAGGCTTACGGAATACCCCCCGCGTGTGCCCAGGTACCCCTAAAATATGTAAAAATTTCCAAGTGTGTGGGCTTGTGACCTTGACTCTGGGATTAGCGCGAGCGGCATGAACGTGAATTTGTCACAGGGTGGTAGAGGTCCATTGGAGCAATGAGTGTGTGAAATGTGAAGCAGATCCGAGCAAGGAAATAGAAGTTATAACCGATTTCTCTGATGTTAAGTTTTGTAAAGAGACTACCGTATAACCTTGAATTAACGCCCCCGGAGGCGTTACATTTTACAAAAGGGGGGGGGGGGGGGGGGCGTTTATTAGCCAGTAAAAAAAAAAAAATTACCAAGGACCGCCAATTTCAAACACAAATGTGACGTAGACCTCGAGATCAGCGGGGATTTGTCACAGCATATGAAATATTAAGAATTTTCAATGAAAGAAATAGAAGTTATAACATATTTCTCTGATGTTAAGTTTTGTAAAGAGACTAAGTATGTGACCTTGACCTTGGGATCAGCGGGGGTTGGACAGTCGTAGATTTGTCACAGCATGATAGTACAACCTTAGAGGAATGCACAAGTGAAATAATAAGAATTTTCAATGAAGAAAATAGAAGTTATAACTTATTTCTCTGATGTTAAGTTTTGTAAAGAGACTAAGTATTTGACCTTGACCTTGGGATCAGCTGGGGTTGGACGGTCGTGGATTTGGCACAGCATGGTAGTAGAGCCTTACAGGAATGCATGTGTGAAATATTAAGCATTTTAGATGAAGGAAATAGAAGTTAGAACAATATTTCTCTGATGTTAAGTTTTGTAAAGAGACTAAGTATTTGACCTTGACCTTGGTATCAGCGGGGGTTGGATGGTCGTGGATTTGGCACAGCATGGTAGTAGAGCCTTACAGGAATGCATGTGTGAAATATTAAGCATTTTAGATGAAGGAAATAGAAGTTATAACAATATTTCTCTGATGTTAAGTTTACGGACTAAGTATTTGACCTTGACATTGGGATCTGCGGGGGTTGGACGGTCGTGGATTTGGCACAGCATGGTAGTAGAGCCTTACAGGAATGCATGTGTGAAATATCAAGCATTTTAGATGAAGGAAATAGAAGTTATAACAATATTTCTCTGATGTTAAGTTTACGCGGACGCACGGACGCACGGATGGACGGCCGGACGGACAACCTGACTCCAGTATACCCCCCCACAACTCGTTGCGGGGGGTATAATTACATTCCCAGGATAAGCCATCTTACTGATGGAAAATTGTAAATATTTTCTTTCCTTCTCATCGGAAGTGTATATTATGACCATCATTTGAACCGTCTCATTGAGATGGTTCTAATGAGTGGTCACAACATATACTTTCAATGAGAAATAAGAATGTTCGTACATCCGGAATTGTATTCTGCAACAAATGCACCATGATTGCTTTCCAAACTCAACGAGAACTTTTTGTCGGGCCCCGAGCCCAATTTTACTACACTGATGGAACAAGACATTTCACCCTTTTTTATCACGACTACCGTAATAACCCTAAATATTCACAATTTATTCTAGAAAACAAATATACAAATCTATGTTCTCACAACAAAGAGTGTCTCAATGTTCAGTGTTATTGTGGTTTGCACTGGCTTATTATTGCAATATCAATATCTTTGGATACAATTTGTTTTGGGAAACACCTATTTAATACGGGTTTCCCAAAACAAATGGTGTCCAAATATTTAGGGTTATTACGATAAGCTAAGATTCATGAGCAAGGCACGATGTTCAATGTGATATACAGGTAGATGTAGTCATTTAGTATTTTATGTGTACACCAATTCAATGGTCAATTTAGTAAATAACAATATTTCTCCCAGTTAAAATAATCACCGATGGTATCTGCAAATAAATAGAATTTAATGGCATATTCATTGTAGCTATGCTAATAATCTCTCTACAACCTAATTTAAACCCGAATATACATTTTACAAATCAAAAATATAAATTAAATGAATGGGGTTTAACTTCCCAACAACAGCTAAGGTCATATAGGGAAGGGACCACAGTTTCAATTCACATCTGACAGACGAGTGGGATGGAAATACTATGAAAGTATTTTTCATGCCCTAGGGTAGGTTTTGAACTCACAACCTTCAGTATTGAAGTCCTGTATTCAACCCCTGGTGCTCCACTGTATACAAATCTATGTTCTCACAACAAAGAGTGTCCCAATGTTCAGTGTTAATGTGGTTTGCACTGGCTTATTGCATATTTCCTTCGAAAATATAATCATTCTTAATATAATACATGTACATATTGATATAGGAGAACCTTCCGAAACGGGACACATTGTATCTTTTATCTCTAATGGTAATGCCTGTTCATGATTGCAAATCACACAAACATAGGCCTAAATTACAATATATATTGCTTGTTGAAAGCATGACGGTGTTTCAATGACGGAACGGCAAACAGTGCAGATCCTGATCAGACTGTGCAGACGCAGTCTGATCTGGATCTACACTGGTTGCAAAGCCATACGCCCCATTTATCCAGTCACAGCCACAAAGATGTTTGGGTCATTTTGCTCATAACCAGTTACACAAACATTTTTTATCTGAAACATTGACTGCATGTACAACACAAAGAAATATATAACAGATTGGTGTATAATGAATGTGTACTCCTGGTTGATGAAAATTACCTTACATCATGACCAGTGAAGTCAGTCTATGAGTCTACAATGTTCCCCATTCACTCAGATATACGCTTGCGGGCACCAGCAAAAAATATTACAGTACCTCCTAACTTTAATTGTGTGTAAGTCTGCAATAAGGTGTGTGGGGGGGGGTAACTGCCATGGTGTAAAAGTCATGTTTTGCCCTTGATCACCGATTTGGGACAGTAGCCTGATAACAACCGATAAGCATGATGGGTGTTTCATTGATGGAATGGCGAACAGTGCAGATCCTGAAACGACTGTGCGGATGACATGCTGATCTGGATCTACACAGGTCGCAAATCCATTAAGCCCCATTTGAATACTACCATCATTAACGATCCTCCATTGACGAAATAGTGAACTGCATAGTTGCCTGATCAGGCTGTGTAGATGTACATTATGAACTGGGACTAGACTGATCACAAATTCATTTACTTCAGCTGGGCGTCTGGGGGCCGTTTCACTAACCTTCGTACGACTAAAATGTTTGTAAGGGCAAAATTATGATAGTCTGTAAATTTCACATTAACAATGTTTTCTTGTAAACAATTAGTGGATTTACATATGCAGCCTATGCTCAATAAATGTAAATCCATCAATTGAACTTTACAGACGATCCTAAGTTTCCACTTACGAACATTTTAGTCATACAAAGTTTAGTGAAACGGGCCCCAGATCATTTATCAGGACACAAGAAACAGGAACTGACTTCACCAGTGTATGTTTTGAACAAGTTCAAATGTTAAAACGTTTCTAATTACACACATTATTAAATTATGTCCACATATTAGTAATTTTCACATTTAATTGAATGGCTCATTGAGAAGCACAAGTCATGTGCATAAGCTAGCCAACTCAAAGCTAGAATGGTAATGCGAAAGAAAGATTCAATTTATAGGATAGGAAGACTGCCCGATTGCTATTGTAATGTAATGTATAGTAAAACATTAACCTTTAGAATGCAGGAAGCGAACATTATCATCTGCTGTTGTTTCATATTTTGTCCGTTTTTCTCAATAAAACATGATTTTGCAGCAGTTTAGAATCATTTCCATTGGAAAAATCATTTCCATTGGAAATGATTCTAAAGTGCTGCTAAACAATGTTTTTGTTGTCAAAACTGGAAATTAAAAAGTAAAAAGCAGACAACAAAATTTAATTCAGCATTGTAAGGGTTAATAAGGGTGTTATTACAATTAGAGTGGAATAAATCATTAATATAAACTAGATGGCCGCGGCCTGCATGTCGCGCCTTGTGGCGAGGTATGGACACTAAAAACAATATATAGTATAACGAAAAACTTTAACCAAAAAACTTGCCAAAAACTTTAACCAAAAAACTTAACCAAAAATTCTACTAACAAAAATTAGCCAAAAACTTCAAAGTAATTTGACCTTGACATTGGGCACAGGGGCCGCACAGGTAGAATGAAAATATAGATGATGATATACATGTGAAGTTTCAAGGTAATGGGCAAAGCAGTTGCAGAGATATAGTTATAACAAAAAACTTTCAACCAAAAAACTTAACCAAAAACTTTAACCAAACTAGAGGTGGCCGCGCTTCCTGGCATGTCGAAAAACGCCTTGTTGGGCGAGGGCACCCATGGTACACAAATATATAGTATACGAAAAACTTTAAACAAAAACTTCTTCCAAAGTAATTTGACCTTGACATTGGGCACAGGGGCGCACGGGAGGGGGGTAGAATGAAAATATAGATGATGTAATGAAGAACACCCATGTGTAGTTTCCAAGTAATGGGCCAAAAAGCTTAGTGCCAGAGGGGATATAGTATATAAACAAAAACTAATCCAAACATTGAACCGCAAAAAACTTAACCAAAAACGTTAACCAAAAAAACTTAACCAAAAACTTCAAAGTAATTTGACCTTGACATTGGGCACAGGGGCAGCACGGAAGGGGGGTAGAATGAAAATATAGATGATGATAAACACCCAGTGAAGTTTCAAGGTAATGGGCAAAGCAGTTGCAGGATAGATGATATAATGACTTTCACTAAAAAGAAACTTAACCAAAACCTTAACTAACAAAAAACAATTAAACCAAAAACTTAACCAAAAACAACTTTAACCAAAGAACTTAACCAAAAACTTCAAAGTAATTTGACCTTGACATTGGGCACAGGGGCCGCACAGGAGGGGGAGAATAGAAAATAGAAAATATAGATGATGATAAACACCCATATGAAGTTTCAAGGTAATGGGCAAAGCAGCATTGCAGAGATGTAGTGTACAACGAAAAACTTTAACCAAAAAACTTAAGCAAAAAACTTAACCAAAAACTTAACCAAAAAGGGGAAAAACTTCAAAGTAATTTGACCTTGACATTGGGCACAGGGGCAGCACGGAGGGGGGTAGAATGAAAATATAGATGATGATAAACACCCATGTTTGAAGTTTTCATGGTATGGGCAAAGCATGTTGCCGAGATATAGTATAACGAAAAACTTAACAAAAAACTTAACAAAAACCTTAACCTAAAAACTTTAACCAAAAAACTTAACCAAAAACTTCAAAGTAATTTGACCTTGACATTAGGCACAGGGGCCGCCCAGGAGGGGATAGAATGAAAATATAGATGATGATAAACACCCATATGAAGTTTCAAGGTAATGGGCAAAGCAGTTGCAGAGATGTAGTATAACGAAAAACTTTAACCAAAAAACTTAAGCAAAAAACTTAACCAAAAACTTTAACCAAAAAACTTAACCAAAAAGTTCAAAGTAATTTGACCTTGACATTGGGCACAGGGGCCGCACGGGAGGGGGGTAGAATGAAAATATAGATGATGATAAACACCCATGTGAAGTTTCAAGGTAATGGGCAAAGCAGTTGCAGAGATATAGTATAACGAAAAACTTTAACCAAAAATTTTAACCAAAAAACTAAACCAAAAACTTTAACCAAAGAACTTAACCAAAAACTTTAACCAAAAAACTTAACCAAACAACTTAACCAAACAACTTAACCAAAAACTTTAAATTGACACATGTACGTACGTACGTACGCCAAACGGCCGACTATATCGCGCTTTCCGCAAGCGGGCGCGACAAAAATTAACTTTTTAATGGATTTATTTATTTTCTATATTTCTTTAACCAACTATATTCACAACAGAAAAGTATGCATATGTCTCAACATGTATTTCTGCACACAAAAATTTCAAAATCAAACTGGGGCAAGTTTTCAATAGCCCACATTTCATTAGCATAGCAAAATGAACAATTGCCTAATTTCTATTTTGCTCCAGTTCAGGCATAAAGGTAACAGAATTGGGTACAGGACGTACGGTTACAAAGTTACAATGAGGTCTAAATAACAATGTGTACTTTCAATAACCAACAAACAGTTATTCAGATAAGCAACAGAGCTCCAGATTTGCGTAAATACCCAATTAAAATTGCCAAAAACCCAATTGAAATCAGAAGTAGCGAGTATCAAAAAGCAATACAAATTTTGTGGTAACTTTATCATGCTGCAGAAAACAATAAACAGACCACAAATTTAGCATATTTTTCTTATTTTCCATGAAAACTTCATCTTGGTATTTCATTAGAATTGTCTCCAAGGAGACAATTCTAATGAAATGCCAAGACATGTTTTCATTTTGAAGCAAACTATTCAACAATTGCTGTCTGTTGATGTGTAAACAGTAGTGTGATTTTATGTTACCCAATTAAAATTTTGAAATACCCAATTGCTGCAGAAATGATGGAGTGACAATACTCAATTACAAATTCTTTATCTGGAGCCCTGTAGGCAACATAACATAACGTATTTTACTTACAAGTGTAAGTTCTCTACAATACTCCCAATGTCTTTTTATGGAGAAAAACACTTTTCCAAGCCGAATTATTAACTCATTACAGGCATAATAGAATTACAGTACATGTACTATAAACATTTCAGGAAAACATTCCCAAATTATCTTTATATCTTCTCGAAAATATATGTTTTTACCACTCATTTGAACCGTCTCAACGACACGGTTCAAATGAGTGGTAACAGCATATACTTTTATGGAGAAATAAACAAAATAATCAGATTTTGACCTTGATCAAAGAAAATTATATCCTAGACAGCAAGCAATAGGTTAAAGATAGTTAACCCTGGACCAATCTATGTAAATCTCAATAAGGCCATGCCATTGTTTTTCTCTGTTAAGCGTCCGCCTGGATAGCCAAAACCAACTTATGTATCTGGTAAAAACAAACAAGGCTTTGAAAAAAAAAATTGTAAATTTATGTTAAAAACTTCCTCAACCCTTTGCACACTGCAAAGGGTTGAAGAAGTTTTTAACATAAATTTAATTTGCTGCTAAATAATAAGAAAACACTTATTAAGTGTAATTTCATGAACGGATTTAAAACCCGAGACAAGTCCCAAATCAATTTTCATATTACTTCACCAGTAAATAGTGTAAAATATCATACACAGTTTGTTTGTTTTTTTCATAGAACCACTCTCAAAACTTACACGCACGCGGACGCTTAACAGAGGAAGAACTTGCAATGGCCTAACTGTATATGTGGCTGTCACTGGAGAGGGTAGCTCCTGATCAAATAGCACACTCCTGTAACCTGATAACGATCGATATTGCTTGTTAGGGGCACGATGGGTGTTTCATTTATCAAATAGCGGACAGTGCAGATCCTGATCAGATTGTACGGATGCACAGGCTGATCTGGATCTAGACTGGTCGCATTTTAACTAATAAGCGTGATTTCTCCAGTCAAAGCCACATAGAAGAAGTCAACACAGCTGTTAACTGCATACAATGCCATCTGATCAATATAAAGTTATTTCAGATATGAAAATATTCAAGTGTGTTTATAAAATAAATACACAATGGGCGACACAACGAATCAATCCTTGTAAGTTGTTTATCATTTTGCTCATGTTTTTCTCGATCAGAACATGTTTTGACATCGAACTGGAGACGATTCTCATGCGCTGCTAAAATATATTGTTGTTAATGAATAAAGCAGTTATTAAGCAATAGCAGAAAACATGATTTGGTTCACACCTAAACACATTGGCTTTGAGCACAGGGGCTACATAGGGGGCTATAGAAGGAAGATATGGATGATGATAAATAAGTATATGAAGTTTCAAGTTAATCTGACTTGTGGTAACAGCAGGGGTGTCGGAACAGGTGCGGCAGGTCAGGTGACTGCCAGACCAATAACTATGACTTGTTTGTGGAGTATTTAGAATTCATATAAATATAATACAAAAAAATGTAAATATTATTATTAATAATAAGTGTATCTTGTTACCACTCAGTTGAACCGTCTCGATGAGACGGTTCAACCGAGTAGTAACAACATACACTTTGAGCTTAATGAGTGGGTGGGAGGGTGGGGGGGAGGGGGGGGTCCCATACCTTGGCCGGACAATCTTACAATGGTTCCGACGCCCCTGTAGCTAGTAAGTAGATAGGTGAAACCCTTTAACCCTTACACCGCTACACACAACAATTCTCATCTGCTGTTGCTTTTATATCTTGCCTTATTTCTCAATATAAACATGGTTTGACAGCACTTCAGAATCATTTCCTTACTGTCAATGGAAATGATTCTGAAGTGCTGTCAAAGCATGTAACACAAATCGTTGACCGACAGACAGACTGGCGACTATATGCACCCCAAAAAAAATCGGGGTACATAAAAATAGCTACATAATTTGATGACCTTCAGAAGGTCATGGTCATGTTAATGGTCATTGTAAATAATCAGTGTGTCACAAAGTCCACATTTATCAAGTGCCCATGAATGGCGAGGGGTGTCGGCCTTGATCAGACTGCGTGAATGCATAGACTGATCATGGCCTATGCTGGCCACACATCGCGTAAGGTCCATTTTCTCAGCCACAGGCCCAAATATGTAACAATGTTTTATTTAATCTATAGGTTTACCTTATCAGGGCTCCAGATAAGGAATTAGTAATTGAGTATTTTCACTCCATCATATCTGAAGCAATTGGGTATTTCAATATTTTAATTGGGTAAAATAAAATCACACTACTGTTTACACCTCAACAGACAGCAATTATTTAATAGTTTGCTTCGAAAAGAAAACATATCTTGGTAATACCAAGATGTGTTTTCATATAAAATAAGAAAACTATGCTTGTAGTCTGTTTATTGTTTTCTGTAGCATGATAAAGGTACCACAAATTTGTTATTGCTTTTTGACACTCGCTACTTCTGATTTCAATTGTGTTTTTGGCAATTTTAATTGGGTATTTACGCAAATACGCAGCTTATCTGGAGTTCTGCCTTATCTCCGAAGGTAAGAATGAAAAATGTTGATTGTATCTGTGTAGTATCAAGTTTAATATTAACAGGATTAGGGACAAAGGGTGATAACCCCATACACTGGATAACCATCACACTGTGTTTGTGTGAGTCAATAACACACAAACTAAGCATGCCATTATCACAGTAACCTTAAATATTCGGAGGGGTTTCCCAAACAAATTGTATCCAAATATAGTATTACTGTGCTAAAACATTACAACCATCAGGCGCGGATATAGAAATAATTGCAGCGGGGGTCTGTAATTAAAATTCGGCATAGCCGACCTCTGTGAGCGCGAAATTGTAAAGCAGGGGGGTCTGGGGGTCGTCCCCCAGGAAATTTTTAGATGCCAGATCGCCGCAGATGCGATTTCCTGACACCTAGGCCACGAAAAAAGTCATCCAACTATTCGAGTATTGTAGATTTTCGTCTTTTTTTTTTTTTTTGCCGGGAGCAGGGGGGGGGGGTCCGGACCCCCCTGGACCCCCCCCCCTGTATCCGCGCCTGACCATGCTAATCCTAAACATTGGAACATGCACTCTTTGTTGTGGGAGACCAGATATATGGGAGACCTGTAGCCTATTTCACCAACATTGCAAAGTATACTTTTCTAGCAAAGTATACTTTGAGGGAGAAATTTTCAATTTTAGGATAAATTGATTAATCTTTATTATACTGAATTTATTACATTATCACAGCCATTTTGGCTGTGATAATGTAATAAATTCAGTATGATAATTCTGCATTCTTTTCATCATCAAATATATGCAGTTGTTAGTTCTATATGAAAGAATGCATTTCAGGAAAAATAAATGATTACTCCCTCAAAGTATACTTTGCTAGATAAGTATACTTTGCAATTTTGATGAAATCGGCTACAGATATTTATATGTGTTTACTACAATAAATACTGTCCGAATACTTACGGTTATTACAGTAATGCCTTTACATGTCTCCGGTACATTTTTTTTAATATTTTGGTTTTAATCAGATTAAAAAGAATTTATTCTATTTCCGACTAGTGTAGAGTCCCGATTTGTCCGTGCACCGACCGGATTTGTCCGGACACATTGACACACCGCCTGACACTTTGTTTGCCTGATGCATAAAGGTGAGTATAAACCCCGACACCGACTGTTTTGTCTGATCAAGTAACATTTAATTATGCCCAGATATAACTGACAGCATATGTATGTTTGTTCATACATGTGACTGACTGGAGAAAGGTGGCTTATGGCATGTGTGGCCCGTCTCAGTCATGGTCTGCTAGTAGTTTCTTGCAGAAAAAGGATTTATAATGTTTGTCAGATGACTGAATGGTGAACAGAGTAG
The DNA here is from genome assembly GCA_029237695.1 of Conchocele bisecta. Classification (NCBI taxonomy): domain Eukaryota; kingdom Metazoa; phylum Mollusca; class Bivalvia; order Lucinida; family Thyasiridae; genus Conchocele; species Conchocele bisecta. Next base: position 45,793,234 of record CM055280.1, on the reverse strand, counting down.
ACCCAGATCAGACTGCACAGACGTGCAGGCTGATCTGGAACGACACTGGCCAAAAGTGATACTAGCTACATTACAAACAAAAAACAATTCAAAATTGCTGCAAAACCAGGTTTACACTTGAAAATAGCAACTAAAAAGTACTGTCTCACCTTGACCAAAAGTTAGTTATAAATTACCTCCCCTACGCTACAGTAAGTTAGAATAATCTCCCCTACCTCTATGTTTGGTCCCCGGTCCCTACGGAAGCTGCTGCTACTAGACTGCCTCTGACCGGAACCATCTGTTCGTAACACAAGCACCTGCTTGAGGTAGTCACCAAGGCTTTGCTGTGAAATAAATTGCACCAGTAAAGATATACATGTAACTAGAACATTTGTTCAGAGCTCCAGATAAGGTGCATATTGGCGTATTTTACGCACTTATTTTAGCAGAATACGCATTGATTATCCAAAGTGGAGTACAAAATAATCACAGCAATGTGAAAATACAGTACTGGAAATACTTTAATAAAGTTGAAAATTTACTTAGTTGAGCTGCAAAAAGCAAACACCGTTTGCTTTTTGCAGCTCAAATAAGTGAATTTTCTAAATTAGTTTTATTGTTTTATCATGTGTTCCCTATTTAATAAGCAAAACAACAAAGACTTTATAAAAGTAAAATACACATAGAATTTGAAATCAGGGCGTATAATATTCTTTAGACACACAACTTATCTGGAGCTCTGTGTGTTCATAGAACCCACATATCGCTTTGATAGTAGTAAAATCCAGGGTCAAAATCAGCCAGGCAAAATTGCTGATTTGTAAGTCGAATAGGGGGGGGGGGGGGGGAGATAATCCATGACCCGGGGGTAGAATCAAAAATCAAATTAAACTGTGCGCATCTACTCATCATAAGGAAAACATTATTAATAAAGACATACACATGCAGAAATTGGTAAAATGAAAATCTTGTAAATTTGAAAGCTTCATTTCGTTATGTTGAATGTTGAACAACTAGAGAAAAGATGGCTTCCATGGGTAAATTATTTTCCTATTCTATTATTTCTGGGAGATAATCCATGACCCGGGGGTAGAATCAAAAATCAAATTAAACTGTGCGCATCTACTCATCATAAGGAAAACATTATTAATAAAGACATACACATGCAGAAATTGGTAAAATGAAAATCTTGTAAATTTGAAAGCTTCATTTCGTTATGTTGAATGTTGAACAACTAGAGAAAAGATGGCTTCCATGGGTAAATTATTTTCCTATTCTATTATTTTTGGCAATTTACTAGTTCTACATCAAAGATTATTTGTTTAATGGTATTAAATTATACAGTTTACTAAATTTTGACCTACATACAACAGGTTTGGGTATGCACGTCGGTTACTAACATTTTTCAAATGGGTCAAATTGTAGCCGTAGATAACATATATTGGAGGCGAATTATTGTAGCTACACCGAGATATGATTTATAGACCAGATGGGCGCGGCCCGCATGTCGAGCCCGCTGAGGCATTTGATGGTCTCACAGTGTATTTATTTGAAGTTTGATGCCCAATAAGCATACAAAGTTTCAAGTAAATCTGACTAACGGTTACAGAGATAGTAGGTATGTGAAAACTTTAACGCAAATTTTTACAGAAACTTTAACACAAACTTCTAAGTCATTTGACCTTGACATAGGGGCACAGGGGCCGCATGAGTGGGACACAGAATGAATATATGGATGATGACTAATAAGCATATGAGTTTCAAGTCAATGTGACTTAGGACTACAGAGATATAAGGTATTTAAAAACTTTAATGCAGATTTTTCGAACGCAAATTTCTATGTCATTTGACCTAGAATGCAAACTTCTAAGTCATTTGGCCTTGACCTTGGGCACAGGGGCCACATGAGTGGGATACAGCATGAATATATGGATGATGACTAAGAAGCATATGAAGTTTCAAGTCAATGTGACTTAGGACTGCAGAGATATAAGGTATTTAAAAACTTTAATGCAGATTTTTCGAACTCAAATTTCTAAGTCATTTGACCTTGACCTTGGGCACAGGGGCCGCATGAGTGGGATACAGCATGAATATATGGATGATGACTAATAAGCATATGAAGTTTCAAGTCAATGTGACTTAGGACTGCAGAGATATAAGGTATTTACGAACTTTAATGCAGATTTCGGACAGACGGACGGACACGGACGGTCAGGGACATCATTGTGATCACTATGTCTCGCTTTCCGCAAACGGACTCGACAAAAACAGATTCAGTTCTATATTTATATGAAAATTATGTGACATGGATAAAATAAACTTGATTAACCTTTTCACCCCTAAGTAACTGGAATGGATTTTTATTAGTTAATTTCCGGACCAATTCAGTCGTCACAAAATGATTTTCACACTAGTCCATTTATGAAAAGGGGGTGTTTTTGTTCTCAAAAATGTGAAAATTACTTAAAACCAGATGGCCACGGCCCGCATGTCGAGCCCGCCGAGGCATGTGATGGCATTTTTAAAAACTTTAATGCAGATTTCGGACGGACAGACACACGCACGCATGCACACACACACGCACGCACGGACACCCGGACATCATTGTGATCACTATGTCTCGCTTTCCACAAGCGGGCTCAACAAAAAGTGCAGATCCTGAGGAGGCGGCTCATCTGGATCTACACTATTTGCCAATACCACTATACAGGCCTGTGCTGTTTAAAGGGTTCAGGTTTTGACCAGTGTCAAAACCTCCCTGGGTGTTCAGGTCTGAGAAATTCCACGGTCGTGAAATTGCCACAAGTGTGCATGTTTCATGGTTAATCTTTAACAAGCGGCTGTCTAACAATGTTTCTTCTTAATTACAATGTGCACAAAATGTGTCTTGAAAGTGCTTAGAATTCTGAATTATAGTGAAACCTCTCTAAACCAGACTTAGGTTTAGAGAGGTTCCACCGTATAGTCAATAATACATGGGGGTCAGTGCCTTCAAATAATGTGACAATTAGACTGTTTCAACTAAGTGGAACCTCGGAAATCGAAAACGCAACACCCAGGGGACCTCCCAGGGTGTCCGGGTTTTGAAGTTCCAACGTTTAGTCAAAATGAATGATATGATGGTGAATGTTTGCGGGGGGGGGGGGGGGGGGGGGGGGGGGGGGGGGGGGCAGGGGGGTGATAATTACTCACCTTCAAACAACCTAGAAGGGTAACGAGGTTAGACCATGAACCGTCTCGACTGTCAATAATAGCTGTGAACCCTCGTCGCTTTGATTCCTCACTGCAATGGAATCATTTACAACAGTTTGATTTGAACAATGGATATCAGTGAAATATGAAATGGCTTAAAGTCATACATGTAGCAACAGCTAAGGTCATATAGGGATGGGACCTCGGGTTTAAGACTCATCCAAAAGACCAGGGGCCCGTTTCACTAAACTACGTACGACTAAAATGTTCGTAAGTGCAAAATTATGATAGTCTGTAAATTTCACATTAACAATGTTTTCTTGTAAATAATTACTGGATTTACATTTATTGAGCATAGGCTAAATTTTACATTTTATTTAGATAGGTGCATATGCAGCCTTATGCTCAATATAATTACGGATTTTACATTTATTTAGCATAGGCTGCATATGCAGCCTATGCTCAATAAATGTAAATCCATAAATTGACATTTACAGACGATCTTAAATTTGAACTTACGAACATTTTAGTCGTAAGAAGTTTAGTGAAATGGGCCCCAGTGGGATAGAAATATTATGAAAGGATTGTGTGTATATGCCTAGGGATGGGTTGAACCCAATATTCCAGATAAGGTGCATATTGGCGTATACGCATACAAATTAAAAACGCATTGATTATCAAAAGTGGGAGTACAAAATATGCACATATGCATTGATTTTCAAATTGAGTAGTGAAAATACTGTCATAAAGTTGAAAATTCATTTTAATAGTTGAGCTGCAAAAAGTAAAGACTGTTTGCTTTTTGCAGCTCAATTAAGTGAATGTTTAAATTTGTTATATTTTTTTTTAATCATTTGTTCCCTATTTAGTAACAACAAAAAAAAATCAACAATCCATTTGTGAAAGTAAAATACGCAATGATTTTGAAATCAGGGGGCCTAGTACACTTTAGACACAAAGCTTATCTGGAGACACTACTGTCCGTTTCATGAAACCTGCCCAAATATTATACGGCAATATAAACAATGCAAAATCAATAATATTCAATATTATCACGGAAAGGAGCTGTGGGGGGGGGGGGGGGGGGGCTGGAGTAAAAATATTATTTTTTTTGGAAATTGACTTCGAAACCTGGCTAGATAGCTTGGAAATGATCTAACTAAGAAAACAAAAGTTACATTTTGAAAATCCGTCCAGTATTTCTGAAATTAAAAACATGTCCCCATGTTAAACCCCCATAGACATCTTCACTCTGTGAAGATGTCTATGGGGATTTAACATGGGGAAATTATTTTTTCGCTATAAAATCAATATTGGAACACATTTCACAAGATAAAAAGAAGGCTCATTCTTAAATTTTGATATATTATCGAAAAAAATATTGTTTTTGCATTGTTTATATAGCCGTAAAATTTGGGCAGCTTTCGTGAAACAGACAGTAGCCAGGTATTCTCAATGTACAATATACTAACCTGGGAATTTTGGCCAAGTACTGAAGACATATGGCGATATCGTTCGGCAAGAAATATTCGTCCCGGTGAGGAGGGAACATCAACAACGGTCCCCCTTGTCTGTCTCGGCCACCTGGAAGGTAACCCTCACGATGTTGGTAAATCCAATAAAGAAACATTACAATGATTATAAGTGCATGAGCACTTACCATATTTATTGTAATAATAGCTCAAACAATTGAGTACATGTAGCTCGAGTTCTTTACAAAAGTTATTTATTTTACACCGATTATAATTCCAGCACAAAAATACTTACACAATTCCCTAACATTTGATTGGCCCGTACCAAGTCTCTGTCCAAAATTTATATCCCAGTAAACTCCAATGCCAAACTACTTTCCGTAACCGTGAGGCGCAGTTAAAATAATTCTTAAGAAAATGGAAAATAAACACATTTTCTTGATTAATTTATTTCAAATGCTGGAATTGTAAGGAATGAATGGCCTTTTTATGGAATTTATCAGGGATCTAAACTTGGAAAAGTCGCGGGAATACTGGACGAGGCCTTCCGGCCTTCGTCCAGTATTCCCGCGACTTTTCCAAGTTTATACCCCGATAAATTCCACAAAAAGGCCATTCATTCCTATAATAAATGCAAGAGCATTTGCCATATTTATTGTAATAATAGCCGCTCTCTAATAGTGGCACACCTCCACATAAGAGACACGCCATGGGATTTTGTACCTTCGGACATCTGCGTAATTTGATGAAATACGTTTTTACCATATTTTCCGTAAATGACCTCAAATGACGTCAAAAGTTGACAAAATTTTCAGAGTACATGCGGAAAATATAATTCCGTATGTACTCTGAAAATGTTGTCAACTTCTGACGTCATTTACGGAAAATATGACATTTTCTATAAATATATTTCATGAAATTACGCAGATGTTCGAAGGTCACATGGCGTGTCTCAAATATGTTCAGTAGATATTTTATTTTCCCCAACGTACAGGCATTTTAAACATAAGTCTATGTACCGTGTGTTATATTAAATAATAGCGGTGAAAATAACAGCCAATAATGAAATTCCAAGACGTTGAACTAGTTATAGCCCAGATGTTTCCTTTCCCAGCATGTAAATAGTTAACCCTTACACCACTATCTTAATTTTTTCGTAGTTTATTTTCTATTTTCCATTTTTATCATCAAAAACATGCTTTGACAGCACTTCAGAATCATTTCCATTGAATGATTCTGACGTGCTGTCAAACCATGTTTTTATTGAGAAATCAGGCACAATATAAAAGCAACAACAGACGACATAGCCCCGGGAGAAGGGGAATATTCAGGGAAAGGAAGTATTCTATCACATCCAAGTAAACTTACCGGTGAGAAAGACAATTTCTTTCTGGAGTTGATCCACAATGTGGGCTGCTTCCAAGCCACGGGCTGTGGAAATACAGAACATGATTGGTTGATTGATTGGTTAATTGATTGATTGATCAATCTTGATCGATGATCGTCCGTCGGTCGTCGGTCGGTCGGTCGGTCGGTCGGTCGGTCGGTCGGGGTCGGTCGAGTACCATATATTTTGCATTTAACAACCAATTCTAGTACAGATGAACAACTGGTTAGAACCATCACCATTTCTCCAGTCATATTTGTTATTTCCTATCATGGTCTCTTTGCAAAATATTCAGTAAACTATGTTCAGGAATGGAAACCTTTTGAGGAAATGTTAACCTTAATTTCTCATGAACAATGTTTCCATGTAAACAATTATTGGATTTACATTTATTGAGCATAGGCTGCATATGCAGTCTATGTTCAATAAATGTAAATCCATCAATTGAAACTTATAAACGATCCTAAATTTGCACTTACGAACATTTTAGTCGTACAAAGTTTAGTGAAACGGCATGCAGTTACTCACCCTCCATGACGGGAATCCCATTAGCACTGCTCTGGTTGGACACATAACTGCGGGTGCTTTTCTGTGAGTGTGATCGCTCACTTCGACCGCGGGATTGATCACTCCGGTGGGACATGTTGGGGGATGGCAGGGTGTGGGACTGGTACATTGTTCTGTAACATACAACATGACATATATGGGGGACCGTCGGATTGATCACTCCGGTTGGACAAGTTGGGGGATGGTAGGGTGTGGGGCTGGTACATCGTTCTGTAAGATACAACATGACATAAGGGGTACCATGGCATTGATCACTCCGGTGAGACAAGTTGGGGGATGGCAGGGTGTGGGGCTGGTACATCGTTCTGTAACATACAACATGACATAAGGGGGACCATGGCATTGACTCTCTGGTGGGACAAGTTGGGGGATAGCAGTGTGTGAGGCTGGTACATCGTTCTGTAACATACAACATGACATAAGGGGTACAATGGCATTGATCACTCCGGTCGGACAAGTTGGGGGATGGTAGGGTGTGGGGCTGGTACATTGTTCTGTAACATACAACATGACATATGGGGGACCGCGGGATTGATCACTCCGGTCAGACAAGTTGGGGGGATGGCAGGGTGTGGGGCTGGTACATTGTTTCTGTAACATACAACACGACATACATGTATATGGGGACCGCCGGATTGATCACTCTGGTGAGACAAGTTGGGGGATGGCAGGATGTGGGGCTGGTACATTGTTGTGTAACATACAACATGACATATGGGGGACCGCGGGATTGATCACTCCGGTGAGACAAGTTGGGGGGATGGCAGGGTGTGGGGCTGGTACATTGTTCTGTAACATACAACACGACATACATGTATATGGGGGACCGCCGGATTGATCACTCCGGTGGGACAAGTTGGGGGATGGCAAGGTCTGGGACTGGTACATTGTTCTGTAACATACATGACATATCGATGGTCTAGTAACATAAGGTCGTAACTGCTATGCTAAAGCATAGCAGTTACGACCTTATGTTACTAGACCATCGATATATGGGGGACCGCCGGATTGATCACTCTGGTGGCACAAGTTGGGGGATGGCAAGGTGTGGGGCTGGTACATTGTTCTGTAACATACAACATGACATATATGGGGGACCGCCGGATTGTTGGGACAAGTTGGGGGGTGGCAGCATGTTGGGCTGGTACATCGTTCAATCGTTACATTAGCAGCACATCACATAATTTGATGCGCTGCCGATATGATTTAATGTGACACTTGATCTGTCCCAAAAGGCTTTGCGAATAAATTGGCGCGAAACGTTCAACAGAATATATTTATGTACCGATATCAGTGAAAATAGAAACAACCAAGCAGTCCTAGTCTATCTTCAATTAAACCACTTTTATTTTTTATATTATTTTTTCTTAAACTCATGTCAGCCCCTTTGCAGGATGCAATTACAATAGTATGAGATTTTTAAAACAAAATCACCATTTTCTTTGTTTCTTCTCGAAAGTACCTATATATTGTTACACTCATTTGAACTGTCTCAATGATACGGTCCAAATGAATGGCAACAACATATACTTTTATATAGGAATGAATGGCCTTTTTGTGGAATTTATCGGGGTATAAACTTGGAAAAGTCGCGGGAATACTGGACGAAGGCCGAAGGCCTCGTCCAGTATTCCCGCGACTTTTCCAAGTTTATATCCCCGATAAATTCCACAAAAAGGCCATTCATTCCTTATAATTCCAGCATTTGAAATAAATTCATCAAGAAAATGTGTTTATTTTCCGTTTTCTTAAGAATTATTTTAACTGCGCACGACAGTTACGGAAAGTAGTTTGGCATTGGAGTTTACTGGGATATAAATGTTGGACTTGCTACTGACCAATCAAATGTTAGGGAATTGTGTAAATATTTTTGTGCTGGAATTATTGCAGATTAAACAACATAATCATATTTTTCAACAGTAACAAAATCTACCCGCAGAGAGCAATGGGTAAATAAAGTCTTCCAACCAATGAAACGCCAAATAATGTAGTTTTTGAATCCAGACTGACGTGATACATTGCAAATGCCTAACACATCAATTTGTTATCAGTCACTGTACGTACAGGCACCTGATACATCTGAACCATCAATATTTGCATACAACTGCCGAGCTCCAGATAAGGGCCGTATTGGCGTATTTTACACACTTACATTTAGCAGAATACACATTGATTATCAAAAGTGGGATTACAAAATAATCACAGAAATGTGAAAATACACATTGATTTTCAATTTGAGTATTGAAAATACTGTAATAAGGTTGAAAATTTACATCGTTGAGCTGCAAAAAGCAAACAGTGTTTGCTTTTTGCAGCTCAACTAAGTAAATGTTCAACTGTATTACAATATAAATAAGTGAATAAGTAATAATACACTGAAATGAGTGAATGTTTAAATTTGTTTTGGTAATTTGTTCCCTATTTATTAATGAAGAAAATCAATAATCCATTTGTAAAATAAAAACACATTTAATTTGAAATCAGGGGGTACAATACTCTGTAGACACAAAGCTTATCTGGAGCACTGCAACTGTCATGTACCTGTGAGTCAAACAATGAATGGACTTTCCGCCCCCTGTGACAAAATTAACGACTTCTTAACCTTTGCCTTATTGTGTATTTTGTAAGCTTAAGTAGGTAGGGAAATCCTTTAGAAATTGATTATAAGAATAGAATAGAATTTATTGACTTAAACTCATACAAGTTTCTCGTCATATAAGCATTTCAAGCATTCTAATCTGGTTTTGTCCAAAGATAATTTGTCCTGTAAGTATTGTTAGACTATGCGATTGGTAATGGTAAAATTGGGTTCACAGAATTCTTGACGATTGAATATTGTACTCGGGGAGCATAATAACAACTTAAATGCATGTGCCTTACAAAAAAGGTAAACCAGGGATTCCGCTGGCGATATAAAAATAAACAGTTGGCGATAAAAAATTACAATTTGGGAATTTCGTTTTAAATTTTGGATTTTTTTTTTTTTTGAAGTGGCGATTTTTTTATTTTCCCCAGCGGAATCACTGTAAACATAAGCCCTCAGTGACCTTGACCAAAACAACACACCATCCCTGGACACACATTGTGTGTTATTCAAGAATGAAAGGTGTTACCAATGTTTAACGTCACAGCAACAGGTAAGATCATATAGAGACAGGACCACAGTTTAAAGTCTCATCCGACAGACCAGTGGGATGGACATGCTATGTAAGTAATTGCTCAAGCCTAAGTCCAGTGCCATACCCCATCCCTCCAACACATGAACATGTTTTATTTTTCATTTTTCTCATTGAAAACATGGTTTGACAGCACTTTAGAATCATTTCCATTGGAAATGATTCTAAAATGCTGCCAACTCATGTTTTATTGACAGAAAGGATGAAATATAAAATAATAGCAGACGACACTTTTTGTTTCCCGCATTCTATTTATGTCACGATATGAGGATCTGATTTGAGGTCATTTTAATCCACTTGTCCACTCGTGTTGACGAGTGAATTTTCAATCTGATGAGTGGTAATTTGAAGTGGCAGAGCTCCAGATAGGGTACGTATTGGCGTAGTTTACGCCCTTACTTTAGCAGAATACGCATTGATTATCAAAAGTGGGAGTACAAAATACTACACAGCAATGTGAAAATATGCATTGATTTTCAAATTGAGTAGAGAAAATACTGTAATAAAGTTGAAAATTTACTCCTTTTGCAGCTCAAATAAATGAATTTTTAAATTTGTTTGATTTTTTATCATTTCTTCCCTATTTAATAAGGAAGAAAAGCAATAATACATTTGTAAAAGTAAAATAGCATTGAATTTGAAATATGGGGGTATAATACTCTTTAGATACAAAACTTATCTGGAGCTTTCAAGAGACGGTGCGACATAAACATTAACCCTTACAGTGCTGAATTAAAAGTTGTCTGTTGTTTATTTTTCCTTTTTCTTATCGAAAACATGGTTTGACAGCACTTTAGAATCATTTCCAATGGAAATGATTCTAAAATGCTGCCAAACCATGTTTTTATTTAGAGAAAATACAAAATAAGAAACAACAGCAGAAGACAATTATTTTCGGTTCACGCCTTCTAAGGGTTAAAGCATATGACAATGTATTCAGTTGAAATCATATCTGGACGAGTGGAAAATTAACCCTTAATTTTTTTTTGTCGGCTGCCGGAAATGTTTTCCTTTGAATATTTCTCACTATAAACCTGTTTTGACAGTGCATGAGAATTGTCTCCACTGGAGACGATTCTCATGTGCTGTCAAAACCTTTTTTTTTAAGAATTAAGGCAAAAATGAAAAACAGCAGACGAAAAATTCCGTCGCCAGCATAGTGAGGGTTAATAATGTGTTATAGAGGTCTGTAAGGAGTTTACGCTTAACTCTTTGCATGCTGGGAAATTTGTGGGCTATAAATAGTTCAAAAATAGCAGATGACAATTAATTCATTATATTTTTCTTTATTTCTCCTTATAAATGTCATGAATATGTCTTGGAATTTCATTAGAATTGTGTCCGGACACAATTCTAATGAAATTTCAAGACATATTTACAGAGAGAAATAAAACATATACTCCTAATTCGTTTGGCGGATATTTTCGCCGCTAGCTTGCAAAAAGTTAAACTGGCCACAAATGCCAAAAGCCCCATTTCTCCAGTCACATACAAGCTTGTCCTGGTCTGGCCACTGACCCTGGGGCTGTCAACAGTCTGGGGTCAGTCCTGTCCCCTGCAGCCACAAACCTGTCTTACAGGTAATGACATAAACATGTATATATGCATGGAAAAGCCAATGTTGGATTAAGGGGTGAAAGGGTTAACCCCACAGGTAAAATTAATGCCCTTTCAATCCCACAGGTAAAATTAATGCCCTTTCAACCCCACAGGTAAAATTAATGCCCTTTCAACCCCACAGATAAAATTAATGCCCTTTCAACCCAACAGGTAATCATTTCAATACCGTACCGATAGATCTAAATTTCTTATAATTTCTGATTCCTTTATCATGTTTATGTAACTGCTTCATATTTCACACAAGATATTTCTAGTACTTTGATGGTCCTCTATCATGTATGATAAAACCACGATCCTCGGGCCCCTGCAAAACCCAAGGACAAATGCAGGGCTCCAGATAAGGAATTAGTAATTGAGTATTTTCACTCCATCATTTCTGAAGCAATTGGGTATTTCGAAATTTTAATTGGGTAAAATAAAATCACACTACATGTACTGTTTACACACATCAACAGACAGCAGTTATTGAATAATTTGCTTCGAAATGAAAACATGTCTTGGCATTTCATTAGAATTGTCTCCTTGGAGACAATTCTAACGAAATACCAAGATGTGTTTTCATGGAAAATAAGAAAACTAACCTAAATTCGCTTTTTAAAATTATGCACGTTCACTTCCGCATTCTCAATGACTATTGGCCGCCATCTTTAAAAATATTTCAATCACGTGCACGCAGTGGTTTTGGTTGGTTACTGGAGACTGACGTCATTTCCATTAGCCAACCAAATCAGTGTGTGTCACGTGATTGGATATTTTTAAAGATGGCGGCTAATATTCATTTTTAACCAGGAAGTTAACGTGCCTGATTTTAAAAAGCGAATTTAGGTTGGTGAGACATTTTTAGTGCAGTTTACACTCGAAATCTTTGAGATTTATGTTAATGTATTAGCAACTGTAAAATCTATGCCGAAAACCCACCACAAGCAGCGGTTTCGACACGCTATAATGCATTGTATAGGCGAGTTCCAATTGTCTATATCGCGTTGGGATTCGTTTCAATGGTGGCGAATGGGAGTTTTGTACCTTTCTAAGTACTATTATATTTACACCCGGGCACATTTGAATTGCTTTGTACATTGTTTAGAAAGGTGTTTCATGTATATAGACAAACAATAATTGACCATCCAAGACACGCTAGAATCACCTGTGGACAACACCACGATCCTCGGGCCCCTGCAAAAGCCAAGGACAAATACTTATAGTCCGTTTCACGAAACCTGCCCAAATTTTACGGCCATATAAACAATTCAAAAACATTATTTTTTTCGATAATATTAAATTAAAGAAAAATTTAAGAATGAGCCTTCTTTTTATTTCGTGAAATTTGGTCAAATATTGATTTTATTGCGAAAAAAACAATTTCCCCATGTTAAATCCCCATAGACATCTTCACGGAGTCAGGGACATGGGGATTTTTTTTTGAATTTTAGAAATACTGGACCGATTTTTAAAATTTAACTTTTGTTTTCTTAGTTAATCTTAAATTTTCCTTCAATGTAATATTATCGAAAAAAAATATGTTTTTTGAATTGTTTATATGGCTGTAAAATTTGGGCAGCTTTCGTGAAACAGACTATAGTGCTTTCAAATCCTTAAAGGTACATGCCCACTCAGTCAAATCCAAATAAACTTTGCGCATCTACTCATCATAAGGAAGCTACATACCAAGTTTCAGATCTGTAGCTATTACGGTTTAAAAGTTTTATGAGTTACAAGGCAAATTGCCAACGTCTAAGTCGAAAAGGGGGAGATAATCCATGACCCGGGGGTCGAATCAAAATAAACTTTGCACATCTACTCATCATAAGGAAGCTACATACCAAGTTTCAAATGTGTCGCTATTAGGGTTTAAAAGTTGTACGACTTACAAGCCAAAATTGGAAAATTCTAAGTCGAAATGGTTAAAAGTACATGCCTACTCAGTAGACACAAATTGTTCTTTATATCAGAGACATCATCCGAGATATTTTCTGGCAAAATATACATTCATTCACTACTATCCCACGTATTGATTGGCATTATTTTACATTTTATATAAATTTTCACACTGAGATGTAACTGATATGAAATTTACGTCTGATATAAAATGTATGATAATGCCAACGAATACGTGGGGAAATGGTGTATAGCGGGCACTCATTAATTTTTAGAACTGGTGGAATAGTGACACAATTATACACTTAGTTACAAAAATTTAATTCCTATAAAGAACATTTTGTGCCGACTGTTTTGTTTGTTTGTTTGTCTATTGGTGTTTAACGGCCTATCAACAGCTAAGGTCATGTAAGGCCAGGCAAACGGGTTCGATCCTGTTTTAACCTGCTGCATTGGGGGGAAAATTCCAAAATCAGAACTGAATATTTACATCGAGAAACAATATATTCAGCCCTGAAATTATAATAACCTGACCTGGTGGCAGGTCCATACCACACCAAAGTCATTTGGCCCCTTCCCCTAAAATAGGATTACGAATAATCGTAATACTCGCATAAGGGGTATAACCAGATTCAACTGTCACATACAAAATGCCAAAGACGTATGACGTACCTTCTGCGACAAATACAATATACTTGGACTCCCGCTGAACCCATGGTCAAGGTCACATACTTACAGCGTTCAAAACCTAAAACCTTCAGAGCCCAAGATAAGTTTTGTATCTAAAAGAGTCACAATTTGGAATTTAATGCATATTTTACTTTTACAAATATACTATTGATTTCTTCCTTATTAAATAGGGAAAACATATAAAACACATTTAAAAATTCACTTATTTGAGCTGAATAAGCAAACAGTGTTTGCTTTTTGCAGCTCAACTACCGTAAGTAAATTTCAACGTTATTACAGTATTTTCACTACTCAATTTTCACATTGGTGTGAGTATTTTGAACTTCCACTTTTGATAATCAGTGCTAAAATAAGTGTGTAAAATACGCCAATAATTCCAGCCCAAAAATATTTACACAATTCCCTAACATTTGATTGGCTCATAGCATGTCTCTGTCCAAAATTTATATCCCAGTAAACTCCCACGCCGAACTACTTTCCGTAACCGTGAGGCGCATTTAAAATAATTCTTAAGAAAACGGAAAATAAACACATTTTCTTGATGAATTTATTTCAAATGCTGGAATTATAAGGAATGAATGGCCTTTTTGTGGAATTTATCGGGGGCATAAACTTGGAAAAGTCGCGGGAATACTGGACGAGGCCTTAAAAAATTACAATTTTCGAAGAAAAAAATTATTAATTATTTTTTTCTTCGAAAATTGTAATTTTTTATCGCTTCGTCCACAAAAAGGCCATTCATTCCTATAATACACATCTGGAGTTCTGAACTTAATGCTCTGGTAAATTCCTGTATCCTTTCACATATTTGCTTCATATTTCACACATGCATTCCTCAGATGGTTCTTTATCAGCATGACCATGCCGTGACAAATCCACAATCCACCACCAAGGGGGGGGTATTGTTTTCATAGGTGCTCTTAATGCCTTTAGATACCAGTGTGTCCACAGGCCACATTTCTAGTTTATTGCTTTTTCATACTCTTTGCTGTGAATTTCATTGGATTTTTACACCAGTATACACGTCATATCTGGAGCACTGGCTACATACATGTAAGATACCAGAGCTCCAGTTAAGATGCGTAATTTGACCAAATAGTTGAGGTATTTTTCTTAGTTCTTCACCAAAAACGGCAAGTTGGGAGTTCTTTAGAATCATGTCAATGAGACGATTCTAAAGCACTCCCAACTAGCCATTTTTGGTGAAGAAATAACAAAATTCCCACAAAAGTTTATCAAATTACGCACCTTAACTGGAGCTCTGAAGGTACAATGTAAGTGTTGCTTATTGGAGGTATACTGTTTTACTAGCCTGGCATATATCACTTTGTAAACAAGAGAAATTTGTATCTGAGATAATGAACAAATTGGCCAGGGTTAGGCAAGTGAGCTTACTACATTTGAGACCAGCATAGTTTAAAGTAGTGTAATTGAAGATATACTATGATACTAGGACCGCTGGGTTGTTTCAATTTTCACAGATATCGATACATGTACATACATATCAAATTTTGTATCTTGTTGAAAGCAACAAAACAAGAAATCTGATATTTATGTACATGTACCTATATGGGTGAAAATACACAGGGCTATTGTGAAAACACATTTTTATTTTTGATAGTATTTTTTTTCTCCAAAAATCCTGGTATGCCCCTTTATCATATTGTATTTACTATAGGAATGAAGATTTTCTTCTTCTTTTTTCGAAAATTGTAATTTTTTAAGGCCTCGTCCAGTATTCCCGCGACTTTTCCAAGTTTATATCCCTGATAAATTCCACAAAAAGGCCATTCATTCCTTATAATTCCAGCATTTGAAATAAATTCATCAAGAAAATGTGTTTATTTTCCGTTTTCTTAAGAATTATGTTAACTGCGCCCGACGGTTACAGAAAGTAGTTCGGCATGGAGTTTACTGGGATATAAATTCTGGACAGAGACTTGCTATGTTAGGGAATTGTGTAAATATTTTTGTGCTGGAATTATATGGTAAACAGAGGACCAGAACATCTGCATTGTACATATATTAAGTTTTAAAATTCAATAGTGTAAGCATTCTTGGCATACCTGCCTGTATTAGCCATTCAATTGCTTTAGCGGTCCACACTGTGAAACAGACTATAGATATTTTAACAAATATAAGTACATAAATTAAATGGTATACATGTGACAGGACACAAAATGAAAAATAAAGTGAATGGGTTTAACGTCCCAGCAATTATTTGTTACAGAGATGGGACCAAAGTTTTTTAACAAATGTAAAACAAAATGTTTCTATAAGATATATTAAATAATGTTTATAAGATAAACATATTAACCACGGCACATATCTGGGACTAAGAAGTGAGGGACAACATTGAATTATAAAAACGGTAACACAGTGGTGGTGTCGAACCTACAACCCTCAATGAAAACAATAATTTTAAACTAGAAAATGTGTTTATAGAACAAGGATGCTCAACATATTGCTTTGATAATAAACGAGACAAAATTCCAAGTTCAAAATGGGAGATAATCCATGACCCGGGGGTCGAATAAAAAATCTAAATAAAGTTTGCAATTCTACACATAAGAAAATTTCAGGTCTGTAGCTGGTATGGTTTAAAAGTTTTACAAGTTACAAGGTTGGCAACAGACGGACGGAAGGACGGACGGACAAGGGTAACACTAAATTAAAATGCCCCCCTCCACTATCGTACGTGGTGGGGCATAACAAAATAGATATTATTCTTATTTGTCAAGTTGCATAATACTAACAGTAATGTAAAAAACAAGAAATGCGTCTGTCAAACGCGGATGCCACCTGCAGCATATTTGAAAAACTATGACAAAGTGGTTAACCGAAAAGTGTGACGGACGGACAGACAGACGGACAGACGGTCCAAACACTATATGCCACCCGTTTCTTCGAAACCAGGTGGCATAAAAATCCAATTGTGTGGGCTTGTAACCTTGACTCTGTGCTTAGCGGGGGCGGCACGAATGTGAATTTGCCACAGGGTGGTAGAGGTCCATTGGAGCAATGATTGTGTGAAATGTGAAGCAGATCCGAGCAAGGAAATAGAAGTTATAACCGATTTCTCTGATGTTAAGTGTTGTAAAGAGACTATGTATGTGACCTTGACCTCGAGGTCAGCAGGGATTTGTCACAGCATGATAGTAGAGACATAGAGGAATGCATGCATGAAATAATAAGAATTTTCGGAGAAAGAAATAGAAGTTATAACATTACTGCCTTTCTCAGGTTCTTGTGACTAATGAACTATTATCAGAAAATGACATCAAAAGTTTGAAATTGAATTTTTTATATTCATTTCTATGTCATTTATGTAAAATATGACACATTTTTAAAATAAATATCAGCGAAATTTGGATACGAAAATGGAAGTACGTTAACATGTATTTACTAATGCCAGTCCTAATATGTGGCCGTGACTGCAGAGATAGGACTTATGGTATTTGTGACCAGTGCAGCTCCTGATTAATAGCACACTCCGGAACATGCTGAAGCATAATAATGATCTATACTGCTTGTTAGCAGCATGACGGGTGTTTCATTGACGGAATGGCGAACAGTGTAGATCCCAATCAGACTGTGTGGATGCACAGACTGTTCTGGATCTACACTGGTCGCAAAACTTCATTGACAGAATGGCGACCAGTGCAGATCCTGATCAGACTGTGCGGATGCACAGGCTGGTCTGGATCTACACTGGTCGCAAAACCCACAAGTCCCATTTCTCCAGTCACAGCCACATAATATGATCCAGGCCATATTCAGATACTGAATCCAACTCCAAATGATACACAATTCTGAGCAACTTCATTGACTGGGAGTAGCCACATGTGGGCAGATGGCAAGAATCCATACATTTAAACTAATAAAATTCAAATGCAGAAAAAACAAAACAGAGCTCCAGATCAGCTGCGTATTTGCTTAAATACCCAATTAAAATTGCCAAAAACCCAATTGAAATCAGAAGTAGCGAGTATCAATCCACATAGTCTGATCAGGATCTGCACCGTTCGCCATTCCATCAATGAAACACCCATTATGCTTCTAGCAAGCAACATACTTCATTACTAGAGCAAGTTAGCAGATGCTCAAGGATATCCCAGCCACCGCCTGGACCGACAAATAAATCTTTTTTTTAACACAAATCTTAAGGACGGATGAACAGACGGAATGACTAAAACTATATATACAATGGTGTCGGCTAATTTTGCGCACCTTTCCGGACAAATTTGTATGTCATTAACATTCCCATATTAAGTCAAACTTTCCTGAATATTCAACGCAATTCAAAGACGTCTGTGCAGGTAAAATGTCATAACGTAAGTTACGTAAATTGTGTGATGTATGACATCACATGCACGTTTGCAACGTCACATTCGTTTCTCCTAATGCTGCGCATCTTGTAGTGTAAACAAAATGGCGAACAGCATACTGGATCAGCATAGCAAAATTGGTATTAAACTGGAAGAAGTACTATCCAGTGACATCATGACAGGTTAGTTTCTTAGTTGAACTCTTAGTTTAGTAAATAAGACGGCTATTCCATCAGCAGTGTCTGAGGATTTTACACATTTATGACTATCGGAATAACTTTTTACCGAACTATCGGAATGTGATAAAATTATGCCAGTGTAGCAATTAATCAGCTTGTTTATTTCGAAATTCTCATATCTTATTATGACGTACGCAAGGCTAATTTTGACGTGAATTGCGCAGAATTAGCCGAACCGACAGTATCCCTTGATATACTTTGTATGCCAGGGTACAAGGGTACAGTGACCTACAAGTCCCATAAGCCCCATTTATCCAGTAGCAACCACATTCAAATGTTAGCAAAAGTGTGTCTACATCTTCAAAATTCAGTTTTTAAACCATTTTCAGTGATTATGTAACGCTGCTAAAACATCAACCGGTTGAAACAGTAAACGCAACAACTTTGAAACAGACTATAAATTACACAAGCAAGTAGCTTGGACAGTAAACTTTGAACAATAGTTTCAAACTGAAAGTTAGCCATCCAGGAAATAGACGTAGTCGACATAATTAATAGCGAATGAACCTGGCGAATATGTATATAGCAGGGAAGCTGCCCTAATTCTGGAACTTCACACCTTTAGTGACGACACCCAACCCAAATTGTCAACACTGGTAACAAAAATACATGGACGAACATAAACAGGTAGAACTTTAATCACTAATGACATGTGGAAACTCGTCTGAACACTGCTAACAAGACGCATTTACCTGTCCATACATCCAGCAAATTTTGAATTTCATACAAGTTCTGTTAATCCATTTTGAATGTGATGTTAAACTTCAAACACATCTCGAAATATGCAAAGGTGTACTGTCCCAATCTGGCGAATGTCAAGTTTCCGGTGTGTGATCACTGAGGCACGACGCGCGCGTGAACCTGTCCATAATTGGCGGCGCACAGGTGCTTGGTGGTTGTGTCATTCATTATTTTGATCGGATTTTCTGTTCTCATTTACACAAGTTATGTACAACTGAGAAGGCACACTGATTGTATGCAAAAGAGTGGCGAAATGGCTAAGTTGAAAAGGCTGTATTTTCGTGAGAAAAAAAACGTCATAAAACGTTCATGGAACGCCAAATCTACATAAACTCAAATAATTAATGCTAGCTTCAAATAATTAGTGCTCTCTCTAATTATATTAGTGCTCTCTCAATTTCAATTAGTGATCTCTCTAATTCAATTTGTGCTCTCTCTAATTCAATTTGAGCTCTCTCTAATTCAATTTCATTAATAGAGAGAGCATGAATTAAATTTGAGAGAGCACTAATTGAATTTGAGATATCTCTAATTGAATTTGAGAGAGCACAAATTGAATTAGAGAGAGCACTAATTGAATTTGAGAGAGCACTAATGGAATTGGAGAGAGCATTAAATGTATGTGTTTTTGAGCTCTCTGCAAATAATATAGAGCTAGCACGAATTCAATTAATGCTCTCTCTAATTCAATTAAAGATCTCTCTAATTGAATTAGTGCTCTCTCTAATTCAATTTGTGCTCTCTCTAATTCAATTCTCTAATTCAATTTGTGCTCTCTCTAATTCAATTTGTGCTCCTCTAATTCAATTTGTGCTCTCTCTATTAATTATCATTACAGCTAGCGCTAATTGAATTAAAGAGAGCACAAATTGAATTTGAGAGAGCACAAATTGAATTAGAGAGAGCACAAATTCAATTATAGAGATCACTAATTGAAATTGAGAGAGCACTAATAGAATTAGAGAGAGCACTAATTATTTGAAGCTAGAATTAATTATTTGAGTTTATGTAGATTTGGCGTTCCATACATGTTCAATATTTTCAGTAAACGATTGACTTGAAGCTTCGTGTACATAGAGAATAGTAGGCCTATGTTAGTGCCGTGAATGAGAAAAAAATATCTGGCAATGCGGCACCGTGTTTCACGGCACATACGTTCTGTGTTGAAGGGATAAATAGCAAAGTAGAGTTAATATAGTTTTATCCCATCTCGTAGCGAAAGTGGGGTGTAAAAGTAATCCGTCCGTCAGTCTATCTGTCTGTCTGTTCGTGACGTTTTCCATTCTGCTATAACTTTTTTACGATATGACCAACTGACTTTAAAAACCATGTGCATGCATGCTTATTATCATCAATATGTTCATATAGTCTACTGTTCATTCCCCGCCCTACAAACATTCCTTCCGTGCCCAATATCAATGTCAGATTACTTTGAAATGTTCGGTTTAGTAGATACAGTGGAACCGGAACTGTATCTAAACCGGACACCCTGTGAGGTCCTCAGGGCGTCAGGTTTAGAGATGTTCTACTGTTAATCTGGCATATGACAATTCTGAGACATAGCTGTGTGCTTTACAATCATGAACGTACATTATCACCTGAGAAAAAATACACAAACAGAGATGTTTCACTGTATCTACTAAACCGGTCATTTCAAAGTATATATATCACACAGACACGTGCGTGTTTTTCCATTTCTCCTGCTATACTTATTTTGTCCTGGGGTGCATGCCCCCGGACCCCCTAGCATACTCACTTCACTCCGTGGAGCTCGAAAATAGGACACCCACCCCCCCCCCCCCTCCCCAAATGCTGGATCCGCCCCTGATGTTTGATGTTGATGTTGGTGCAGTGATTCGTTACATGCCGTGGCGTCGTCAGGGTGTAGGCTCACGTGGTTTCCGAACCCGAAGATGTATGCATGTTCCCTGGTTATAACCTGGCATGTGGGATTCTGTTTAAACAAATTAGTATGAACAAGTCAATATAGGATATCCATGTTCCGAGCACGTTCTCGAACTCCGCACTCGAAATTACACGGTTCATTTGGCCGAGTCTCGAAGATTAAGCAATCTCGGCCAATCCAACTTCCTGATTTCGAACTTGGGAACCCGGCAGGGGCGGATCCAGCATTTGGGGAACGGGGGAGGGGGGGGGAAATTCTTAAATCTAGATGTCCAGAAATGCATTTTCCTGTGTGTTTACGGCATTTAAATTCAGACTCCAGCTGGTGGTAAACTGATCTATGTGAACTCCGTGGATGAACGGGGGGGGGGGGGTGGGGGGGGGTGCAACCCCGGATCCCCCCTCCAGATCTGCCCCTGCCTGAGTACATCAAGTCAGAAAGATTTACGTTTAATTTCAACCGTTGATTTATATAAACTTCAGCCAGGTATAATGGTTAATACGAATGTAGTAACCTGTCATGTGCATACGAAATCAAGCGAAACCATAATATTAAAATGGACCACCCCTTTCCCTGGAAACTGCCGCAGTCATAGCTCACTACCCGTGCATTACATTGCCGTGACCGACAGGGTTCCGTCGAACATAATGCTATAATTCCAGCACAAAAATATTTACACAATTCCCTAACATTTGATTGGTCCGTTGCACGTCACCGTCCAAAATTTATATCCCAGTAAACTCCATGCCGAACTACTTTCCGTAACCGTCGGGCGCAGTTAAAATAATTCTTAAGAAAACGGAAAATAAACACATTTTCTTGATGAATTTATGTAAAATGCTGGAATTATAAGGAATGAATGGCATTTTTGTGGAATTTATCGGGGATATAAACTTGGAAAAGTCGCGGGAATACTGGACGAGGCCTTCCGGCCTTCGTCCAGTATTCCCGCGACTTTTCCAAGTTTATACCCCGATAAATTCCACAAAAAGGCCATTCATTCCTATAATGCCTATAAATTAAAGTCATTAAAGTGTGGTGATTGAGGGCTGAGCGGTGCTCACACAAATCAGGGGCCCGTTTCACTAAATTTCGTACAACTAAGAGACGTTCGTAAATGCAAAACTAAAATCGACAACAAATTTCTCAATAACAGTAGGTTTTCGAAATGTGTTGCTTGATTTGTTCAGGTTTAATGACCTAAACATACACGCGGTAAATGGAAGCAATACTGAGCCACATTTGTGATGTGAAGCAAAATTATAAAAAAGATCTTCGTACGAACAGTTTAGTCGTACGACGTTTATTGAAACGAGCCTCAGTAAATCAGCTATATACACGTATGTCGCTGACTGACTGGTGAAATGGGGCTTATGGCATTCGTGACCTGTGTAGCTCCAGTAACATATTTCAGCAACCTGGCAAAGTATACTTATCTAGCAAAGTATACTTTGAGGGAGAAATTTTCAGTTTAAGGAAACATTCAGTATAATAATTATGTAAACTTTTAATCATCAAATATATGCAGTAGTAATTCTGTATGACATAATGAATTTCGGGAAAAATAAATGATTACTCCCTCAAAGTATACTTTACTAGATAAGCATACTTTACAATTTTGATGAAATCGGCAACAGGTCAGACAGTTTTACGTTTATTTTTAACCGGTGATTTATTTTAACTTCAGTCAGTTATAATGGTTAATACGAATGTAACCTGTCATGTGCATACGAAATCAAGCGAAACCATAATTAAAATGGACCACCCCTTGCTATGCTATGGGTACGCCATACGAATGCCGCAACTCGGGTATAGATTATAAGTTTGATTGGTGATTGAAGGCTGAGCGGTGCTCACTAAATTTCGTACAACTGACAATTTTAAGGTGCATGATCACGTGGTTACATTAACAACAACAATTACCGAACCTTCCAGAAGCGCCTCCGATTCAAGGTATGTGTTCTTTTATATTCACGGTCCTTATTACGTAACGGATTGTGATGAAATATGGCGCATCAAAGGCGTCTTGTTAAGCTGCATTTGGTGGTCTCGGTACTTTACCCCAAACGTCTGTACAGTGTTTGCAAAGAATCGATTGCCATGTCCCGAGCAAACCAAATGCAGCTCATAAAGACGCGTTTGCTGCGCCATATTTCTTTAAAATCCGTTGAATATTAAAGAAACTATAAAATAATACTTACTTTGAAGTGGGCGCGCTTTCAAAACTTTCAGTCATTGTTGTTGTTGTTCTAACCACGTGATCATGCGCCTTGGCTAAGAGACGTTCGTAAATGCAAAACTAAAATCAACAACAAACTTCTCAATAACAGTCGATTTTCGAAATTTGTTTCCATAAATTACGGAGCCCCGCAGGGGACATGGATTTTTGTTATTAATTCGTTCCACGAAATAACAATTCGTTCCCTCAATTTAACAATTCGTTCCCACGATGTAACAATTCGTTCCCTCGAATGAGCAATTCGTTCCCACGAAATGAAAATTCGTTCCCTCAATTTAACAATTCGTTCCCCTGATATAACAATTCGTTCCCACGAATTAACAATTCGTTCCCACGAATATTATTTCGTGGGAACGAATTGTTAATTCGTGCGAACGAATTGTTAAATTGAGTGAACGAATTGTTATTTCGTGGGCTGATTATGATGGACATTGATGGAATAGCAAACAACGTAGTTCGGATGCTCAGGCTGATCCTATATTGTTATATACCTTGGTACGTTAAGTAAGTGATACCACCATTGGCTGTTGCGTTTACTGTGGTGGATATGTTAGCGTCCTGTAGCCTATTTCATCAACATTGCAAAGTATACTTTACTAGCAAAGTATACTTTGAGGGAGAAATCATTTATTTTTCCTGAAATGCATTATTTCATATAGAACCAACAAATGCATATATGTCGTGATTAAAAGTATGCAGAATTATTATACTGAATTTATTACATTATCACAGCCATTAAATGGCTGTGATAATGTAATAAATTCAGTATAATAAAAATTAATAATTTTTAAAAAAATAAATTGAAAATTTCTCCCTTAAAGTATACTTGCTACTAAAGTATACTTTGCAATGTTGATGAAATAGGCTACTGGTGTCAATGCTATACTATTGTTGATCTCCTAATTAGGAGACAATAACTCCTAATTAGGAGATAGTAAGTCCTAATTACGAGATAATATCTCCTAATTAAGAGACAGTAACTCCTAATTAGGAGATTAGGGGATAGTTAGTAACTCATATTAGGCAGAAGTGTCGGAAGTGGGGCGGCAGGGGCGGCAACCGCCGTCCCAATATTTGGAGCAAAAATAAAAGGTGTCTCTTAAATGCAGTAGAATGCAGGAAATGGCACCTAGAATTAAAAAAACAAAATCCGGGGGTGCATGCCTCAGCCCCGGAACCCTCTAGCACTAATTCAATTTGCTCGGGTCGACATTCGCCTCCCCAATATTAATTTGCTTCTGACGCCTCTGTTAGGAGATATTACATCCTAATTAGGAGATAGTAAGTCCTAATTAGGAGATATATCTAATATTAATTAAGAGATACATCTCCTAATTAGGAGATACTAAGTCCTAATTCTGAGATAGTAAGTCCTCATTAGGAGATAGTATACTAAGTTGTGCTGAATGGGTTGTAACTGTCGGTATTGTGATATGGTGTAGAGTTTCCGTGCTGTGGTGCAGACAGCTTACAGGACATCATCAACAAGGTATCTGGTATGTAATAACGCAGAAATTAATATGATTTATATGTATTTTCTGAATAATTCGCTTGCAAATATGACACCTTGACACATTTTCGTACATGAACTTTGAATCGAGGGAGCGTGATGAAAGTGGCCATTTCTGGCTAACAAAAACGTTTTTTTGCCCCTTTCCGGTGGCGATATCGAGTAAATACAGTTTAAATGATCCGTGGAAAGTGTCAGCTGTGTACATGTAGGATATGACATGTTTTATGGCATTTTCTGATTTATCTGGTTATGGTGTGTACACCCTGTTATGGTTTAGAGTTTCCGTAAGAAATTGCAGAACCTAATACGGTTTTGCGCGAAAATACGCTACGGGTTGTATATGTGCGACGAAATAGATACGGTGTGTCACACATTTTCTCGTCAGATCAAGCTGGCCAATGGAAAAACGATTCCAGCACCTTTTATCGTTATGTGCTCGTTTTATTCCATTAGCTACCATAACATGCTTGGCTTCCACCTTTAGAATGGATATACATCGGTAACAAAGCATACATAGAACACATCGGTGCTTATTAGTATGGGTTTGTGATCTGACAACATTAAAATCATTCAGTTTCAGTTTAATAATACTTTATGACGTTATTACATGTACGTCACGACTTGTTCAAAAACATACATTTGTATCCCATCGCGCAGAAAAAAATGGTACATGTATATATGGATGCAAAGGGCGCCCGTCTGTCTGTCCGTATGTCTATCTGTTTGGCTGTCCGTCACGTTTTCCATTGCGCTTTAATTTATTTACCATATGACAGATTGACTTGAAACTTCATATGCATGTTTATCATCATCCATATTTTCATTCCTCGTCCGACACATGCCCCTCCATGTCCAAGCTCAATGTCAAATGCGACTTTGATGTTTACATTTCAGTAGATTTTAAATTTATGTTCAGTAGAGTCATTCTGCGATAGCTATATTTTACCGTATGAGCTATTCGCTTAAAACTTCATGTGTGTGTTTATCATCATCAATATTTTGATTCCTCACCTCATTCGACGAGAAAACAGGTAGGTGCCATTTTGAGTCAGTATTTTACAGCTTTGATGACAGTACTAGCGGTATGCACAGACGCAGAATTATAATGTCCAACGAGCACGCTCAGAATACTCAGATTTCCGATTTTTGGCTAGCTGACACATTTACTTGCCACTTGTTGGCGGACATATCGAGTAAATAATGTCAAATGATTGGCAGTGATTGTCCGTTTTCTACATGTAAGATATGGCACTTTCTGATTTGTCTGGTTACGGTACGGTTTCTACACCCTGTTATGTTTTAGAGTTTCCGTATATTGATTTTATTGCGAATTTTTTTTTCCCCATGTTAAATCCCCACTCGTGGGGATGTCTATGGGGATTTAACATGGGGAAAATTTTTAGAATTTTAGTAATCCTGGACCGATTTTCAAAATTTAACTTTTGTTTTCTTAGTTAGATCATATCCAAGATATCTAGCCAGGTTTCGGAGTCAATTTCCAATATTTTTCGTTTTTTGACTCCTCCCACACTGTTTACCTCTTTTTCCCTTTTTCCCCCATGTTAACTTCCCATAGACAAATCAATTTTTCGTAATAAAACCAATATTTGACCAAATTTCACGAAATAAAAAGAAGGCTCATTCTTAAATGTTCCTTTAATTTAATATTATCGAAAATAATATTGTTTTTGAATTGTCTATATAGCCGTAAAATTTGGGCAGCTTTCGTGAAACAGACTTTTTATAAGTGCCTGCAATACATATAATGCAGCTCTTCTATGCTGGTGGCACAATACAACATAATGAAAGTATCACCATTAGGATATATAATAATAATAACAACATAAAATGTGAATGCACTTTTTCTGAAAGCATACAACAAATTCATCATGCACATACGTGTCGACCAACGGATTGCAACACAAACCTAACCACATTTACAATGGATATAGTCCCATATACTATTAAACAATGACTGGTACATTAAACACACTAGCACTTTGTGACAGCATACACATAATTAATGACCTTCAAACAAACGTATATGGTATAGCACTTTGTTTATTATATTATTTATTAATAAAACTCTTTTTTTAGCAACTTTGCTACCACCAAAACGCCCGTAGCCCCTTCTTCTGGTGAAAACTTCTCAAAAAGAAACCCTTTTCCCGGGAAAATCTTCCCTTGGGTATAAATAATATTGTAAGTATGATGCAATCATTAGTTAATATGTTAATACAAACATTAAATGTCTATATACATATGGTATGGTTTTATATTCCAAAATAAATAACCATACCATATATATATTTACGATATTTAATATTCATATTGTTATGATTTGGCTTTCTGGTCAATTGGACTTTATGCACCTTTTCCCGTATGGCTTACACGTGTTAGCTGTCGTGAAACTGGGTAACTCTGTTCTAATTTCTACAGGTTGCTCAGAGAAACTAGGTCAGTGGTTGCTTTGAGCCGATGACTAACAGTTGCTTGGAGACTGGATGTTGGCTCAAAAACCTGCTGCATGCTCGCAATGAGCCGCTCGGCTCAAACCAACATTGAGTCTCTGGTTGTGTTGCAACTGAGCATTATGCTGTTTACTATAAACGGGGTCTGCATCTCATTCTCTAGAGAAGAGCAATTCAAAGTTTTAGTCTCAGTCTTCATCATATGCTAACCATGTTGAAAGACTTATGTTTAGAATATACATTGAGCTATGTATTTAAATTCAATTAAATATATTCCATGGGAAACACTACAAGTTGGAATAGAGGAAAAGAAATGAATTCGATTGTACTTAACCATTATAACGTTCGGCAAACAGTTTAAGTGTTATTGTAAGAATATTTTAAGTCATGCTACCAACATGTGGATACGTTGTCTTGTAATAAAGAGTTAATGCAGTGAATGAGTTTGTGAAATTACTTTGGCCTTGATCAAATGGAATCATCATATTGCCGCACAATTACGGACATCGCTACTGATGGCGCATCGATTATGCATAGAGACGGCGTATGGAGTGTGTCGTCCGTACGGTCCAATGATCAAAATATAACTATATCCATTTAATAAGAACCATATAGAATGTACAAAATAAGATGCATTAGCTGTTTCCCGGAATAAGGGTTTCTATTAGGATTTTTCCATTATAAAAAAAGTAATACGGACTTTCTTTAGTTTAGTTTCTTAACCCTTTCACCCCTAAGTAACTGGAATGGGCTGCGATATGTTAATTTTACAACCAATCCAATCATCGCAAAATGATTTTCAGACTATTCCATTTATAAATAGGGGGTATTTGTTGTTCTCAAAAATATGAAAATTACTTTCAAACAGTGCAGATCCTGATGAGACGGCTCATTACGAGCCGGCTCATCTGGATCTGCACTGTTTGCATAAACCGATATAGCGGCCTTTCGGGTTCAAAGGGTTAAGTGTGGTATGGTTTTGTATTTCAAAACAAATAACTATACCGTATATATGGGGAAACTATTTTCATTTCATCCTTATTTACTAATTACAAGTATTCTATTTCAATTTAAAGGAGCTGCTGTGAATGGTAAAACAATATCTGGAGAGGCTTAGGAAACAGGGTGGACGAGACTTGCCGAGCTCATCTTGTTTCCGTACCGAGCCAGATATTTTCCCTATTCACGGTACTTACCTACTATTTTATTTATCCCGACAAAACTTTAAGACAGCATTTAAATCAACTTAATTTAGTTAATTTAGCCTTCGAAAGCGAGACAACTTACAACCGAATTGCATCAAACACTCCATTATTTCCACTCAGTACATAGTTCGATACATTATGGTTGTAAAGTCTCTTCAGCAATAGCCATGACATTAATGTTATATCTACATTTGTACTTGTTTTAGGTAATTTACTCGTCGAAATCTTTACAAAATAAACGTATAACGTTACGATTTATTTTATTCTTTTTATCGTTAATATATTAATTTGATGCAACTGTAGAGCTCATTCATATATCCATAAGAGTCCAGTGTCACAGGAGTGTTGTAGCATGGCATCGCAGTTAATTCCTATGGTGTGAAATGTGTTGATTGGAGTGTAGCCGTTCTGTGACACCATATGCTGATTGTGCTTATCGATAACACGGGTATACATGTACATGCATGTTCATGTATATAGTCCGGAGTCTGTATGCATGTAGTTAGCTCCATGCTTACGCAACACGTATTGTAATATGTACGTAAAATGTTGAATGTCTTATATCCTCTTCTATTGTTTTAGAAACCGTGTACATTTGTTGATTGTGAACGTTGGAATGATACATAGGTTATATTAAACTGTATTGTGATAAATGGAAGTGGGTCGTTTCTTATAATGCTATATTGAATGGCAACTGTGTATGTTTCTTGTATAATTGTTCTGTATGTTATGTTGGTGAGACGTAAATAAATACATGCAAGTACACAATTACCATTGTATGTGCTTTCACGACTATAATAGAATCTTTTTTTATGATACGTATTCTGTTTTTACACTTTTCCAAATATATCATACACGTGTAAATGAGTAGTGTATTGATATTCACGTACATAATACATTGATTTCTAACAGGACTATTAGCATGGCGATATTTACTACAGTTACAGTCTGTTTCACGAAACCTGACCAAATTTTACGGCCATATATGAACAATGCAAAAACAGTATTTTGTTTCGATAATATTAAATTTTATCAAAATTTAAGAACGAGCCTTCTTTTTATTTCGTGAAATTTGGTCAAATATTGATTTTATTATGAAAAATTGATTTGTCCATGGGAATTTAACATGGGGGAAAGGAGGTGGAGGATCTGTGGGTGGAGTCAGAAAACTATTTTTTTTAAATTGACTCCGAATCCTGGCTAGATAGCTTGTAAATGATCTAACTAAGAAAACAAAAGTTAAATTTTGAAAATCGGTCCAGAATTTCTGAAATTCTAAAAAATGTCCCAATGTTAAATAAAGAAATTGTTTTTCGCGATAACATAAATATTTGACCAAATTTTACGACATATAAGTAAGGCTCATTCTTAAATTGTCCTTTAATTGAATATTATCGAAAAAAATATTGTTTTTGAATTGTTTATATAGCTATAACATTTTGGCAGTTTTCGTGAAACAGACAGTAGTGAATACGCACACGACGTGCCCCATTGCGCATGCGCGGATTCAGGGTGGGGGCGGACCCGGCGCGCGCCCCACTAAAATTCGCGGAGTAAAGATTTTTTACAAGTTACAAGGCACGTTTCTTGCCAAATGCCATGTATTTTTCGGTCGTTTTCTTATTGTTTCAAAATTTAAACGTTTTCAAAAAAATCATGTCTACTGTGACAGTGTCAATATTTAAGCTCCAAAATGCGCCAGAACGCAGGAAATGCGATGTAGATTTCCAAAATCTACAATATAGAGAATAGTATATGTTAGTGCCGTGAATGGGAAACAATATCTGTCAAGGCTCATGAAACGTGATGGGCGAGGCTCTGCCGAGCACATCCCGTTTCCGTGCCGCGCCAGATATTTTTTCTCATTCACGGCACTAACATACTATTTTATTTATCCCGTCAACACCTACAAATGGCTGTAAAATGCAAAGATAGTATTGACTGGATATCAAAAATGTTTCACAGCACCGTGTTTCACGGCACATACGCACTGTGTTGACGGGATAAAAAGACTATTATCGCTTTATGACATGTTAACATCTTATTTGAAGAGATGAATGTTGCGATTGGCAATATTGTCAAGCAGTATACACGCATAAACATACGTTATACCTGTACGCCTATAATAGTATATGGGTGCTTGTCCCACTATACTATTAACTAATACAAATATAGAGACATTTTAATTAAATACCGCAAATATGGAACACATGACATGAGTAAGTAAATTGACGTGTATGGTAGTTATGTGACTGGGTGATATTTTAGAAAGAAAGATAATACATCCATTACTAAATGTCCCTGTTACATGAGTTCCTTCCCTTAGACTGCTAGTGACCGCTGGTTCCAACGTTGTTTGTCGGTGTTACGCTTTGCGACCAATAGGCGGGGAGCAAGTATTTGTCATGTGTGTTTCGGTTTTTGATGCGGTGGTTGGTTATGTAGTATTGGAGCCAGGGACAGTCGATGATTTTGCATTCAGTGGTAGGGTATCATTCCCGTGCAATGCATGCGGCGTGTCTTCGCGCGAACCAGGTCCGGTAGCCTAGGAATATGACTTGCCAGTCAGAATTCGATAGAGACGGACCGAGTTTCCAGCCTTGTTCACTATATCAGCTGTGGGATTTGCCGGGGTGGACATCATGTCTTGCAGTTCTTGTTGAGGAATTCAAGTTGAGTTGGCTAGCCTATTGTCATCTGCATATTTCAATGGGGGAACTGTACATACACTCGCGTGTTTTACTGGACTAAAAACGTGTTTTTAAAATATATTGTAATTCGGACAAACAGTTGGTATGAAAACATTCAAATATGTGTTATCACAAAATGTTGGTGTAGTATAATTAAACGTGTTTCCCTGCACTGACTTTTTATTAGCCGATCTATTTATAGATCGGCTAATATATTGGTCATCCATCGAATTCTGAAAAAGTTTGTAGCAACCCTTTTCTCCACTATTCGGTAATCTACGAACGCGAATTTTGCTGTATCACTTCCAAATTGCATCAACCGATAAAGTTTGCATTTTTGGCAATTATCTCCGTTTAAAACTTCAAATATAGCCAAATAACACAATTTTGAATACGTAATGAGCTGAACGCCGGAAGAGATTGAACCCTGAAGTTGTTGTTGTTGAAGTCCATAGTTGGCTCTAATGGCCATATACGCCAACATACGCCGATTATTGAGCTAATTTAAAGCTTTTATTTATTAAACAGAACAAGTTTCAGCCACGTATAATCGCGTAAAATGTGTTTATTCGGCTAATTTATAATCGACCTCTGCTCAAAATCTCCGATTAGCAACCCCAGCATCTCGGGTTTATACCATTGGATCGCGTATGCGCGTCATTTGACGCTAGTTAATATTCACACAATTTTCCACCAATCAAAACGAAGAATTGCCCTTCATAGCGAACTTTGATTTGTTTACGTATCATGCAGGGATGGCAGGGATGCATCCAGCACGCGCGATTGCGGCAATCCCCCTTAATTATTGTCAATGCCGCAAATTATTGATTGTCTTGCGCCCGACATCGCGCAAAAAATCACGGATGGGCCCCTTTCAGTTTTAAATGACCAGTGCGCACATTAAAAAAACGTAATTGACTATTTAAACGCGCTGCGTATTTAAATCATTGGAAGGCGTGCAGTTCAATCGAGTTTGTGCGGCCGTTGAACGTAAGCTTCGAGTCGATTTAAACCATTTAAGTCGATAAACAAGGGATAAACAAGTGACAACGTTAACCGGTTATGCTCCATTAAGAAGTAATAAGCTTATGGCAAATCATATTACTTTGGGGCCGAGCTACTAAAGTGACTGGTGTGGCATGGAAATATTGAGTTCTGATTTTGGGAATTTTCCTCATCGTGGACCCGTTTAATGCGGGATAGTACAACCCGTTGGCCCGGCCTTAAATGACCTTAGCTGTTGATAGGTCGTTAAACACCAATACTCACTCACTCGCTCATTCATTCCCCCCCCCCCCCCGAGACTCAGTAACTACTAAAATGCGGACATATATTGAACCCTGATTTGATCGGCTAATAACATCATGATCTGCATGACTTTTCATACAATGTGTTAAATAACAGTTTGCATGTATGCTGACAAAATGCTTACCACATTTAACAGGGACTAGCGAGCGTAGAGTGCGGTCGTGAGAGGTGACATGCTGAATCCCTATTAACCATATTTGTGGTTAGATCATATTCATCATGTTCATAGACATCAATATAGTTTTAGTGATGTGTAAATGGTCAGATAATGTAATGTATATGTCTAATGCTAGTTGGACATGTTTAAAGCGGGTTGTGTGTCCCGATACGAATTGCTTGAGCCGATGAAATGATCGCTTGTGGGCTGCCATTTCTTGGTTCGAGTCCCGGTTCGGGAAATGCATGGCTCTGAACATGTTGGACGGCATATGACGGCATAATACAACGGAATACGAAGTAATACAAGTATACTGTGTAAATATGAGAAGTACGTACTTAAGTTCAGGAGCCCATATCTTATTAGGTGTTAATTGGTTGAATCATTGTTGTTATTCAGAAGTAATGACTGATAGTCCTGGTAACGGACAATCATAGTCCGGTAATCCAATAGTTGACCTGTTATATTTAACCGGCACCAGTTTGCCCTTGGCATCCAGTTCCCAAACATTATCACCAAGACGCGGTAGGCGTTGTTTTGGTTCTCGGTACGTTTTGTCTCTCATGGAGATGAAGTTGGCTCTCTGTATATGTGGTTTGAAAGTTCCAAGAGTAGGCGGGAGCTTTTCACTTTCAAGGTTTTTGGTTCTGAATAATTCCCATCGTAAGCCATGTACACTCTTGCATATGCTATTGGGCCACAGTCTGCGCCTGTAAAATTGTGCCGACCAACCAAGCCTTTTGTCTTTTCCGGCCATAGTTCAGAGTATCTTTCTTTTACATCGAAAGTTCGGAAAGGTTTTCCTCTTCTAGTTAAAAGTTTCAGCTGACCAGGGAAATTTTCAGTTGCTACCATATCCATCAACAGAAGGAAAACATCCGTGTCAGGGGACCATACATAAATGTCCCGAACTGACTGACTTTGTAAAGAGGCATCGAGGGCGTGAAGTGGAATCTGTGTATCTGCCTCTTCATGGGAATGGGCCGCCAAACCTGGGTTAATAAGATGTGGCTTGTTTGTGTGAGCAGATGTTCCAAACACAACAACAATGTCCTGAACACTATTCGCAAAGCGTTTAAGCGGTCATTGTCCAAGGTATTCAATTAACTGGGATTTTGTTTCGCTGTGTGACAAGAGAAGTTTTATAGACACGTTGCGTATGTTCATGCAATTATGTATTATGAATTTCACTGCCTGTATATAGCTTACCCGCACGCTTGACGCTTGTCTTTTCCTGCAGTGAGCCACTAGTGTATCTGTCAAATAGTACTCTTCCTTTGAAATAACCGGTCATCAGTTTCGATATGCGCTGCAAAAACACATCCCCAAAGTCGGATATTGTGTCCATTCCAGGTACCTTTGTTATGGATTGAACGACGGCCTGTGCATCTATCATGATCACTTTCTCTCCGGCATCAGTGGGCACACACGTATCGTTGTCATTGTCAGTATTGTCATCGGAAGTTGTACTACACATTGCAATGTCCTTGCCTGTCTGAACTGGATGTTTTACTATTCCAATTGTAAGTTCTCCTAACTCGGCAACAGTAGTATTCTCATTAGATGTAGGTGAAGTTCTTGTACCAGCCTCTGTAGCTTGTCCGAACTTTTCTGTTTCCTTCATAAATGAGACTTTGTCCAATGGTAGCAGCAATGTTCCGTCGGTAGCAAAGAGAGATCGTGGTGTTATAGCTATCTCATAATTTCCGATTGTTTCCCCCAGCTTCGACATCATGTCTGTGCGTGCCTGTTGAACGACTAAAAACCGCGCAAGTAATTGGCGATCTTCACGAAGCTTCACTACTTTGTTGCCGATTGCTACATTTTAATTCTATCCCAAACAGTTTGCGCAGATGCCGTTCTCAGTCGCGTTTCTACGAACTCTTTATACCGTTTAGTTCCCTTCTCATATCTGTTAAGAATATCGTATACTGCAGTATCTGGTATAGCCATCATGGAAACTATGTTTACCAGTGGCAGCTTGTTTTCGAATGGATTTCCATCGCAGTGGCTTTCTAGACATATCTTGATTTTTGCTGCATTTCTTTCAGCTCGTGTGCCAAATATCGCAGACAATTGATAATGTTCTTCAGGGCGTGAGCTGCTACCGGATTAATACAATGACTGAAACTCACTGACGATGCGTGTCATGACGGGAGCTGTGAGTAGGAATCGATTGAGCGTTGGTTCACTTTCAGTTATACCAGTAATGCCTACAACCACCTTCAACTCTCTAATACTCTGCTCCAGAGTCTGATCAACACACAGATTGGTAACTGATATACCAGTTATCTTCACACACAAATCAACTTCTTCGGGTGCTTTCCATGTTTCAGGGCATTCGGTCTTGAGCTCGTTCATCTGGGCAAGGTGTACTGGGATCATGCGTGCGTAGTTGTATAAATTATGCGCGAAGAAGTATTTTATTTGCTCATCGAGGGCTGACAAATATGTCTTCCATTTGTTACAGTCTTCACCACGTGCGTGAAGATTTGTCCGCAATGTTTGGCACTGTTCAACAAGTTTTTCTGATGGCTTGTCACCAAATAACTGTTCATATTTGAGAAAGTACAATGCCATTGCGTTCATGCTATGGTATTCGATGCCTCTTTTGGAAGCCTGTCCAGCGAATATTTGGCGGAGTGTGGCAGGCGAATATATACCAGTCTCTACTGACACGGTATCGATACCACTGTCCTCTATGTATTTCCCTAAAGCATGGAGAGCAGCAAAACAAATATGAAGCTCTCCTGCTCGAAGCACCCAGTTTCTGTTTCCCCCACATGTCTGGAGTTCTATTGCTCTTGCATACAACGCGAGATCCAGAGTGATTACCGTTTTTCATTTCCGGGCCCATGACAACTGCTAAAATATTCTGTGTTAAAACAGAACCGTGTACAGTGTCGCATAATCCGTTGGCGACTGTCGAAACAGATGGGTAATAACTGCGCTATTTGCCTTAGAAGCACGACCTTTCCCTGTTTGTATAAGTAGTGAATTTGTTGCAGCCCATGTTGGCATGTCTTTACTGCTATCGAGCTCTGCTTTACAGATATATAACCTACATTTAGTATTTTATTTGACTCGAACGACTCTCGATATGATGAGTCGTGATCATGTGAATCAACTGCACCTGATATATCATTAACAAGTTCACTCCGTTTTGAGTTGCCCAGATAACTCGATAGCATCCATGCCCTATCCTTGATTTGATACTCCTTTAACACACCGGATTCGGAGTTAAATTCAAATTCAACTTAATTGGCTTTGGCTTGATATATGGCTCATTTCTGTAGACAACGTCCAGTTGCACGGGTCTTACCTTTTCAGGAATGGAAATAGGTTTGCTTGTTGGTTCATAACAACCACTGTCCCGTGCAATGTGTTTTGATCATCGCATGTATCTTCCAGAAAGTCAATATTGTCTATTGCAAAATATATTGATTTGCCCTTTTTGGTAAAATGTGGTAAGCAATAACCTCATGTGGTTTTCATTTGCTCAACCACACCACACTCAACCATTTTCTCCATGTTGATAACTCCTTCGTAGGTACAGCCAAGATTAAGCTCTGACAAACAGTTCATGAGAACTTTACTGCGAAGTTTGTTGTGGATCGTTACAGCTGACCCTACTGCTAACGGAGTTTCATTGTGTCCGCGAAAGCCTGCTTCCGTCGTTGGCTTGTAATTCACTTGCCTGTCAGTTTTCACTTTGTACCATATAATAACTGTTTCAGGAAAAACGACGTCATTCATGGAATCGTATATTCCATACTACCTGTACACGTCCATGTACATTTAGGGTCTAGTAATTCTTTTCGCAGCACGCGAGTGGGTGGGGTATTTTCGTCGGCCTGTACAAAGTTAAAAAAATAAAAAGTAAAATTGCCACCACGTTTTATCTGCTGAATAAGTCCCTCAACAACACTTTTCCCAACACAAATAAATTTCGGCAGTCATATCGCACGGGAGCCTGTATCCTACCGTCCAGTACTATACTATTATGTTGTATCGGTGTTTTTAGTGGTAACATTGTTACATTGTTAACGATGGACTGTTTAAGCCTAGCTTATAAACGGACTGACCTTTTCAATGAAGAGCGTACGGTTCACGATAACTCATAAACTTGGTAATTATAAATGGCACAATAAATGGTTAACCGAGTATTTGTATTTTTTAATCGTGAACATTCCTCCTGAACATTTGTATTTATTATTGTGTATGTTATTTTAGGGGTGTTTTCACATCTGGTTTACATCTGTATCCTATCTTCGACTGCTCAATAGAAGTTCCACCAATTGATATGGAATAAACGAAGTCAGCAACTATTTGTTTCTTTCAAACTCCAATGAGTGTGGGGGACGAGAGGTTGCCCCCTGTTACAATTTGGTCACGGTACGGATCTAGTAACAGAAAATATATGTGTCTGTGCTCGTTTAGCCCAGTCGGTAGAGCGACCGCCTTGTAAGCGGGAAGTGCCGTGTTCGGGTCCCACGTCTGGTGCATATTTTTCTCATCCCGTTACATTTTTAATTTAAAAAAAAATCAGATTTATTTTTGAGTTTTTGCTACAATTTCTTTTGTTAATTTGACTTTTTGTACTTTATTGAGATTATTTAACAGAAACATGAAGCCATGAAATGTAATACATAGAGGATATTCCATCGTACATTTTGAATAGTGGGAAATAATACACGAGTGTGCGTCGGCTTCCGCGTAAGCAACGAGTGAGCGTAGCGAACGAGTTGCTTGCACGGACGCCGATGGACACGAGTGTATTATTTCTGCTATTCAAGCATGTACGATGGAATATCTTATTTATTACACTTCCACGGCGGGATATATATGCACATTTCATCTATTTTTGAGATTATAATCAATGAATTGTGATATGAGCATGAATAGTTATACAATGACGTGTTTTCCCGCATTTTGACGTTACATTGTGTGCCGTCAAATGTGACGTCATGTAAACGTTTTGAAATCCAAATTACGCAGCTGTTTCTATGAACCAGATATATTTGAGTGCACGTTTAGAATATGTTCAATCACATTAACATTCTAGATTAGTCGAAACAGTTTCCAAATTTTCAAATAACTTTATTTTGACTGTAATAAAAATTAAATATTTTGCATGGTAGCTCGTGGTTTCCAAGAAAACAGGCGCGCAATTACGGGTTTTCTCTTCACGGTGTCTTATTTGTAAGGAGTTGATTACGGGTTTTCTCTCACAGCGAAACCCATGCAAATAACTCGCAAGAGTGTAATAAAAGTTGATAGTAGATGAGCAATTGAGAGTGTGTCAGTTATAACTGAATCGGATTGAAACAAAACTGAAGTGAATACTAGGTTAAGTGAACTTAGTTAATCATGGTTACACCAGTCTCAGATGACGACTTACAAATGCTAGAGGTGTTGAAGCGTCTTAAGATAAAACCACCAAAAGTAGAAACACCTGAACAGTTTGAAGACTATATGAAATACTATTGCTCAACAATAGGGACTGATGCTTCAGATACGGATGCGAAAACAAAAGGTACAAGTACGCCAACAATACCTAGGATATCAATATTTTATGGGGAGACAGGCAAAGGAGAGGTGAACTGTGCAACCTGGAGATATGAGATAGCTGTTTGTTAGTAGTTAATAACTAAATTGAAGAACATATATTGAATGGAATTAGACGGTCTTACAAAGGGAGTCGGCCAATAGTGTTAGACGAATGGGAATCAAGGCAAGTGTGACCAGCACATTAGACAAGTTTGAAGCTTCATATGGTGTGCGAGATACCGAAGAATCGGTACTCAAACAATTATATGCATGTCAACAGCAAACACAGGAAGAAATATCTTAATTTACAGTTAGGGAGCAGGAAACTTTCGCATATGCAATTGAAATAGGAGCATTGAAAACAACACACGAAGAACTATTACAACATGTAGTATATCAATATATCAAGGGCTCAAGAAATATATTCAGCAAATAGTAGAATGGAGATTAGGAACCTTGAATCAAACTTAGTAGAGAAATGAGATGAAGGAGCGAAACCAAAATGCTATGCCGCAAACAAAGTAGATGAAAAGTCAGAGCTGACAAGTCAAACAATTACTGCAACAATTGAATGACAGAATAGCTAGACTAGAACAAGGAAGACTAGAACAAGCAGTAGAGGACAACCATACACTAGAACGAACCGAGGCTTTATGGGTAGCTTTAGAGGCCAACCAAGAGGACCACCAAGAGGCAAATATAACATACATAGAGGAAGGGGCAGAGGTTACTCTCCAATCCGTCCAATTGCACCAAGCAACTTTTTACCAACGTGCTTCAAGTGCGATGAAGTTGGATATTTTCAACGAGATTTCCCGATCAATGATGGACCAAGATGTTACAGATGCAATGGTATTGGATACTACCAACGGGATTGATTGCCCAAACGAGTAAATCCCTCGATTGCGACAGACCGAGGCATCTAGGACAGACAAGAGTCCCAATTTAGTTGGATCATTTACCGAAGCGACTATAGTAGTCAACAACAACGAGATTACAGCATTGGTAGATACAGGCAGTTGTGTCAGTACAGTTTCAGATACATTTCGCACGGAATATTTTCAAGATATTGAGGTCAAACCATTGAAGAATTTTCTGAACATAGAATGTACTAATGGTAGAACAAAGAATTATTGAACAAACACTCATAACTATTTTCGAAAAGTGAGGATGACATTGGACATTGCGATAAAGTGAAACATAGAATTGATCTATTAGACGGCACACCATTTAAACAACATCACAGACGTATTCCACCAGGTATGATTGACGGGGTACGCAATCACATTGAACAGCTGTTAGCGGGAGTGGTAATACGTAAATCCAGGTCACCATGGTCGTCTAATGTGGTATTGGTTAGGAAAAAAGAAATGGGAAACTTAGAATGTGCGTTGACTACAGGATTTTAATGTATTAAGGAATCATATGCGCTGCCTAGAATAGAGGATGTTTTTGACATACTATGCGGTGCGACATATTTTTCGACAATAGATATGAAAAGTGGTTATTTTCAAGTGGAAGTAGAGGAATATCACAAAGAACGAACCGCGTTTACCGTAGGTCCGCTTGGATATTTTTAATGCATAAGAATGCCATTCGGATTATCAAATTCACCTGTCACCTATAAGAGACTCATGGAAGAATGATTGGGAGATTATAATATGAAAATCTGTGTCGTATATATGGATGCTCTAATCATATTCAGTAAGCAAGAGCATATGGAGAGACTGGAAGTGGTACTAACGAGGTTAAAGGAATGTAATCTAAAATTGACAGCAGAGAAGTGTTACTTCATGCAAAACATGAACAAGTAAAAAAATCGGCCCACATCTTCAAACGCGGATCAATTGCGATCATTCATTGCATTCGCTGGGTATTATCGCAGGTTTGTAAAATATTTTGCCAATGTAACAAAGCGATTATCCGGTCTGCTGCCACCAATGTCACAGACGACGAAAAGGTTTAAGCAGAAAGAATGGAAATGGGGCGAGGAACAGGCAGAAATATTCCAGAAGCTGAAGACTATTTTAACATAACTACCGATATTAGCTTACCCGATCTTTGATCAACCATTCGAACTACTCACAGATGCCTCTACTAAAGGACTTGGAGCAATTCTCTACAGGGAGCAAGATGGGTTAGAAAGGGTCGTAGCATATGCCATGCCAGTGAGTGTTTCGAAATCAGAAAAGAACAATGTTTGGCTTTGAAATGGGCGGTTACCTAAAAGTATTCTGATTATCTTGTCGCAAATCACTTCAGGGTATACACTAATAATAGTCCGTTAACACACATCCTGACATCAGCAAAACTAGACGCAACGGCACAGAGATGGGCATCAGCGTTAGGGAATTACGACTTAGTGATTATTTACAGACAGGGACTGAAGAATGGCGATGCAGATGGTATGTTACGCTATCCATATGAGAAAACGGAAAATAATATGTAGCAAACTACAAGTAAATAACTATAGAGAGACAATACCAGTGTCGAAGATTAACATACAGATACACCTGGTCAACCATTAGCGCAGATAGAAATGAGAGAGAGTAGGAAAAGTCAACGTCAATATGGAGTAACCGGACCATGGGTGCGGGCGATTATTGGCCAACGTGTAACAGGTAACACGTATTCAAAAGAGGATCATGTGATGAAGAGAAATTTTAAGAATTTTAAAATGAAATGAGAGATACTTTATAGGGAGGTGACAGAGGACGATGTGCAAGGGGAACAATTCGTTTTGACAGATGAACTAAAGAGAACTGCATTACGGGGGTTGCATGACGATATAGGACCACCCAGGAAGAGACAGGACTTTGTCATTAATGAGGGAAAGATTTTTCTGGCCAGGAATGAGTTCAGATGTTAACAAATGGATCATTCAATGTGATAGCTGTCTACGACGAAAAACACCAACACATATTAGAGCACTATTAGTGAACATTCAAACTACTTATCCGCTAGAACTGGTTTGCATGGATAATTTGAGGTTAGAACCATCAAAGGCGGGTGTAACAAACATGGTGGTAATCACGGATCACTTCAATAAGCTGGCATTAGCAATTCCTGCAATAAATCAAACTGAAAAAAAAACAACAGCCAACGCATTCTATGAAAATTTCATCATTCACTATGGAATTCAAACTAAAATACATTCAGATCAAGGGGCAAATTTTGAATCAGAAATCATTAAGGAACTTTGCAAAATAATAAGAATTAACACATCTAGAACCACACCATATCATCCAATTGGTAACGGTATCGCGGAAAGATACAACAGGAAATTATTGTCGCGCCCGCTTGCGGAAAGCGCGATATAGTCGGCACTTTGGCGTACGTACGTACGTACGTACGTACGTACGTGTGTCCGGTTAAAGTTTTTGGTTAAGTTGTTTGGTTAAGTTTTTTGGTTAAAGTTTTTGGTTAAGTTCTTTGGTTAAAGTTTTTGGTTAAGTTGTTTGGTTAAGTTTTTTGGTTAAAGTTTTTGGTTAAGTTCTTTGGTTAAAGTTTTTGGTTAAGTTTATTGGTTAAAGTTTTTGGTTAAGTTTTTTGGTTAAGTTTTTTGGTTAAAGTTTTTCGTTATACTATATCTCTGCAACTACTTTGCCCATTACCTTGAAACTTGACATGGGTGTTTTATCATCTATATTTATACCCCCCGCAACGAGTTGTGGGGGGTATACTGGAGTCAGGTTGTCCGTCCGTCCGTCCGTCCGTGCGTCCGTCCGTGCGTCCGTGCGTCCGTAAACTTAACATCAGAGAAATATTGTTATAACTTCTATTTCCTTCATCTAAAATGCTTGATATTTCACACATGCATTCCTGTAAGGCTCTACTACCATGCTGTGCCAAATCCACGACCGTCCAACCCCCGCTGATCCCAAGGTCAAGGTCAAATACTTAGTCCGTAAACTTAACATCAGAGACATATTGTTATAACTTCTATTTCCTTCATCTAAAATGCTTAATATTTCACACATGCATTCCTGTAAGGCTCTACTACCATGCTGTGCCAAATCCACGACCGTCCAACCCCCGCAGATCCCAAGGTCAAGGTAAAATACTTAGTCTCTTTACAAAACTTAACATCAGAGAAATATTGTTATAACTTCTATTTCCTTCATCTAAAATGCTTAATATTTCACACATGCATTCCTGTAAGGCTCTACTACCATGCTGTGCCAAATCCACGACCATCCAACCCCCGCTGATACCAAGGTCTAGGTCAAATACTTCGTCTCTTTACAAAACTTAACATCAGAGAAATATTGTTCTAACTTCTATTTCCTTCATCTAAAATGCTTAATATTTCACACATGCATTCCTGTAAGGCTCTACTACCATGCTGTGCCAAATCCACGACCGTCCAATCCCCGCTGATCCCAAGGTCAAGGTCAAATACTTAGTCTCTTTACAAAACTTAACATCAGATAAATATTGTTTTAACTTCTATTTCCTTCATCTAAAATTCTTAATATTTCACACATGCATTCCTGTAAGGCTCCACTACCATGCTGTGTCAAATCCACGACCGTCCAACCCCCGCTGATCCCAAGGTCAAGGTCAAATACTTAGTGTCTTTACAAAACTTAACATCAGAGAAATAAGTTATAACTTCTATTTCCTTCATTGAAAATTCTTATTATTTCACTTGTGCATTCCTCTAAGGTTGTACTATCATGCTGTGACAAATCTACGACTGTCCAACCCCCGCTGATCCCAATGTCACATACTTAGTCTCTTTACAAAACTTAACATCAGAGAAATATGTTATAACTTCTATTTCCTTCATTGAAAATTCTTATTATTTCACTTGTGCATTCCTCTAAGGTTGTACTATCATGCTGTGACAAATCTACGACTGTCCAACCCCCGCTGATCCCAAGGTCACATACTTAGTCTCTTTACAAAACTTAACATCAGAGAAATATGTTATAACTTCTATTTCTATTTCTTTCATTGAAAATTCTTAATATTTCATATGCTGTGACAAATCCCCGCTGATCTCGAGGTCAACGTCACATACATACCGTATAACCTCGAATTAACGCACCCCTCCTAATAAACGCCCCCCCCACTCAAAAAAAAAACAAAAAACATTTACCAATGACCGCCAATTTCAAACACAAATAATCCTTAAATCCTTATTTGTGTTTGAAATTGGCGGTCCTTGGTAATTTCTTTTTTTCTTCACGTTCATGCCGCTCGCGCTAATCCCAGAGTCAAGGTCACAAGCCCACACACTTGGAAATTTTTACATATTTTAGGGGTACCTGGGCCCACGCGGGGGGTATTCCGTAAGCATCGCTTACTGACCAATCTAGTTTCATTCTACCCCCCTCCCGTGCGGCCCCTGTGCCCAATGTCAAGGTCAAATTACTTTGAAGTTTTTGGTTAAGTTTTTTGGTTAAGTTTTTTGGTTAAAGTTTTTGGTTAAAGTTTTTGGTTAAAGTTTTTGGTTAAGTTTTTTGGTTAAAGTTTTTCGTTATACTATATCTCTGCAACTGCTTTGTCCATTACCTTGAAACTTCACATGGGTGTTTATCATCATCTATATTTTCATTCTACCCCCTCCCGTGCGGCCCCTGTGCCCAATGTCAAGGTCAAATTACTTTGAAGTTTTTTTTTAAGTTTTTTGGTTAAAGTTTTTGGTTAAGTTTTTTGGTTAAGTTTTTTGGTTAAAGTTTTTCGTTATACTATATCTCTGCAACTGCTTCGCCCATTACCTTGAAACTTCACATGGGTGTTTATCATCATCTATATTTTCATTCTACCCCCCTTCCGTGCGGCCCCTGTGCCCAATGTCAAGGTCAAATTACTTTGAAGTTTTTGGTTAAGTTTTTTGGTTAAAGTTTTTGGTTAAATTTTTTTGTTAAAGTTTTTGCTTAAAGTTTTTGGTTAAGTTTTTTGGTTAAAGTTTTTCGTTATACTATATCTCTGCAACTGCTTTGTCCATTACCTTGAAACTTCACATGGGTGTTTATCATCATCTATATTTTCATTCTACCCCCCTCCCGTGCGGCCCCTGTGCCCAATGTCAAGGTCAAATTACTTTGAAGTTTTTGGTTAAGTTTTTTGGTTAAAGTTTTTGGTTAAGTTTTTTTGGTTAGCACGTCTTTGGTTAAATGTTTTTGGTTAAGTTTTTTTTTTGTTAATTTTTTTGGTTAAAGTTTTTCGTTTATACTATAACTCTGCAACCTGC
Organism: Conchocele bisecta; assembly: GCA_029237695.1. Taxonomy (NCBI): domain Eukaryota; kingdom Metazoa; phylum Mollusca; class Bivalvia; order Lucinida; family Thyasiridae; genus Conchocele; species Conchocele bisecta. The sequence goes on along the minus strand of CM055280.1, from coordinate 45,748,721 downwards.
TTTTGCCCATCTACCTTGAACTTCAGCATGGGTGTTATATCATCATCTATCATTTTCATTCTAACCCCCCTCCCGTGCGGCCCCTGTCCCCAAATGTCAAAGGTCAAATTACTTTTAAGTTTTTGGTTAAGCTTTTTTGGTTAAAAGTTTTTGATTAAAAGTATTGTTAATTTTTTTGGTTAACAGTTTTTTCGTATACTATATCTGTGCAACTGCTTTGCCATTACCTTGAAACTTCACATGGGTGTTTATCATCATCTAATTTTCATTCTACCCCCTTAATCGTGCGGCCCCTGTGCCCAATGTCAAGGTCAAATTACTTTGAAGTTTTTGGTTAAGTTTTTTGGTTAAAGTTTTTGGTTAAATTTTTTTGTTAAAGTTTTTGGTTAAAGTTTTTGGTTAAGTTTTTTGGTTAAAGTTTTTCGTTATACTATATCTCTGCAACTGCTTTGTCCATTACCCTGAAACTTCACATGGGTGTTTATCATCATCTATATTTTCATTCTACCCCCTCCCGTGCGGCCCCGTGCCCAATTTCAAGGTCCAAATTACTTTGAAGTTTTGGTAAGTTTTGGTAAAGTTTTTTGTTATGTTTTTTGGTTAAATTTTTTGGTTTAAAGATTTTTGGTTAAGTTTTTTTGGTTAATTTTTTTGGTTAAATTTTTCGTTATTCTATATCTCTGCAACTGCTTGCACATGTACCTTGAACTTTACATGGGTGTTTATCATCATCTATAATTTCAATTCTATACTCCCTCCCGTGCGGCCCCTGTCCCAAATGTCAAGGTCCAAATTACTTTTAATTTTTTGGTTAAGTTTTTGGTTAAAGTTTTTGATTAAAGTGTTTGGTTAAGATTTTTGGTTAAAGTTTTTTCGTTATACTATATCTGTGCAACTGGCTTTTGCCCATTAACCTTGAACTTCACATGGGTGGTTTATCATCATCTATATTTTCATTCTACCCCCCTTCCGCGTGCGCCCCTGTGCCCCAATGTCAAGGTCAAATTACTTTGAAGTTTTTGGTTAAGTTTTTTGGTTAAAGTTTTTGGTTAAATTTTTTTGGGTTAAAGTTTTGGTTAAAGTTTTTGGTTAAGTTTTTTGGTTAAAGTTTTTCGTTATACTATATCTCTGCAACTGCTTTGTCCATTACCCTGAAACTTCACATGGGTGTTTATCATCATCTATATTTTCATTCTACCCCCTCCCGTGCGGCCCCTGTGCCCAATGTCAAGGTCAAATTACTTTGAAGTTTTTGGTTAAGTTTTTTGGTTAAAGTTTTTTGTTATGTTTTTTTGGTTAAATTTTTTGGTTAAAGTTTTTGGTTAAGTTTTTTGGTTAAGTTTTTTGGTTAAAGTTTTTCGTTATACTATATCTCTGCAACTGCTTTGCCCATTACCTTGAAACTTTACATGGGTGTTTATCATCATCTATATTTTCATTCTACCCTCCTCCCGTGCGGCCCCTGTCCCAAATGTCAAGGTCAAATTACTTTGAAATTTTTGGTTAAGTTTTTTGGTTAAAGTTTTTGGTTAATTATTTTGGTTAAGTTTTTTGGTTAAAGTTTTTGGTTAAGTTTTTTGTTTAAAGTTTTTCGTTATAATATATCTGTGCAACTGCTTTGCCCATTACCGTGAAACTTCACATGGGTGTTAATCATCATCTATATTTTCATTCTACCCTCCTCCCGTGCGGCCCCTGTGCCCAATGTCAAGGTCAAATTACTTTGAAGTTTTTGGTTAAAGTTTTTTTCGCGCCCACTTGCGGAAACCGCGATATAGTCGGCACTTTGGCGTACGTACGTACGTACGTACGTACGTACGTGTGTCCGGTTAAATTTTTTGTTTAAGTTTTTTGGTTAAAGTTTTTCGTTATACTATATCTTTTTTTTAGTGTCCATGCCTCGCCACAAGGCGCGACATGCAGGCCGCGGCCATCTAGTTGAATATGGAAGGCACTTTAAAACCACAGAAAAATACAGATTGGAAGAAATATGTACATTTTCTTGTTTACCCATACAATTGTACAAAACATGAAACCACAAAAATATCACCATTCGAGTTAATGTTTGGCATAAAACAAAAGCTGCCCATTGATTCGTTGTTTGAAAGTACATTGAATGAATCGTCAACTAAAACAACAACTGGATACATAGGGGTTCTTAGTAACAGGTTGAAAACCACATACGACATCGTGAATAAAGTAATGGAGAAAGGAACAGAAAGACAAAAGAACATGCGTGATAAAACCGCAAAAGCAGCAAAAATCACAGTAGGAGATAGGGTACTTGTAAATATACTAGCTTATTGAGGTAAGCATACAATCGCTGATAGATTTGAAGAGAACGTGTACGAAATAATAAGACAACGTGATGAAAACATTCGGATAGAACTGAAAATAAATTACATCGCGATCATTTATATCCGATAGGGTTCATTGACAACGAACAGAACAGGCCACAGAGGTATTGAAAACGGACAGGCTAAAGCCAACTCAAAGGCCTAGGCAATCTGTTGTAGATAGAGACGAGAGTGAAACAGGTGGGAATGAAACTACTTCTGATAGGGGTGGTTTATTAGGTGGAAAGCATGAAGTAACGTCACTGAAATGGTAGAAACTGATAATGAAACAGGATGAATATGTAACACATACATTTTTCAATGGGGACGCCCATATATCTGAATCGCTATGCAAGTTTTATGAGAACATTAACGTTGAAACGATAGATAATGATATCAAGGATGATGCGATTATAGAAATTGAAGCAGTAGGTATTCAAAACGATGAACTTACGGAGGAGGGAAGCTAAGCGACAAACGAGGTTGCCGATGCAGAGCTGGAGGGTAAGAGAGCAATAGACGAAACAGAAGTAAAGACATCAGACGTTGTCAGAACCACTGCAGAAGAAGGACCACATGGACAGGTTACGACACCAAAAAGCCCTTAGGTCAAGGCACCAGAAGTAACGATCCCGAAGACTATTAACAGATAATGGGATCCAGGTGAAGCATACATCCCTGTGCAATCGCCATTACCGATACGATCCAACACAGAGAAAAAAATGCCAGCGAGATTCGACTCGTAATAGTATAAAACAAATGTCACATATACCAGTAGATTCAAAGTTAGAAGAACTTGATACTACTGAGTGGTATATTAGGGACAATGAGTGCTGAAGTAGCTCATAGCATTTTTAAAGAGGAAATAAACGCGATTCTAAATGACGAGGCGTCATTTGTGGCAGGGGGTGGGGGGAGTGTGACAGGATGATATTTTGTCACATATACCAGTAGATTCAATGTTAGAAGAACTAGATACTACTGAGTGGTATATTAGGGACAATGAGTGCTGAAGGGGGGGGGGGGGGGGACTGGGGGAGATAACGCGGGACGAGAAGGTTACCCATGTTACAGTTATAATATAATTGATCACATACATGCAACATCCATTGTGTACAGTTGTTTACAACACGTTAATTGCCTGAACTTAGAAATGATCAATACAATAGACATAATAGTATATGTATTATTGTGCAAAGTAATGTTATTAAGATATAGTTATGCCGATTCACGCTCCAGTGTGTTGTTCACGTATTTAAACTATTGCTGTGTGGTAATATTATGAGTATATGGTGGCAATTTTCTTTTTTTTTCTATAAATAATAATTATTTGCATCTGAACGGCTTCAAATGTTGTAAAATGTCAACACAAGCGATTCAACCTGGTTTGACATCTTAATTTAGTTGAACGACACATTGAAGTAGAAACACAGGGCACATTTTTGGTAATTGGCGGCCATTTAGATTTTTTTAAATTTCCTCAAGGTGGCACCCTTCGGATTCTCAACGAGTATATGTCATACAATAATAATATGTAAACAAAACTTCGCGTGAACGGTAATTTTGACATCAGCCACTTTCTTCCAGACTAGATGTCTCATGTGTTTTGCATTTGTTGTTAGTGATTGTAAACATTTATCACAAGGGTCATCTGAAATTATTTCGTCAGCGGTGGTTTTCCCGCGGAGAGCGCTACTCGCCACAAAAAAAAAACCACCGCGCTTTCAACTATTCCATGATGAAAAAAACAGATGCAAGGGTATCCGAAAAATATAAACAACCGGAAATGTTATGTCGTCTGCAGAATATGCGTCTTTCATCTACAAATATATGTTTTAGAGACCGGCTGTTTTATTTCCAGGTAACACATATTTGCAACGAAATTAGACATTGCCTAATATCAGAAACAATTGTGGCCATTATGTACGTGCAACCTATAGGAAACAGGCAGGCAATTGATTTCCCATAGACCCACATTCGCACAAACATGACGATCACAAAATACCTGCGGCAAAATCAATTTTGTTACTTCCATTCCTGGGGCCCGTTTCACTAAACTTCTTACGCTACAAATTTTCTTACGTCTATGATACTTTTCGTACGAACTTCTTGCGAACTTCTTACGTGCGTTTCACTAACATACAGTGGATATGGTCGTGACGCCAGTTTTCGGCACAGGGCTACTAAAATAATTCCATTGTATTCAATCTGTATAGATAAGAGTTATACTACATGAATGCAAGTGGGTGGGGGATATTCAACATTGCCTGTGGTTTTCGGGGTAGTCGGAGTTTTCGGGGTATTCACATATTTTGTAATTTGTAGATATGTGTGCAGCCGCGATGTGCTTTACGTCAAGCGATTAAAATAAGCATTACATTACCTATGTTAAGTCCTTAAAAATGCCACCAAATCCAGTGTTTGGACTAAATACTGGTAATTTTTGCCATTTATGGCCGTGACGCCAGTTTTCGGGGTAGTCAGGAGTTTTCGGGGTATTCACATATTTTTTAATTTGTAGACATGTGTGCAGCTGCGATGTGCTTTACGCCAGGTGATTAAAATAAGCATGACATTACCTATATTAAGTTCTTAAAAATGCCACCAAATCCAGTGTTTGGACTAAATATTGGTAATTTTTGCCATTTAGGTCATTTTGTTCACGAACCTACCGTGATTTTCGTGATTTTCTGCGTCCGCCATTAATCTGCTCTTTAATATTGTTAAAATCGTAATCAATAGAAAAAAATTCAAGTTTTCCTTCACTGTGCCTCATTGATCTGCGAGATGATATAACATCAAACGAAAACTCTGGACGAATTAGCAAATTTATTGACACTTTCAGAACATACCCCGAAAACTCCAACCATAAGTCAATATTCAAGATGGCTGACTTGTGTGTTGCTAAACGCGCTAACGCGAATTTTAATCAAACAACAATCTTATTTTAAAGGCAAGAAACATTGAAAGAAATGCTTATCATTCTACTGAACTGACAATTTAGCTCATATGTTATGTTTTATAAAAATCGCTAGTTGATGAACTTGTTAATACACCGAAAACTAGACCCACCATCATATGTCATTTTGTTCACGAACCTACCGTGATTTTCGTGATTTTCTGCATCCGCCATTAATCTGCTCTTTATTAGTGTTAAAATCATAATCAATAGAAAAGTTTCAAGTTTTCCTTCACTGTGCCTCATTCATCTGCGAGATGATCTAACAGCCAATGAAAACTCGGGACGAATAACCACATTTATTGACACTTTCGGAAGATACCCCGAAAACTCCAACCATAAGTCAATATTCAAGATGGCTGACTCATGTGTTGCTAAACGCGCTAACGCGAATTTTAATCTAACAACAATCTTATTTTGACGGCAAGAAACATTGAAAGAAATGTTTATCATTTTATTGAACTGACAATTTAGCTCATAAGTTATGTTTTATAAAAACCACTAGTTGATGAACTTGTTAATACCCCGAAAACTAGACCCACCATCATACATACCTATAGTGTTTCACGAAAGCTGCCCAAATGTTACGGCCATATAGACAATTCAAAAACAATATTATTTTCGATAATATTAAATTAAAGCAAAATTTAACAATGAGCCTTCTTTTTATTTCGTGAAATATTGATTTTATTACGAAAAATTGATTTCTCTATGGCAATTTAACATGGGGATAGAGGAGGGAGGAGCCAAAAAACAAAAAAAAATGGAAATTGACTCCGAAACCTAGCTAGATAGCTTGGAAATGATCTAACTAAGAAAACAAAAGTTAAATTTTAAAAATCGGTCCAGTATTTTTGAAATTCCAAAAAATTTCCCCATGTTAAATCCCCAGACATCTTCACAGAGTCTATGGGGATTTAACATGGGGAAATTTTGTTTTCACAATAAAATCAATATTTGACCAAATTTCACGAAATAAAAAGACGGCTCATTCTTAAATTTTCCTTTAATTTAATACTATCGAAAAAAATATTGTTTTTGAATTGTTTATATGGCTGTAAAATTTGGGCAGCTTTCGTGAAACAGACTATAGGTTCTGGATAATAAGCCTTCGTTGGCCAGTTACTAGAGCTATAAGCATACAAAAACAATTATTCAAAACTTTTTAAAACATTAAACTTATTGTAAAAGTGCTGTGAAACCAGATTCATCTATAAGTCCTGTTTGTTTCCATGTCGTCCATTTTGTTAACGTATCATCCAGGCGCTTGTAGAAAACATACTGTGACCTTAGACTCTGGATTTTTGTTGTTGGGTTATAGTGTGGCGCACCATCGGATCAGAGTAAAAAATGGTTATCTATGAGGAGTGTACAGTAAACAATTTTTGACCATTTCCTTTACCAGTCATAAATGACAATAATATTATCACAAGGCTAATAATCATAATGCAAGATGCTTTCAGATCACGTTTAATTTTCATTTGTGGTACATGCTATTTTACCATATTAATTATGGTGCACACTACAGGCAGGATTTATACCAACAACAAGATAATAACAATCTACAAACTGTAGACTATTATTCTGATAATTTTTATAATCAACAGAACAATAAATTCTATTAAAAACACAGAGTTTATATCTACATCCGTGTAATGAAATATAATTCTGTGTTAGTTTTTTCATTGTTTTTTATATAAGACCCCCCAGTATAATGAGAAGCTTTATTCTGGTAAGTTGACAGCTACCAGTCTGTGTTTACATGACATTGACTTCTCAAAATGGCTAAAGAATCCAGTGACGCAGACTGACAGAACCATGCTTTGTAAATCTTTTTCAATAATGATGTTTATGAGTGGACAAAAGTGGGAATAGCTGAAATACAACATTTTGAAGGTATTCTAATAATTTTGATTAAAACCTTACATGACCAAGGGCGATGTGGAATATTTTTTCTCCATTTGACAGATAGGGATCTTCTGCCAAAAATGTCCGGGAAACTGACCGTGCAAGTTTCCGTGATTACAGACAAATGCGGTTTACGAAAATTCCCGACGCTGGGGTACTCCCGACAAATGGTTACGCTACTGTATTCGTGCGAAATTTCTTAAGTTACAAACTTCTTAAGAATTCTCCAGTATTGGAAATCCATCAAGCCCTTTGAATGTAAACTTCCGGTCTGACTTTGACAACCAGACGACAGCTGTCGAATCAACTTCCTTAGACCAGCATGTTGAAAACCAGGAAAGTGAATTGGACTGACACTGAGTGTCCCATCGACAGCACCCAGGGTGTTCGGAATCCTGGCCACACTGTAAAGGGCTTTTATTCCAGTTGGCCAGGTCTTGTTCCTCGGTTGGAAAACTGATGTTCAGTCGATTATTGATGGCTCAGACAACATCATTAATACACCGAAAAATGAACTCGTAGAAACACCGTGGATGTCGCCAGCCTTGGAGTAGAACTCACCCTTCGCCAGGTAGCGCAGGGTAACCAATGTCTGCAAAGTTTCAATAGACATAGCACTATGGCTTTCACTACCGTTAGCAAAGAAAATAATAAATGAAAAAAGTCAGATAATGAAAAATAGGAAGTTAAACATGATATAGAGACATGGCATGATAGTCTTAAGTTTTAAGTGCTTCAGTCTTTGGTGATCTCAAATGTGATTTTTATTTGCTTTAGCTTGTACTGTATACTATACGCCGTATATGGGTCATGGAGTTGCTATATTGGCCATCTTAGTATATGCAATCCATCAGTAAGTTTTACATCTTGTGGCGTTTGACACATACCACAAATAATTTGACATACCCATAAATACAAGTTTGTGCAACATTGGTTGTTTTCATCACACTTATATACAAAGTCATTTCCTATTACTTTTAGGGGAAGGGCCAAGTGGCTTTGGTGTGGTATGGACCTGGAACCAGGTCGGGTTATTCTAATTTCAGGGCTGAATATTTTTTTTTTTTGATGTAAATATTCCGTTCTGATTTTGGGATCCCCCAATGCAGCAGGTTAAATACGGGATCGAACCAGTTGGCCAGGCCTTACATGACCTTAACCTGTTGTATAGCTTTCTTTCATAATATTTATAGCACGATGTTGTCATATCTGTCTATAATGTATTGCACCTCCTTGTAATACTTTTTCTGTCATATTATTTACTGTATGTGTCAAACGCGGTCGAAGTGTGAAACTTAAGATTGCTGTACATACAAAGATGGCGAAGATGGCAACTCGATGTACCATATAGTACATGTATACAGTAACAAAACAAATGTTGTTTTCTGAAAATGTTCTGGAAATGGCTGCGAACATTAGATGGACATGGTTAATATTCCTAATATGACAACACATTACATATATTACTTTTGAAAGTTATTTGATTTGTGTTTTCATCCATTTTACCCCTACACCACACTACAATTATAGTGAATCACTCCTCCTTAAACCACATTATATTATGCTGCATTTGCTGACTAACTGATCAGAAGGTAAAACTATACTAGTGAGTAACTAAGTACTCCATAAGTCACATTATATCGGGCTGCATTTGTTGGGATAACTGATAAGCATCTACAATTCTAAGTCATCTATAATTATCTATTCTATAAGCCACGATATATCGGGCTGCATTTGCTGGACTAACTGATCAACAGCTACAAGTATAGTGAGTCACTACTCTATAAGCCATGTTATATCTGGGTTGCATTTGCTGGCTAACTGATAAGCAGCTAAAGCTAGATAATCCGGTCTACACACTTAGGGCCCCTATAAGTGATTTGAGAAACTTGAGAAAAAATAAACAGACGAACGGACGTACGATCAGTAGTGAGGGTAATTGTATCGTTACTGAGTAATGCCAAAAATAAACGGACAGACAGACAAACAGAAGGATAGGGCGAAACCCTATGTATGGCGGCCGTGACACTTGCGCTAAAAAATCTTCGTACGACAGCCCAATACCTATCGCACTTACGAGGAAAGTTACGAACTTCGCAAGAAAGTTCGCACGAAATTGACGTTAGTTAAATGGTAAAATGCGCTTAAGAAGTTTGTATGATAATTTCTTATCGTAAGAAGTTTAGTGAAACGTGCCCCTGGAGTTGGTGACCTAAGCCGGTTTCGGCTAATTCTGCGCATCGGCTAATGCACAATTCACGTGAAATTTAGCCTTGCGTACGGCATAATAAAATATGTGGATTTTGGAATAGATAAGCTGATTAATTGCTACACTGTGGCAACATTTTATCACATTCCGATAAGTTCCGAATATAGTCAAAATGTGTAAAATCCTCAGACCCTGCTGATGGAATAGCCGTCTTATTTACTAAATTAATTGCTAAACGAAGACACTAACCTGCCATGATGTCACTGGATAGTTCTGCTTTAAGTTTAATACCAATTTTGCTATGCTGATCCAGTATGCTGCTCGCCATTTTGTTTACACTACCAGATGCGCAGCATTAGCAGAAACAAATGTGACGTTGCAAACACGCATGTGATGTCATACATCACACAATTTGCGTCACTTACTGACGTCAGAACGTTATGATATTTTACCTGCACAAACGTCTTTGAACTCCGTTGAATATTCAGGAAAGTTCAACTGAATATGGAGATGGTAATGCCATATAAATTTGTTTGGAAAACCTTGGGTGTGCAGAATTAGCCGACACCATTGTACATATGTTATTTCCCGCTTTTTTGGTGGAACGGTCTACGGCTACTTTTAAAATATCTATCTCACCCCCACATCAAGTCGCGCACAGAAAATTTAACGTGCGTGTGTAGAGCATGCAAATAATATAAAATGTGACCCTCCCGTACCGTACATACCAGAGTTACAGTTCCTCCAATAGCATTGGGAATTTCCTATGCAGACTGCCAGAGTAGCGAATCAGATCTGATTCGCAATTCAAATGTTAATTATGAGCAATTTTGTGTATTTTTGATATGAAGTAAATGTCAGTATTATGAAACTAGCATATTACATTAATTATATCATAAATTTACCAATTCACAAGACATATGCCATGGTCGAGACGCCAGTTTTCAGGTGGGGGCAATCCGGGAAAATACGGACAACTTTCTGAAAACGCTGATGTTTGTGTAATAATAACGATGTATGTCGCATTGCAATATAATAATGTTCTCGCTATGGTGATCTGCGAGGGTGTCCGAAATAATTAGTCTGTATTTCAAATACAGTGTTTTAGGTAGTTCAAACCCTGCCTTTTACATATAATTGAAGATACTTGAAAACGGTGAAATACGGACGGAACATATAATAATAACAAACCGTTGTACTTAGAATTTACTCCTTGTTCCTAAGCTGTACCAGGACTGGTTTACGGTCACATTATCCATTGGCCGACTGGAATACCAATTTGTCTCTAGCCCATATAATTATCCAGTACCGGGGTATTATAAATTCCATGAAAACTGACGACCTTAAAAATGTGTAATAATTTTTATTTTCCACTTTCAGTTCCTGTCAAGATGTTTCCTGAAGCAAGCAAATCATCATTTGTAAGTAAACATTCAGGGTATTTGTCACGGTACGGATCTAATGTAGTAACTCAGGAGAGAAGACATGTATCTGTGAATTCTAATGAAATACCAAGATGTGTTTTCATGGAAAAATAAGAAATATATGCTATATTTGTGGTCTGTTTATTGTTTTCTGTTGAAGGTACCACACATTTTCATTGCTTTTTGATGCACTACTTCTGATTTCAATTGGGTTTTTGGCAATTTTAATTGGGTATTTAAGCAAATACGCACCTTATCTGGAGCTCTGCTTTTACTATTATTTTTATTCTTCATCTACATTGCTTGGCCCTAAATGATACTCTTTTGTGTTGATGGGCTGTTAAGCACCATTCCATTTGATTCAGTATACTATCAAAGCCTCGGCGGGTGCTACAGGCAGGCAGTGATCTTCACGTTTTGATAGACGTGACTGGTCTTTGGCCGTTTTTTTAAATAGACGTGACCGTTGGTGAGAATAATTATGTTGACCGTTCAGAGAGGTTTATGGCTGTTTTTTGTTGCGCCTGCTTTAGCAGAAGTCTTTTCCGTCACCGTCGTCCGAAATGTCAAAAAGTTTGTACAAGCTTAGTCATCATGGTATACCTTTAATATTACTTGATGGGTGGCTTCAATATTTGGACACTTGATATATGTGAGCATTTGGAATACACTCATGCCGCCATTAACATGACCTTGACCTTTTTTACCTTCACATGTTCATGGAAACACTTAGCCATTTTTTGGCATCAAAAAGTTTGCACAAGCCTCTTCATCATGGTATGACTTTGGACAATTGATATACATGTATGTGAGCATTTGGAACACACTGACTCATGCCACCAGTAACATGACCTTGACCGTTTTTACCTTCACATTTTTGTGGAAACACTTAGCTATTTTGTTTGCGTCATAAAGTTGGTACAAGCTTCTTCATCATCGTATAACTTTAATATTACTCAACAGAATGCTTCAATATTTTGACACTTGATATATGTGAGCATTTGAAACACACTCATGCCGCCAATAAGATGACCTTGATCTTTTTTACCTTCACATTTTGGCGGAAACATTTAGCTATTTTGTTTGTGTCATAAAGTTTGTACAAGCTTCTTCATCATCATACTTTAATATTACTTGATGGATTGCTTCAATACTTGGACACTTGATACATGTAAGCATTTGGAACAGAATCATGCTGCCATTAAATGTCAAAAAGTTTCTTCAACCTTGACCTTTTTTTGTGTTTTAAGCATGCACTTCTCTGACAGTTTTTGTGATGCTTACTTTAGAACTTGCCCATGATCATGTCAAATGCCTCAGGCAGATGTGACACCGCTTCCGTGGCGAAATTCTTGTTTTAATGGACGTGGCGAAAACATGTTGACCATTCTGAGAGGTTTATGCACCATTTTTGTCGTGCCTGCAGGGCCTGAAAATAGCAGCTTTTACCAGTAGGTCCGGGACCTAACAAGGAAAAAAGTGAAAGGTCCAAGGATTTTTTTTGAATGAGATTAATCGCTAGACATATGTGTATTGTGTAAATACTCAAATGAGTCACCATAAATTATCTTATAAGACGATAATCAGAATGGATTTAGCATCGCCACTGAATGATGAACTCAATTTCAATTTTATCACAGGTCCGACGGACTTTTTGCTTGTAAAATACAAAGGTCCAACTTTAAAATTTACAGGTCCAGGACCTCGGACCAGTGCTATTTTTCCGTTGTCGTCCGGGTCGTCGTTGTCCGAAATGTCAAAAAGTTTGTGCACACGTCATCATCATAGTATAACTTTAATATTACTTCACGAATTGCTTCAATATTTGCTAATATTTGCACACTTGATACATGTGAGCATTTGGAACACACTCATGCCGCCATTAACGTGACATGGACCTTTTTTACCATTCACATTTTTGCGGAAACACTTACAGTCTTAGTCATTTTTTGTTTGTACAAGTTTCTTCATAATCGTATTACATTAATATTACTTGATATATTGCTTCAATATTTGCACACTTGATACATGTAAGTATTTGGAACACACCCATGCTGCCATTGACGTGACCTTGACCTTCACATGGTTGTGGAAACACTTAGCCATGTGAACAATTACAAGTGGGTTTAGAAAAAGAATATCCCAAAGTATAGTGATTGTAAATTTATAAGAATTACGATAAATGTAAGAAAATTGGAAATCTACCAATGTGACATCTTTTCTGACAATGTCGCGACAGTTGTATGAATACAGTCGCAAATCGTCAATGATCATAAACATTCGTTTGTCGGCTAATTATCGCATTTGAATGCCAGCTTCCGATACCAAGTTCACAGTTGGTTTGACCATGGTTGTTTCCAAGGGCAATCATTTGAAGGCATGCCCTCCTGGGATACACTGAACTTGGAGAAGTTTACAATTGGTTTGACCTTGGGTTGTTTCCAGGTGCCACCGTTGGAAGGCCTTTCCTCCTGGGATACACTAGACTTGGAGGAGTCCACCATTGGTTTGATCTTGGGTTGTTTCCAGGGGCCACTGTTGGAAGGCATGCCATTCTGTCCTGGGATACACTGGACTTGGAGGAGTCCACCATTGGTTTGACCTTGGGTTGTTTCCAGGGGCCACTGTTTGGATGCATTGCCATTCTGTAACCTGGGATTTAGGGGCACTGAATTGAGAGTCCACCATGGTTTGACCTTGGTTTGTTTCCAGGGGCCACTGTTGGAAGGCATCCATTCTGTCCCTGGGGATACCACTGGACTTGGTGGAGTCCACCATTGGTTTGATTCTTGGGTTGTTTCCTGGGGCCGGCCCACTGTTTGGAAGGCATGGACATTCTGTCCTGGGATACACTGGGACTTGGAGGAGTCCACCATTGGTTTGACCTTGGGTTGGTTTCCAGGGGGCCACTGTTGGAAAGGCAAATGCCATTCTGTTACTGGGTACCTTGGACTTGGAGGAGTCCACCATTGGTTTGACCCTTGGCGTTGTTCCAGGGGCACTGATTGGAAGGAGTCACTTGGTTTGACCTTGGGTTGTTTCCAGGGGCCACTTGTTGAAGGCATGCATCTGTCCGGGATACACTGGACTTGGAGGAGTCCACCATTGGTTTGATCCTTGGTTGTTTCCAGGGGCCACTGTTGGAAGGCATGCCATTCTGTCCTGGGATACACTGGACTTGGAGGAGTCCACCATTGGTTTGACCTTGGGTTGTTTCCAGGGGCCACTGTTGGAAGGCATGCCATTCTGTCCTGGGATACACTGGACTTGGAGGAGTCCACCATTGGTTTGACCTTGGGTTGTTTCCAGGGGCCTGTTGAAGGCTCCATTGTCCTGGGATCACTGGACTTGGAGGATCATTGGTTTGACCTTGGGTTTTTCCAGCCACTGTTGAAGGCATGCCATGTCCTGGGATACATGGCTTGGAGGAGTCCACCATTGGTTTGTCTTGGGTTGTTTCCAGGGGCCACTGTTGGAAGGCATGCCATTCCGTCCTGGGATACACTGGACTTGGATAAGTCCACCGTTGGTTTGACCTTGGGTTGTTTCCAGGTGCCACCGTTGGAAGGCCTTTCCTCCTGGGATACACTGGACTTGGAGGAGTTGACCGTTGGTTTGACCTTGGGTTGTTTCCAGTGGCCACTGTTGGGAGGCATGTCATTCTGTCCTGGGATACACTGGACTTGGAATAGTCCACCATTGGTTTGACCGTGGTTGTTTTCAGGGGCCACCATTGGATAAGTTCACTGTTGGTTTGACCTTGGGTTGTTTCCAGGGGCAATCATTTGAAGGCATGCGCTCCTGGGATACACTGAACTTGGAGAAATTTACAATTGGTTTGACCTTGGTTGTTTTCAGGGGCCACCGTTGGAAGGCATGCCCTTCTCAGATACACTGGACTTGGGATAAGTTCACTGTTGGCTTGACCTTGGGTTGTTTCCAGGTGCCACCGTTGGAAGGCATGCCATTCCGTCCTGGGATACACTGGACTTGGATAAGTTCACCGTTGGTTTGACCTTTGGTTGTTTCCAGGTGCCACCGTTGGAAGGCATGCCATTCCGTCCTGGGATACACTGGACTTGGATAAGTTCACCGTTGGTTTGACCTTTGGTTGTTTCCAGGGGCCACTGTTGGAAGGCATGCCATTCCGTCCTGGAATACACTGGACTTGGAGGAGTCCACCGTTGGTTCGACCTTGGGTTGTTTCCAGGGGCCACTGTTGGAAGGCATGCCATTCTGTCCTGGGATACACTGGACATGGAGGAGTCCACCATTGGTTTGACCTTGGGTTGTTTACAGGGGCCACTGTTGGAAGTCATGCCATTCCGACCTGGGATACACTGGACTTGGAGAAGTCTACAGTTGGTTTGGCCGTGGTTGTTAACTCACCTGAGCGAAGGTGAGCTATTATTACCGCAATGTGTCCGTCCGTCGTTCGTGAACATTTTCAAACGTCTTCTCCTCGGTAACCATTGGGCACCAAACTTCATGGTCATGGTAGGGGGATTACAAAATTGTTAAAATGACGTCATTACGTAATCCAAGATGGCCGCTGTCTAAAAATAGAACAAATTCTTCAAATATTTTCTCTAGAACGGCCAACCGGACAAAACTTGGTAGGAATGATCGATGTACAATGCTTTTTCAAAGTTGTTAAAATGGAAACACCGGGGTCAAAAATGGGCGTGGCCCGTGGGGTCAAATTTTATTTTTGACTTCATATGGTCATGTCATATATCAAATCGAAAGTATGAAAGAGGTGATCACTCTGGTGCATTTTTTGTCGAAATCGGATGGTTATGTCATCCAAGATGGCCGCCGAAAGGTCAGAAGGTCGTTCTTTTATTAGAGATTTCAAAATTCTTCTTCACATGAACCACTTAGCCAATGGTACCCAAACTTAAAAGTTATGGTCAATGGGTGCGGCCTTTTCAGATTTGTTAAAATGGAGGTTATCGCTAATCCATAAAAAATCTTCTCGTGAACCGCTAGCCGGATTTTGACGAAACTTGGTAGGAATGGTCAATGTACAATGCTCTTTCAAAGTTGTAAAAATGGTGACCCCGGGGTAAAAAATAGGCGTGGCCCGTGGGGTCAAATTTTATATCAATCGAAGGTATCAAAGAGGCGATCGCCCTGGTACATTTTCATGGCGGCCGTTGAAAAGTAGGTCAATTTCTGAAAAAAAATTCTTCCCACGAACCGCCAGGCCGATTTCGACGAAGCTTGATATGAATGATCGATACTTAACGATGTTTCAGATTCCTTCAAATGGTGGCCCCCGGGTCAAAAATGGGCGGGGCAGGAGGGGTGAAGTAGGGGTGAAATTTCACATTTGACCGAATATGGTCATGTCATATATCAATTCGAAGTTATGGACGAAACGATCACTTAGGAGCATTTTTTGTCAAAATCAGATGATTACATCATCCAAGATGGCCGCCGAAAGGTCAAAAGGTCGTTCTTTTATTAGAGATTTCATACAAACCGCTTGTCCATTGGTAGCAAACTTCGCATTTGTTAAAATGACGGTCATCGTTGATCCAAGATGGCAGCCGTCTAAAAATATCGGAAAATTAAAAAAAATCTTCTTCTCACGTATCACCAGACCGATTTCTACGAAACTTGGCAGAAATGATCGATGTACAATGCTTTTTCAAATTTGTTAAAATGGTGACCCCTGGGTCAAAAATGGGGTCAAATTTCATTTTTGACGGAATATGGTCTGATAATATATCAAATCAAAGGTATTGATGAGGCGATCGCTGTGGTGCTGTTTTCATCGAATCGGATGATTACATCATCCAAGATGGCCGCCGAAAGGTCAAAAGGTTGTTCTTTTATTAGAGATTTCAAATGTCTTCTTCATACAAACCGCTTGGCCATTGGTGGCAAAACTTCGCAGCTATGGTTCGTTGGTAAAGCCTTTTCAGTTTTGTTAAAATGGCGGTCGTCGTTAATCCAAGATGGCCACCGTCTAAAAATAGCATAAATTCTTAAAAAATCTTCTCACGAACCACCAGACCGATTTCGACGAAACTTGACAGGAATGATTGATGTACAATACTTTTTCAAAGCTGTTAAAATGGTGAACTCTGGGTCAACAATGGGCATGGCCCGGGTCAAATAGGGTGAACTTTGAACAAATAGGGTGAACTCCTGGGGTACACTGGACTGATACATTCACCATTGGTTTGACCGTGGTTGTTTTCAGGGGCCACCGTTGGAAGGCATGCCCTCCTGGGGTACACTGGACTTGGAGAAGATCCGTAAGGAGGATGAACATGTGAACATCGACAAATATTTCACGAAGGAGCAGCTGGCTACGATGGCTCCATACGAGAAATACCGATACAAAAACCTGACACGCAACTACAACATGATGGTCCGCATGGGTATGTTTATTATGTAGGCTGCTTTGTAGCCCAAATTACCTGATAAAATGACCCGAAAAAGCACCTGATTACAGATTATGTCTTTTAGTAACAAATTTCTTCCATTTACACATAATTTTGTCGTGCTAAGATGCTTAATTGGGCCATTTGAGCTATTGTGATTTATTTTACTTGTAAAATATGTCCCCTTTAATATAAATTTACCAATGGCAGCCCATCATTTAAAATGTAGGTGACGAAGCATAGCTTACAGGGTCAATATTGCATGCGTTTATTTGTTTGATGTCATTAAAGGTACATACCCACTCAGTAGGCACAACATGTTCTTTATATCAGAGACATCATCTGAGACATTTCTGGCAAAATAAACATTCATTCACCATTACCCCACGTATTGATTGGCATTATTATACATTTTATATCCGACGTAAATTTCCACACTTATATCAGGGGCGATAACCGTGTTTCCTTAAAATGTTAACAGACATTTCTATTTATTCTCTGTATTTTTGCTCAATGATCATACTTTAACAAAAATTTCTGGTCACTTTTAAATAGCATAAATAATTAAAAAATCTCATGCCTCATTTGCATATGAAAATAGCCTGATACCACCACGAGTCACTATCAGTAAAATAAATATTAATAACAGATTATATCTGTATAGCAGGCACTCGTAATTTTTACTAGGTTAGCTCCCTTGGAGCTACCTAGTATAGCAGTTGTAGAGATGGAATGTCAACTATTTCTACATTTAAAACTACCATTATGAGTGTCGAATTTGTAATGTTTCATTACTGAATTTTACTGAATTAGCACATGTAAAATAAAGAATAAAGCACACAGTCTGAATTATTTAATTATATATTTACATGCTAGTCGATGTTTTGTCATACTTTCCCATTAAACAATAGTTAACAGAACTGTCACCATAGATATCACACTAATTTAGTGGAAGGATACCTCACGGCCATTACCGGTATGGGCTTTTGAGGCCATATTGTAAGGAAATGATCCTTACAATTTGATCAGATGTATTACCCATTTTTGGTAATACTTTATTAATAAGCACATTCACAGTCATGCATATATTGGGTGATGAACTACCTAACTGCTAAATAAGCTATACCACATGTATTCACATTCTGCTGTGTGAATCACAACAGAATGCAGTGGAATGACCCTTTGTCGACTGTTGACACTTCAGTGGAGGTCACGTGACCACCTTTATTGGGCAAGTTTGGGCTGGATATTCTTTACCATGGTGTCATACCTACATATGCTGGTAGCTCAACCCTCCTCCTAAGTATTTGCATAGGTGATCATATCTCAGACGTCATAATATCTCCATTATTCTAATTACTTGTTCCGCAGTGCTCACAAAGTTTCATGCCCGCCATTATTTGACTGTCAACTCACGCAGCCTTTCTGCTTGGCGGTCACTCGTTAAATTCATGTTTATCTTCACAAATTTACACTTACCTGATGTATTTTGACATGTAGAATCATCTGGACATCTGACCGTCATGATATCTTAGCTATCTGCGCTGTATTTCTAGTCTAAAGCCTAAAAACGTAACTTTCAAATCCAAGATGGCGGAAACTTGACAGTCAATGCTCTGATTTCAACCAATGAAATGGCTGACTGTCAGATTTCCTGGCCACCGATTGGCTGACTGTCAGATCCAGTGTCTATATAAGGAATGACGCAACACAGATTCTCACTTCGGTCACTTCGGTCACAAAGAGCAGACCAACGCTCAAATGCAGAACTTTCACTAAGGCATCACGGGACGGTTGAAAATAGCCAAAATTGACTGCTTTTCTGAGGGCGGCGCGTGATAAAAATCACCGCCTCTCAAAATCAGTTAAGGAGGCTCTTGCGACAAGTATTGAAAAATACTCGCAAATGAAGTACAAATCGCGCGCCACAATAAAAATGCAGTAACCGCATCAGATGTGTTTAATTAATCTTTCACAAAGTTACCCCATCCACCTATTTTTGGCCGGAAATTTCAACACGACTGAATTTGTTGGGAATTGTTCTCATGAAAATATGACGCACAGATACTTTGCTATGTCTTGCTCTATCACTTGTAACACCACACCATTTCCTGAAAATGATTCCAAAGCGGGGTCATAACCACCTCAAATTTTCACTACAAATGCCCGAAAAATACCTTACATTCTGAAGCGAAACCGTACCGCCGAGACAGCATAGTATGTGCCATTTTCCAAGATGTCAAAATCAACCGGAGCTAACATTCAGTTTCGTAGAATTATGAAATACTCTAAAAAAAAATACACTTAGTCAAGCCTCCCAAAGTCAAGAAATATTCATAAACCTATTGACACACTGGTGTAACGTACAGGGTCGGTAGTGAAGTTTTTAAAAAATCGTCCACCCTCTTTTTAAAGCTAGCCGCCCACTGTCCCGTGAGACCTAAAACTTTGTTCGGTCATTAGTTGTTGTTGTAGATTCTTCCAGCCGCTAACATTTCGGCTACTGCTAGTACTACAGTGTAATGCCATCCTGACAAACAATCGTGATAGAAATAATAAAGAAACTGAAACTTGTATCTTGTTACTCTAAACTGCCAACCAGGGTTTAGCTGCTAGTCTAACAATATAAAGTTGATTTATTGAATATCATCCGAATTTTGGGTAAAAATAGGGCGGGTGTGTGTCTTTTTTTATGTTTTTGTTAAAAGTTGTAAATAGTGTTAACAAACAATAATTGTATCCCCCGGACTCCGTCGGGGGATACTATGGATTTGACAGTCCGCCTCAGACACTTCTTGTCCGGAGCATAACTCGAACACCCTTTGGAATATTTTCATGAAACTTCACACATGCATAGACCACGACCCGAAGGTGTGTCGTGCACAAGAATGACAACTCTTGCATAGCTAATTTTTGAGTTATCTCCCTTTTTTGTTTCTCGCACTGATTTCGTGTCCGGAGCATAACTCCACCACCCTTTGGAATATTTTCATGAAACTTCACACATGCATAGACCACGACCCGAAGGTGTGTCGCGCACAAGAATGACAACTCTTGCATAGCTAATTTTTTAGTTATCTCCCTTTTTTGTTTCGCGCACTGATTGACCATAACTCGACCACCCTTTGGAATATTTTTATGAAACTTAACACATTCAATTAGACCACGAACCGAAGGTGTGTCGTGCACAAGAATGACAACTCTTGCATAGCTAATTTTTTAGTTATCTCCCTTTTTTGTTTTCGCGCACTGATTTCCTGTCCGGAGCATAACTCGACCACCCTTTGGAATATTTTCATGAAACTTCACACATGCATAGACCACGACCCGGAGGTGTGTCGCGCACAAGAATGACAACTCTTGCGTAGCAAATTTTTGAGTTATCTCCCTTTTTTGTTTTGCGCACTCTACAAACTGGACAATAATGCATGAAGACCCGTTTTCTCGTCTGCTCTGTACACCTTTACTCGTGTGCTCTGTACACCTTACCTGTAGAGAGAACAATAGAGACTGGGAGAACCATGTGCTAGCATGGGCTAGCATGTGCAAATGTCCAGTGCTTGACCACTGTTGACCACAGGTAATTTATACAGGTAAATTACTACATTGGATATTACATTTCCGTAAACTGTGTTGAAAATATTGTGGCATTATGTGGACCTGTGCAGATATATGTAGATAAATATAGGACTATTAAAATAAAATTCTGGGCTCCAGTAGCGAGCATTATTATTTTTAATTTTTAAACTTTTTTTTTCCCATTTTTTTTTTTCATTTTTTTTTTCAAATTATTTTTCAATTTTTGTCTAGTAGCATAAGGTCGTAAGTGCTATATACAGACTATTATCATATAATAAAACAATTATTGACTAGTGAGCCATAGAATATAATCTGATATTCTATGGCTCACTAGTCAATAATTGTATGATATGTTCGGGCCAGTGAAAATTGCTTTCGGGCCCAGGTTCGAGGTCAAGGTGGGACAAGGCGAGGCATCTGATTCCGCGGAATTCTTGTTTACTTATCTCCCTTTGTTGTTTCGTGCTCTGATTTTGTATCCAGAGCATAACTCGAACACCCTTTGGAATATTTTTATGCCCCACCACGATAGTGGAGGGGGCATTTAGTGTTACCCTTGTCCGTCCGTCCGTCCGCACACACGAATGGGTACTTGTTGTAAGCGTACGGGGATCTTATTGGGTAGGGTTAGGATAGTGTTGGGTACTCTTGTTGGGTATTTTTATACAGTAAAAACCCAACAAGTATTCATTCGTAGGAACGTGCGTCCTGTCCTCCCGTCCGTCCGTCCGTCCGTCCGTCCGTCCGTCACAAAACTTTAACACTCGGGTAAATGTCTCATAATTTCTTCATCCTTCGACAGATCTGCTTCATATTTCATATACACATTGCTCTGATGGTTCACTACCGCCCTGTGCCAAATCCACGTTCGTCCTGCCCCCGCCAAGCCCAGGGTTAAGGTCACATACTTGGTGCTTCAAAAACTTTAACGCTCGGGTTAATATCTTATAATTTCTGTTTTCTTTCACGGATCAGCTTCATATTTCATATACACATTGCTCTAATGGTCCTCTACCGCCCTGTGCCAAATCCACGTTCGTTCTGCCCCCGCCAAGCCGAGGGTCAAGGTCACATACTTAGTGCTTCAAAAACTTGAATGCTCAGGTAAATATCTTATAATTTTTCTTTCCATTCACGGATCAACTTCATATTTCATATATGCGTTGCTCTAATGGTCCTCTACCGCCCTGTGCCAAATCCACGTTCGTCCCGCCCCCGCCAAGCCCAGGGTTAACATCACATACTTAGTGCTTCAAAAACTTTAACGCTCAGGTAAATATCTTATAATTTCTGTTTTCTTTCACGGATCAGCTTCATATTTCATATATGCATTGCTCTAATGGTCCTCTACCGCCCTGTGTCAAATCCACGTTTGTCCTGCCCCCGCCAAGCCCAGGGTCAAGGTCACATACTTGGTGCTTCAAAAACTTTAACGCTCAGGTAAAAGAAAATTTTGACTTGGAATTTGGCCTACCGTATTCTTGCGATTATAAGTCGCATTTTTTTTACTCAGATTTGTATCCCAGGAAGCCCCTGCGTCTTATAAATACATGTAGATACATGAGCATTTTTTTCCACCCGAAATATTGACATAAACGATCAAAAATAAAAAAAATAAAAATGCGTTCCTATATTTGTTGTTGTTGTTAGTCTTTGGGGTAAAATCCGGTATTGGAATATTGGATTCGTATTGTAAACAGTTCGCGCCTTACTCGCGCCTTACTCGTTCCGGCCCTGTGTCACATTCGGTACACATTTTCTATACCGAAGGCGAAGGCGAACAGTGTATACCAAGATCAGATCCGGTCGACATTTTCTCTGCCGAATCACAATCTGGCCTCTATTATTTTAATTATCTTTTGAAAACATTTACCGGGCCCATATCGGTCGGTGTCATTTTGCCGTGAAAAATATTGCATGATGCCATTAACGGTAAATCCCAATATGCATAATGCAATCCCACGAAAGTTATAAAACTCCATCACCGCGTGTCAAGATTTACAACATAAAGCCATATCAACACACGCGGTTGCTGATGTCAGTTTCGTATTCGTCACTAAACTGGTACCCTGTCTGATGCGTCCCAGTGAAGCAATACTACCGAGAACCAGTCTATTTATGACACGGCAAACGTGTTTATGTGAATTGGGTCTCTATCTCTGACAAATCCCGGCTTATTGCATTAGCGACCAGACCAGGCGGTGGATTCGCGTAGTCTGCACATGATTTATAATGTTCGACAATCTCTAATTAAAAACATTATAATTACGTCAGCGGACAATGCAAATTCGTCCTAGCTATAGGCTGCTGTCAGCGTCATTTACGGAAGATACAACTGATTTTGAAATATTACATACTGTACAGGCGAAAGTTGTGTGTTGCTTTGTGGAAAAAAATTGATAACACCCAACCGTGTCAACAGGTGCTTATCTTATGTCATCATTCAGCACGAGGCAATAAACTGTGTGACCTTTAGGCTATGTTTTGAAATTGCACTGATTGGTCAACACGCTTTTTTGATGTGTGCGGCATCATGGGGGCAATCAGTAACCCATTTCATGCTGAGGATACGCTTATGTTTGCGGAAAATCCTAAATAGTTTCCTTCTATGCACTCAGAAGTATATGCCGCGATCACCATTTAAACCGTTTCGTCAAGACGGTTCAAATGAGTGGTCACAACATGTACTTTCAGTGAGAAATAAAAAAAATAAAAATAAAATATTTAATAAATTTCATATCCGTAAATGTGTATTCAGAAAGGAACGGGTTAAAAAAACACTCTGGATTATACGCAGATCTGTCGCCATATTTCGCCGATATTGATTTCGAAAATAGTTTCCGTAAATGGTGTTGAAAAGAGATAATACATACCGCAATCAATAATAACAATATAATACCACTTTCGGCAGCAATATGATCGCAAATATAACACGATTTATGACAATAGTCTGTTACACATTTAACACGATTTTGATATACAAATAAGGCAAAAATATCGGGAGCCAATGCACAACCGTGTACTAACCGAGAACGTGTTATAGTGAAGCGTGTACTACCGAGTTCACAGTGTAATTGAAGATACTAGAAAACGGTGAAATACGGACCGGGGAATCACGGACATAGAGTCGGTAAATTATGGACATAGCAAACTATGATAGGGAAAATACAGACAAAACCGTCCAAGGTACGAATAAAAAAACAGTCTGGGGGAATAAATAACAACAACAACTTTGCGAGTTTTTTTTTAAGTTTTTTGTTTCATTTTGTTAGGAAAATTGGGTGCGTCTTATAATCTCATGTAGACATTTTCCCCCAGATTTTGGACTGAAAATAGGGGTGAGTCTTATGCACTCTTGCGACCTTTTATCGCAAGAATACGGTAATTTATTATCAAAGCGATATGTGGGACATCCGTGTTCTATGAACACATTTTCTAGTTTATTAAACTTCATACATGCATAGAAGACGACCCAAAGGTGTGTCGCACGTAAGAATGACAACTCTTGCGTCGTTAATTTCTTAGTTATCTCCCTTTGTTGTTTCGTGCACTGATTTCGTGTCTGGAGCATAACTCGAACACCCTTTGGAATATTTTCATGAAACTTCACACATGCATAGACCACAACCCTAAAGGTGTGTCACGCAAGAATGACAACTCTTGCATCACTAATTTTTTAGTTATCTCCCTTTGTTTTTTCCGTCACTGCATAACTCGAACACCCTTTTTTCAAACTACTTGTGTATCTGGGGAGGGGGATTCACATGCGCTTGTCGACAAGCGTCCATTTCTAGTTAATGATTTATCTTCAAATATATTCAAATAAATAATATGGAATTACCGTTTAAGGGCGAGTGGGGATTACATTCAGTAAGTTAATTTTATATTGCCTGATGATCTCTGAACAGAGCTGCTGGACACCACACGGTGACACCTGACACCTGACACCGATGCTGTGTAGATGGATTAACTAAACAGAGCCGCCAGAAACCACGCACCATACCTGACACACCGATGCTGTGTATTGAGGGATCAGCTATTACTAATTAAAATAGAGGTTTAATTATTGTTAAGACAGATAAATTCAATCTCCTGTAACCACCCTGGTGGTGGCGCAAAAAGTCAGCGGCTGGAATTGAAACCGCGTCGCATAATAAACATGTTCTGACTTACAAAATAATCCCAAAACATATGCTTGAAACTCGTGTAAATGATACGGTAACATGCCCGTGAAGTACATTAGCTCATCAATTGACCGGTCTCTGCAAGAAAAGAGTGTTTATGGCATAACTAACAAATCTGAATTATTTTTGTTTACGTACTACTTTTGAATATCTGATTATTTAGTGTGGTTAAACCTGTACACTTCCATGTGTTTTTAAATTGATTCATGCAGATCCCTGATCTCGCATGAACTGTCTGACATGTGACACACATATATTATGCACATGTTGAGTGTCATATCTGAGGCAAACTTTATCTGCATTCTTGTTTCTGATAATGATCAAAATATATATAAAGTGTGCAAAAACATTTACATTGACTAAATTTATTTTCTCTATATATTCTGTTCTGATTTTGGGATTAACCTTCTAACCGTACACATGTAATATGGGATTTTACCCTGTTAACCAACCTAAAATTACTTTAACTGATGATAAGGCATTAACCCTTACTACGTTGAATTAAATGTTGTCGTCTGCTGGAAATGTTTTATTTTCAATATTTCTCGACAAAAACCTTGTTTTGACAGCACATGAGAATCGTCTCCAGTGGAGACGATTCTCATGTGCTGTCAAAACCATTTTTTTGTTAAGAATTTAAGAAAAATGAAAAACAGCAGACGGCAATTTCCGTCAACAGTGTAGGAAGGGTTAAACATCATTATATAAATAAAAAATACCTGTTAGTAATCTTGTGGAGCTAACCTAGTTTCAGTACTTTCAGTACTTTGATTAGAACTGGTGGAATAGTGACACAATTATACACTTATTTAATTTCAGAACATTTTGTGCCTATTGAGTGGGTATGTACGTTTAAGCCTGCTTTTTGAAGCGCCTGCTTTTTGGAGCGACTATAGTCTCTGCTTTTTCCGTCGTCGTCGTACGTGTTGTAGTCCACCGAGTCAATGTCAACAAATGTGTACAAGTTTCTTCATCATGATATAACTTTAATATTTCTTTACAGATTGCAGTCCCCGCGAAATTGCTAAAATTTTATAGGACATTTTTACCAGACCGGAAAAAAATTTAAGACCGAAAAAAACATAGTCGGACATTCGCTCCGGCGACTTCTGGTTTACCAACGACTTTTGCAGGTAATTCTCGTTATCTGTAGTTGACTGGATTGAGCAAAATATATCCGAACTTTGAAAATCTCCAAATTCTCGAAAAAAAAACAGAATTGATTAAAAAATGTCGACTTTATACCTACTTTACAGAGTGGCCTGCGGTTCTCTTACCAGGCGAATTGCAATTCCTGGAGCGCAGGATTGCAATTCGCGTTCCCATTAATTGCAATTGGACAGCAATCGGACTGCAATCATATGACTGCGGTCCAAAGAGTTGGTTGCGGAATTGCAATACTTATAGCGCAGTTAGCGCTGCGCTCCTCTTTTCTTTAAACTGCGAAAGAATGACCGCTTTACGCTGCACTCTGCGGTCAAAGCAGCGGACCGCTCTGCTTGACCAATCCGGCAATAAAATCAAAATAGTTGACAAACGTATCCGTGTTCCAATCCAAAATTTTATCCCATCTATTTCATTCAAAGTGACTAGAAAGTCAGCGGTATTAGTGATCTGTTTTTTTTGGTGCGCAAATATAAATCGGCGGGTTTTTGCGAGACAAACAGTGAAACCTTGACCTTGACAATTTCTTGGACAAAAAAAAATGTCGTCACTACCGTTCCGAATATCAAGAACACATTAATAGACACCACCATACTCACAATATATTTATTTTCATATAAAATCAAATTATAATGTGTGCTCTACGGTATAATATGGCAAAACTAAGCATCAATTTTGCGTTTTGATTCCTTTTTCTTTGGTATCAAATTACGTTTTCCTATTCTGTTAAAGCCCCTATACGGCTCAAGTTGCCGAATTTGGCCTCCTTTTGGGTTTTCCCACACATAAATCCAACAGGTTTCTATTTACACACACTTTGAAACTGTTTGCATTCATTTTGGTACAAAAATGAGTTTGTAGTCGATGAAAATATCAATATTTGTTGATAAACAAACAGCAGGTGCGTGTTCAAAGGCAGTATATGTTAGTTTTGTGTACTAAATCAGTTGCCAAACATGTTTTTGTGTTTGAAAAAATCGGAAAATTGTAATATTGAGACGTTCAGGGCCTTTAAAATTATTTTGACGCGATCCTATAGTCGACATGACAATTTCTAAGATCAACACAACTTTTCATAATGTCTTTCAATTTCAAGCTGCAAGGAGACTGTGAATTGCATATTAACCATAATAACATGGTGAACATGTTGATAATAATTTTAATTTTAATTTTCGAAACCTGATCATAAAAAAAAAATTAAAAATTTATTTTGGAATTAGATTTCTATTACTGCAAACGTTCTGTTCTGGCTGTTGATTTCTATTGGCCCGAATCAAATTTTGTGAAGATAATATTTATTCCGGTGATAGCCATTTCTTTAAAATAAAACGGTTTACTTGTGTCACAGAGTGAGAAAGATAAATGACGGCCCGGAATTGAACCAGGGACCTCATGTTTACCGTACCATGCCCATGGCTCTACCGAGCAAGCTAACAAGGCACAGATCATACACACTTCATCCCCATAGTCAGTTGCGTACTGTGACATTCTTCTCCGCCAAATTGAAATTCGTCCTCGAATTCCATGTTTAATTTTTGTTTAATTCCATATGTTTGGGTACAATTTTGGGAGTATTTATCAGTCGCGGTCCTTCGTTGGGCAACAGAATACTCAATTATCGTCCGTACCCAGAGTTACGGTGCTCCATAGGTTTTTCCTGCAGAGTACCGAATCGGATCTCATTCGCGCTTTAGCTGTTAATTGTGACATATTTTTCTGTACTTATTACACAGAAATGAATAAGTATAATACTGACATTTTTTCAATTGAAAAATACAGAAAATATGTCCCAATTAACAGTTGAAGTGCAAATCAGATGTGATTTGGTACTTTGCAGGGGAAACCTACGGAGAGCACCATAACTCTCGGTACGGACGATGCGGGAGTATTCTGCAGAGTTACTTCCCGCAACTACGTTGGGCGCTAAATGTCACAGGGTGAGAAAGATGCGCTCCAGCCCGGAATCGAACCGGGGATCTCTGGTTTACCACACCATCGCTCTACCTACTGAGCAAACCGGACACAAATACACACTTATTCACCATAGTGATCACTTCATTCAACCAAAAATTCACAAGCTAGAAGTTATGCCAAATTATTACAGTCAACGTCACAGATTATGCTCTTGGCGACATTAGTGGACACAAATTTGTCCATCAATTTGATGAAATAAACAACGGAATCTGACAGATAACACTACGACGGCGCATGGAAACATCATTGTTCTGGTACTTGGAATCAAAATGGTGGATATTAAGATCAATATGTGAGGCGCAGACAGAACCGTTAACATTTTTTATCACGATAGCAGCTACAGGGATTATTGGACGCATTTATTTAGAGAAACAAGAGATTACAACACGCATTGGATATATACTAAGTGACATTTTGTTGTAATGTACACCAACATAGAGGATTAAATTTGCGACAATGTTGGATTCTGGATTTTGTGGACAGGTGACAGAAATCGGAGCTGGATAAGAACCGACAGACGTGATTCTGAATATGCGTGCTTGGTCTGTGGTTATTCTTCCAGATCATGTCATGCATGTTTTAATTTCACGTCATGTCAAAGCAGCACTATTGAACATAATGATTAACTTTAATATTCTACACCAGAATTAAAGTTCATTCATCGTCTGATGTGTAACTGATGAATTAAGGTAAGTTACTTGTATATGACAACTTTTGCCTCACTAATTTTTATGCCCCACCACGATAGTGGAGGGGCATTTAGTGTTACCCTTGTCCGTTCTTCCGTCCGTCACCAACCTAGTAACTCGTAAAACTTTTAAACCGTAATAGCTACAGACCTGAAACTTGGTACATGTATGTTTGATTCGACCCCATGGTCATGGATTATCTCCCCCTTTTCAAGTTAGAATTTTCCAATTTTGGCTTGTAGCTCGTAAAACTGTTAAACCCTAATAGCTACACACCTGAAACTTGGTATGTAGTTTCCTTATGATGAGTAGATTTGCAAAGTTTATTTTGATTCGACCCCCGAGTCATGGATTATCTCCCCCTTTTTGAATTAGAATTTGAAAATTTTGCCTTGTAACTCGTAAAACTTTTGTAATAGCTACAGCACTGAAATTTGATATGTAGCTTCCTTATGATGAGTAGATGCGGAACGTTTATTTTGATTTTTGATTTGAACCCCATGTCATGGATTATCTCTCCCTTTTGGACACTGGAATTTTGCCTTGTTTACTATCAAAGCGATATGTGGGGTATCCGTGTTCTATGAACACATTTTCTAGTTTAGTTATCTCCCTTTGTTTTTTCGCGCACTGATTTTCCCGGAGCATAACGCGAACACCCTTTGCAATATTTTTTATGAAACTTAACACATGCATACATGTAGGTCTCACGGGACCTAGCGTTAAAGGTACATGCCCACTCAGTAGGCACAAAATGTTCTTTATGTCAGAGACATCATCAGAGACATTTTCTGGCCAGATAAACAATCATTTACCATTACCCACGTATTGTTTGGCATTATTGTACATTTTATATCAGAAGAAAATTTCCACATTGATATCGGGGACGATAACCGTGTTTTATTAAAATGTTAACAGACATTACTATTTATTCTCTGTATTTATTTTTTGATGTGCAATGATCATACTTTATAATCTGTAAAAAAAATGTTCAGTTGATGCATTTAATTAGTATAAATAATTATAAAATATCATGCCCCATTTGCACATGAAAATACCGATACCACCGCGCGTCACTATCAGTAAAATAAATATTACCAAATGATTATATCTGTATAGCGGGCACTTGTAATGTTTATAACTAGTGGAATAGTGACAATTATGCACTTATTTAATTCCCATAAAGAGCATTTTTAGCCTACTGAGTGGGCATGCACCTTTAAAAAGGGGTTGGACAATTTTTGTCGCGACTGCCTGTGGACAGTGCGATATAGTCTGCGCATTGACGTCCATCCGTAGTTTTTTTGCCGAGCCTGCTTGCAGAAAGCGAAACTTAGTGATCACAATGACGTCCGTGCGTCAGTCCGTGCGTCAGTCCGTCCGAAATCGGTGTATGTTTTTAAATACCATATCCTAAGTCACATTGACTTGAAACATCAAATGCTTATCAATCATCATCCATATATTCATTCTGTGTCCCACTCATGCGGCCCCTGTGCCCCAAGGTCAAATGACTTTGAAATTTGTGTTAAAGTTTTTGCATACCTTATATCTCCACAACACTTACTCAGATTTGCTTCAAACTTCAGATAATTCTTTATTATCATCCATATTTTCATATTATAGCCCACGCATGCGACCCACATGCCGAAGATCAAGGTCAAATGACTTTCAAATTTGCGTTAAAGCTTTTACATACCTTAATTCAAACTTCAAATAAATATACTCCGAGACCATCAAATGCCTCGGTGGGCTCGACCTGCGGGCCATGGCCATCTGGTTTTTATTTACCGTAGGTTAAAGTTTTTAAGAACACTATATCTCAGAAACAGCTTCGCCAATTCACTCGAAGCTTCACATGTGTGTTTATCATCATCCATATTTTCATTCTATGCTCAACCCCTGCAACCCCTGTGCCCAATATCAAGGTCAAATTACTTTGAAATTTACCTCAAAGTTTTTGGCATGTGGACAGTGCGATATAATTGTCACATTGGCCTACATACGTACGTACATCCATATGTACGTCACTTCGTGGATCCGGTTAAAAATTTTTTTATTTAAGGTTAAAGTTTTTGAAGGTACATGCCCACTCAGTAGGCACAAACTGTTCTTTATAGCAATTAAATAAGTGTATAATTGTGTCACTATTCCACCAGTTCTAAAAATTACGTGTGCCCGCTATCCATATATAATCATTTAGTAATATTTATTTTACTGATAATGACTAGCGGTGGTATCAAGCTATTTTCATATTCAAATGAGGCATGATATTTTTTAGTTATTTATGCTAATTAAAGGTACATACCCACTCAGTAGGCACAACAATTAAAGTTATGTGTATTCTCAGTTATTTGTAGGAATTAAATAAGTGTATAATTTTGTCACTATTCCACCAGTTCTAAACATTACGAGTGCCCATTATATGGATATAATCATTTAGTAATGTTTATTTCACTGATAGTGACTCGCGGTGATATCAGGCTATTTTCATAGGCAAATGGGGCATGATAATTTTTAATTACTTATTTAATTACCCTGATAGCAGTGTGGAAATTTATGTCTGATATAAAAATTTATAATAATGCCAATAAATATGTGTATTAATGGTGAATTAATGTTTATTTTGCCCGAAAATGTCTCAGATGATGTCTATGATATAAAGAACATTTTGTGCCTACTGAGTGTGCATTGTACCTTTAAGAACACTATATCTCTGAAACCGCTTCACCAATTCACTCGAAACTTTACATAATGTGTATTTGTCACCCACATTTTCATTATCATTTATATGTGCCCAATGTCACAGTCAAATTACTTTGAAATTTCCCTTAACATTTTTGTTGGGCCCGCTTGCAGACAGAGCGATATAGTCGGCACATTGGTGTGGATTCAGGATAAAGTTTTTGGTTAAAGTGTTTTTTTAGTTAAAGTTTTTGGGTATACTATCAAAGCCTCGGCGGGTGCGGCATGTTTTTACGTCAAAGGGCTAAAGCTTTGTTGCAATAAAAAAATTGTTTGTACTATCAAATGCCTCGGCGGGCACGACATGCAGGCCATGGCCATCTAGTTATTATGGCATGCGAATTGATCAGTCGGCCATCGCACCATGACTAGTTTAGCACTTGATCAGTCGGCAATCGCACCAGGACTTGTTTAGCACTTGATCAGTAGGCCATCGCACTAGGACTAGTTTAGAACTTGATCAGTCGGCCATCGCACCAGGACTAGTTTAGCACTTGATCAGTCGGCCATCGCACCAGGACTAGTTTAGAACTTGATCAGTCTACCATCTCACCAGGACTAGTATAGCACTTGATCAGTTGGCCATCGCACCAGGACTAATTTAGAACTTGATCAGTTGGCCATCGCACCAGGACTAGTATAGCACTTGATCAGTCGGCCATCGCACCGGGACTAGTTTAGCCCTTGATCAGTCGGCCATCGCACCAGGACAAGTATAGCACTCGATCAGTCGGCCATCGCACCAGTACTAGTTTAGAACTTGATCAGTTGGCCATCGCTCCAGGACTAGTTTAGAACTTGATCAGTCGGCCATTGCTCCAGGACTAGTTTAGAACTTGATCAGTCGGACATCACACCAGGACTAGTTTAGCACTTGATCAGTCGGCCATCTCACCATGACTGGTATAGAACTTGATCAGTCGGCCATCGCTCCAGGACTAGTTTAGCCCTTGATCAGTCGGCCATCGCACCAGGACTAGTGTAGCCCTTGATCAGTCGGCCATCGCACCAGGACTTGTATAGAACTTGATCAGTCGGCCATCGCAACAGGACTAGTTTAGCACTTGATCAGTCGGCCACGTCAGCCTGCGTGACAGACAGAAGTTGGGGGGGTGGGGGTCAGTCGGTCATCGCACCAGGACTAGTAGAGCACTTGAACAGTTGGCCATCTCACAATGCCCAGTATAGCACATGATCAGTCGGTCATGCCGAGTATAGCACTTGATCAGTCGGCCATCGCACCAGGACTAGTAGAGCACTTGATCAGTCTGCCATCGCACCATAACTAGTATAGCGCTTGATCAGTCGCCCATTGCACCATGCCGAGTATAGCACTTTATCAGTTGGCCATCTCACCATGCCCAGTATAGCACGTGATCATTCGGCCATGCCGAGTATAGCACTTGATCAGTCGGCCATCACACCAGGACTACTTTAGCACTTGATCAGTCGGCCATCGCACCAGGACTAGTATAGCACTCAATCAGTCGGCCATCACACCAGGACTAGTTTAGAACTTGATCAGTCGGCCATCACACCAGGACTACTTTAGCACTTGATCAGTCGGCCATCGCACTGGGACTAGTTTAGCCCTTGATCAGTCGGCCATCCCACCAGGACTAGTATAGCACTCAATCAGTCGGCCATCGCACCGGACTAGTTTAGAACTTGATCAGTCGACCATCGCACCAGGAATAGTTTAGCCCTTGATCAGTCGGCCATCACACCGAGACTAGTTTAGCCCTTGATCAGTCGGCCATCGCACCAGGACTAGTATAGCACTCGATCAGTCGGCCATCGCACCATGACTAGTTTAGAACTTGATCAGTCGGCCATCGCACCACGACTAGTTTAGAACTTGATCAATCGGCCATCGCACCAAGACTAATATAGCACTTGATCAGTTGGCCATCGCACCAGGACTAGTTTAACACTTGATCAGTCGGCCATGTCATCCTGCGTGACAGACAGAAGTCGGGGGGGGGGGGGGGGGTAGTCATAGACAAAAACTGGTGGTGTTGGTGTTACACATTGTTCCCACTGTGGGATATAGACCGGAACTTTTAGGACGCCAAATATAGATGGCTGGTGTGTGTGGGGGATCATTGTTTTGTGTCCCCGGCGGTGGTGCGGAGTACAATGATGAATTAATGATGAATTACTGTATTGAACACACATGTATATGCACTGTGATACCGTACTTCACAATCCTCGGTTTTAAATTGTTTCCGTATCGTAAAACTGAAAATTTATTCATTTTGAAAAACTTAAAATTGTGGCAGATGATCGAAATGAAAACCGGATGTTTACATGCGAAATGAACCGGTGCATCGGTATATTTTAACCGCACGATGACCCACTGTATATTCATACCATATCCGTACGGATATATCGTATATACGAACGGATATCGTATGTTTGTATAATATTCGTATAGTACGTTTGTATAATGTAAACAAACTGTATTATACGATGATACTGTACAAACATACCAATATTATATGATCATACGATATGCTCATTAAATATATCAATACTATACGATTACGATATGTATACGATATTAGTATATAGAAATAGGTAAGGAGCAGAAAAGCGCTACTGTAGGTGTATACTTTTTTTATAAACGCGTAACGCTAAGTTTTTACCGCAAATAGCGAAAGAATGACCGCACAAACGGTATCGCGAAAGAATGACCGCAAAAACGGGACCGCAATTAGACTGCAATTTCAGAGGGGACGAATTGCAATTCAAGGACCGCTGGATTGCAATTCTTGGTAAGAGAATCGCAGGCGGGAGTGTACTTTCCCGGGTGTTCATAAATTGCGCACTTTTAGCGAAACGTACATGTGTTGTTACTAAATATATCGCATATCCATGACACAATTTTTGGTACACAACATTTGTTTTGCAAATCATACCCAATACACATCAACAAATAATCGTTACATCTAAATGTCAAATCTTGCTGTCTCTTCTGACGATGTTATTATTCAATCGCAAAATGCAAGACCCGCATTTCGTTCTCAAACCTAGACTCGTCGGCCACAAACAAATTCGGCCTAAGTCGAATCAAATCGGCATGAAGAAAAGTCAAATTCAATTTTTTTCACCTTCTGACATGTTAAAGTGATTCAATGTCACATTGATTAATTGGTTAATTATCGTTTAAGTGAATTCCTTTAACATGTTTGTCCAACGTTTAACATGTTTTAGCAGCGGCGTTTCTGATTGCTATTGACGTGTGAAAACTTACCTGAAATAATCTCTCTGAATCGGACTTGGCGGTGCCAGGCGCTTATTTTTCACATCGAGTTATCAGAATACAAATACATGTATGAAGGAAACATGCTATCGAGTTCCACTTTGGTAATGAAAAATAAGCGTTTATTGTGCAGATGAATGACTTACATAAATAAAAATGGACACAAAATATTTCTCACTACATACAGTAGAACATAATGTGCAAGATTGTAGAGGATTAATATCATTAGCAGTTTCTGTGAAACTGCCAAAACTTTCCAGCACATTTGATCTGGTGAACTTGAAATTTTTACTAGACCGGACAAAAATTTACCATAGCGAAAAAAGTTCATTGTATATCAGTCATGTAAGTAAGGCTAGTTAGTGTTAGTGATTTAATTTGTCAGACATTTGGTCCGGCCACTTCCGGTTTAGCGTCGGAACGGCGGCAATTTTAACGGATAAGTCCATCAGTCTGACGAGTTCTGCGGAGATTGTATTAACCTTTCATATTGAAGGTCTCCCGGCCATAAAACCAGATTTCATGCTGACATCGGCCAAGAAGGTAAAGTACAAGCCGCCAGTGAAGAACTCTTCATCGGGCAGTGACGAAGAATGGACACCAGACACTGAAAAGAAGAACATATTGCAAGGTATATTTTCCGTCATTGATAATTTAAAATGATATTTATTTATTGACTTTACTGACTTATTAGAAACAAGTTTATTAATGTCTGTTTCACGAAAGCTGCCCAAATTTTACGGCCATATAAACAATTCAAAAACAATATTTTATTAAATTAAAGGAAAATTTAAGAATGAGCCTTCTTTTTATTTCGTGAAATTTGGTCAAATATTGGTTTTATTACGAAAATTTTATTTCTCTGGGAATTTAACATGGGGGAAAAAGAGGTAGAGGAGTTGTGGGAGGAGTCAAAAAATTAAAATTTTGGAAATTGACTCCGAAACCTAGCTTTAGCTTGGAAATGATCCAACTAAGAAAACAAAAGTTAAATTTTAAAAATCGGTCGAGTATTTCTGAAATTCTGAATAATTTCCCCATGTTAAATCCCCATAGACAGGAAATTGTTTTTTTGCAATAAAATCAATATTTGATCAAATTTCATGAAATAAAAAGAAGGCTCATTCTTAAATTTTCCTTTAATTTAATATTCTCAAAGAAAATATTGTTTTTGAATTGTTTATATGGCCACAAAATTTGGGCAGCTTTCGCGAAACAGAGTTTAGTATTATATACATGTTGTACCGTAGCGTAAGCAGAGCATCATATATTGAATCTGTACTGTAGTCGATTTCAGGAAAATACGTTTTTTTTTTAAATATCAGCGCGGGAATATCTGGAAGTAATAATTTTGTTTCACAATTCTGCCAATAAATCCTATTTTTTTATTTACCCGTAATCATACTCGCATAGGCGCTTACCATTTTGATTCTTGTTGTGTAATAATAGTAGTTTCAAGCGCTCAGTGATATTGATTTCTTCATCACGTAAATTCATAAAATGTCTGCTCCAAAGCGTGCAGCCAATGAAGTCGGGTATTTTTTATCGAAAGAAGTTAAGTGAACACATATGTTCATCACTGATTAAGTGATGGGTAATTTAACGATCGGGGTTCATCCTTACCGGAATCCCGACTGGAGACCTGGTTTGGCCCTCACATACGTCTTTGGCATTTTGTATGTGTCTGGTTATACCCGTTATGTGAGTATGGCGATATTCGTAATCCTATTTTAGGGGAAGGGGCCAAGTGACTTTGGTGTGGTATGGACCTGGCACCAGTTCAGGTTATTCTAATTTCAGGGCTGAATATATTTGTTAGCGATGTAAATATTCTGTTCTGATTTTGGGATTTTCCCCCCAATGCAGCAGGTTAAAATGGGATCGAACCCGTTTGCTCGGCCTTTCATGACCTTAGCTGTTGATAGGCCGTTAACCACTAATAAACAAACAAACAAATACAGCGAGACATGGCCCTATTTGGTCCTGTCAAAGCGCGGTGATGAATTTGCGTCTTGCAAACAGTGTAATTGTGATTTTTTGGTTGGTCATGGTGGCCGAGACAAGGCTCTAAAAAATTTACTTTATGCATATAAGTGAGTACTGATTTGTGTTCCGGAAAACAAATGTGGTGTTCCTGAAAATAGCCCCTTTTCTCTCCATGTGACCGACATGGGGTTGGCAGCTCTGCATTTTGCGTTATTTGAGGCACGTTGCCTTATTTTTTATTTACATCCAGCTGTTATACATTGTCATTGACATTGTTAATATTTTCTGCAGAATGTTTTGCTGTAACTTATTCTACACAGCAATGAAGCAACAATACCCCGGCTTTACTGTCCGTAAGAAACCCAAGGTCACCACACGGAAAAAAGAAAATGTGCCAGACAATTCAACACCTATGGTATAGTATTGAACAAACAATAATTATAAATTACCAATTAACTTCCATTAATGTTTTAGATACATTACTGGTGAATAATTTGCTACTAAATCTTTGGCAGCAAGTTTTTGCTGCCGACCTGCATTGCTAGCTGCAAGTTTTCTGCTTGCAGATTTAATTTTGTTGTAAAATAACTATGTTGGAATGTTGGTTACTGTGTAGTGTGACGGCTGTCTGTGATTTACAGGAAATATAGGCTAAATTTTATAACGGGGGTTCCATCGTTATTGGAATCCCAATATCCATGGTTTGGCCTGCAGGTACAGGCTGGCTAGCGGTCTCCACTTTTCCATACTTTTTTTGTTGGGCTCCCAGGGCTCCAGATAAGGAATTAGTATTTGAGTATTGTCACTCCATCATTTCTGAAGCAATTGGGTATTTCAAAATTTTAATTGGGTAAAATAAAATCACACTACTGTTTATACATCAACAGACAGCAATTATTGAATAGTTTGCTTCGAAATGAAAACATGTCTTGGCTTTTCATCAATTCGAATGAAATATCAAGATGTGAATTAAGTGATGAAAAGCTGTTTCCAGTCTCTTTGCAGAGGTGTATGTATATGTATGCCATTGGTGCTTCAAGAGGGATTCCAGCCTGAGGAGGAGAGGTACCTGTTGTGACCTTCCATGACCAAGTTTTGAGTATTCACAATAGGTAACTTTTAAGTATTTATAAGGCCATACAACGGTGGAGGGTGGATTTTTTTGATGTATTTTTATTTTGTTTGAGATTCTTAATTTGTCTCTTTCAAGTCGCCAGATGCAAAAATGTTCTATAAAATGACTAGAACCTCTTTAGACAAAAAAATCCCCAGATATTCGCCAGACATGATTACATTTAACATATTTTTGCATAGTATTATTTTTTTTTTGAAAATGTGGCGAATTTACAGTAACATTTTATTTCTCCATGACGATAAAATGCTCGACGCGCAGGGATTTTTCTGATGCGGAGATATCTAAGAACCAAACTACTTTCAGTATTTTCTTTTAATAATTCTATTAATTTATTGTATACTAATTTTGGCGATTGCAACGGAGAAAACCACTTCATAATTGTTCATTATGTAGCCTAAGAGTAAGACATTACCTGATATATAAAACACCAGGCTAGTGTCTTTTGATATCAAGTTTATACTTTAAGTGTGACACTCTCCATATACTGTACATAAATAAACTTCTATTACATGTAAACATTAACCCACTACAGTCTGGCCTGGATGTTAGTATAATTATTATCTCTACTTTACTTAATTCTCCACAGGGACTGGTGGTAATACAATATGCCTGACCACTCACTCAATACAGACTAACAAAACTGTGGAGACAGGAGAATTAGATACAAAACGTATAGGCCTATGTATCCACCAGCAAATGGTGTATCCAAAGACTAGGATGGTTTTATGTTTATTATGTTGATTTACATTTAATGTTGTATAATAATTTACATATAATTGTACTGTAGATTAGTATAATAGGACCTCAAGGAAGATTGGTTTAATACCAATTGAGCTTCCTCTGTAAATAAAGTCTTTACTTACTTACTTACTTGCTTACTTACTTACTTACTTACTTGAAATTCCTAAGCGTTGCTAGATACACCTGATATCAAAAGACACTAGCCTGGTATTCTCTATATAACTAACATTCAATGTTTTATTGCCTAGAATTAGTTGCTATTAATATCTGCCATGGCTATGCTTTATTGCTTTATCCGCTTGTAGAAAGTAAGACTTAATAAGAGTATCCTTTATTATATATGCAATGGTGCGAGTGTCGGAATATGTCATCAGAACTGAGGCTTTGCCGAGTTTCTGACAATACAATCTTATCACGAGGGTGGAATATCCTTGTACAACACTTGTGCACATGATGGATACTTTTTATATCAACACAATGATAGTTGTTGGGGGCATATAGTGTTTACCCTGTCCATCTGTCTGTCGTCAGTAGACAATTTTCCTTGTCGGGCGAACTACTTCTACAGTTTTTGGCCGATTCTCTTCTTTTTTTTCATTGTCCTGCAAATATAGTTTTTGGTCGATTTTCTTCATACTCTGCATACATCCAACCATCAAGTGCAGGAGTGTGTAACGTAAATCTTTTCGCTGTCCCACCGATCCATCCGCCGTTATGCCCCTTCTTCAACTTTGAATTTTTGTTTATTTCCTTGTCCGGCGAACCACTTATACAGTTTTTGGCTGATTCTCTGCATACTTGGTATACATCCCAACCATCAAGTACAGGAGTGTGTAACATAAAAAAAAACGGCGGTTGCATTTTGTTTTACAATCAATTTTCTTGTTACCATTGATTTCAATGTGCAGAATATATTAATTAGTCTCCAAATATTTTTCTGATACAGAATAAGACTCGGTGAATTGATGCGATGTTTGATATGTCCAACAGATTTTCCATGTCAACAAATGAATCGGACTCTAATAATTCCATTTCAGTGGATAGTTTACAAAGCATTATCAAATTAATGTTCAATGTCATCACCATGCAGCGCTGGTGACACCAGAATGAACGTCACACTGTGTTACATTTTTGACATGCTTAATATCACATCAATCATGTGTGACACATGATATGATGAGATGTGATATTAAGCATGTCACAAATGGGTGAGAATAAGAGTATCCATCATTTACAGTGGAGTGTCAAAGTATCAAAGCCTTGTTTCTGACGACATATTCTGATCAGGAGGATGGAATATCCTTGTCCCACACAAGTGCATTGATGGATACTTTTTCTTGCCGCTATAATGAACAAGTTTTTGAATCTCAAAATATTTGTGTGACTCAGAATAGAATAGAATTTTTTATTCGTTGAATTTATATGACTTTCGATACTTCCAACGTGTTCGCCATCATGGCCCATGTCAACAAATTGGGTAAAACGTTTTCACCCACGAATTGGGCGCTAATGCCATTTCAATGCAGTTTACAAATTATTATCAAATGTGCAATATTGTCACCATATAGCCCTGGCGACACTAAAATGAACGTTGCATATTACTGACGTCATCAAACTTAAAACGACGTCATAATGCTATGACATGATAATAAACACGTCTACAACCATTGAAAATAATAAACATCAAACTTATTCATTATTTTATGGGGCAATTGTGAGACACAATATGCATAATGTTGCCCTATTAGAGAATTTATTGTTGCTAGATGTGAGTGTAGGGTGAGACAAGGAAATCTCACATGGGCGTGACTATGCGGATATTCTTGATTGTATATAATTACTCTATAATAAATTACTACTAAAATAAATACATGTAATGCTAATATAGGTAGGTGACTGGTATGAAAGTTGGGCTAGTATATTTTCTTATTGCTAAAAACATTACACCTGATAAATGGAATAGTCTGAAAATATAATTGGACTGTCCATCCCTGTTACTTAGGGGTGAAATGGTTGTACCATAGTTATTGTACTGATTTGATATATGTATACATTTTGGAATTGGATCTCCTGTCTGTCTGCCCAAATTTTACGACTATATATTTACACTGTCCTTAAATTCATAATGAAAACGCCCATTCAACGCATTGCATTTATATCGCAATACATTACATTAGCCCCACGTTACGTCGCGCGGCGTTAATTCGTCAAAGTCCGGCAACATCGCTGTTCTATGAATTGCGACAATTTAACGTAAAACAATACAATTCCTAATTTTAACGCCGTATTTGGTCATTTACATTTTGGAAACAATCCGAAAATGCAATGTAAATATAAGTAAGTAATAAAACCATGGGCAGTTGCGTTTACTGTATTACGAACGACATTTGGTCTGTTTAAAGTTTGCGAGGAGTCATTCGGACATTCACACACATTAAACAGACCAAATTTTGTTCGTACTACAATAAACGCAACAGACCATGAACTATTTTTTCCGTTATATTAAATTTTATCACAATTTAAGAATGATCCTTCTTTTTATTTGTGAAATTTGGTCAAATATTCATTTTATTACAAAAAATTTCTTTGTCTATGGGAATTTAACATGGGGGAAAACGAGGTGAAGGAGCTGTGAAAGGAATAAAAAAACGAAACATTTTGGAAACCTGCATGGCTATATAGTAGCTACAATAATTCGCCTCCGATATGTTATCTATGGCTACAAGTTGACCCATTCAAAAAATGTGAGCAACCGTAGTGCATACCCAAACCTGTTGTATGTAGGTCAACATTTAGTAAGCTGTATATTTTATACATTTAAACAAATGTAGAACTAGTAAATTGTCAATAATAATAGAACAGGGAAATCATTTTCCCATGGAAGCCATCTTTTCTCTTGTTGTTGTTCAACATTTAACAGAACGAAATGAAGGTTTCAAATTTACAAGATATACATGTAAATGTCAGATAAACCAATTTCTGCATGTGTATGTTCTTTATTAGCTCACCTGAGTGAAGCTCATGTGAGCTATTGTTACCGCAATGTGTCCGTCGTCGTCCGTGAACATTTTCAAACGTCTTCTCCTCGGTAACCATTGGGCCTATTGTCACCAAACTTCATGGTCATGGTCCTTAGGTAGGAGGATTACAAATTTGTTAAAATGACGTCATTACGTAATCCAAGATGGACGCCGTCTAAAAATAGCACACATTCTTAAAAAGTCTTCTTCTCAAAAACCGCCAACCGGATTTCGACAAAACTTGGTAGGAATGATCGATGTATAATGCTCTTTCAAAGTTTTTAAAATGGTATCAGACCCCGGGGTCAAAAATGGGCGTGGCCCGTGGGGTCAAATTGAGGTCAAATCTTAGTTTTGACCGAATATGGTCATGTCATATATCAAATTGAAGGTATCAATGAGGCGATCACTCTGGTACATTATTTGTCGAAATCGGATGGTTATGTCATCCAAGATGGCCGACAAAAGGTCAAAAGGTTGTTTTCTTATTAGATTTCAAAATTCTTCTTCACATGAACCGCTTGGCCCATGGTAGCCAAATTTAAAATTTATGGTTCATGGGTGAAGCCTTTTCAGATTTGTTAAAATGGAGGTCATCGCTAATCCAAGATGGCCTCCGTCTAAAAATAGCATAAATTTCTTAAAAAATCTTCTTCTCATGAACCGCTAGCCGGATTTAGACGAAACTTGGTAGGAATGATCGATGTACAATGCTCTTTCAAAGTTCTTAAAATTTTATTTTTGACCGAATATGGCCATGTTATATATCAAATCGAAGGTATCGAAGAGGCGATCACTCTGGCACATTTTTTGTTCGAAATCAGATGGTTATGTCATCCAAGATGGCCGCCTAACGGTCAAAAGGTTGTTCTTTTATTAGATTTCAAAATTCTTCTTCACATGAACCGCTTGGCCCATGGTAGCCAAACTTAAAAGTTATGGTCCATGGGTGAAGCCTTTTCAGATTTGTTAAAATGGAGGTCATCGCTAATCCAAGATGGCCGCCATTTAAAAGTAGCATAAAATTCTTAAAAAATCTTCTTCTCATGAACCGCTAGCCGGATTTCGACAAAACTTGTTAGGAATGATCGATGTACAATGCTCTTTCAAAGTTGTGAAAATGGTGACCCCGGGGTAACAAATGGGCGTGGTCCGTGGGGTCGAATTCGTGTCAAATTTTATTTTTGACCGAATATGCTCATGTCATATATCAAATTGAAGGTATCGATGAGGTGATTGCTCTGGTGCAATATTTGTTGGAATCGGATGATTATGTCATCCATGATGGCCGCCAAAAGGTCCATTTATTCAAGATTTTTAACGTCTTTTTCTCAGGAACCACATGGCCGATGCTGGCCAAACTTCATAGTAAATTAAGATCCTTGGGTGAAGCATTTTCAGATTTGGTAAAATGAGTCATCGCTTAATCCAAGATGACCGCCATCTAAAAATAGCACAATTTTTTTAAAACACGTATGAACTCGATGTCACATTCTCCTCTGGCCATCATTATTACAGTTTTGACAGTTTTATAGTGCTAACATATCAAACACGCCGGATAACCGATTGCAAAAATCATTCTTTCATGTGTTACATTAAAGAGATGGGGTTAAATTGCTACCCTTGCGAGAGGTATGGAGCTGCGTAGCAATTTTGTTTCTAGCTATATACATGTAGCTGCTTGGAAATGATGTAACAACATTTAAATTTAAATTTTTAAAAACTCCACTATTTTACTATTTCTGAAATTAGAAAAATGTCCCCATCCATGTTAAATCCCCATAGACTCATGAGGAAATTGTTTTTATGACCCCATCAATTTATTGAGGGAGAGGGGTATTATGTTTTACCCCTGTCTGTCCGTGTGTGCGTGTGTCCGTAAGGCAAATGCGTTTAAGTTTTCAATAATATTTGCCAACAATGTCTGTCTAGGGTGCTTTGTTTCGCATACAATCCACGCCCGAACACCCAAGGTCAA
This sequence comes from Conchocele bisecta, assembly GCA_029237695.1. Classification (NCBI taxonomy): domain Eukaryota; kingdom Metazoa; phylum Mollusca; class Bivalvia; order Lucinida; family Thyasiridae; genus Conchocele; species Conchocele bisecta. The sequence goes on along the minus strand of CM055280.1, from coordinate 45,705,027 downwards.
GGTCACTGGAGACTTATGTTGACCTTTTTTGAAAGACAAATGTGTTTTAAATTTTTAATCTTTTCCCATTAACTCATTAACTCCTTCACCAATTTCAATAATATTTGCCCACAATGTCTGTCTAGGGATGGTGCTTCGTTTCACATGTGACCCACTCCTGAACACCCAAGGTCAATGGGGACTTGTTCACCATGTTTGTAAGGCAAATGCGTTATAAGTTTTTAATCTTTTCTTAATGACTCCTTCACCAATTTCAATAATATTTTCCCACAATGTCTCTCTGGGGATTAGCTTCGTAATAACGATGCCCTTTTACTATAAAGGCTACATGTGGGGACATCCATGACGTTCTATGATCACATTTTCTAGTTTCGTAATAAAATCAATGGTCAACAAAATTTCCCAAAATAAAATTTGAACAGGGTTCCCACTGGTCCTTAAATTCCTGAAAAGTCATGGAATTTGGAAAAATGGATTCCAGGCCTGGAAAGTCATGGAATTTGAATTCCAGTCCAATTATTGGACGGTTGTTGTTCAGTGCAATTTCGTGATTTCGAGCCAAAGGATTTGGAATGGTAAGGGCACCTGGCACCAAATCAGGATTTTGTAAATTCAGAATTTAATTATTATTTCTCTCCCAACACAGGTGTTTTCCAGGCTCGAAATGGCTCAAGTTATGAGTCAATAAGCCGTAAAACACCGTTTCATCAGCATCATCCACGCAAATATGGGTCCTTGAATTTCGAAAACAGGTCCTTGAAAGTCATGGTAAAGTCATGGAATTTGGTATTAAAAAAAGAAAAGAAAAGTTTTTGCATTGTTTATATAGCCGTAGAATTTTGGCAGGTTTCATGAAACGGACAGTAATAAAAAACGCCAATTCCAGGTCCCTCTCCATACTGGGACAGCTGAATCCCTCTTGAAGAACTGAGTCTGGGCAAATAAACTACAACAGTATTCATCACAGTATTCATGAAAAGGTTTGGTTGATGTTTGTTTGCATCACAACAGGTAAGAAAAGAGCCCTACTTACCCGTACTTTTTGTTCTGAATATCAATACTTTATCCCTAATTTCTTAATTCTTTTTCCTACTTTTAGCCCTACTTTTTCGCCATTGTCCACTTGGACAGCCGGCAGCTGCATTTTTGTCATTCTGATATGTGAGAATTGAATCTGGTTTTAGCTATTATAAAACACTGTAAGACTTGTTATTATAAGACCCCTATGCGGCACATTGAGTGGCAAAGTCGGCCATCTTTGTGTGTTCAAGCCATTAGCCACTTTCACCTCTTCTGGTGTTTGACACAAAACGCGAAATGTGAAGTAGAGAATATGATATAATGTAGTTAATTACATGTAGAAAAGTCAGGACAAGACTACTATCAATTATAGTACACCAAACAGTAAAATAAGTCAGTTTTCTGAACTGGTTTGTGCCTGTGCTTTTAACATGAACCACCATGGTAAATAGCCTCATACACAGAAAATCGCTCAGTGTATCACTTACTGGCAAACCACACAACACATACCATATATACCCACTACTGTACTCTGTTATTAGCTATAAAATCCACTGACATGTAAGCAGTTACCCGAGTTTATTGTCCCTGGTGTCTACTCGCCTACTATGCAAGTAAATATGGCTTTACCTATGGGCAATGTGTACACTAACAATAGGCTGTGCATCAGATTGAAACGTTTACACATCAAAATATATTTCGAGATTGATGGGAGATATGCTCAGATATCTCGTCTTTTGTATAGTTTGCTGGCATAATATTTATATCACGCCGTTGTCTGATGTATTGCACCAAATTTTATTTGATTTACTGTCATATTATTTGCTGTATATGACAAACTCACAAAGTTGTGAAACTGTACAATGGCTTGTACATACAAATTTGGCAGAGATAGCAACTAAATGTACCTTATTATAGTATACAGTTACAAGACAATATTCACATGTTATATTCATATATCACATCACTCTTATTAGTGGGAGATGCTAATGTAATAAATTTGCACATCTGGACAACTTTTCCAAATTTAGCACAAATGTCCTTCATAACATGCTTATCAAGAAATTTGATTGAAGCAGTTGGGCATTTTGCCTTTTCGGCAAGTTTCAGACAAAATTCAAAATGGCCGCCAGCCAAGCCACTGATCGTCAAATATCAGCTATATGAGATGCTATGTTCACATAACTGATGTCAATTTCAACATTTGCTAGGTCACTGATTGTGTTGGTGAAGACTTTGAAATGATTAAAGGTCAAAGTCACATTTTTGTAGGTGAAGGTCACTATTAAATGATCACAGGAGTGCGAAATTCTTTCATAACAAAAGTATTTGCACCATATCTATTGGTTGTGGAATAAGTTCATTACTTTATTAGGCATTTGTGTTAATAGCACTGATTAAATATAACTGCAAGCTGGTATTAGTAGATTGACAAAGAAATTAGAATTCGGAAACATTTTAATGAAACCATTGCAATTATTTTGATTTGACATATTTATGTTTAAAACGTTAAAAATGTACCGGATACAGTTTTCAAAGTTGCAGACATGTACGAGTACAAAATGAGTACAAAAGTTAATATTGACGGGACATTGATCAGGATATATTTCTTGTTCTAGCATTGGCTTTGTCTACTACTGTTGTAAGATTAAACTGTGTACCCAATTGAGAGGCGATCAATTTTGAAAATGTACCGGGCAGCTATCAATGTTGTGAAATGTCCCCGGCTCATGTGTCAACGTTGAAAACATGTCTTTCATCGGCAACGAAACCATGAAAATGTAATAGGCTCCATTATCTGATATATCTGATTAGTGTCACGGTGTCGAAAATCGGTGTGTTGAGTCCCACACTTTTTATCGACATAGGGATCAGTCATTGTTCACACATCCACCCTCACAATGGCACATATTGGTACATCAAAGTCCTGCCTTAGCGCACTTGCATTTGCCTTTGTAGATCTTTTCGCAGCCGCAGTTTACAAGCAATGCGCATGCATGGCTGGCATCGGCAAGCGGCGTCCAGAAGGGAGACCAGATGTGTGTCTCGGGATCTTGAACCCATCCCCAATTAGAGGCATCTGGGATATCTTGTTGGCGGATTTGAGCCTGCCTGCAGATGAACCCTGCTTGAAGGAGAGACCTCTTTGCATGTTCCGTTAGAGATGCCTGTGTGGTAGGTATGTGCTCGAGTGTCTGTCTTGCCTCATTAACTCGGGCACACCCGCTGCCACACCCGTTCCATGTGTATAGAGTCAAGTGTTAGCAGTCTGGATATGCCTCCCACGCTGCCCAAGCTGTCTTCTTACTGATTCCCAGAAACGAAGAGGTTGTGTCACAATCACTAATTGCATGGAATAGAGGTAGTGAGAGGCTTTTGTCGGGTCCGAGTTCATGAAGTGCTTACCAGTTCCAAATGCAATCCAAAGTTCATTCAGACACAACTGTCGAAACTGCCACCGCTATGACGACGATATCGCTATCCACAGTCCTTATCATCGCCTTCCTGTTGTGCAGCGTCAGATAGATGCAAGAACACCCGGCTATCTGCCTCTTGATGGTTGCAGTTTGTAATCCGGCTCAGGTCTGTAGAAGTACTCGAAGTAATCGCCAATTCACCAATCGTTGAGTACACTGCCACACACGGGAGCGCTGTTGCAGAGGCTTTGATTATGGAATTAGCAAGATACTTGAACTGTACAGTTGCACTTTATTGTTACGGTTAGCCAGAAACTTTGTCCAGTCATGAGGAATTGGTGTTGACCCATCAACTATAGTCGTCGCACCTGGGGTACCTCGCTTTGACTGAGTCTGTGCATTGAGACTGTTTTCAGGGTATGTATCAAATACAATGTCTAGTCGCGTCGTTGTCGTGATGAATGGCATGAAATGTCGGCTGATATACTGCTCGAAATCAGCAGCCTTTGTTGGTCGTACCATATGAACAATGGCTGCACCATCCATGATTTTTAGCCAGGTTTTTTGAAAAAAAATCCAGGCTATTGGATTGGCGAAAGCCGGGCGGGCGGCGGGCGGGCGGTCTGGCGGGCTGGCGGACGGGCGGGTGGCGGGCGGCGTCCACAATCAATGTTAAGTTTTCGTGTTTGAGTCCATTTCTTTGTTACTGTACCACCTAGGACCACCAAACTTTCACAGCTTCATAATCAAGGGGTGCCCACCACATATCACTATCCAACATGTTACTTTTTTTTTAACTTCACCCATTTTTTCCGCGCAGTCGACTTAGCCATTTTCAATGTTAAGTTTTCGCGTTTTCAATGTTAAGTTTTCGTGTTTAAGTCCATTTCTTTGGTACTGTACCACCTAGGACCACCAAACTTTCACAGCTTCATAACCAAGGGGTGCCTACCACATAAAACTATTCAACATGTGACCATTTTTTTTACCTTCACCTATTATTTCTACGTAATTGACTTAGCCATTTTCAACGTTAACTTTTTAACGTACGTCTGGTTAAAGTTTTTTGGTTAAACGTTTTTCGTTATACTATATCTCTGCAACTGCTTCGCCCATTACCTTGAAACTTCACATGGGTGTTTATCATCATCCATATTTTCATTCTACCCCCCAACCGTGCGACCCCTGTGCCCAATGTCAAGGTCAAATTACTTTGAATTTTTTTTTTAAAGTTTTTTCGTGTACTATATCTCTGCAACTGCTTCACCCATTACCTTGATACTTCACATGGGTGTTTATCATCATTGTCGCACCCGCTTGCAGAAAGCGCGATATCGTCGCCATTTTGGCATACGTTGGAAAAAAACCTGGCCTTCGAGGCTTTGCCTCGTTTCTTGTTACACTAATATCTTGCGGAATGGTGCCGCGAGAAATGTCCAAACAAGTGAGAATATCCGACCTTTTGCCTGATCTGAGCATACCTTGGTTGAAAAGGGATGGGGGTTCTCACTGGTTTTCAAACTGGAAGAAATTTTCAGGTCATATTCTGGACATGACTGAATACCAGTGAAGTGTCTCTCTTCAAAGTTGAAATTTTGCTGACTTTGGGGTTTACGTCTTTTCGCTTGGCAAATGTGGAGATGCTCGACTTCTTGATGGTGTCCGAAATGGGTGTTATACCACTTCGCAATCTCTGATTGACATACGTTTCGTACAGCTTTGTTCCCGCTGTGTATGCATCACATAACGTTTTGGCATTTTCCAGTGACAGCTCTTTTGTGTCTATGGCGTACATACTGGGTCCATTCTCTGACAGAAAAGGATTACCTTGTTGCCGCAAAACAGTAATGACAGATTTCTTGTCCTTGGCAAACCGAACCTGCAAGCTATGGGCTTCCTCATGGTGTTCGAGATGTATGGTGGTAGCTCCTGTCTCTTCTTCAAACTCTGTGATAGCCAGCAACTTCTCAGAGAGTGACATTACATGCTCGTCCATAGTGTCTGGTCTATCATACAGGTTTGAAACTCGCGATGTAGTTTTGAAGGTCTTAGTTGTTTGCTCATGACTGTGGTCTTTAGGGATGAGTGAGAACTTTCTTTGACTCTTTTGAACAACAAAGTTTCCATTTTGGAACTCTCTTAGCACATCAGGGTGTTTCCATGCCAGCTCGACCATATCTTTCACATGAACAGCCAACCATCTTGAGTAGTTTGTCTGGTCGAATTGGAATACCCAGCCACATAGCCCATCGATGACCTGCACATAAAGATCAAAATCACCCTCTCTGAGAGATCTAAGATGAGTGACCAGTATGCAAATTGCTGTGCTGTGTTCATGATATGGACTCTGCACGACCAGTAGTGAGTACATCGACCTCACTGATGATGAAAGAAAACCCTGATCCATCAACCAGTTTTCCCTCCACTGCCTCAATGACAAATTCAATATGCAGCGCACCTAACATAAGCACAAATTTGTCTTCTAGTGTGTCCTTCCACTGCCACTGGATCTGCTTTCCAATCGCGAAAATAGGCTGGTCCATTCCTTGAACGGGTGTTTGGCCTGGATTCAAATGGGCAGTTACAGCCTTCGATAGCAGCATAGAATGCTTCACCATTACATGGGGACAGAAGCAGCCTTATCAGGGCATAATGGTAAGACTTCAACAATAGCGTTTGGTTTCACAGTTTCAGCCGACATAAGTGAGGAATTAAATCCGGCACAAGTGACCACATCTTCGGGACTTACATCACCATGTACCATATTTGATGCGTTCTCAATCCATGCCTCATCCTTCACAATTGTACCATCAATTCGATCATGTTCGGGACGCACCGGTCGAGAAGTAGCAGGCAGTATAGTGTCAATGTTCACATCTAGCTCTGCGGGAGGGACAACTGAGTAATAAGTTTGGCAGGTTTTGATATATCAATGTTTTCAAGTGTTATTGGATCACTTGCAATTCATTGACACTCATGTGAGAGGTGGTTCGTCACTGACAGGAGCCCTGCATGGAATTCCTCTCTTGAAAGATTTGATGTCTTATGCTGGTCCAAATTATCGAAATCTGTGGTGGTGAACACACCTTTCCGTATATTCGACGGAACAACGACGCCCTCCTGCTTGATGCGATCGCTTACACTGATGGCAAAGGCCTTGTTGATCTCACGCTCCTGTTGGTAACCGACACCCAATCCTAACTGGGTTCAAATGTTGTAATAAGGTGTTTCAGCTTCGCATCCGTGTGTAGTTTCAACCCTAAATACAGAGGAAATGGTGTTTCTCGCACCCGACTGTGTCTCATAAGAGTATTTACTTCAACTGGGCGCTTTGATGTATTGTACACGATTAGCTGAGCCAGTACTGATTGCTTTCATTCTGTGAAGTTTCATGATTATATCTCAAAATGATAACATTTTAACGAGATGCACCCGAACAATATTGAAGTAATTTAATGCATGTCTAAAAGGTGGGTGGGTAAATGTTGTTTTCCTTTTCTAAAAAGAAACTGGAGTTTCATGAATTGACGCACCTTAATCTGGATCACATAATCACGTTGCTGACTGACACTGATATCAGTACCACATATATAGTTATACAGGTTTGCGAGAATCATAAACATGCTATTTAAATTTTAAAAAAAAGTTCACTAATTTCTGTTTGGTTAACGGTTGTCATGGCAACGAGTAGCCATGACTATAACTGTTCAACACATAATATTGTTTCTTATGTTTATTGCTTTCATTCTGTGAAGTTTCATGATTATATCTCAAAGGATGACATTTTTAACGAGATGTATCCAAATAATATTGTAATAATTTAATGCATGTCTAAAAAGTGGGAGGGGTAATGTTTTTTCATTGACCTTGACTTCTAGAACGTGACCTTGACCCTGAAACGGTTTCAGGCATGTGCCAAAATACTCGGTGACATTGAAAACCATAGAATCGATACCAAGTTTATGCACATTGGTGCACTGAATGCGTAAATATACCGATGAAGGTTTTGTTGGCGGCCATCTTGGATTTGGTCTTAAAAATGGCAGTAAATGTAAAAATTCAGATTGCTTCCATCAAAATTCTTGAACAGTACCACCTAAAGATCATTTGTGCCAAATTTGGAAGAGTTGTCCAGATGTGCGAATTTACGGCCTTATATGACATTAGCATCCCTCACTATATGAAGCAATTATCAGTGAAGCCATGTGTATCTATCTATGACATAATACCTTAAACAAATAAATGTATGTTTGACAGAAGCCAGTGCGACAAAAGTGTGAGGAAGTAGCTGACAACAAGCGGGAGTATTTCCTGCGAGAACGGCCACAGACAAACTTTATGGCCCTCGAGTCTCCGGACGATGATCACTTTCTGTGTGAGTAAACAACTATGCTGAGATTTTCCTATGCCTCCTATGTGATGATGGCAAAAGGGCATATTACATTGCTCTTGATCGCGTGCTTACGTGTGCATGCAGTAGTAACACCTGTCATTATGCTACCGCAACAATAGTTGTCGGTGGCATATAGTGTTTACCCTGTCCGTCGGTAGACAATTTTCCTTGTCCGCAGTGAACTACTTCTACAACTTTTTAGCCAATTCTCTTCATACTCGGAATACATCCATCCAGTGCAGTAGTGCGTAACGTAAAAATCTTTGCTGTCCCACTGATCCATCTGCAGTTATGCCCCTTTTTCGACTCTGAACACATTTTTTTCCTCGTCGAATGAACTACTTCTACAGTTTTTGGCTGATTCTCTTCATACGCAGTAAACACGATCCCAACCATCAAGTGCAGCAGGAGTGCTTAAAGTAAAAGTTTTCGCTGTCCCACCGATCCATGCACAGTTATGCCCCATTTTTATTTTTGTTCCTTGTCCGTCGAACAACTTCTACAGTTTTTGGCTGATTCTCTTCATACTCGGTATACATCCGAACGATCAAGTGCAGGAGTGTGTATTAAATGTAAAAAGTGAAAAAAATTGCTGTTTTCGACTCTGAAAATATTTGTTTGTCCGGCGAACTACATCTACAGTTTTTGGCCGATTCTCTTCATACTCGGTATACATCCCAACCGTCGAGTGCAGGAGTACGTAACCATTCGCAGTTATGCCCCTTTTTAACTATGAAAATATTTTTTTCTCCAATCACTCACTCAATGATTGCTGTTGTATTCATGAATGCTCAACAGTGGTGGCATTTTGTTTTACAAACAAATTTTTGTCGAGCCCGCTTGCGGAAAGAGAGACATAGTGATCACAATGAGGTCCGTCCGTTCGTCCCCGTCCGTCCGTCCGTTCCTACAGATGGTTACTTATGTCGCTAACCCAACCTTTTCCTTTGTTCGTCCCTATTGTTCTGTAGCCACATAAGAGCACGGAACAATAGAATATTACATAACCTATTGTTCTCCTAGCTCGGACGTCCGTCCGTCCGTCCGTCCGTCTTGCCGTCTGAACAACGTCCGTCCGTCCGTGTCCGTCCATCCGTCCGAAATCTTTTTTAGCTCACCTGAGCAAAGCTCATGTGAGCTATTGTTACCGCAATGTGTCCGTCCGTCGTCTGTCGTCCATGAACATTTTCAAACGTCTTCTCCTCGGTAACCATTGGGCCTATTGTCACCAATGGGAATGGTCCTTAGGTAGGGGGATTACAAAATTGTTAAACTGACGTCAATACGTAATCCAAGATGGCGGCCGTCTAAAAATAGCACAAATTCTTCAAAAATCTTCTTCTCAAGAACCGCCAACCGGATTTCGAAAAGAACTTGGTTGTAATGATCGATGTACAATAAATACTCTTTCAAAGTTGTTAAAATGGTGACCCCAGGGTCAAAAATGGCTGTGGCCTGTGGGGTAAAATTGGGGTCAAATTTTATTTTTGACCGAATATGGTCATGTCATATATCAAATCGACAGTATCAACGAGGTGAATTTTTTGTCGAAATCGGATGGTTATGTCATCCAAGATGGCCGCCGAAAGGTCAAAAGGTTATTTTATTAGAGATTTCAAAATTCTTCTTCACACGAACCGCTTGGCCCATGGTGGCCAAACTTCACAGTTATGGTCCATGGGTGAAGCCTTTTCAGATTTGTTAAAATGGAGGTCATCGCTAAAGCAAGATGGCCGCCGTCTAAAAATAGCATAAATTCTTCAAAAATCTTCTTCTCATGAACAGCTATCCGGATTTCGACAAAACTTGGTAGGAATGATTGATGTACAATGCTCTTTCAAAGTTGTTAAAATGGTGACCCCGGGGTCAAAAATGAGCGTGGCCCGTGGGGTCAAATTTTATTTTTGACCGAATATGGTCATGTCATATATCAAATTGAAGGTATCAACAAGGCGATCACTCTGGTACATTATTTTGTCGCAATCGGATGGTTATGTCATCCATGATGGCCGCCAAAAGGTCAAAAGGTGGTTCTTTTGTTAGAGATTTCAAAATTCTTCTTCACACGAACTGCATGGCCCATGGTGGCCAAACTTCACAGTTATGGTCCATGGGTGAAGCCTTTTCAGATTTGTTAAAATGGAGGTCATCGCTAATCCATGATGGAAATATGCTAAAAATAGCATAAATTCTTAAAAAATCTTCTTCTCATGAACCGCTAGCCGGATTTCGACGGATTAATGTTGCATGTTATTTAAAAAGAAAATAAGCTTGTACATATATATATGTATGATCATTACCAAAACGGATAAGACATATTCACTATTATTGTTATTTATATTTTAATTATTAAATGAACATAAATATTATTAACTTTGTCGAGTTTTTTCTTTAACGTTTTTAGCAGCTTTAGTTTAACAGTCGAATTTGCTCAGAGGCTCACACGCTACTTATTTTCTATAAGCGTTGAGTGACATAGATTTGGTTTTATTTATAGTGGCTATGATTGCATGCGCTGCGCGCTGCCTTAAAAATGGTTTCGGACCCGGCGCTGACCGGCGCTGACCGACGCTGACCGGCGCTGACCGGCGCTGACCGGCGTTGACCCGGCGTTTCGTGCCAAGCCGTTTTGTTTGGCGTCTGAATTGCGCGTTTACCCAACTGTCTACGAGACGATATATGTGGCCGCGTATGATAATACACACACTAGTCTATACTCGCAGTCATATTATTTGTTAGCCTGGCCGCGTACAGCCGACAAATAATCCGTGAATTAAATTTGCCCGATATGGACCATGTTCAAAATCGCTAGCGATTCTACCCGTAACCGTGTACATAGACACTGCTTGAATCTTACTTCCGGAAAACTGACACTGGCAAAACTGGGCGAGTGCCTGAAGTACTCTACCGCCACAAAAAACACTCGCCATGGCGAGCTGGGTGAGTGAAATTTCAACCCCTGCTGTGTCCCACTCATGCGGCCCCTGTGCCCAAGGTCAAGGTCAAATGCCTTGGCGGGCTCGACATGCGGGCCGCGGCCATCTTGTTTGTTTATTCAATAACATGAACCACTTTCCCGATTTATGTAATATTTGGTCTCGATGTGTTTCTAGGGATGGTGCTTTGTTTTGCATATAACCCATGTCTGACCGCCCAAGGTCAAGGTCACTGAGGACTTATGTTGACATTGTTTGTAAGGCAAATGCGTTTTGTTTATTCAATAACTTATGAATAGCTTCACTGATTTTGATAATATTTGGCCACAGTGTTCGTCTAGGGATGGTCTTGCGTTTTGCATACGACCCAAGTCCGACCACCCAAGGTCAAGTTTTTTTTTATTATTATTATTATCAAGGCTCTCAGCAAGGGGATTAACTTCATTTCACGATAATACCAGTTCTTGTTAATTGTATGTTTTGATCAGCTAGAACAATTACACCATTACAGAGAACTGCAGTAATCTCCCTCACTAGAAATAATTACTGTCTGTTTCACATTTTCTGCCAACAAATTTTTGGCTATTAAACACATTCAGTGTAAAGAAATATTTAAATGTAAGTACTTTTTCATCAATAACAAAAAAGTCACACTCCACTAAAAAAATTGTTTGAAGAAATTCCATCAAAAATTTATTCTAATGCACCGAATATAGAAAGCCCGCATCTGATTGGTCAATTGTAATTACAGCCTATAAAATATGAAAAATCACAGCATATAAATTAAAATCTCCGTTTTACCAGTCTGTGTTTTACAACTTGACAGATTTATGTAACCCTACGCGTTTTTGTAAACACTGGTAATTTTGGTACATCTTCGGTTAATCATTCTGCCATATTGACCCGTACAACCCAAAGCAGAAAAGAGAATCAACCAATGGCTGACAAACATGACTTCAGGTTGGCCCTTCAACAAAATCATCAAAAATATTACCCCACCTGCCCAAAAGGAAAAATACAGAAGAATTTACGAAACTGTTCAAATACAAACTCAATCTGCCAGTACCAGCCTATAACTTTACGAATTCCAATGTACGCATACATGACAATACATATTTATACACTCATAATATATGCTGCAATTGTATATTACCTATCATTGCAGGATGATCTCTGTACGCTGTAACTGGACCAACGCCTATATCTGAAACTCAACCCGGCCCCACTCCCACCATGCATATGATACATGTGTAACATGCACTAACTACCATAGTACCGGTACTATACGCACATATCACATTCATATACATAAAACATGAATAACATATTTGGCTCCTCTTTGGGGGCTAACTGCTATCTGTAGCTGAAGTTCATCAGATCAACATGTGCCAGACATGAATTTTTTCTGAACCAGAGACAAGATGTGTGCAAATCGACCCGCAGAAAGCTAAGTGAGTCAGTGACTAGAATGAGGTGAGCCGCCGTAGGACGACTAGAGTGAGTTGAGTCATGGGCACACGACTCGAGAAAGAGGTGAGCCGCCGTAGGACGACTAGAGTGAGTTGAGTCATGGGCACACGACTCGAGAAAGAGGTGAGCCGCCGTAGGACGATTAGAGTGAGTTGAGTCATGGGCACACGACTCGAGAAAGAGGTGAGCCGCCGTAGGACGATTAGAGTGAGTTGAGTCATGGGCACACGACTCGAAAGAGGTGAGCCGCCGTAGGACGACCCGAATGAGTTAGTCATGAGCACACGACTAGAATGAGGTGAGCCGCCGTGTAGCGACTAGAGCGAGGTCAAGGTAAGACCAGAATGGGTTGGGTCGTGCGTACGACCAGAAAATATCTGAGTTGAGTTAACAACTAGAGCATGGACTCACGTGCACTAGAATGTGCAGCTTGCAATAGAATGCGAGTCTAGAGCGAGGTGGGCCGAGTCTACTGACTAGAAATAGGTGAGTCGCTTCCGGCGAGTCGAATGAATGACAGAATGGCGTCTCGAGAAGTCTGGCAAATGCTTGACTGATGCAGCACCGAAATCTACATCTGCAATAATTTATCTGAAAGGGGGCAAAATAGTCCTCTAGTGTTGTAGCAGCCCCAATACAATACAGACCAGGCCCTCTGTAAAACAAAATCCCGCAAAATATGTTTGCATTTAACATAATTGTTTTGAACTTATAAAACAAATAAAACATGTACCAATGGAGGAGACATGGGGTGGTGGCGGGTAAGCTTCACATCCACGGTGACGAACTATACACCGTAATGTATTTCGCAACACTGATGCTGGGAGAAGGTAACATTGGCATGCCCTTCCCAAAGTCATTGACCTATTAACTAGCCAATAGATTCAATTGACAATTTTTACATATCTATAAATATATGCACGCTCTCCCCTGCTGTCTGCTAAATTAACCCACCAGGAACTCCAGTGTATCATGTAACGTTGTCCCATAGTGTATAAACTATAATTAATAATTATCATTTTATACACTCATAATATATGCTGCAATTGTATATTACCTATCATTGCAGGATGATCTCTGTAAGCTGTAACTGGACCAACGCCTATATCTGAAACTCAACCCGGCCCCACTCCCACCATGCATATGATACATGTGTAACATGCACTAACTACCATAGTACCGGTACTATACGCACATATCACATTCATATACATAAAACATGAATAACATATTTCTTTGGCTCCTCTTTGGGGGCTAACTGCTATCTGTAGCTGAAGTTCATCAGATCAACATGTGCCAGACATGAATTTTTTCTGAACCAGAGACAAGATGTGTGCAAATCGACCCGCAGAAAGCTAAGTGAGTCAGTGACTAGAATGAGGTGAGCCGCCGTAGGACGACTAGAGTGAGTTGAGGCATGGGCACACGACTCAAGAAAGAGGTGAGCCGCCGTAGGACGACTAGAGTGAGTTGAGTCCTGGGCACACGACTCGAGAAAGAGTTGAGTCATGGGCACACGACTCGAAAGAGGTGAGCCACCGTAGGACGACCCGAATGAGTTAGTCATGAGCACACGACTAGAATGAGGTGAGCCGCCGTGTAGCGACTAGAGCGAGGTCAAGGTAAGACCAGAATGGGTTGGGTCATGCGTACGACCAGAAATATCTGAGTTGAGTTAACAACTAGAGCATGACTCGTGTGCACTAGAATGTGCAGCTTGCAATAGAATGCGAGTCTAGAGCGAGGTGGGCCGAGTCTACTGACTAGAAATAGGTGAGTCGCTTCCGGCGAGTCGAATGAATGACAGAATGGCGTCTCGAGAAGTCTGGCAAATGATGCAGCACCGAAATCTACATCTGCAATAATTCATCTGAAAGGGGGCAAAATAGTCTAAAACGAATTGATATTTTCTTTTACAAAATAGCAGTGAGTGCCCCAAAGAGCTGAATTAAATAAATAGGCGTAAATCCTGGGGAATCCTGTTGACTTTTGTTTACATTTCCTTGGCAGAAATGATTGATGTACAATACTCTTTCACAGTTGTTAAAGTGGAGACCCCAGGGTCAAAAATGGGCATGGCCCGTGAGGTCAAATTAATTTTTTTTACCGAATATGGTCATGGCATATACCAACTTGAAGGTATTGACGAGACGATCGATGTGGTGCATTTCTTGTCAAAATCGGATGATTCGAGATTCACACCGAGATCCAGTTATATATGATCTTATGGCCAAGTGATCTTGGTGAAGTGTACTCCCGTCTGTCTGTACATGACTTTGTTAAAGTTTAAATGGATGTAGAACTCCATTCAAAATCAATCTAATGAAGGATGGAAGGGCATGCGTAATGGTGAAGTCCATCCTTATTGGGATTCACACATGGTCTGATACACCGGGATTTTTATGCCCCACCATGAAGGGGCCATTTAGTGCTACCCTTGTCCGTCCGTCCCGTCCGTCCGTCCATCACCAACGTTGTGATTCGTAAAACCTTTAAACCGTAGGCAATTTTGCCTTGTGATTCGTAAAACTTTTAAACCGTAATAGATACAGACCTGAAACTTGGTATGTAGCTTCCTTATGATGAGTAGATGCGCAAAGTTTATTTCAATTTTAGATTGGTCATGGATTGTCTTGCGCTTTTCAACTTAGAATTTGGCAATTTTGCCTTGTAACTTGTAAAACTTTTAAACCGTAATAGTTACAGACCTGAAACTTGGTATGTAGCTTCTTTATGATGAGTGGATTATCTCCCCCCCCCCCCCCACCTTAGAATTTTCCAATTTTGGCTTGGAAATCGTAAAACTTCGAAACCGTAATAGCTACAGAACTGAAACTTAGTATATAGCTTCCTTATGATGGAGTAGATGCGCAAAGTTTATGTTGATTTGACACCCAATTTTGCTTTGTTTATTATCAAAGCGATATGTGGGGCATCCGTGTTCTATGAACACATTTTCTAGTTCTCTCTGAGAATTAGATCCGTGATATGTGGTGTTAAGTAATCTTGGTTGGGTCAGGGCACCAGATCAGGATATTCTGTTTTCAATGCTGAATGGATATTGTAATCTCGGTGCAAACTAGTGGTGTCCCCCCCCCCCCCCCCCCCCCACCCCCTCCCTCATACACGTCTCGTGTATTACTTTGTTAAAACTAAAACGGATATAGAACTCTATTTAATCAATTGCTTCTGATACCATTTGTGAAAAGATGTATTGTGATAAAAAGTAGGCTGGAAGCACCCTGTTGTGGTCTCCAAACCTCGCGAAGTTGTGTAAGATTATCTGTACATATAGCGAGACAATTCCTACCCTGGCGACTTCTCAAGTTTGTCACATTGACACTATGTGCCTGTCATGGGCTTATTTTGATGTTTATTTAGTGACAACTCTACATACCAGATTTGCTTGATTGTTATGACACAGGTGAGTGATATAGGGCCATCATGGCCCTCTAGTTTTGTTATTGATGAAAAAGTACTTATATATAAATATATTTTAGATTGAATGTGTTTAATAGCCGAACGTTTGTCGGCAGAAAATATAGTTGTTATAGAACGTAGTAGTTTTTTTGCGACCAGTGTAGATCCATTTCAGCCATTTCAGGATCTAAACTGGTCACCATTCCATCAATGAAACACCTGTTGTGCTTCTAACAATCAATCTAGATCACCTACTGTACATGAGTATCGTGTATGCTATTTGATCAGGAGCTACACTGGTCACAATTCCCATAAGCCCCATTTCTCCAGTAACTAACAAATGAGCTCAATTCCTGAAATTGCCCCTTTGAATCTAAGACCCAGGCACTACTCTGGAACTATTCTCATCGTTGGGAATGTCCCACTGACTGAATCTTGACCTACATGGTATGTAGACTAGTATAGTCAGAAACGCATACACAAGATTCCCACGGAATTGAAAAGTATTGGTATTTTTGTAAATGCCCTTGATTTTCCACCATCACCTTTGGAAAAATACTTCAAGAAACCAATCTTGGACTGTTTTTCACTTCACATGCAGGGCCTGAAAATAGCAGCTTTTACCAGTAGGTCCGGGACCTAACGAGGAAAAAAGTGAAAGGTCCGAGAGGATATTCGTAAGAAAAACGGTAGAAATATGTGTCTGTTTCATACTAAATAACTCGTCACACCATGTATAAATACTTGAATATGTCACCAAAAATTATCTTAGACGATAATCAGAACGGATTTAGCATCGCCACTAATGGTGATTGCAATTTCAATTTTATCACAGGTCCAGTGGACTTTTTGCTCGTAAAATACATAGGTCCGACATTAAAATTTGCAGGTCCAGGACCTCGGACCAGTGCTATTTTCAGGCCTTGACATGTCACCATATTACAACAGGAGTAATGTTGAGTTTGTGATCATTGTTGTCCCAGCTCAGCCTGCACATAACTGCAGTCTATGCTGTTCGATTTACTTTGCAGTCATTCCAGTAAAAACATCACATGTCGGTCTCTGCGAAAGTCGTCTGTCCGTCGGACATGTTTGTTAAAATTGCCGCCGGTCCGATGGTAAACCGGAAGTCGCCGGACCGAATATCCGACTATAATTAAGCTTCAATCAAATCACCTTCCTTTGGTATGCCCTTCCGGTGCTAGCTAGCTTTACTTATATGGCTGATATACTTAAAAAAGCTCCTAAATATCTCACAAAATCAATTATTTTTATAAATGTTTTTTTCGGTCTTTTAAATGTTTGTCTGGTCTGGTAAAAATTTCAAGTTTACCAGACCGAATGTCTTGTAAAATTTTGACATGTTATTTTCTGGAATGTAAATAATATGGGCTGTGCATGTACTTAGAAGTAAGTCCAGGTAGTGACGCGGTTAATACTTGAAACATGGCAAATATGTGGCTGTGACTGGAGAAATAGGGCTTATGGGTTTTGCGACCAGTGTAGATCCAGATCAGCTTGTGTATCCACAGTCTGATCAGGATCGGCACTGTTCGCCATTCCATCAATGGAACATCCGTCCTGCTTCTAACGAGCAATATTGATCGTTACAGGAGTGCGTTATTTGATCGTGAGCTAGTCGTCACAAATGCTTCCATAAGCCCCATTTCTCCAGTCAAAGCCTCATATGTGTCCCACCACAACAGCCCCACATGACATGTCAACAACTCATTATGCCCCTTTTTTGTTGCGGTGGGTCATATATATCTTAGCTGTTTAAAACAACCATCAGTGTTTTATCTGCCATTTTTAGCCAGCGAGTCAAAATTACATTCTATGGAAAAATGATCATATTTCAGAACTTTAGTGAGTCAAATCTGAAAAAATCTGAAAAAATGTGGGTATTTGACTCGCGATGCGGAGGTAGATGAAACACTGAATCATTAATTTGTGTTTGTTTGTTTATTAGTGTTTAACGGCCTATCAACAGCTAAGGTCATGTAAGGCCGGGCAAACGGGTTCGATCCCGTTTTAACCTGCTGCATTGGGGGGAAAATCCCAAAAGCAGAACGGAATATTTACATCGAGAACAAATATATTCAGCCCTGAAATTAGAATAACCTGACCCGGTGCCAGGTCCATACCACACCAAAGTCACTTGGCCCCTTCCCCTAAAATAGGATTACGAATATCGTAATACTCACATAAGGGGTATAACCAGATTCAACTGTCACATACACAATTCCAAAGACGTATGTGAGGGCCAAACCAGGTCTCGAGTCGGGATTCCGGTAAGGATGAACCTCGATCGTTAAATTACCCATCCCATGCTCCCACCTGCCACCCACCTAATTTAATTATATTCACCTACCTACTGTCTGTTTCACAAAACCTGTTCAAATTTTACTGCCATATAAACGATGCAAACAATTATTTTTTTGATAATATTAAATTAAAGCAAAATTTAAGAATGAGCCTTCTTTTTATTTCGTGAAATTTTGTCAAATATTGATTTTATTGCGAAAAACCAATTTCCCCATGTTAAATCCCCATAGACATCGTCACAGAGTGAAGATGTCTTTGGGGATTTAACATGTGGACATTTTTAGAATTTCAGAAATATTGGACCGATTTTCAAAATTTAACTTTTGTTTTCTTAGATCATTTCCAAGCTATCTAGCCAGGTTTCAGACCAAATATTTGACCAAATAAATTTCCAAGCTATCTAACCAGGTTTCGGACCAAATATTTGACCAAATTTCACGAAATAAAAAGAAGGCTCATTCTTAAATTTTGCTAAAATTTAATAATATCCAAAAGAATATTGTTTTTGCATTGTTTATATGGCCGTAAAATTTGGGCAGGTTTCGTGAAACAGACAGTAGCTATTTGTTTTCCGACAGACTGTGAGGACTGTAACAAGGAGTATGACGGAGATTGTCCTCTACACGGACCTTTGAACTATATACACGATGTACAGGTTTGTATTCATTATATCTTTATGCCCTGCCACAATAGTGGATGGCGGTGTATTTCAGTCGAGTTGGACTGTCACAAGCATTGTAACTTGTAAACCATAATGGGTATCAGTATGCTGCTTGAAATCTAGCTTCCTTGTGGTGCGTAGATGAGCAAAGTTAATTTTCATATTTGATGCAACCTCTGGATCTACGATTATCTCCCATTTTTGACTCGACAATTTTGCCTTGCAACTCTTACGCGTAAAACTTTGAAAATGTAGCATGCTCATTTGTGGGTGACTGTTGAAATAAGGCTTTCAGTTTTTGCAACCAGTGTAGTTCCAAACCGGTCTGCGCATCTACGCAGTCTGATAAGGATCTGCACTGTTTGACATTTCATTAATGAAACTCCTGCCATGCTTCTAACAAGTAACATAGATCGGTATCAGGATACATGAGTGCTATTTGATCAGGATTTTTGGTCACAAATCCCATAATCCCTATTTCTTCAGTCTACCACATTTAATGTGTACTGGTAAATGTATTTATCAAGTATCTAGTTTCACATTGACTAAATACACACTGACTGATAACAAAGCACTATCACAGTCAATCCATATATATTTTTGATATCTACGACGTAAACTAGTCCACATTTCATTCAACAAAGGCAATGTTATAGATGTGAATTTCTTACCACAAAACATTACATGATAAATAGAATACTACTTTCTCTTGATGTCATAACTCGGCTCGGGAACAGTAGGAATTCTTCAGCGTACCTCGGTATTCCTTCGGGTTTCCTAGCCGTGCCTGATGAATTTGATATCAAAAGACACTAGCCTGGTATTCTCTGTCCATGCACTAGCCTGTTATTATCCCCCGATGAAGTCGGAGGGATAATAGTATTTGTGTTGTGCGTCAGTCATATATCCAAAAATGTTGTTGAATGTTCCATATACCAGGTTAAACCGAACTTTCTGTCTGTAACGCGTGACGACTTACACCCAGAAGCCACAAATATCAATCCACTGTCGAAATGAAACCGTATACTGAACATAAATTCACTAATATTTATATATTTTAAATGTTTTGATGTTCTCTTGATTGTGCATGAATATAAGTAAAAACTAATTCCACTTATTTTGAAGCAAATCACACAGTCCTAAAAGTTGTTCTGAAGTATAAACCTTATTATAGTATATTATTCCTAATTATATCGCTATTAAGCATTAATTACAATATGTCTGCATATTATTAAAGTAATAGATGCTATCGCTGTTTCGCTATATATGATATTTATAACGAGACATTTTTTTATTCGTACATGTACGGTTTTCTGTCGCACGAAGCGCCATTTTCAGTTCATATTTTGACCAGTGCATATGAATCGGACCAAGTATATATATATGATAATATACCCCAACAATAATTGGAAACAGTTTTAATTTCTTGATAAAAAGTTACGAAATCATAAAAGAAAAATAACGATTTATGTTGTTGGATACATGTAAACGGTATTACTCCCTTATCGGGTCGTCATTTGTCGTCAATAGCGATTTAACATACTGATCTGCTCTGATTTTTTTTTCAACATTCAACATTATTTACAGACTGATTTTGAAAATGATAACGGCAAAATACGATGACGTCTGATTAATATTTAAAAGTAAGTACTTTTTTTTTTACATTCCCTAGGAAAATTGTTTTTTTCCCAATAAAATCAATATTTGATGGAATTTCATCAAATAATTTTTTTTGGGGAGGGTGACTGTTTTGTTATTGATAAAAAAGTACTTACTTTAAATATTTTTTAGATTTAATGTGTTTAATAGCCAAAAGTTTGTAGGCAGCAAAACGTGGAACAGACAGTAATTATAAATACACGTTTCACTTTGTGTGGAAAAAAAATCAATAACGCTCAGCCGTGTTGACATGTTGTTGAACTGATGACATTCAGTGCACAGCTGTAAATTTTTACCCTTAGGCAATGTTTTCAAATTCACTGGTCTTTTGATATGTGCCTCACACCTTGCTGTCGGAGACAATGTGACAAAGATACACTCTCGTTTATATGCTGGTCTGTTAGACAGCTGGATGGACAAAAGTTCTATCACCATATTTCACCAATATTGTTTTAAAAAATATCAGTACTATTTTCCGTAAATGGTGTTGAAAGTTGACACAAAATTTATCGCCGGATTTCGCCGATATTCGTTTAGAAAATCACCAATATTTTCCGTAAATGGTTTGAAAGTTGACACAAAATTCAGAGCTCACGCGGAATTCAAATCAAATAAAAAAAATAGTAATTTAATAAATAAACCGCCGAAGGCTAATCGTGTTTGTGGCCAGTGAAGATCCAGACAAGCCTGCTGATCCGCAAATTCAGTGCAGCCATATGCGCAGTTCGAACAGCGTTATGGTCATATGGAGGACGTTAATTATTGCAAATTCATAAAAAAAAAATATTTGTTTGCTGTCCGATAATTTAGTTTTCTATAAAAGAGCCAACATTTAAAATGCAATTATTAATAGTGATAGCAAACAATTATTAATTTGGAGAATTATATTTTGGGACAGTAAAAAAAATAAATCATATGGTATACACAGTACAGTCAAACTTGCACAAGCGACCACGTGCATTAAGTGACTTGTCTTATGCGACCATTTTCAATTCCCCTCGACCATTTGGCCTATATAATGACAGTGTATTCAGAGCTCACCTTAACGCGACCAGTGGCCAAATATTTTGTAACCGACAGAAATTGTGGTTTGTATTAAATGACCATTAATTTCCGTAAATGGTGTTGAAAGTTGACACAAAATTTATTGCGGATTTATCCGATATTCGTTTAGAAAATCACCAATATTTTCCGTAAATGGTGACACAAAATTCAGAGCTCACACGGAATTCAAATCAAATAAAAAAAATAGTAATTTAAGAAATGGACGTCACTTTCTCAACCTCAAGCGTCTGACAAACAGAGGGAACAAATCCCGTCACTGTCAAAGTATGAATGGTGTATTGATTACGGTATTGACCTGAAACCTCGTTCTGATTTTCTCGTTTCCTTAGTGATTATTAAAGGGAATTAACTCATTGTCGCTTGGCACATGGGAATAATAGGACTGGTCGCTTAGCACATGGAAAAACATCTGCGTATTTCACTAATTTAAGTGGGTGGCAGGTGGGAGCACGCGATGGGTAATTTAGCGATCGGGGTTCATCCTTACCGGAATCCTGACTGGAGACCTGGTTTGGCCCTCACATACGTCTTTGGCATTTTGTATGTGACAGTTGAATCTGGTTATACCCCTTATGTGAGTATTACGATATTCGTAATTCTAATTTAGGGGAAGTGGCCAAGTGACTTGGTGTGGTATGGACCTGGCACCAGGTCCGGTTATTCTAATTTCAGGGCTGAATATATTTGTTCTCGATGTAAATATTCCGTTCTGATTTTTGGGATTTTTTCTCCCCAATGCAGCAGGTTAAAATGGGATCGAACCCCGTTTGCCCCCGCCTTTACAGGCCTTAGCTGTTGATAGGCCGTTAAACACTAATAAACAAACAAATGTTCACTAATTTAAAACAAATACTTTTTTTGTTCAGAATACGCAATCATTTTTATTTCACCCAACAATTCCAATTTTTTTGACGCGTAACGATACTGGTATATACCGAACACTGCGTTAATAAATCATTCTTCTATCAGCTGGTTTGGTTGTCAGTCAATGATTGGTAAAAATCACTGGGACAAAACATGTCTGGTCCGAAGTGATCGCAGTCACTACTGCCTATTGGCGATTTCAGCTTGGCGATTTTGTTTTGCAATAGCATTCAAATTATTTCATCTATTTTGAAGAAATAAAGCCTTAATATTCAGAAAAGGCACAGTAAACATTACCCGGAGTATTCCAATGTATTTATTTTATTTCTATGTTAATGTTTAATATTTCGCGATTCCTGATTCCGAATGTTAAACCATATAACCGGGACATACCCAGTACCTCCCCGGATTTCCATTTATTTTTTTTCGATTTTGTGTTAAGAGACCATTGTTCTAAGTGACCATTTTTGGTGTCTCCCGTGGATGGTTGCTTAATGCAAGTTTGACTGTACCTCAAACTTAACAAAAAAAAATATACAGTAACAGTACATCTGTGTATATATTATAAAAAAAGACGGACATTTTCATTCTTGGTAAGTTTATAGCTATTTTGATTAAAATAGTAGAATTGTGAAAATATATTAAAATCACAAAAAAATGGGGGAAAAGAAGTTAGTTTGAACCTTCGACCCTTTCGGGCATCTGTAGTTCCATCATAAGAGTCGGCGACCTGAACCCCAGGACTAGGCCATTTACGACAATAATGGCTGTATACAAATCTTGTCACGTCTTCACGCAAACATTTGACAGTAATAATTATTAAATTAGTTGCAACTCTGTCTACAACGATACCGTTACAGCAATACACTATTGAAACAAAACAAAATAATAGTACCCATAACATAACATAAGCAAGTAATGTATCATTATATATCACAGGAGATAGATTAACTATATGAACTACCGTATTTTGCTGTGTATTGCGCGCACGTTTTCACTCGCATTTTTAATCCAGAAGTCGCCCTGCTCGTTATAGGTAGGTAGATAAATTTCAAACATTTTTTCCAACTGATTTCTGCCACACATTTTTTATCAAACAAAACAAGCCCGGAAACGGAAATATCAATTTTTGACAGGTGTCCGCTATGACGTTGAAATACGCATAGTGTGAAACAAGAGAAAAGGAGTCAATGGATAAGAATCGGTGCGGTAAGTATAGATTGATGGTAAATTGGGATTTCTGGGATACACTAAGCGTAGTAAAAATAGGCATCAAATGTGCCGAATAATAAGCAAGATGATCTGGATATACAGAAGCCGCAAATGCCATAAGCCCCATTTCTCCATCCAAAGCCACATGTATCCACATTGGGCGTTAAACACCAATTCAATTCTATTCCCGATCACATATCGGTAAAATGTTGCCGGTCGGGTATTGTTTGGGTGTAAATTTTCGAAGTGACATCACACGTCTGCCATCCTGTGAATAATTAATGAGGACCGATTATCTCAATCCCATAAGCGCTTGATGTAAGATTTTAGATGCTATGTCAAGCGTCGCGCACATTCAGATCACACTCGATAACACTCGGTAATGGTCGTTTTCGTTGCTAGGTGGCTGACTGACTGTGTTACTATTTTTGTAAAGTATTGACAAGTATTCACGCATCAATACCTTATGACATGTGTGACCAGCATAGCCCCTGATTCGCCTGCGCATACACTGATATGGGGCTATATGCTGGAATGTCGTGTATTCAGGTAGTACCTATGTCTATTGTTAAACCTAATCGATTAGTCGCCCATTGCACCATGCCCAGTACGTATAGCACTTGATCAGTTGGCCATCTCACCATGCCCAGTATAGCACGTGATCAGTCGGCCATGCCGAGTATAGCACTTGATCAGTCGGCCATCGCACCAGGACTAGTAGAGCACTTGATCAGTCTGCCATCGCACCATAACTAGTATAGCGCTTGATCAGTCGCCCATTGCACCATGCCCAGTATAGCACTTGATCAGTTGGCCATCTCACCATGCCCAGTATAGCACGTGATCAGTCGGCCATGCCGAGTATAGCACTTGATCAGTCGGCCATCACACCAGGATTACTTTAGCACTTGATCAGTCGGCCATCGCACCAGAACTAGTATAGCACTCAATCAGTCGGCCATCACACCAGGACTAGTTTAGAACTTGATCAGTCGGCCATCACACCAGGACTAGTATAGCACTCAATCAGTCGGCCATCACACCAGGACTAGTTTAGAACTTGATCAGTCGGCCATCACACCAGGACTACTTTAGCACTTGATCAGTCGGCCATCGCACCGGGACTAGTTTAGCCCTTGATCAGTCGGCCATCGCACCAGGACTAGTATAGCATTTGATCAGTCGGCCATCGCACCAGGACTAGTTTAGAACTTGATCAGTCGACCATCGCACCAGGAATAGTTTAGCCCTTGATCAGTCGGCCATCGCACCGAGACTAGTTTAGCCCTTGATCAGTCGGCCATCGCACCAGGACTAGTATAGCCCTTGATCAGTCGGCCATCGCACCAGGACTAGTATAGCACTCGATCAGTCGGCCATCGCACCGGGATAGTTTAGCCCTTGATCAGTTGGCATCGCACCTACACGTATAGCATTCGATCGTCGGCCATCGCCCCAGGACTAGTTTAGAACTTGATCAGTCGGCCATCGCTCCAGGACTGTTTAGAATTATCAGTCGGCCATTGCTCCAGGACTAGTTTAGAACTTGATCAGTCAGCCATCACACCAGGACTAGTTCAGCACTTGATCAGTCGGCCATCTCACCATGACTAGTTTAGCCCTTGATCAGTCGGTCATCGCACCAAAACTAGTAGAGCACTTGATCAGTCTGCCATCACACCATAACTAGTATAGCGCTTGATTAGTCGCCCATTGCACCATGCCCAGTACGTATAGCACTTGATCAGTTGGCCATCTCACCATGCCCAGTATAGCACGTGATCAGTCGGCCATGCCGAGTATAGCACTTGATCAGTCGGCCATCGCACCAGACTAGTAGAGCACTTGATCAGTCGGCCATCGCACCATAACTAGTATAGCGCTTGATCAGTCGCCCATTGCACCATGCCCAGTATAGCACTTGATCAGTTGGCCATCTCACCATGCCCAGTATAGCACGTGATCAGTCGGCCATGCCGAGTATAGCACTTGATCAGTCGGCCATCACACCAGGACTACTTTAGCACTTGATCAGTCGGCCATCGCACCAGGACTAGTATAGCACTCGATCAGTCGGCCATCACACCAGGACTAGTTTACAACTTGATGAGTCGGCCATCACATCAGGACTACTTTAGCACTTGATCAGTCGGCTATCGCACCAGGACTAGTTTAGCCCTTGATCAGTCGGCCATTGCACCAGGACTAGTATAGCACTCGATCAGTCGGCCATCGCACCAGGACTAGTTTAGAACTTGATCAGTCGGCCATCGCACC
This sequence comes from Conchocele bisecta, assembly GCA_029237695.1. Taxonomy (NCBI): domain Eukaryota; kingdom Metazoa; phylum Mollusca; class Bivalvia; order Lucinida; family Thyasiridae; genus Conchocele; species Conchocele bisecta. The sequence goes on along the minus strand of CM055280.1, from coordinate 45,679,308 downwards.
AGGACTAGTTTAGAACTTGATCAGTCGGCCATCGCTCCAGGACTAGTTTAGAACTTGATCATTTGGCCATTGCTCCAGGACTAGTTTAGAACTTGATCAGTCGGCCATCGCACCAAGACTAGTTTAGCACTTGATCAGTCGGCCATCTCACCATGACTAGTATAGAACTTGATCAGTCGGCCATCGCTCCAGGACTAGTTTAGCCCTTGATCAGTTGGCCATCGCACCAGGACTAGTTTAGCCCTTGATCAGTCGGCCATCGCACCAGGACTAGTGTAGCCCTTGATCAGTCGGCCATCGCACCAGGACTAGTTTAGCCCTTGATCAGTCGGTCATCGCACCAGGACTAGTAGAGTACTTGATCAGTCTGCCATCGCACCAGGACTAGTTTAGCCCTTGATCAGTTGGCCATCGCACCAGGACTAGTTTAGCCCTTGATCAGTCGGCCATCGCACCAGGACTAGTAGAGCACTTGATCAGTCTGCCATCGCACCATAACTAGTATAGCGCTTGATCAGTCACCCATTGCACCATGCCCAGTATAGCACTTGATCAGTTGGCCATCTCACCATGCCCAGTATAGCACGTGATCAGTCGGCCATGCCGAGTATAGCACTTGATCAGTCGGCCATCACACCAGGATTACTTTAGCACTTGATCAGTCGGCCATCGCACCAGAACTAGTATAGCATTCAATCATCGGCCATCACACCAGACATTTAGAACTTGATCAGTCGGCCATCACACCAGGACTAGTATAGCACTCAATCAGTCGGCCATCACACCAGGACTAGTTTAGAACTTGATCAGTCGGCCATCACACCAGGACTAGTATAGCACTTGATCAGTCGGCCATCGCACCGGACTAGTTTAAGCCCTTGATCGGCCATCGTCGCCATCGCACCAGGACTAGTATAGCACTTGATCAGTCGGCCATCGCACCAGGACTAGTTTAGAACTTCATCAGTCGACCATCGCACCAGGAATAGTTTAGCCCTTGATCAGTCGGCCATCGCACCGAGACTAGTTTAGCCCTTGATCAGTCGGCCATCGCACCAGGACTAGTATAGCCCTTGTTCAGTCGGCCATCGCACCAGGACTAGTATAGCACTCGATTAGTCGGCCATCGCACCGGGACTAGTTTAGCCCTTGATCAGTTGGCCATCGCACCAGGACACGTATAGCACTCGATCAGTCGGCCATCGCCCCAGGACTAGTTTAGAACTTGATCAGTCGGCCATCGCTCCAGGACTAGTTTAGAACTTGATCAGTCGGCCATTGCTCCAGGACTAGTTTAGAACTTGATCAGTCAGCCATCACACCAGGACTAGTTTAGCGCTTGATCAGTCGGCCATCTCACCATGACTAGTTTAGCCCTTGATCAGTCAGTCATCGCACCAAAACTAGTAGAGCACTTGATCAGTCTGCCATCGCACCATAACTAGTATAGCGCTTGATTAGTCGCCCATTGCACCATGCCCAGTACGTATAGCACTTGATCATTGCCATCTCACCATGCCCAGTATAGCACGTTGGATCCAGTCAGGCCCATGCCAGTATAGCACTTGATCAGTCGGCCGCCATCGCACTTCAGACTAGTAGAGCACTTGATCAGTCTGCCATCGCACCATAACTAGTATAGCGCTTGATCAGTCGCCCATTGCACCATGCCCAGTATAGCACTTCATCAGTTGGCCATCTCACCATGCCCAGTATAGCACGTGATCAGTCGGCCATGCCGAGTATAGCACTTGATCAGTCGGCCATCACACTAGGACTACTTTAGCACTTGATCAGTCGGCCATCGCACCGGGACTAGTTTAGCCCTTGATCAGTCGGCCATTGCACCAGGACTAGTATAGCACTCGATCAGTCGGCCATCGCACCAGGACTAGTTTAGAACTTGATCAGTCGGCCATCGCACCAGGACTAGTTTAGAACTTGATCAGTCGGCCATCGCTCCAGGACTAGTTTAGAACTTGATCATTTGGCCATTGCTCCAGGACTAGTTTAGAACTTGATCAGTCGGCCATCGCACCAGGACTAGTTTAGCACTTGATCAGTCGGCCATATCACCATGACTAGTATAGAACTTGATCAGTCGGCCATCGCTCCAGAACTAGTTTAGCCCTTGATCAGTTGGCCATCGCACCAGGACTAGTTTAGCCCTTGATCAGTCGGCCATCGCACCAGGACTAGTGTAGCCCTTGATCAGTCGGCCATCGCACCAGGACTAGTTTAGCCCATTCTTCGGGTTTTGTACTACGTTCCGCATCGACATCGTCCCAGATTTTTCGAAGTCTGGCACTGCCGATCCCGTACTTCTTTTTTGTTTTTCGTAGGCCGTCGACTTTCCACGGGCGGAAATAATTTCTCGAATATTTTCCGGAGACAAATAGGTTTTTGGCATGTTTGCAAAATAGCTTTTCTATCTAGAGAGGGGACATTTGTCCAACATGGAATTCCCAAATCGTTCGAAATGGTCGAAATGCTTGCTCGGGGTGCTCGGGTGCTCCGGATTGCGCGCCAGATTGCTCTGATTGCGCGCCAGGAAATCCAGTCCGCTCGGGAAGGTCGTAATGCCTGCTCGCGATTCCCAGGGGGCTCGGGGTTCTCTGGTGCCCAGTTTGCTTCCCAGGATTTCTATTTTTGCTATCCTTGTTGGCTAGAAAAGGAGAACCCGAGCCCCCTGGGAATCGCGAGCAGGCATTACGACCTTCCCGAGCGGACTGGATTTCCTGGCGCGCAATCCGATCAATCTCGGCGCGCAATCCGAGCATCAGCCGCACCCCGAGCACCCCGAGCACCCCAGCAGCACCCCGAGCACCCCAAGCAAGCATTTCGACCATTTCGAACGATTTGGGAATTCCATGTTGGACAAATGTCCCCTCTCTAGATAGAAAAGCTATTTTGCAAACAGCATAAAACCTATTTGTCTCCGGAAAATATTCGAGAAATTATTTCCGCCCGTGGAAAGTCGACGGCCGACGAAACAAAAAAGAAGTACGGGGATCGGCAGTGCCAGACCTTGAAAAATCTGGGACGATGTCGATGCGGAACGTAGTACAAAACCCGAAGAAACCCCCGAAGAACAAGAAACCCCTACCCCCGTAGTACACAGGGTGTCCGCGCCTGGTTTTGCGGGGCCCACCGAGTTCCCCACGGATCTACTGCAAGATGTACGAAATGCCAGCTCGTTCGAAGAATCGACGCACCTGGAGAGACGTTTGGAGAACCGGTTGGACGCGTTGGAAAGTAGACTGTTGGACGCAATTTTCGACGATGCCGATTCCGAGTGTCCGAAGAAAGACGAGTGCCCGGAGGAAGAAGATGCCAGACGGAATCCGGGTGGGAGGTGCACGACGTCTGGAGAACCGTAGAAGAATGCGAAGTGGTGGCTGGGTGTAGCGGTGGTGGCGTACGCGGTCTGCAGACCACTGTTCCCATTCGTGGGTCTAGAGGCCTGTAGACTCTGGAAGAGCAAAACAGACACCGACGCCCAGTTCGTGCACTCCGCAAAAACAGTCCGTTACGCCGAAGGAAAAAACTACCGACTCCGTACTACCAGCACTCTGGTAGTAGCGACCCGTTCTACATGGAGTAGCCGTTTTTGAAAAAAAAAAAAAGTTCTTTGTCTTTTTCGAATTGTCTTTTCGAGTTGTATTCCGAGTTGTCTTTCTCGTGTTTTGTACCGAGTTGTCTTTCCCATTCGAGTTGTCTTTCTTTCCGTTTCCAATTTTTCTACCTCCTTTGGAGAGGTTTTCTGTTTTTTCGATGTGGTCTAGATTTTGTTTTGCTCTTGGGAGAATATTTTCTTCGACTTTCCCAAAGTCCGAATGTGTACAATTGGTGGTATCATTTTTCTACCTACTTTGGGGAGAGGTTTCTGGTGTTTTGTTTGCCGTTTGGGAGTCGAGATGGGCAAACTGGCCATGCAAAAAGTGGGGAATCCCCCTCTCTCTCTACAGATCGAGATCTGCCCAATCGATCTCGTCGTCGTCCGTTCTCGTGTCTCGCTCCCTCGCGAGGTTTTCCATCCCGCAGTCTAGCTACCTCCTCCTCCAACTCTACCACCCTCCTCTCCAGTAACCAGGTACCGGCCCTTTCTGGTCGCAGCCTTCTTCTTGCTACCCTCCGTGGTTCTATCTTCTGCCCCCTCGGGACACCTGTTCGAGCGATGTTGCCAGAGAGTCTTGTAGGTGGCGAACTTCCTCCACATCCGGGACACTCTCTCGTGGGAGGTCTACACGGGTTCTTGCGACCCATGTGTCTTCGAAGATTTGTGGGCTTGTCGAAACCCTTGCCGCATGTTTCGCATTCCTTGTATGGCATGGCTAGTTGTAGTCTATTCCAATGGGGTACCATATCTTCAAATGGCGTTCGATTGTGGATGTCTCTTGGAGATATTTTTTTTCTACACTTTTCCCAAATAGTTTTGCGCCCAATTAGACACAAAACACTATTGGGAAAATGGAGTGCGAAAAGTGTGGTAGAGTCTTTGCCAAAAAGTACAACTTGGCTCGACACGAGAAACGAAGAAAAAATGGGTGTAGTCCGCCGCGCTTCTTGTGCGATGGTTGCGGAAAGACTTTTTCCCATGCACGGTCCCTAGCTAGGCACGGCCACACCTCGTGTCCGGATGGCCCCCAAAGCGAAAACGCGCGGCTACAACTCCGGATTGCAGATCTAGAGAAGGCGCTGGCCGTAGAAACACGAAAACGAGAAATCGCCGAGTCGTGTGTTCGCGCTCTGCGAGAAAAGGTATTGTAGATGCGAGCCTCTTTTTCCAAACCGTCTTTCCCAAATGTGTCCAAATACACAAATGTGTGTATCATTTCTGTTTGTCTCTTGGGAGACGAATTGTTTCTACACTTTTCCCAAATGTGTCCAAATACACAAATGTGTGTATCATTTCTGTTTGTCTCTTGGGAGACGAATTGTTTCTACACTTTCCCAAATGTGTCCAAATACACAAATGTGTATCATTTCTGTTTGTCTCTTGGGAGACGAATTGTTTCTACACTTTTCCCAAATGTGTCCAAATACACAAATGGGTGGTATATTTTGTCTCTTGGGAGTCAAAATGATACAAGTTCCAATTGTGGATATCGTGTCCAAATTGTGGATACTCGCGTCCCAATTGTGGATATTCTCATTGTCATATTGTCATATTTCTCATATTTTGGTGATTTTTGTTTTGATTTTTTGGTAGTACAATTGTGGATGTTTTCGTCCCAATTGTGGATACATACGACAGAAACAATTGTGGCTCCGTGCAGTGCAGAATGTACTAGAACCCCATCCACTATTGGGCGAAAACATCGTCTTTTGTACTACAAGTTTAATTGTGGATATCGTGTCCCAATTGTGGATACTCGCGTTCAATAGTGGATGTCTTCGTCCCAATTGTGGATATTCTCATTGTATTTTGTCATATTTTGTCATATTTTGGTGATTTTGTTTTTCAATTTTGGTAGTACAATTGTGGATGTTTTTCGTCCCAATTGTGTGGATACATACAACAGAAACAATTGTGGCTCCGTGCAGAATGTACTAGAACCCCATCCACTATCGGGCGAAAACATCGTCTTTTGTACTACAAGTTTAATTGTGGATATCGTGCCCAATTGTGGATACTCTCGTCCAATTGTGGATGATTTGGTCCCAATTGTGTATATTCTCATTGTATTTTGTCATATTTTGTCATATTTTGGTGTATTTCTTTTTTTTTTGGTAGTACAATTGTGGATGTTTTTCGTCCCAATTGTGGATGTTTTTGCCGATTTTTGCAATGTATCCACTATTGGGACGAAATCATACACTATTGGGACACAAGTATCCACAATTCGTACCGATATACACAATTGGACTTGTAGTACAACTGGCGCCGTTTTGGTCACAATAGTGGATGTTTTCGTCCCATTCTTGTATGTCATATTTTCTCATATTTTGGAGATAAAAATTCACCTACTTTTCCACACGTATGTTGGCTCAAAAGAGGATGTTGTGTGCAATTTTTCATCCACAAATAAACTTGTATCATTTTGACTCTTATATACTACTAGACCGGAACTTTTAGGACGCCAAATGTAGATGGCTGGTGTGTGTGGGGGATCATTGTTTTGTGTCCCCGGCGGTGGTGCGGAGTACAATGATGAATTACTGATGAATTACTGTATTGAACACACATGTATATGCACTGTGATACCATACTTCACAATCTTCAGTTTTAAATTGTTTCTGTATCGTAAAACTGAAAATTTATTCATTTTGAAAAACTTAAAATTGTGGCAGATGATCAAAATGAAAACCGGATGTTTACATGCGAAATGAACCGGTGCATCGGTATATTTTAACCGCACGATGACCCAACGTATATTCATACCATATCTGTACGGATATATCGTATATACGAACGGATATCGTATGTTTGTATAATATTCGTATAGTACGTTTGTATAATGTAAACAAACTGTACTATGCGATGATACGGTACAAACATACCAATATTATATGATCATACGATATGCTCATTAAATATACCAATACTATACGATTACGATATGTATACGATATTAGTATATACAAATAGGTAAGGAGCAGAAAAGCGCTACTGTAGGTGTATATATACGCGTAACGCTAAGTTTTTAACCGCAAATAGCGAAAGAATGACCGCTCAAACGGTATCGCGAAAGAATGACCGCACAAACTGGACCGCGAAAGAATGACCGCACAAACGGTATCGCGAAAGAATGACCGCAAAAAACGCGATTGGACTGCTATTAGACTGCAATTTCAGAGGGGACGAATTGCAATTCAAGGACCGTTGGATTGCAATTCTTGGTAAGAGAATCGCTGGTGGGAGTGTACGCACCCGTCGCACCCCCTCTGCATACAGGCCTGTTACACATGGCTGCTGTGTGTTTGCCATTACGGGTAATATGTTATACACAAATGACAAATATGGTGGAATTATGGTGGAACAAATTTCTTCGCAAGTAGGTTCAATAAGTTTATTACATGCATCTTGAATTTTTAATAAGCATATTAATCAGTAAATAATAATAAATACAACATAATTTTAGACAATATATGTAAGTCTAATTTATGCCTCGATTAGTAAAGCTGACCTTTGACGATCTTTTTCTCACCGATTAGCAGCTTCGAGAGAGCCTAACAGCACACGTTCAGCATTGTGGATGTGAACTCTGAATGCAATTTTCTTATACTTGTGACGGAATTTCCGGGTTTTTTTTTTTTTGTTTTTGTTTTTTTAAATTTGTTGCGCGCTATAGACGGTAACAATTTTTTTCCCCCAAAATATAGATGCGCGTTGTACACCAGTGCACGCAATACACAGCGAAATACAGAACAATCCGCTTTGCTCGCCTGAAAACAGTTCACGTGGTAGTGGTATATATTGATTATCTCCCTTGTCGAAAGTAGTTCACTGATTTATTAATTCCAGATAAGACGTGTTTGCGTAACGTTTGTGCGTTCTGGCCGTTACTGACACAAAATTTGAATTAATACCAGGCATGCTTTAATAGATTGATTTTGCATTCTAAATCTGCTTGTTCTCTGTGTGTATCAGCCTACAGATCTGGAGAACAACAATCCGAGCCAAGCTATATCTACCTTGCCATCTGGCCTGGTGGTAAAGAAGTCCAGTATCCCGAATGCTGGCCACGGTGTCTGGTCTGAGATTGAATTTCCAGCCAGGGTGAAGTTTGGTCCGTACGGTGGGGAAATTGTGTCTCAACAAGAGGACGCACATGAATCGGGCTATGCATGGCAGGTATGGCCTGAATGGTCAGTTGACAGTGGTGGCATGGTAGAAAATATTTATTAAATTATTAAAATCACATTTGACACAAGGTTTCTTGTTGATACTTTTCATTTCAACATACATGTAATTGAATTCCACATATTTAATTATCCTGTTACAAACTCGGAAGGATATAGTTTTTGTCCATCCGTCTGGAGCTATATCTACAAAACTGTTAGGTGGATTTTTTAATAACTTCACACAAATGTTCGTCATCATCAGAGGATGAAGCCCGCGTAAGATTCAGGTCCCTAGGCCCAAGGGCAAGGTCACATATAGAGGACAGTTAAAAAACTTGAACAAAATGTTCATCTGGAGCCATATATTAAAAACCGTTCAGTGGATTTTCGAATAACTACACACAAATGTTCGTTATCATCATAGCACGAGCCACCCAGGCCTCTATGTCCAAGGTGAAAGTCACGCTTAGAGGTCAAAGGTAAAAATGGGAACAAAATATCCATCTGGGGCCATATTTCCAAAACCATTTGGTAGATTTCTTAATAACTAAACACAAATGTTCATTAGCAGAGAACGAACCACACATAAGACCTATGCCCAAGGTTAAGGGCCCTGAACGGCTCAGTATTACAATTTTCCGATTTTTTCAAACACAAAAACATGTTTGTCAACTGATTTAGTACACAAAACTAACATATACTGCCTAATAGATACATCTCGAGTCTTGAGATTTACATCTTAATCGCAATGTGAAGACAACAAAAACTTGTTTTGTGTACCACTCAGTGCAAAATGTAAATATTGACAAATTAATTTCCGTAACCCAACGGCTTCGGCTCGGAAGCGAGTTGATAAACTCCGGCTATCGGAATTCATCGGCCACGAATCAGGGAGTTCAGCAGTTGACCCGAACGTCTATCGGAAAATCGATCGGACTTTGAACACGCACCTGCTGTTTGTTTATCAACAAATATTGATATTTTCATCGACTACAAACTCATTTTTGTACCAAAATTAATGTGTGCAAACCCAATAGGAGGCCAAATTCGGCAACTTGGAGGTCACAAATGAGAACAAAATGTCAATCTGGGACCACAGGGTGAAGTAACGGACCGAGGTCTATAAATACATTAAATATGCCTAAAAGCATAAATAAATGAAGAATGGTTAGATGGAAGGGGTAAAAAAAAAAAATTCTTCATTTATTTATGCTTTTAGGCATAGTTAATGTATTTATAGACCTCGGTCCGTTACTTCACCCTGTGTCTGGGACCATATATTCAAAACCTTTTGGTGGATTTGTCACTGTACGGATCTAGTAACTCGGGAGAGAAGATATGTTCGTACTTTTACAATTTCGCCACCCACAATCTCCGACCAAAATTTTAATTCTTTGGCTTATATTGGCTAATTGAAAACACTACTTTCTCTATCCAGAATATTACTTATCATTATTTGAGATTTTATGACTTTCACCCATGAAAATGGGATATAGAGATATGTCCGTCATATTTTCCGTGGGTGGTATGTGGGAGCATGTGCTGGGTAATTGAACGATCGGGATTCATCCTTACTGGAATCCCGACTGGAGACCTGATGTCTCTCATGTATGTCTTTGGCATTCTTGTATGTGTAAGTTGAAACTGGTTATATCCCTTATATGAGTAATATGATTAATCTTAATCCTATTACTGTTAAAATGAAGAGGCCAAGTGACTTTGGTGTGGTATGGACATGGCACCCATGTCGCGATATTCTAATTTCAGGGCTGTATATATTTTTTCTCGATGTAAATATTCTGATCTGACCCATTGTCATATTGCAGATAAGTTTCTCGGCTTTTGATTGGCTAGCTTGCCTGGTCATATATATTATATGACCTGCTAAGGCCGTTGAACATAGAGAAATTGCGATTCCCCTCCGGCGCCTCACGTCCAATGAAGACACATTTTGAAAGCGTCTAGCGATTGCGAATTGTATTCCTCACTAAACATAATAAAACGAATTGATCAATACAAGTAACAAATTGTACACTCAAAACCAGTCTTTATTGTTTATTTTTCCATAAATATTCTTCGCTCGTCAAAATATGAGCGAAAAATTAGCCAAAATAACGAAAATTGCTTTTCAAATCTCAACACGCTTAGCTTCGTGACACGGCTATATTTAGGTCACAAACTATGGGTTCCACGCACGAATCCGCGGCGTAGCAATGACAGCGAATGTTTGGGAACCAGTCGCATTATTCTAGAGGCGCCAAAGGGAGAGCAGATCGATAGAGCAGTGGAATATAAATTAAATTACACGATATAAAAAAACTGTCATAAAGTCGTTTTCGATGGATTTCTTAAACCATATTTAGTTTGGTTTCGTTTAATAAAAAAACAAAATGTTCATTTACGCCTTTATATTAAGACTGACGGTAGAAAATCGAATCTCGGATTATTTTTATACCCCTACAAACAAAGTTTGAGGGGGTATGTAGGAGTCAGCTTGTCTGTCGGTTGGTCGGTCGGTCGGTCTGTTGGAAATTCCCTTCCGCTCTATATCTTCTACACCGATGCATGGATTATCAAATGCCTTGGCACAAATGTTTCTCAGGATGAGAAGGTGTGTCGCGATCAATAACCACGCACCTACGTCCAAGGTCAAGGTCACAGTTGAAGGTCAAAGGTCAAACCTATTGAAATTCCCTTCCGCTCTATATCTTGTACACTGATGCATGGATTATCAAATGCCTTGGCACAAATGTTTCTCAGGATGAGAAGGTGTGTCGCGATCAATAACCACGCACCTACATCCAAGGTCAAGGTCACAGTTGAAGGTCAAAGGTCAAACCTATTGAAATTCCCTTCCACTCTATATCTTCTACACAGTTGCATGGATTATCAAATGGCTTGGCACAAATGTTTCTCATGATGAGAAGGTGTGTCGCGATCAATAACCACGCACCTACGTCCAAGGTCACAGTTGAAGGTCAAAGGTCAAACCTATTGAAATTCCCTTCCGCTCTATATCTTCTACACCGATGCATGGATTATCACACTATGCCCAGGGTCAAGGTCACAGACTTTATGCGTTTGAAACCTTATCGCTCGGCTAAATGGCTTGTAATCAAAAATGCCTCATTTTCTTTGGCTGCCAGTGGGGGTATTCGTGTGCCGACAGGCCACATTTCTAGTTCTTCCTGAAAAAAACGTAAAGATCAAAAGAAGAGATATGTTTATACGGCCAAATACAGGATCTGCGGTATGACAAATACGTTATTGTGATTCTACACAGGCTATATGGTGTAATATTGCCCGTCTGAAGGTATGTTCACCCTCGGCTATCGCCTCGGGTGACCATACCTCCAGACGGGCAATATTACACCATATATAGCCTGTGTAGAATCACAATAACTTATAATACAGCAGGTTAAATACGGGATCGAACCCGTTGGTCTTGCCTTAAATGACTTTAGCTGTTGATAGGCCGTTAAACACTAATAAACAAACAAACCATCATATTTTCCATTCTATATTTTTTTTGCTGTATGACCGATTTCAAACTTCAAGTACATGTTTATTATCATCCATATTTTCATTTCCAACCCCACCCATGCTCCCCCATGCCCAAGGTCAAGGTCAAATAACCTTCGGTAGATGCGTGTGTGTTTCACCATTCTCCTATAACTTCTTTACCGTACCAGCGATTGGCTTGAAACTTCATGTGCATGTTTCTCATCATCATCTCACCGATAGGCAAGAGGGGATATAGCGTTAGTCCATGTACGTGCATAGGTTCATTAGTAACACCTTTCATTTTGTACATATGAACCTCTTCATCAATTTCGATAATATTTGCCCTCAATGTGTGTCTAGGGATGGTGCTTTGTTTTACATACAACTCGCATCTGTAGCCTATTTCATCAACATTGCAAAGTATACTTTACTAGCAAAGTATACTTTGAGGGAGTAATCATTTATTTTTCCAGAAATGCATTATTTCACATAGAACTAACAAATGCATATATTTCATGATTAAAAGTATGCAGAATTATTATACTGAATTTATTACATTATCACAGCCATTAAATGGCTGTGATAATGTAATAAATTCAGTATAATAAAAATCAATAAATTTATCATAAAATTGAAAATTTCTCCATCAAAGTATACTTTGCTAGAAAAGTATACTTTGCAATGTTGGTGAAATAGGCTACTGACCACCCAAGGTTAAGGTCACTGGGGACTTACGGTACGTTCACCTTGTTTGTATGGCAAATGCGTTGAAAGTTTTTTGTTTTTTTTTAAATTAGGCAAGGGTATGTTAAAGGTACATGCCCACTTAGTAGGCACAAAATGTTCTTTATAGGAATTAAATAAGTGTATAATTGTGTCATTATTCCACCAGTTCTAGAAATTACGAGTGTCCGCTATACATATATAATCATTTAGAAATGTTTATTTTACTGATAGTGACTTGCGGTGGTATGAGGCTATTTTCATATGCAAATGAGGCATGCTATTTTCTAATTATTATACTAATTAAATGCGTCACCTGAACAAAATAATATTTACGACAAATTGTAAAGTATGATCATTGCACATCCAAAAATAAATACATATAATAAATAGTGATGTCCGTTAACATTTTAAGGAAACACAGATATTAGTGTGGAATTTTACATCTGATATAAAATGTATAATAATGCCAATCAATACGTGATTCACTGATTTTGACAATATTTGGCCACAATGTGTGTCTAGGGATGGTGCATTGTTTTGCATACGACCCACGTCCGACCGCCCAATGTCAAGGTCACCGAGAACTTGTATATTGTTTATTATTACTATCAAGGCTGCCAATCAATACATGGAGTGGGTTAATTATGAATGAATGTTTATTCTGCCAGAAAAATGTCATATCTACAGAATATACAAAACTATCTGTCTCCCTATATTATAACCTGGCATGTGGGACCTCAGCTTTAAGCTTGACATTTTAGATTTACAAAGATGGAAAATCTTCCCACTTTGTGGATGCCAGAGAGCCTGCGAAATCCAACTGGATGAGGTACGTGAACTGTGCTGCGATGGAGACTGAGCAAAACCTTGTGGCGTACCAGTATGAGGGGGAGATTTACTACCGGTCCTACAAGTCGATACCTGCCCATACGGAGCTGTTGGTGTGGTACGGGGCCGAGTATGCCCGCGAACTGGGCATGGTGCGCGACAAGAACCTCCTCATCAGACCCAAATATGTCAATAATCTAGGTACAATGCTTATAGTTTTATACTTTGGGTATGGCTGCACAAATTCCTTTACCCAAATATATTGACCCAGACTTGTCTGAGTGTGTAGTTGGTGGATCCATGGGGCCGTTTCACTACACTAAGTAGGAGTAAAATGTTTGTAAGTGCAAAATTATGAACAATTATTGGATTTACATTTATTAAGCCTATCCTCAATAAATGTAAATCCATCAATTGAAATTTCCAGACGATCCTAAATTTGCACTTACGAACATTTTTGTTGTACAAAGTTTAGTGAAACGGTTCCCAGATCTTTATACTCCCTGACAAGTTATCGCCTTTTCCTTATTAAATGTTTATTTTGGGGATGTCTCACATTATTAGTTGTGGTGGAGTTCTCGCCATCAAAGGATTTCTTAAAAGGCACTGTGTCTCCGAAAGTGATGAAACAATTAATAAAACAATTATTTAAATATTTGTATCTTATTTCTGAACCCAATTGTACCGCACTGTAAGTAGCCTGTAAACAATCGGGCCGGGATTGTTAAAAAAATGTTTATAATACTAAAAAAATAACTAGCTACTTATTTTAACCCAACTTTTCTGGCTGTCATGTAGGGCGACTTATTTTTTATACGACCATTTGGAAAAAACAGGACGCATTATGTATTCACCTTATACAGATGGGGGTCTGGCGGGCACAACTTATCCACGCAATAACTACAGTTCTACAGACTACTTGACGTGTTGTAACCAAACTTGGTATACATGTTTATCATGGCAAGGCGAAGGAGTCTATTGATTTTCAAATTTTATCGTTGACTTGTCTCCCCTTGGTGGCCATTTTTAATGTTCACATTCTGTATCCTTGTCTACGCAATAATTCAAGTTCTACTTGACAGATCATAACCAAATTCGGTATACATGTTTATCACGGCAAGACGAAGAAGCCTATTGGTTTTCAAAAATGTCCGATTACTTATCTCCGCTTGGCGGCCATTTTTCATTTTCGGACTACCTCCACACACTTATTATTTCTGCTTCATGACAGCAACTTGCTTTATAGCTCTGTATATAAATTGTTTTTTATTTTCTTTTTACAGAAGTATATCCATGTGTATACTGCAAGATGACCTGCGGTTCCAAGTTTACCACTGTTGCGATGTATATAAAACATCTCCTATGGAAACATTCGTGTGACTCATTGACTAAGGATGATGTACTAACATTTCGTAGTTGGTTAAATAAAAATAGTTTTGACATCTCTTGTTCTACAAAACGCCATGACCATCAAGGCACAAAATCAAATAACCTACTGCATGAAAATTTCAGTCATGACAACATTGGACTCGAGGTGAGCCGAGCAGTAACTTTTGGAAATCTTAGGAATACAACCGATAAAAATTCAGAAACTCTTGGTAAGGAAATTGATGAAGGTGGTGAAACGATAAAAAAACTATTTTGTGACAGGCTGTACAGATGTGATGTGTGTGGGAAAACTTTCACAGTGTCTGGTAGTCTACAGACACACCAGAGAATACATACTGGTGACAGGCCGTACAGATGTGATGTGTGTGGGAAAACTTTCACACAGTCTAGTGATCTACAGAGACACCAGAGAATACATACTGGTGACAGGCGGTACAGATGTGATGTGTGTGGGAAAACTTTCACACAGTCTAGTGATCTACAGAGACACCAGAGAATACATACTGGTGACAGGCGGTACAGATGTGATGTGTGTGGGAAAACTTTCACAGTGTCTGGTAGTCTACAGACACACCAGAGAATACATACTGGTGACAGGCCGTACAGATGTGACGTGTGTGGGAAAACTTTCACACAGTCTAGTGATCTACAGAGACACCAGAGAATACATACTGGTGACAGGCGGTACAGATGTGATGTGTGTGGGAAAACTTTCACACAGTCTGGTCATCTACAGAAACACCAGAGAATACATACTGGTGACAGGCCGTACAGATGTGATGTGTGTGGGAAAACTTTCACACAGTCTAGTGATCTACAGAGACACCAGAGAATACATACTGGTGACAGGCGGTACAGATGTGATGTGTGTGGGAAAACTTTCACAGTGTCTGGTAGTCTACAGACACACCAGAGAATACATACTGGTGACAGGCCGTACAGATGTGATGTGTGTGGGAAAACTTTCACAGTGTCTGGTAGTCTACAGACACACCAGAGAATACATACTGGTGACAGGCGGTACAGATGTGATGTGTGTGGGAAAACTTTCACAGTGTCTGGTAGTCTACAGACACACCAGAGAATACATACTGGTGACAGGCCGTACAGATGTGATGTGTGTGGGAAAACTTTCACAGTGTCTGGTAGTCTACAGACACACCAGAGAATACATACTGGTGACAGGCGGTACAGATGTGATGTGTGCAATGTGGCATATACTGATCCGTCTAGTTTAAGGCAGCATAATAAGGCCCATCATATTGGAGCTTCTTAGGTCAAAATGATGGATCTGTTCAAAAGTGGTTGATTATATTATATTTTGTGGAACAGTGTAGACCAGGATCAGACTGCACGTTTGTGCAGTCTGATCCTGGTCCACACTGTTGTCATTTCTGATGGATAATGTAAATACATCTTTTCGATATAAATATTATAAAGATTAAATTTGATTAAAATTGAAGTACAGGGTGTTTTTTGTGTGAAATTTGATTGTGGAGCTGGGGGAGGAGTATAAGAAAAAACAAAAAAACATTTTGAAAATTGACTTCGAAACCTGGCTAGATAGCTTGGAAATGGTGTAACTAAGAAAACAAAAGTTAGATTTTGAAAATCGATCCACTATTTGCGAAATTAGAAAAATATGTTTTTGATGTTTACCCCCTGATAAATCCCCATAGACATTTGTTTCACCTACTGTCTGTTCCACGTTTTTCTGCCGACCAACTTTTGGCTATTCCACACATTCAATCTAAAGAATGTTTAAATGTAAGTACTTTTTCATCAATAACAAAAAAAGTCACCGTTCCCAAAAAATGTGGTTATCAAATATTGACTATTGAATTTAACATGGTGTAAAAGAAGGTGGAGAAGCTGGGGGGGGGGGGGGGGGGGGGGGGGTGGGGGGGGGGAACGGGGGGGGGGGGGGGGGGGGGAACCTGGCTAGATAGCTTGGAAATGATATAACTAAGAAAACAAAATTTAGATTTTGAAAATCGATCCACAAATTCCAAAATCTATTTTTAGCCCCCTTGTTCAATTCCCATAGGATTTTTTGTTGCTGTACAGCGGTCATACCAATTATCCGGACAATCAATTTATCGGACAAATGAAAATAGCTGTTAATTAAACGCATTCATTTGATCCGATTTTGCAAAGAACACATCTAAGTCACTCAGGTGCTTGCTGTTTCCATGCCAGTGTGAATAGTATATCGCCAAGGTAAACATTTTAGTAAAATTTGCTGAAAACATTCCCCCCAACTTTGTTCACAAGTTGTTTACAACATCAAAAGTCGCGTGGGGGCTTGTATCTGTCACTGCGCATGCGCATAATTTGAGGCCCCTATAGAGTTTTTCAATACTCTGTTGTGTGAAGTATAAAAGACGATACGATGCATTCCTCCAATATAATTTTCAGACTGTTACACAATGTACAACACAGAGCAGATAGGAAGGAATGTGAAAATGTATCGTGATAGAAAAAGAACAAAGAGCTACTGATCCAAAAACAAATAATAAATGTTTCAAGGCCAAATCGCCCCAAGCCATTTCGGACCCAAGCCATTACACACCATTTCGCACCCATATTAATTTGTGGGTAAACTCGACAGGTGCGAAAACACCAGTGTACGAAACGATCAGAATTTCCTGTATGGGCCTCATTACCGCGGATTTTTCTACCAAATTATGACGAGGTTAATCGAGTGCGCCCATTACGTCATTGCAGAGTTGTTCTATAAATACAATAAATTCTATAAATACGATGTTTTCCAAGAAGCGAATGGTGATTGTTTTTTCTGCAAAACTTCACAATGCAGTTGATACTGGTTTTCAGGCGATGAAATTATGATTTTAAGGTGAGAATACAAGTTATAAGACGATTATACATTTGTCCGGATAATTGATTGTCGATGTTAATTTTGGGGCAATCTTACGACTGATGATCTGACCCAATTTTAAGTGAGAAAGATGGCACAGTTTGCTCAATAGTTTGCATGCGTTCAGAAAGCAAGAACCGACGATTGTTCTGTGAAAATTTTATGCCCGTAACTGCTATTTTAAGAAAAATAACATAAAAAAAACTGCCATTTTTGTCCGATAATCTAGAGGATCCCTGTATAGTACACTAAGCAAAAAACAAAATTGTTTATTGATAATATTAAAGTTTAGAGCAAAAATTAAAAGTATGAGCCTGATTGTTTTGTCAAATTTTGTTTTGGAAATTTACTCAAAAAACAGGGCATAAAAATGGACTCGTGCCTAAGTTTGGCTAAAATGTAAGACAGTTGAATAAATATTGCTTTTCCAATTTTTATATAGCCATATACATTGTAAATTGGGCAAGTTTACTCGACCTGTGCAAATTTCACGACTTCCTAAATAATGGAAAAACAACCTTTATATTAAAGACCCTGTCTGTGTCTTGGATGTGGATGAAGTCATTGAGAGGTAAAATGGCATTTAACGTAGAATTATATCGGGGTTTTCCGACATATATGAGCCTATGGGTGACCTGAAAAATGAATGTAAAAAATATGTTTTTTATTGAAAAAGTAAATCTAACATTAAAATTTCCCGTGTATGTGCTCACAATGAGAAGTCGCGTGGCAAACATGTTTTGGCTGAACACTACGTCAGCAATTATATTCAGTTCTCACATTCGGCTATTTTTTTTAATGGGAAAAAGCTGAAGGAAGACGAAAACAAAAAAAATAAAACTCTTACTTGTCCTGGTTAGATATCTTGGAAATGATTTAGAAAACAAAATTAAATTTTGACATTGGTCTGCTATTATGGAAATTAAAACATATTTTTTCACATGTTCCCCATGTTGAAATCCCCCAATAGGAATTTTTAGACATGATAAATTCTAATTTGTTTGTTATAAAATTATTATTTAACCAAATTTCACAAAGTAAAAAATTGGTTCATTAAAGTTTGCTTAATAAGTACCGTAAAACAAATATTAATTTTACAATGTGTACATTTACATAGAGAATAGTAGGTTAGTGCCATGAATGGGAAAAAATATCTGGCAAGGCTCAGGAATTTCTTTATTTCTCATCAGAAGTATATGTAGTGACCACCATTTGAACTGTCTCGCCAAGACGGTTCAAATGAGTGGTCACAACATATACTTTGGTTCAGAAATAAGGAAAATAGATAGAGAATAGTAGGTTAGTGCCGTGAATGGGAAAAAATATCTGGCAAGGCTCAGGAAACGGGATGGGCGAGGCTATGCCGAGCACATCCCGTTTCCGTGCCGCGCCAGATATTTTTTCCCATTCACGGCACTAACCTACTATTCTATTTATCCCGTCAACACCTACAAATGGCTGTAAAATGCAAAAATAGTATTGACTGGATATCAAAAATGTTTCACGGCACATACGCACTGTGTTGACGGGATAAATGTATATACTGTAACTATAAAAGGATCTCCAGTTTACATGTAGCAGGTAACCGTGTGCGAAAGTAAAATGTGTCGCAATCTGGCAAATATGTGGCTGTGACTGGAAATACGGGGCTTATGAGTTTGTGACCAGTGTAGATCCAGATTAGTTTGTGTATCTGATCAGGATCTACACTGTTTGACAGTCCATCAATGAAGCACACGCCATCCTTCTAAAAAGCATTACAGATCTTTGAGACTGTACAAGTTTGTTAATTGATTGGGAGCTACACTGGTCACAAATACCTTTAGCCCCATTTCTCCAGTCACAGCCACGTATGAGAGAAAACATGTTAGTTTGTACCTTAAATCTCCGTCACACTGTCACTACATTTTTGGCGACATGCAGGGCTCCAGATCAGTTTTGTATACCCCCTTATTTCATATTCCATGCGTATTTTACTTTTACTATTGTGTTATTGATTTTCTTCCTTTATTAAAATAGGGAACAAATGTTAAAAAATAAAACAAATTTAAAAATTCACTTTAATATTTGACATGCAAAACGCAAGTACTGTTTGCTTTTTACAGCTCAACTAAGTAAATTTTCCACTTAATTATAGTATTTTTACTACTCAATTTGAAAATCAATGCATATTTTCACATTGCTGTGAGTATTGTGTACTCCCATCAATACGTATTCTGCATTCTGTATTCAGTGTGTAAAATACGCCAATCCACACCTTATCTGGAGCTCTGGACATGCAGCAATTATCGGCGTAATAAAACTCGCCACAAGTTGTAAACTGAATTTTTGGTCAAAATATTTGACCCGTACAAATATTTTGACCAAAAAATTCTATTTCTTTGACATTTTGGCCCAATTGTTCGAGACCATTACAATCTTGTACGAGTTTCTTCGACATTTGTACGAACATCCGTCTATAGTTGTTCAATATTACTATGGGTTTGTACAAGTTTATAAGAGTTTTGTATGATTAGGTGCGAGTCTGTACGATATGGTACAATATATTGCGACATTAGTATGATACTGTACACCCGACCTTAAAGATGGCCTTAGCTGTTGATAGGCCGTTGAACAAACAAATGATGCTGTACAACTTTCATTATCCCCGATAGGCAAGAGGGGATATAGCGAGAGTACATTTACGTGTGAGCGGACGTTAGTAACACCTTTCATTTTTCAATAACTTATGAACCACTTCACCGATTTTGATAATATTTGGCCACAATGTGTGTCTAGGGATGGTGCTTTGTTTTGCATACGACCCATGTCCATCCGCCCAAGGTCAAGGTCACTGAGGACTTATGTTCACCTTGTTTGTAAGGCAAATGTGTTTAGCTTTGTAATAACGATATAATACAATTTCTGTACGAGTTCACCATTTTGGCTACATTATATAGGTGTGCACCACAGACCAATGGTCCTTGGTTTCCCCAGGTCAAATATGACACTGCAACATCCACAAAGGCTTCGTAGACGTAAACTACTGACGCAACTCGTGGAAGATGACGCTGATGCTTTGTTGGTCTCGCCAGAACTCGGAACAAAACATGTGTACAACTCGCGCATTGGCATGCAGTTTTCGAAAATACTCTGACATGTCATGAGCTCGCTACATTTCGTAGTGGTGTGACGGGTGCTTAAGAAGATGAGCGATATGTCATGAAATTTAACGAAAGTTGACGAAATATTTTTCATGAAAAATCTAAAATCTTATGTGCAAATCTGACATCTGACATGAGTGTATGTCATTGGAACCAGTATAGACCCAGAAGGACATGCATTGTTCAAGGGCTTCATTGTTTAGGCACAGAAACATCCATTATAATAATGGGGAATACTTGAAACACATACAGTCGAGCACCAGTATCTCGAAGTCGAAGGGAGATCGTACAATAGTCGAGATACTAGGTTTGAGATAGCGATGAAGTGACCTGGTCGAATATTTTCGAGAAAAATATGAACTCGTTTTACTGTACAAACACTAAAATATATCCAGGTAGGTTAATTAAGCAAACAACATAAGGTAGGTGTGAGTTTATTTTGTTTTGTTTGATAATATGTTTGGAAAATTAGTGTCAACCAAATCAATCTTGGTAGCCAGGCACTTAGGCGATTTATCCAAGCGTTTATAATATGATCGAGATAGCGAAGCGACAAAATAAACCGTACAGTCCCTTAAAAGTGGATTTATCTGGGCGAAAACAAAAGATTCCCGATAATAATGCTGAATGTGTATATAATAATCATAATTGATTCACATCACTAAATAACGTAAAGTATTCAACCGTCAAATGTTCCAAATGACGTCAAAACGTGACGTACGGGTTGAATACGAAAGTAATGCGTAATTATGGAAGTGTATGCAAGTACCTTCAGCAAGTTCAATCAACGTTATACGGTTAATAATGTGTGTGCGTGCTTGCAGTGGCTACGACGGCATCACATCGTTGCCTCATGGAGTAAATCAGGCGTCGTATCACGTTCTGTAGTATCCGTGCCCACTCCTAATAGCGCAACTTCCAACTGTCGGCTGCATGGGTCTGGCTCTCACTGAATGCCGTGTTCACGCAAGAACTGCATGCTGACAGCAGCGGTATGGAACCTCACGTTGTCTTGCTGGTACAGAGTCTGGCCATTATTCCTCATAGATGAAACGACTGTCTGTTGGAGTACGTTGTCTCTGTAGTTTACGGCATTATACGTTCCCGCATGACGTGCAACTCAGTTTTGTAGTCACGACTGATACCAGCCCACACCAGCCTCGACGACACAATACTGGGCAAATCTTTCTCTTCGTCGTCTGTATACGCAACATCGTCCATCAGCGTTACTGACGTTGAATTTACTCTCGTCAGAAAACAGAACAGTAGCCCAGCGCTGACGTGCCCATCCAGAATGCGCTGTTGCCCAGGCCAATCTGTCTCGACGATGTCTTTGTCAGAATTGGCCCAACGTAAGGACGTTGCGGTTACATCCCTTCATCACGTAGACGACGGCGTACAGTGTGCTCATTAATGAGAGGGTCGTGCGTCCCAATGGTCTCCTTAGTAGTCCCTGCAGACGTCTGTAAACCGTTGCGAGCGTGTGTTAGACGGATGTACCGGTCCTGATTTGCAGGCAACCACTTCTTGGACGATCCTGAATGTTTCCCAGTTGTTGGTAGCGATTCCAAAGGTTAACGATTCATGCAGTTCATTAGTCTGGCACCATGGCTCCTTGATGACCCCGCACTCGGCATACCAATCATACTCGATTTCGTTGATCATTCTTAGATGCGGTATGATGGAATGTGGAATCTTGCCTTCTGGTTTTTGTCTGCTATCCCGAGGCTGTACACAGCCCATATTTCACACGGAATTATCCATCCGTAACTGTGCACGGGCCGACATTAGCAAAACCATACACTGTTAACACATGGGTGGTTACGCTATATCAATGGACAAAACATGTATTGTATCGTTTCAGTACTTTTCTGCAAACATGGAATTTATTGAAAAATGTGTTTTAAATCATATGGAAATATCATGGTGACTAATTAAAAACTGTACAGTTACTTTTGTCACTGAGAAATATAGTAACCAGGGCCTGGTTGTTCAAAACATCAGTCAGCTTAACGGACTGTTAAATCCTTAACTGAATGGTTAAAATCTCTGCTAAAACAGAGATTTTAACCATTCAGTTAAGGATTTAACAGTCTGTTAAGCTAACGGATGTTTTATATCAGTTAGCTTAACGGACTGTTAAATCCTTAACTGAGATATTGACATACATACTGTTTAATAACATGTATACAGTTAAAGAGGATACAATAGTACACAGCAGGGCCGGGTTGTTCAAAACATCAGTTAGCTTAACGGACTGTTAAATCCTTAACTGAATGGTTAAAATCTCTGTTAAAACAGAGATTTTAACCATTCAGTTAAGGATTTAACAGTCCGTTAAGCTGACATATGTTTTGAGCAACCGGGTCCAGGTGAGCGATATAGGGCCACAATGGCTCTTGTTTTTTTTGTATTGCATATGTGGCACATTTTGCTGTGCTCCTGATACATTGTTCACTAATCATTTTCTTGTCTAATCAATTTGTTCTTATTTTGATCAATTTGTATTATTTGCATTTTGAAATGTGTAGTTTAAATTGTTGATCACTTTATACAGGCTCCAGATAAGTTTTGTATCTAAAGAGTATTCTTTCATATTCAATGCGTATTTTTACTTTTACACATGTTTTATTGATTTTCTTCATTATTAAATGGAGAACAAATGATAAAAAATAAAACAAATTAAAAAAATTCACTTATTTTATCTGCTTTTTGCAGCTCAACTAAGTAAATTTTAAACGTTATTACAGTATGTTCACAACTCAATTTGAAAGTCAATGGGTATTTTCACATTGCTGTGAGTATTTTGTACTCCCACTTTTGATAAGCAATGCGTATTCTTCTAAAATAAGTGCGTAAATTACGCCAATACACAGCTTATCTGGAGCTCTGCTTCATGTGAATGTGACTACCTATCTCCAGCAAAGCTTCTGTTTGGAGTTTTACTGATATCTGGCTCTGGCTGGAGAAATGGGGCTTAAGGCCTTTGTGTCGCGTCTAGTCCCTGATCAGCTTGTGTACAGGATCTTTACTGTTTACTGTGTGACGGCTGTTTCACCGACTGAATGGCGAATAGTACAGAGGCTGGTTTCGTTCTGCAAAAAAATAAATAAGCCCCATTTATCCAGTCAGTCAACAATTGTGGGTGGCAGGTGGGAGTACGCGATGGGTAATTTAACGATCGGGGTTCATCCTTAACGGAATTCCGACTGAAGACCTGGTTTGGCCCTCACATACGTCTTTGACATTTTGCATGTGACAGTTGAATCTGGTTATACCCCCCCTTCTGTGAGTATTACGATTATTCATAATCCTATTTTAGGGGAAGGTGCCAAGTGGTGGTGAGCGATATAGGGCCACCTTGGCCCTCTTGTGTTTTTGTTCATATTGCATATGTGGCACATTTTGCTGGTGAGCGATATAGGGCCACCTTGGCCCTCTTGTGTTTTTGTTCATATTGCATATGTGGCACATTTTGCTGGTGAGCGATATAGGGCCACCTTGGCCCTCTTGTGTTTTTGTTCATATTGCATATGCGGCACATTTTGCTGGTGAGCGATATAGGGCCACATTGGCCCTCTTGTGTTTTTGTTCATATTGCATATGTGGCACATTTTGCTGTGCTCATGATACATTGTTGACTAATCATTTTGTTCTCTAATCACTTTGTTCTTCAACTTATTTTGATCAATTCGTTCGTATTCACATTGCACTTTGAAATGTGTAGGTTAAATTATTGATCACTTCATGTGACTACCTATTTCCAGCTAAACTTCTGGTAGAGTTTTCTTGATAGCTGTGGCTCTGGCTGGAGAAATGGGGCTTAACCCTTTGAACCCGAAATCCCGCTATAGCGGTTTATGCAAAAAGTGCAGATCCAGATGAGCCGGCTCGTAACGAGCCGTCTCATCAGGATCTGCACTTTTTGAAAGTAATTTTAATATTTCTCAGAACAAAAACACCCCCTTTTCATAAATGGACGAATCTGAAAATCATTTTGTGACCATTGGATTGGTCGGAACATTAGCATATCACAGTCCATTCCAGTTCCATAGGGTTGAAAGGAGGCTGGTTTCGTTCTGTAAAAAAAAAAAACATGTAAGGAAATAATATTGACGTAATCTTTTAATAAATATGACTGAATGGAGAATGAGGCTTATGGGATTTATGAATCATGACTGGAGTTTCATTGATGGAATGACAAACGGTGCAGATCCTGATCAGAATGTGCGGATGTCGCAAAATCATTTCTCCAGTCACAGTCAGAAATATGAATAATGCATAATCCTGTCCAGTGATAATGTGTGTGTTGAGGGTTCATATGACAATATTACCTTTGTCCTTACAGCATACTCAAGGTGTGGGATCACGTGTTTCCGAACGGCGTGACGTCATGGATTTTAGATTTGTTTACAGTAGATTTCCTTCAATATCTTTCTAATGGAATGACATATTTTTATGAAATACACCGCAGCAAATGCAGTACACGTTGTCTTGACGAAGTATCGGTTACCGTAAATGTAAATAAAAACTAGTGCATGTGAATTTAAGCAATAAACGGTACTCGATTATTTGTGAAAGTTATTATAAGTTATCGTAAATACTTTCAGGGCACCCATAAAACACACATGCCATCGTATTTGGTGCGCTACATATCGTCAAAATTTGTCCGTTTGTTAGGAAGATTTTAAAAAAAATCTACTTTAAAAATGACGTCATGTCGGAAAATCGAGTTCGGAAACCACGTGATCCCACACCTTGATAGTGGAAACATCCATTCAACATATTGCGTTTATATGCCAGTACATTACCCCATGTGACGTCGCGCAATGTTGATTCGTTAAAGTTTGTTTGGCATCATTAACATACCTGATGTTCATCGTCGTTGTCGTTAACGTCACGCTATTGACCGGCAATGTCGTGGTTCCATGAATTGCAAAAAAATGACGTACACCAATAAAATTCCTAATTTTAACGTCATATTTGGTTAAAAACATTTTTAAAACTGTCCGAAAATGCAGTGTAAATATAAGTAATAAAGCCATGGACAGTTGCGTTTACTGTGGTATGAACAACATTTGGTCTGTATAAAGTTTGTGTGATCTACTCTGGTTGCAAGACCGATAAACCACATTTCTCCAGTCACAGCCACATATTTGCAGAAAAATCACATATTGAATTGTCATCGTCTGATCTCTTTAAAGGCACATGCCCACTCTGTAGGCACAAAATGTTCTTTATATCAGAGACATCTGTGACATTTTCTGGCAAGATAAACATTCATTCACCATTACCCCACGTATTGATTGATCGTATATCAGACGTAGATTTCCACACTGATATCAGGGGCGATAACCGTGTTTCCTTAAAATGTTAACAGACATATTTTTTGATATGTGCAATGATCATACTTTATAATCTGTCAAAAATAAAAAAAATTCAGGTGACGCATTTAATTAGTGTAAATAATTAAAAATTATCATATTTCATTTGCATTTGGAATATGAAAATAGCCTCATACGACCGCGTGTCACTATCAGTAAAATAAATATTACTAAATGATTATATCTGTATAGCGGGCACTCGTAATTTTAGAACTGGCGGAATAGTGACACAATTATACACTTATTTAATTCCTATAAAGAACAATTTGTGTCTACTGTCAGAGTGGGCATGTACCTTTAAAGTAACTAGAACTGCTTATTATGGAGCCCCGCAGGGGACGTAGAATTCTTTTTAATATTAATTCGTTCCCACAAAATAACAATTTGTTCCCTCAATTTAACAATTAGTGCCCACTAATTGACAATTCGTGGGAATTAATTGTTATATCGTGGGGACGAATTGTTAATTTGAGGGAACGAATTGTAACAAATTAATAATTTAAAAAAAATCCATGTCACCTGCGCGGCTCCGTAGCTTATAGATATACGTACATGTATGTCATTTTCCTACACAACCTGGACTGTCTGAATGATTTACTATTTCAAAGCAACCTTGGTAGGAACAAAAATAACGCGATACTTCAACGTGTCTGATGTTATTGCCGTTTGAACATTTGTGTTGTGTATACCACTCTAATGTCTACTTTGTGTATTGGAACAAAATATATTAGACCACTTACATATACTACATGTTGTGATATTGATTGGTTGATTTGAAAACCAATAGTGAAATTCACCAGTAAGTAGGTAGCAGTTAATACATACACAAGAATTGGGGATATAAATACATTCATATAGTTTTATTACCTACAAAGTTCTGACTTGAAATTATGGATAATGCTGCCAAGTGATTTTAAACACAAAGGTGTATGATTGATTTTTAATAGAGGACCGTATAAGGAGAGGTCTGTAAAAACCACTTTAACCCTTACACCACTATCTTAATTTTTTGGTTGTTTGCTGTTTATTTTCTAGTTTCCATTTTTATCATCAAAAACATGCTTTGACAACACTTTAGAATAATTTACAACATGGTTTGACAGCACTTTAGAATCATTTCCATTGGAAATGATTCTGAAGTGCTGTCAAACCATGTTTTTATTGAGAAATAAGGCAAGATATAAAAGCAACAGCAGATGACAATTCTTGTGTGTAGCGGTCTAAGGGTTAAATGAAACGGCTAACCAAAATTATGTTTGTTATTTGCATTTTTGTATTCTGTTTGCTGTTTGTCTGTTTTTGTTATTGAATTGAATAAAACAACAAAATGTACTTGCCTTCTGTGGTCATGTTTCACCTCTACATGTCGTAAATTGCTACATGTACATGAAATATGGCTGTGTCTGGAGAAATGGGGCTTATGAAGTTTTACGACCAGTGTAGATCCAGATCGGCATGTGCAAACGCACAAGTTCAGAATCTGCACTGTTCACCATTCTATGAATGAAACAACTGACATGCTTCTAAGAAGATAGATTGTTTTGAGGCATTATGACGGTGCTATTTGATCAAGGGCTACACATTGGTCACAAATGCCATAAGCTCCAATTCTCCAGTCACAGCCGCAAATAGGTGACGAAAAATGGCACATTCCAAACATGGGTCTGTGCTTATAAAATTAATACTTGTTATACCATAGAAAAGTACTTTTGTTCTCAGACACGGGGTCTGCTGAATGTGACCCAGTAGGGTGCATTTTTAATACAATTTTTTTGTTTCTATGAGTTTTTCCAGTCGTCGGATGCATATATGTTAAATTTACTTACTATTCCTCGTTAGACCTGAAAAATCACGAGATTTTCGACGGACATGATTGGGTTTAACATTGTTTCATGGTAGTGTTTTTAGCTCACCTGAGCGAAGCTCATGTGAGCTATTGTTACCGCAATGTGTCCGTCGTCGTCCGTCGTCGTCGTCTGTCGTCCGTGAACATTTTCAAACGTCTTCTCCTCGGTAACCATTGGGTCTATAGTCACCAAACTTCATGGTCATGGTCCTTAGGTAGGGGGATTACAAAATTGTTAAAATGACGTCATTATGTAATCCAAGATGGCTCAAATTCTTAAAAAATCTTCTTCTCAAGAACCGCCAACCGGATTTCGACCCCGGGGTCAAAAATGGGCGTGGCCCGTGGGGTCAAATTGGGGTCAAATTTTATTTTGACTGAATATGGTCATGTCATATATCAAATTGAAGGTATCAATGAGGCGAAGACTGGTGCATTTTTTGTCGAAATCGGATTGTTATGTCATCCAAGATGGCCGCCGAAATGTCAAAAGGTCGTTCTTTTATTAGAGATTTCAAAATTCTTCTTCACATGAACCGCTTGGCCCATGGTAGCCAAACTTAAAAGTTATGGTCCATGGGTGAAGCCTTTTTTAGATTTGTTAAAATGGAGGTCATCGCTAATCCAAGATGGCCGCCGTCTAAAAATAGCATAAATTCTTAAAAAATCTTCTCGTAAACCGCTAGCCGGATTTCGACGAAACTTGGTAGGAATGATCGATGTACATTGCTCTTTGAAAGTTGTTAAAATGGTGACCCCGGGGTCAAAAATGGGCGTGGCCCGTGGGGTCAAATTGGGGTCAAATTTTATTTTTTACTGAATATGGTCATGTCATATATCAAATTGAAGGTATCAATGAGGCGATCACTCTGGTGCATTGTTTGTCGAAATCGGATTGTTATGTCATCCAAGATGGCCGCCGAAATGTCAAAAGGTTCTTTTATTAGAGATTTCAAAATATTTATCACAATAACCGCTTGGCCCATGGTAGCCAAACTTAAACGTTATGGTCCATGGGTGAAGCCTTTTCAGATTTGTTAAAATGGAGGTCATCGCTAATCCAAGATGGCCGCCGTCTAAAAATAGCATAAATTCTTAAAAAATCTTCTCATGAACCGCTAGCCGGATTTCGACGAAACTTGGCAGGAATGATCGATGTACATTGTTCTTTCAAAGTTGTTAAAATGGTGACCCCGGGGTCAAAAATGGGCGTGGCCTGTGGGGGCAAATTTTATTTTTGACTCAATATGGTCATGTCATATATCAAATTGAAGGTATCAATGAGGCGATCACTCTGGTGCATTTTTTGTCGAAATCGGATTGTTATGTCCTCCAAGATGGCCGCCGAAAGGTCAAAAGGTCGTTCTTTTAGAGATTTCAAAATTCTTCTTCACATGAACCGCTTGGCCCATGGTAGCCAAACTTAAAAGTTATGGTCCATGGGTGAAGCCTTTTCAGATTTGTTAAAATGGAGGTCATCGCTAATCCAAGATGGCCGCCGTCTAAAAATAGCATAAATTCTTAAAAAATCTTCTTCTCATGAACCGCTAGCCGGATTTCGACGAAACTTGGTAGGAATGATTGATGTACATTGTTCTTTCAAAGTTGTTAAAATGGTGACCCCGGGGTCAAAAATGGGCGTGGCCCGTGGGGTCAAATTGGGTCAAATTTTATTTTTGACCGAATATGGTCATGTTATATATTAAATCGAAGGTATCAATGAGGCGATCACTCTGGTATATTTTTTGTCGAAATTGGATTATTATGTCATCCAAGATGGCCGCCGAAATGTCAAAAGGTCGTTCTTTTATTAGAGATTTCAAAATTCTTCTTCACATGAACCGCTTGGCCCATGGTAGCCAAACTTAAAAGTTATGGTGGTCCATGGGTGAAGCCTTTTCAGATTTGTTAAAATGGAGGTCATCGCTAATCCAAGATGGCCGCCGTCTAAAAATAGCATAAATTCTTAAAAAATCTTCTTCTCATGAACCGCTAGCCGGATTTCGACGAAACTTGGTAGGAATGATCGATGTACAATGCTCTTTGAAAGTTGTTAAAATGGTGACCCCGGGGTCAAAAATGGGCGTGGCCCGTGTGGTCAAATTTTATTTTTGACCGAATATGGTCATGTTATATATCAAATCGAAGGTATCAATGAGGCGATCACTCTGGTACATTTTTTGTCGAAATCTGATTGTTATGTCATCCAAGATGGCCGCTGAAATGTCAAAAGGTCGTTCTTTTATTAGAGATTTCAAAATTCTTCTTCACATGAACCGCTTGGCCCATGGTAGCCAAACTTAAAAGTTATGGTCCATGGGTGAACCTTTTTCAGATTTGTTAAAATGGAGGTCATCGCTAATCCAAGATGGCCGCCGTCTAAAAATAGCATAAATTCTTACAAAATCTTTTTCTCATGAACCGCTTGCCGGATTTCGACTAAACTTGGTAGGAATGATCGATTGACAATGCTCTTTCAAAGTTGTGAAAATGGTGACCCCTGGGTCAAAAATGGGCGTGGCCCGTGGGGTCAAATTGGGGTCAAATATTATTTTTGACTGAATATGCTCATGCCATATATCAAATTGAAGGTATCGATGAAGCGATTGCTCTGGTGCAATATTTGTCGGAATCGGATGATTATGTCATCCATGATGGCCACCAAAAGGTCCATTTATTCAAGATTTTGAACGTCTTTTTCTCAGGAACCACATGGCCGATGCTGGCCAAACTTCATAGGAAGTTAAGATCCTTGGGTGAAGCAATTTCAGATTTTGTAAAATGAGTCATCGCTTAATCCAAGATGACCGCCATCTAAAAATAGCACAATTTTTTTAAAACACATGAACTCAATGTCACATTCTCCTCTGGTGTTCATGGAGTCAGGTGAGCGAATTAGGGCCATGATGGCCCTCTTGTTTATTGATCACGAGACGAATTTAAAATACAATTTTATTTCTGCACGACGATAAAATGCTTGATGCGCAGGGATTTTTCTGACACGGTGATATCAGAACCAAAGTACATATTTTATGACCTTAAATATGTTCTCCAGTTTCATACTCTGTACCACAGTTTTGTCCTCGACCAATCACACGTCATGACTGAACATTTGTGACTGGAGAAATGGGGCTTATGAAATCTTGTGATCTAATAGCACCCTACTGTAGCCTGATAACGATATATATTGCTTGTTAGAAGCATGTCTGGAGTTTAATTGATGGAATGGTGAATGCAGTGCTGATCCGGATCAGACTGCAGATGCAGTCTGATCTGGATCTACACTGGTCACAAAAGCCATAAGCCCTATTTCTCCAAGTCACATTTGTGGCTTATGGGTAGAGCATTGATCGGCGATACCGACGATGTTGGTTCAATTCCTGCTCTAGGCGTGCGTCGGGCGAACGTGACGGTGTAAATTAACGATAGGGGTTCCTCCTTATAGGAATCACAATTTGCCTTCTTTGGCCCTCAGGTACGTTTTTATCTTTGGCTCTTTTGTTACCTGAGAATTTAATTGGGTTATTGCCCATTATAAAAGTAGCAAGATTATTACTTATCCTACTGCTTTTGGGAGGGGGGGGGGGGGCCAAGTGATTCTGGTGTGGCGAGGACCTGGCATCAGATCAGGATTTTTCTGATTTCAGGGTTGAATATATAGTTTTGTTATTGTAAATATTCAGTTCTGATTTTGTACTTGAACATGTACATGTACTTGTACAGGTAATATATGGGATTTAGTACTAAACCCATTGACCCGGCCTTAAATGACCTTAGCTGTTGATAGG
This sequence comes from Conchocele bisecta, assembly GCA_029237695.1. Classification (NCBI taxonomy): domain Eukaryota; kingdom Metazoa; phylum Mollusca; class Bivalvia; order Lucinida; family Thyasiridae; genus Conchocele; species Conchocele bisecta. The sequence goes on along the minus strand of CM055280.1, from coordinate 45,648,034 downwards.
CCTTTAAACCCCAACAAACAGTTCTGATTTTGGGATTTTCCGCCCATTTGTACATGTACTTGAACATGTACTTGTAATATATAGGATTTAGTTCTAAACCGATTGACCCGGCCTTAAATGACCTTAGCTGTTGATACCCCAACAAACAAACAAATCCCACTCCAGGCGTGAAAAAATACTTCCATAGTATTTGTATCCGGCTGGGTATCAGATGAGACTGTAAACATGTTAAACCGAGGTCCCGTCTCGATTTGACCTTTAGCTGTTGCTGTGACAATACACTCAAATTTACCATTTGATATCAACACACCTGTGAAGATAGTATGGTGTACATGACTTTTTTGCCCGCCTGCTGCCCGCCATTTGGCAAAATTACATAGTACGTCCTGTTTTTTTTAAAACGGGTGGAAAAAAAATGTGATACAAAAGCGGACAAGGCCGCGGTTTCATGCACAGTGAAGATATAAACTGGGAAAATGCACAGAAATCACAAAAATAATTTGAAAAAATCGGAATAAAAACTCTTTATGCAACTGTAGCTACTTAACCCTTTCAGTGGGTGGGAGAATTTGATGGGTAATTTAACGATCTGGGTTCATCCTTACCGGAATTCCGACTGGAGACCTGGTTTGGCCTTCACATACGTCTTTTGGCATTTTGTATGTTTTTTTTTTTTGACTTTTATTTTGAATCTGGTTATACCCCTTATGTGAGTATTACGATTGTTCGTAATCCTATTTTAGGGGAAGGGGCCAAGTGACTTGGTGTGGTATGGACCTGGCACCAGGTCGGGTTATTCTAATTTCAGGACTGAATATATTTTTTCTCGATGTAAATATTCCGTTGTGATTTTCTCCCTCAATGCAGCAGGCTAAAATGGGATCGAACTTGTTTGCCCGGCCTTACATGCTGATAGGCCGAACGCCAATAAACAAACAACACAACAGACCTGTATATTAGTATTGGCAAAAACTGTAGATCCATATGAGCCGGCTCGTGACGGTCGTGACGGTCACGAGCCGTCTCATCAGGATCTGCACTTTTTGCAAGTAATGTAACGGGAAGAGAAAAATATGAACTCGAACCTGGCACCGTTGACATGAGCCGTCTTGTCAGGATCTGTACTTTTTGTAAGCAATTTCCATATTTTTGAGAACAAAAACACTTCCTTTTCATAAATGGATTAGTCTGCAAATCATTTTGTGACAATTGGATTTGTCGAAAGATGAACATATGAAAGTCCATACCAGTAACTTAGGGGTGAAAGGGTTAACTGCTTTATTACCATGCCCTTGAGGCCCTATATAGGATCTATTCTGTTTTTAAGTACAATGTAGTACAACACCGTCGATGGTGGACAGAGCAGGATCCCGTTTCACTAAACTTCGTACGACTGAAATGTTCGTAAGTGCAAATTTAGGATCGTCTGGAAATTTCAATCGATGTATTTACATTTATTGGGCATAGACTGCATATGCAGCCTATGCTCAATAAATGTAAATCCAATAATTGTTTACAAGAAAACATTGTTAATGTGAAATTTACAGACTATCGTAATTTAGCACTTACGGACATTTTAGTCATACAAAGTTTAGTGAAACGGCCCCCTGACCCTGATCGAAGTGCGCGGATATGCAGGCTGATCTGTAGGCGATTTCATCAAAATTGCAAAGTATACTTATCTAGCAAAGTATACTTATCTAGCAAAGTATACTTTGAGGGAATAATCATATATTTTTCCCGAAATGCATTAAATGTATGTCATATAGAACTAACCACTGCATATATTTGATGATTAAAAATATGCAGAATTAAAAATGGCTGTGATAATGTAATAAATTCAGTATAATACAAATTAATAAATTTATCCTTCAATTGAAAATTTCTCCTTCAAAGTATACTTTGCAATGTTGGTGAAATAGGCTACTGGGGCATGGTGAAGTAGGCAATGTTGGTGAAATAGGCTACTGGGGCATGGTGAAGTAGGCAATGTTGGTGAAATAGGCTACTGAGGCATGGTGAAGTAGGCAATGTTGGTGAAATAGGCTACTGGGGCATGGTGAAGTAGGCAATGTTGGTGAAATAGGCTACTGGGGCATGGTGAAGTAGGCAATGTTGGTGAAATAGGCTATCTGAGACATGGTGAAGTAGGCAATGTTGGTGAAATAGGCTACTGGGGCATGGTGAAGTAGGCAATGTTGTGAAATAGGCTACTGAGGCATGGTGAAGTAGGCAATGTTGGTGAAATAGGCTACTGGGGCATGGTGAAGTAGGCAATGTTGGTGAAATAGGCTACTGGGGCAGAGGAGCTTCTAGTGCGTCATGGATGGTCAATTATTGTTGTATACATATGCACAGTGATAGTGATACAACAACTAGACCCGGGTGCATTCAAATTGTTTTTTGTACATCGTTAATGTTATTAAGGTGTTTCATGTATATACAAACAATAATTGAGTGGGTGGCAGGTGGGAGCATTAAATGGTTAATTTAACGATAAGGGTTCATCCTTACCGGAGACCTGGTTTGGCCGTCACGGACGTCGTTGGCATTCTTATACATGTATGTGGCAGTTGATCTGATTATTCGTAATCCTATTACTTATAGGAAGGGGTCAAGTGAGTTTGGTGTGGTATAGACCTGGCACCAGGTCAGGTTATTCTAAATTTAGGGCTGAAGATATTTTTTTTTCGATGTAAATATTCGGTTCTGATTTTGGGATTTTCCTTCCAATGCAGCAGGTTAAAAACAGGATTGAACCCGTTGGCCAGGCTTTAAAGCTGTTGATAGGCTATTAAACACCAATCAATCATACAATAATTGACCATCCAAGACCCGCTAGAAGCACCTGTAGTCTGGGCATATGCTGGTCACACAACCCATAAAGCCCCAGTTCTCCAGTCAGCCATATATGACCGATACCAACGACATCATCCTTTGTAGTTGTTGGATTCGTTGAGCTTCTACCAGCAACACATACTAGAAAAGCGGCCATGGGGGTAAAATAAAATATATAGAGCGATATCTATGTACATGCTTTATTTTATACAAAGAATAAAAAGGTATTGATGAAGTGATTACATATACTATGCTTAACCCTTTCAACAAACACTACAGCGCTCTATAGCGATGTTTGCAAACAGTGTAGATCCAAATGCAAGTAATTTTCATATGTTTTAGGGGGGAAAAACAGCCCCTTTTCATAAATAGACTTGCCTGAAAATTTTTTGTGACAATTGGATTGGTCTGAAAATTAACATCAAAATGCATTCCATTTGTTTAGGGGTAAAAGGGTTAAGATGGAAATCTACAAATTATATACATGCTGTTCATACTTTTAATGTAAAATGCGGTGATGTATATTGTACAAGGGAATGATCAATTGGCAATGGTACAATAAAAGATAAAAGCTGAAAGATCAGGAGATAGACTGGACATAACTCCCACAAGCCCCATTTCTCCAGTCACTGCCATATTTGACCAATGTATATCCTGATCAGTCATCACTGATGCAACACAGTAGTAAACGGTATTGCTGAACTTAACCCAAATGTTCTGGCTGTCACGCAGGGCGACTTACATGTAAGTCGCAATGCTTGACAGCCAGAAAATTTGGATTATGCTGAATTCGGATTGGTTTGTTGACCAAATGGCAAATAGCGAGAGGCCAGATCAGACTTCACTGCAAGGAGCTGGTCTGGGTCATCAGCGGTGGTACAGCCTGGTCTTGTCAGTTTGTTTGTTTTGTTTGTTTATTAGTGTTTAACGGCCTATCAACAGCTAAGGTCATGTAAGGCCGGGCAAACGGGTTCGATCCCATTTTAACCTGCTGCATTGGGGGGAAAATCCCAAAATCAGAACGGAATATTTACATCGAGAACAAATATATTCAGCCCTGAAATTAGAATATCCTGACCTGGTGCCAGGTCCATACCACACCAAGTCACTTGGCCCCTTCCCCTAAAATAGGATTACGATTATCGTAATATTCACATATTAAAGGGGTATAACCAGATTCAAATGTCGCATACAAAATGCCAAAGACGTATGTTAGGGCCAAACCAGGTCTCCAGTAGGGATTCCACTAAGGATGAACCCCGATCGTTAAATTACCCATCGCGTGCTCCCACCTGCCACCCACTGGTCTTATTGTTTACCTTCTTGTCAGATGGTCTGTCTTATTGTTTACCTTCGTTTCTCGACCAATGAAAGCAAAGCATTTCACCTCACAGTTAATTGCAAATTGTGATCAATATCTATTTCACCAATATCTATTAAATTAATCATTAATTGTTTGCATTAAGTGAGTGAGTGAGTGAATAGGGTTTAACGTCCGCTTTTCTGACATAGAGGTACAAGCCTCAGGGAGTCTACACGCAGACGGGTCAACGGGGTCGAGTCCCGTATCCACCTGTCCAAGGGGGGTAAATCCCAACTTCAGAACTCAATATTTACAATCAAAATATATATTCAGTCCTGAAATTAGAACAACCTGATCTGGTGCCAGGCCCTCGCCACACCAGCATCATTTATCCCATCCCCTAAAAGTAATAGGATTAGCACTAATCTTACTTTTATATATGGGGGCATAGCCCGACTCAACTCTCACATACAAGAAAGCCAAAAATGTACATGAGGGCCAAATCCGGTATAGTGGTGCCGGAAAGTATGAACCCAATCGTTAAGCCAGTTTAGTCGCCTTTTACGACAAGCAATGTCTACTGCAGCACTATTCTCAGGATCAGTTGATCCCGCCCCGGTGCCTGCACGGGGCTTTTGCATTAAGTAAACGTTATATTTAGAACCAGATGTCACGCCTTGTTATCTATAGTTTACAAGATGAGCGCCCTGTTACCATATGTGTGCATGCAAGCTTTGTTGTCAAATGGTCAATCACATTAATTATAGTATCGTAATTCAAAAGTGCATGTATTGGTGTTCAATCGATCATCCTTATGCAACGGGGCAGGACAAACAATAAAATAGTTATACTTCACACATTGGATTTTTAATAAACTAATTTATCCCGTCAACACAGTGCATATGTGCCGTGAAACATTTTTGATATCCTGTCAATACGACCTAATCACTGCGTATGAATACATACGGTTGCCATACTAGTTGATTCTCCGATTTTGAGGAGGCGGCTAGGGTTATTTTTATATGTTTTTTTATGTTTTTACAGTGCATATGTGCTGTGAAACATTTTTGATATTCTGTCAATACGACCTAATCACTGCGTATGAATATGTACGGGTGCCATACTAGTCGAGTCTCCGATGTTGACGGGATAAATAGAATAGTAGGTTAGTGCCGTGAATGGGAAAAATATCTGGCAAGGCTTTAATAAGAAACGGAATGGGCTCGGCAGAGCTGAGCCCATCCCGTTTCCTAAGCCTTGCCAGATAGTTTTTCCCATTCACGGCACTAACCTACTATTCTCTGGGGGCTAAAAATAGATTTATTTTGTTCTTAGTTACATCATTTTCAAGCTATCTCGCCAGGTTTCGGAGTCTTCCAAATTTTTGGAAATTGACTCCCCTTATTAAATTCCCATAGGAAAATGTTTTTTCCCCATTATAAAAGTAGTAAGACTATTACTGATCCTACGGATTTTGGGAGGGGCCAAGTGATTCTAGTGTGGCGAGGACCCGGCAGCAGATCAGGATTATTCTGATTTCAGGGCTGAATATATAGTTTTGTTATTGTAAATATTCAGTTCTGATTTTGGGATTTTCCCCCATTTTTACATGTACTTAAACATGTGCATGTACAGGCATTATATGGGATTTAGCACTAAACCCATTGACCCGGCCTTAAATTACTGTAGCTGTTGATAGGCTGTTAAACCCCAACAAACAAACAAACAAACATCAGATGGCCGCGGCCCGCATGTCGAGCCCGTCGAGGCATTTGATGGTATTTTTAAAAACTTTAACGCAGATTATGGACGCATGGACGCACAGACGCACGGACGCACGGACACCCAGACGTCATTGTGATCACAGTCTCGCTTTCCGCAAGCTGGCTCGACAAAAACCATTGTATCAGACGACGGCCCTTAGGACATGTGGGATCATACATACAGTTCATAGTGTTAGAGACCGGATATAAGCATTTGCTTAAATAAACTTTGTTTCTTCGGTCCATTTCGCAGTGTTTTCCCGGATTGATTTGTTTTTTGTGTGCAAAAGCAGGATCATATTTATTCATAAGTGCATGTACATGCAATCAAATACAATTTGAATACGAGATTCGCGGTGATTACCCGGTACTAATTTACAGCTGGGTGGACCGAGGTAGAGTGAATAAAAATGTCTTGCTCAAGGACACAATGCACGCCTCCGGTGAAGCTCGCACCCATGACCATAAGATAAGTAATCCGACGCCCCAGACCACTCGACCACGAGCTCCACTAAGTCTACCAACCAGTATAGATCCTGATCCTTACTTGTAATCAAAAAGACTGACAAACAAGAGATGTTTGAGAACTGTAGGCAGCCTATTGATAATGACAACAGAATAGGCCTAATAGTATTAAAGCTACAAACCTGACCAACAATTTAAACCGGACGCCGTCACCGATGCCGAGGTGACGTTATAAGCTTCCCTATTCTTTGAATAGTCAAGATAAATATGTCGTTCAGAAATATAAACAGTGCCAAATTTATTTATTTTGATCAGAGTATGCCCTGATTAGCCGGCCAGGTTTCACGTGTTGTAACGTCCCTTTTGTCAGCTGCAAGCCAATTTTCTTACAAACACTCTTACACAACCGCCTGTGCTAATCTTGCCCAATGCCAACTCGCAATAAAGCAATTTGATTGTCTGAGCCTGAGCTGTAACACAGCTCAGGCTCTGCCAATAAAGTTGCTTGATTTCAAGCACAATATTCAAGCATTTCTAATTCAAACAAAATGGCTGCAACCCGCATGTCGTGCTGCCGAGGCTTGGATAGTATAGCCAAAAGACTTTAACCTGGACGCACGTACGTATGTATGTACGTACGCCAATGTGCTGATCATATTGTGCTGTCCGCAAGCGGGCGCGAACAAAATTAAAGCGAAAAAATTTTAACGAAATATTTTTTAACCAAAAATTTAAGCGGACGCACGTACGGACCACAGGTGATGGGAAAAATAATCTGACAATCTCATTGTATAAATATACTACTAAATTATATTCTGTCGTGTGATCCCCCCCCCCCCCCCCCCCCCCCCCCCCCCCCCCTCCCCCCCCCCTGTGGTACAGACGTACAAATTGTTGGCAAGAATAGAGCAGACGGTAGTGTAGCTATAATAATCAAGTTTTATGGTATATTTACATACAGGAGTTGTACAAAAATATAGATATAGCATGTATAACACAAATTGTGATATATTTTACAATGTACGTGTCCGCCACAACAAACTGGGCTTATTGCGCTTGCCGGCAATGTAGCGCCTGATCAGTAGCATATTTCACCAACATTGCAAAGTATAATTATCTAGCAAAGTGTACTTTGAGGGAGAAATTTTAAAAATTTAAGGATAAATTTATTAATTTTTATTACTGCATTTATTACATTTAATGTAATAAATTCAGTATAATAATTCTGCATACTTTGAATCATCAAATATATGCAGTGGTTGGTTCTATACGAAAGAATGCATTATGGGAAAAATAAATGATTACTCGTGAGTATTCTTTGCTAGATACTTTTGATGAAATCGGCTACTGGGATATTGGGGCTCCGATAAGGATGAACCCCATTGTGAAATAATTACAGCACAAAAATATTTACACAATTCCCCAACATTTGATTGGCCCATAGCAAGTCTCTGTTCAAAATTTATATCCCAGTAAGCTCCCACACCGAACTACTTTCCGTAACTGTGAGGAGCAGTTAAAATAATTCTTAAGAAAACGGAAAATAAACACATTTTCTTGATGAATTTATTTCAAATGCTGGAATTATAAGGAATGAATGGCCTTTTTGTGGAATTTATCGGGGATATAAACTTGGAAAAGTCGCGGGAATACTGGACGAGGCCTTCCGGCCTTCGTCCAGTATTCCCGCGACTTTTCCAAGTTTATACCCGATAAATTCCACAAAAAGGCCATTCATTCCTATAATGTTTCCCCACCTTAAAAAGCCAATGTTATGCAATACATACATTTTCTGAAATAACTCTTGATGTAAACAAACCTTTGTAGTTAATTACATCAAACGCATACGGAAGCCCATTAGGGCCACTTCCCTTTTTTTTTTTATCTTTTCTTGAATTTTCGAGATGTTTTCTTGAATTTTCAAGATACTTTCTTGAATTTTCGAGATGTTTTCTTGAATTTTCAAGATGTTTTCTTGAATTTTCAAGATGTTTTCTTGAATTTTCAAGATGTTTTCTTGAATTTTCAATCTTGAATTTTCAACATGTTTTCTTGAATTTTCAAGATACTTTCTTGAATTTTCGAGATGTTTTCTTGAATTTTCAAGATCTTTTCTTGAATTTTCAAGATCTTTTCTTGAAAATTCAAGAAAAGAACTTTAAAATTTAAGAAAAGTTCAAGAAAAGAACTTGAAAATTCAAATTCAAGAAAAGAACTTGAAAATTCAAGAAAAGAACTTGAAAATAAATTTAATATTTCATTCCTATAATGACCTTTATATTAGCATGCTCCCAAGCTTCCATTTGCTCCGATACGATAAAAAAGAACCCCATCGTTAAAATGACCTTTTAATATATTGGATATTCGAGCTCCGGTAAGAATGAACCCCACTCGTCTGCTCGTATTGGTGAATGAACAACCCACTTCTGGACGAGTGATCATGTGAATAGACAGTGCGGCAATAGCATTAAAACATAGGAATGATGAGTCGATTTCCAATCTAGACGAGTGGAAAATTAAGAAGTTTGTTGAGGCCTGAACCTGCCGCCTGCTGGATGGTGGATTATCGCAGCCTCTGGACAACGTGAACCGCAGCCAACGCAGAAAACAACAACGTGAGACTCAGCTGGACACCCGCCGCCCCCAACTGAAACATACAAACATAAAACAGACATTGCATTGTCACCGATCCCCTTTTACAAGGTGCATGATCAGTGGTTACAACGGATTTTGATGAAATATGGCACAGCAAATGTGTCTTCATGAGCTGCATTTGGTGGTCCCGGGAGTTCAGCACATACTTCTGTCGTTTACAGAAGTTTGGGCCAAATTTTAAGTACCGAGACCACCAAATGCAGCTTAACCCTTTGAACCCGAACGGCCGCTATATCGGTTTATGCAAACAGTGCAGATCCAGATGAGCCGGCTCGTAACGAGCCGTCTCATCAGGATCTGCACTGTTTGGAAGTAATTTTCATATTGTTGAGAACAAAAAATACCCCCTTTCCATAAATGTAATAGTCTGAAAAGCATTGTGTGATGATTGGATTGGCTTAAAAATTAACATAACAAAATCCATTCCAGATATTTAGGGGTGTAAGGGTTAACAAAACGCGTTTGATGCGTCATATTTCATCAAAATCCGTTGTATAATAAGGACAAAATAAAACAATACGTAATTTGAATTGGAGGGCTTCTGATAGTTTCAGTACTTGTTGTTGTAACCATGTGATCATACACCTTGCTTTAGTAAAGGGGAAACAGTCGCAATGCAATCAGAGCTCCAGTTAAGGTGTGTAATTTGACCAACTTGGGGTGAAACTTTGTTATTTCTTATAAGCATTATCATTAGTCAACCAACATTTTATCTAAATATTATGTTTGTAAACAATGGAAATGCCCCCATGGCATGCTGGACTCTTAACCCATTCACCCCTAAGTAACTGAATGGGCTGCGATATGTTCATTTTTGCAACCAATCCAATCATCGCAAAATGATTTTCAGACTAGTCCATTTTTTTGTCAGAAGACAACGAAGCACGCCTGTTGGCAGCCTTCACTCAAACTTGGCACAGTTGCATAAAAAAACATGAATATTATATATAATTGACCTTGGGTTAAGGGGCGTGCAGTGGACCTTGACATTGGGGTCAGAGGTGCAAGGTGGGTCGTGCGTTTGCTATAGCATAATATAGCAAATCAAGATTAATGCATGTATGAAATATCAATGCGCTCCCTGAAAACAGAAGTAAAATAAAATTTAACCCAACGTTAAGTTTATGAACGCACTAAGTTGGTGATTTTTTACAGCATGATAGCTATTCACATGAGGAATGCATGTATGAATGTGCTAAGTTTGTGACCTTAGGGAAAGGGGTGGGGGGGTGGGTCATGGATTTGCTATAGCACAATAGAGTATCATCAGATGAATGCATGTATGAAATATCAAGGCGTTCCCTGTAAAGAAACAGAAGTTATAAAAAGACATTTACTCCAACGTTAAGTTTATGATGTTGATCTCGGGGAAAGGGGGGAAAGGGGGGGGATCTTGGGGATAGGGGGGGGGGTCATGGATTTGCTGTAGCACAATAGAGGATCATCAGATGAATGCATGTATGAAATATCAAAGCGTTCCCTGTACCGAAACAGAAGTTACACAACATTTACCCCCAACGTTAAGTTTATGAACATGCTAAGTTTGTGACATTGACCTAAGGGTAAGGGTTGGGTGGTGGGTTGTGGATTTGCTACAGCATGATAGAGAGGGTTATCTGAGAAATGCATGTATGAAATATCAAGGCGTTCCATGAAAAGAAACCGATGTTATAAGACATTTACCCCAAAGTTAAGTTTATGAATGTGCTAAGTTTGTGACCTTGACCCTGGGGTAAGGGGTGGGCGGTGGGTCATGAATTTGCTATAGCACGATAGAGTATCATCAGATGAATGCCTGTATGAAATATCAAGGCGTTCCATGAAAGGAAACAGATGTTATAAGACATTTACCCCAACGTTAAGTTTATGAATGTGCTATGTTTATGACCTTGACCTTGGGGAAAGGGGTGGGGGTTGGGTCATGGATTTGCTATAGCACGAGAGTATCATCAGATGAATGCACGTATGAAATATCAAGGTGTTCCCTGTAAAGAAACAGAAGTTATAAAAAGACATTTACTCCAATGTTAAGTTTATGATGTTGATCTTGGGGAAAGGGGTGGGGGGGGGGGGGGTCATGGATTTGCACAATACAGGATCATCAGATGAATGCATGTATGAAATATCAAAACGTTCCCTGTAAAGAAACAGAAGTTATACAACATTTACCCCAACGTTAAGTTTATGAACATGCTAGGTTTGTGACCTTGACCTTGGAGCATGGGTTGGATGGTGGGTCGTGGATTTGCTACAGCATGATAGAGGGTCATCTGAGGAATGCATGAATGAAATATCAAGGCGTTCCATGAAAGGAAACCGATGTTATAAGACATTTACCCCAACGTTAAGTTTATGACCTTGACCTTGGGGTAAGGGTTGGGCGGTGGATCATTGATTTGCTACAGCATGATACAGGGTCATCGGAGGAATGTATGTATGAAATAGCAAGGCGTTCCATGAAAGGAAACAGATGTTATAAGAAATTTACCCCAACGTTAAGTTTATGAATGTGCTAAGTTTGTGACCTTGACCTTGGGGTAAAGGTTGGGTGGTGGGTCATGGATTTGCTACAGCATGATAGAGGGTCATCTGAGGAATGCATGTATGAAATATCAAGGCGTTCCATGAAAGGAAACAGATGTTATAAGACATTTACCCCAACGTTAAGTTTATGAATGTGCTAACTTTGTGACCTTGACCTTGGGGTAAGGGTTGGGTGGTGGGTCATGTATTTGCTACAGCATGATAGAGGGTCATCTGAGGAATGCATGCATGAAATAGCAAGGTGTTCCATGAAAGGAAAGTTATAAGACATTTACCCAACATTAAGTTTGTGGACGCCGACGACGCCGGGGGTATACCATAAGCTCTTATGCACTTCGTGCAGGCGAGCTAAAAAGGGGGTATTTGTTGTTCTCAAAAATATGAAAAAAATACTTTAAACAGTGCAGATCCTGATGAGACGGCTCGTTATGAGCCGGCTCATCTGGATCTGCACTGTTTGCATAAACCGATATAGCGGGCTTTCGGGTTCAAAGGGTTAAATATAGAATGTGTATAAAAAAAGAACAAATTAGTTACACAAGTCATTTGAGAAAGTGTAAGAATTTTTGTAAGAAAGAAAATGGTTAAGTGTTTCAGCACCATTTTGAAGGTCACAAAGGTCAAGGTCATTGGTGGTGTGAGTGTGTCACACATGTTCAGGTGAATGAACTGTCCAAATATTAAAGCAATCCTTCAAGTAATATTGAAAATATTACATGATGGAGAGACTCTTTACAAGATTTTGACATTTCGGCATAAATGTACCCACGGATGTTCGGACGTATGGAACCACAAGAGCAACACAATATGCCTCCCCCTCAATTTTAAACTCAAATATTTATTTTTACTGGCATAATTTTTATGATGATGTCGTTTTCAAGTACATGTAACAATAAAAATGTTTTGTGCGTTGAATGTTCCTCCCTTTCATAGTTTTATGTACTAACAACAACAACAAGTACTGAAACTTCCAGAATCCATCTGATTCAAAGTACGTATTCTTTTATATTGTCCTTATTACGTAACGGATTTTGATGAAATGTGGCGCATCGAATGCGTCTTGTTAAGCTGCATTTCCTTGACCTTGTTAAGCTGCATCCGACCCGGAAATCGATTCTTTGCAAAAACGACATAAGTCTGTGCCAAACTCCCTGGACCACCAAATGCATCTCACGAAGACATATTTCATCAAAATCAGTTTCATATTAAGGAAAATATAAAATAATACTTACTTGAAGTGGGCGACGTTGTTGTTGTTGTAACCACGTGATCATGCACCTTGATCATATATCATAGGTGGCTGTAAAATTGGGGCTTATGGGTTTTGTGACCAGTGTAGAATGTAGATGCAGATCAGCCTGTGCATCCACACATCCGCACAGGCTGATCTGGATCTGCACAACTATCAATGAAACACCCGTCATGCTTCTAACAACTATATAAATGGACGCTTGTCGACAAGCACATGTGTATCCCTCTCCCCAGATACACAAGTAGTTTGAAAAAAGGGTGTTCGAGTTATGCTCCGGAGACAAAATCAGTGACGGAAAAACAAAGAGAGATAACTAAAACATTAGTGATGCAAGAGTTGTCATTCTTGCGTGACACACCTTTAGGGTCGTGGTCTATGCATGTGTGAAGTTTCATGAAAATATTCCAAAGGGTGTTCAAGTTATGCTCCGGACACGAAATCAGTGCACGAAACAACAAAGGGAGATAACTAAGAAATTAACGACGCAAGAGTTGTCATTCTTACGTGCGACACACCTTTGGGTCGTCTTCTATGCATGTGTGAAGTTTAATAAACTAGAAGATGTGTTCATAGAACACGGATGTCCCACATATCGCTTTGATAATAAATGAGGCCAAATTCCAAGTCAAAATTTTCTTTTACCTGAGCGTTAAAGTTTTTGAAGCACCAAGTATGTGACCTTGACCCTGGGCTTGGTGGGGGCAGGACGAACGTGGATTTGGCACAGGGCGGTAGAGGACCATTAGAGCAATGCATATGTGAAATATGAAGCTGATCCGTGAAAGAAAACAGAAATTATAAGATATTTACCTGAGCGTTAAAGTTTTTGAAGCACTAAGTATGTGATCTGAACCCTGGGCTTGGCGGGGGCAGGACGAACGTGGATTTGGCACAGGGCGGTAGAGGACCATTAGAGCAATGTGTATATGAAATATGAAGGAGATCGGTCGAAGGATGAAGAAATTATAAGACATTTACCCGAGTGTTAAAGTTTTGTGACGGACGGACGGGACGACGGGACGACGGGACGACGGGACGCACGTTCCTACAAATGAATACTTGTTGGGTTTTTACTCTATAAAAATACCCAACAAGAGTACCCAACACTATCCTAACCCTACCCAATAAGATCCCCGTACGCTTACAACAAGTACCCATTCGTGTGTGCGGACAGACGGACAAGGGTAACACTAAATGCCCCCTCCACTGTCGTGGTGGGGCATACAAATATTCCAAAGGGTGTTCGAGTTATGCTCTGGATACAAAATCAGAGCACGAAACAACAAAGGGAGATAAGTAAACAAGAATTCCGTGGAATCAAATGCCTCGCCTTGTCCAGCCTTGACCTCGAGCCTGGGCCCGAAAGCAATTTTCACTGACCCGAACATATTATACAATTATTGACTAGTGAGCCATAGAATATCAGATTATATTCTATGGCTCACTAGTCAATAATTGTTTTATTATATGATAATAGTCTGTATATAGCACTTACGACCTTATGCTACTAGACAAAAATTGAAAAAGCATTTGAAAAAAAAAATGAAAAAAAAAATGGAAAAAAAAAGTTTAAAAATAAAAAAACAAAAATAATAATGCTTGCTACTGGAGCCCAGAATTTTTTTTTAATAGTCCTATATTTATCTACATATATCTGCACAGGTCCACATAATGCCACAATATTTTCAACACAGTTTACGGAAATGTAATATACAAAAAAAAATAATGCTCGCTACTGGAGCCCAGAATTTTTGTTAATAGTCCTATATTTATCTACATATATCTGCACAGCTCCATATACTGCCACAATATTGTCAACACAGTTTACGGAAATGTAATAATGTACCTGTATAAATTACCTGTAATAAGTTAGTGGTCAGTTAAAAAATTGAAAAAGAATGTAAACAAAAAAATGAAAAAAAAAAATTAAATTTAAAAAAAAATAAAATAATAATGCTCCCTACTGGAGCCCAGAATGTTTTTTAATAGTCCTATATTTATCTACATATCATATATGCACAGGTCCACATATTGCCACAATATTTTCAACACAGTTTACGGAAATGTAATATAATCATTTACCTGTATAAATTACCTGTAAGTGGTCAGTGGTCAGTTGCAGATTCTAGCACATGCACAGGTGAATAGTCTGTATATAGCACTTACGACCTTATGCTACTAGACAAAAATTGAAAAAGCATTTGAAAAAAAAAAAGAAAATAAAAAATGGAATTTTTTTTTTTTAAAATAATAATGCTTGCTACTGGAGCCCAGAATTATTTTTTTAATAGTCCTATATTTATCTACATATATCTGCACAGGTCCACATAATGCCACAATATTTTCAACACAGTTTACGGAAATGTAATATACAATGTAGTAATTTACCTGTATAAATTACCTGTGGTCAGATATAGTGGTCAAGACTGGACATTTGCACATGCTACCACATGCACAGGTGAATGGTTCTCCCAGTCTCTATTGTTCTCTCTACAGGTAAGGTGTACAGAGCACACGAGAAAAGGTGTACAGAGCAGACGAGACAACGGGTCTTCATGCATTATTGTCCAGTTTGTAGAGTGCGCAAAATTTTTTTAACAACTTTGAAAGAACATTGTACATCGATCATTCCTACCAAGTTTTGTCGAAATCCGGCTAGCGGTTCATGACAAGAAGATCTTTTAAGAATTTATGCTATTTTTAGATGGCGGCCATCTTGGATTAGCGATGACCTCCATTTTAACAAATCTGAAAATGCTTCACCCATGGACCATAACTTTTAAGTTTGGCGACCATGGGCCAAGCGGTTCATGTTTGGAAGAATTTTGAAATCTCTAATAAAATAACGACCTTTTGACCTTTCGGCGGCCATCTTGGATGACCTAACCATCCAATTTCGACAAATAATGCACCAGAGTGATCGCCTCAATTTGATACCTTCAATTTGATATATGACAAGACCATATTCGGTCAAAAATAATTTTTGACCCCGGGGTCACCATTTTAACAACTTTGAAAGAGCATTGTACATTGATCAGTCCTACCAAGTTTTGTCGAAATCCGGTCGGCGGTTCTTGAGAAGAAGATTTTTGAAGAATTTGTGCTATTTTTAGACGGCGGCCATCTTGGATTACGTAATGATGTAATTTTAACAATTTTGTAATCCCCCTACCTAAGGACCATGACCATGAAGTTTGGTGACTATAGGCCCAATGGTTACCGAGGAGAAGATGTTTGAAAATGTCGACGACGACGACGGACGACGGGACACATTGCGGTAACAATAGCTCACATGAGCTTCGCTCAGGTGAGCTAAAAAGAGATAACTCACAAATTACCTATGCAAGAGTTGTCATTCTTGTGCGTGACACACCACCGGGTCGTGGTCTATGCATGTGTGAAGTTTCATGAAAATATTCCAAAGGGTGTTCGAGTTATGCTCCGGACAAGAAGTGTCTGCGGCGGACGCGGCCCGCTGTCAAATCCATAGTATTCCCCGACGGAGTCCGGGGGATACAATTAATATAGATAGTTATTAATATAGTTATACTACATACGTACGCACGCATGTACATGTAATGCTACATCCCCTCTTGCTTATCGGCGAGGGGATAATGAAGGCACACACCAAGTTTCAAGTCCCTACCTATACTGCGGTTAAAACGTTTTACTTATTACAAGCCAAATTGGAAAACGTTTTACTTATTACAAGCCAAATTTGGAAAATACTAAGTCGAAAAGGGTGAGATACATGTAATCCATTAACGGGGGTCGAATAAAAAATTCCATAATGAAGACACACACCAAGTTTCAAGTCCCTACCTATTACGGTTAAAAAGGTGTTACTTCTTACAAGAAACGTGACGGACGGACGGACGGACGGACGGACGGACACCCGTGACGAAAACAATGTAACCATTTTTTTTCAAAAAGTGGGTATAAATATGTACATGTAGCAAAGCTTCAAGAGCTACAAAACATTATTATGTTATTTAAAGACGTTAATAGGACTTAAAAAGACGATAGAGCGGGTGGGAGGGTGGATAATCATCTAAAA
Organism: Conchocele bisecta; assembly: GCA_029237695.1. Taxonomy (NCBI): domain Eukaryota; kingdom Metazoa; phylum Mollusca; class Bivalvia; order Lucinida; family Thyasiridae; genus Conchocele; species Conchocele bisecta. The sequence continues at coordinate 45,631,157 of CM055280.1, read as the reverse complement.
TACAGCAATCTTATTATGAAATTTCCAAACATTTATTTTGGACTAAAACTGCACAACTAACTCCATAGAACCAATTAAAAAAGCTTGTAACTGAAAGTGACTGTGAATGACAACCATGTAAAAATAACAAGCCCCGTTTTATCGTGGAGTCACATACGCCAGCCTACTTTGTTAGGTAACCTGCCCTGTATTGACCGAATACGTACCGACTGGCTCGGGTTGGAAACGGTAGGAATTCCTCGGCAAGCCTCAGAATACCTACGCATTTCCTAGCCTTGCCTGATAAACTTGATATCAAAAGACATTAGCTGGTGTTCTCTATGTACATACCGTGACATAAAAATTACAGCGGTCGCCCTGGCAACATTCCGTACACTCCCAGTCCCGGTACCAGTTCCGCATACAACGCAGGCCAAAGTTGTTTTGCTCATTCTCGCAGCGATTACGTGTGTCACATGACTTGTCGATTGAGTGGATCCGCTCGCTCCTCGGGGTCCAGTAGCGGGGCTCTGAAGGTGACGATTGGTTGAATGATTTATTAGTTGGTTGGGTGGTACATGTATATTGATTGGTTCGTTTTCTGATTGGTTGGTTGATTGGTTTGATTGTTTCTTGATTAGTTGATTGATTGATCATTTGATTGATTGATTGATTATTGTTAATTCATTGATTGGTTTGTTGAGTGATTGGTTGATTGATTGATTGGGTTTTTACGAGGTAAAATACAACAACAAAACAATATATAGGTCAGATCATTGTGCTGATTAGTATCATTGTATCAAACTTGACTACATCATAACGCCGGGTACAACTGCGGAGAAGAGACGAGGTCACAAAACCCAAAAGCCCCATTTCTCCAGAGAGCCTCGAATGACAAATTTCTAAAGAATACCCAGCTAGTGTATTTTGATATAGAGTTTATAAGACAAGGTGAGGAACTAGAATTGTTGAGGTTTGCCAAGTCTAGTCTAGTCAGAATTCTATTTATCAGGTACATTTAATATTTTATGCTATGAAATATGCATGCTTCACCATGTCACCCCTAAGTATCTAGAATGGATTTTGATATGTTAATTTTTATATGTTTTTGATATGTTAATTTTGATATATGTTAATTTTGATATGTTAATTTTGCAACCGATCCAATCTTCACTACCAGTAAATGATTTTCAGACAAATCCATTTATGAAAAGGGGGTGTTTCTTTTCTAAAAGTATGAAAATTACTTGCAAAAAGTGCAGATCCTGATGAGACGGCTCGTCATGAGCCGGCTCATCTGCATCTACACTTTTTGCCAATACCACTATACAGGCCTGTCGTGTCGAAAGGTTTGTTTGTTTGTTGGGGTTTAACGGCCTATCAATGGCTAAGGCCATTTAAGGCCGGGTCAATGGGTTTAGTACTAAATCCCATATATTACCTGTACATGTACATGTTCAAGTACATGTACAAATGGGGGGAAAATCCCAAAATCAGAACTGAATATTTACAATAACAAAACTATATATTCAGCCCTGGAATCAGAATAATCCTGATCTGATGCCAGATCCTCGCCACACCATAATCACTTGGCCCCTCCCAAAAGCAGTAGGATCAGTAACAATCTTACTACTTTTATAATGGGCAATAACCCAATTCAACTCCCAGGTAACTATGAAGAGCCAAAAATAAAAACGTACCTGAGGGCCAAACCAGGCAAATCGTGATTCCTATAAGGAGGAACCCATATACCGTTAATTTATGCCATCTCATTCGCCCGAGTATGTAGACTTGGAGTATGTAGACTTACTGTGACGTCAAAGATGACCCATAAATTTGTTTACTTAGTTTTATTTATATTAATTTTATTTTTAACATTCGGTCGTAATTAATATCTTGTTAGATTGCCAAGGACTATACTGTGCATATGAAACAGGGGCCCGTTTCACTAAACTTCTTACGACTAAAATGTTCGTAAGTGCAAATTTAAGATCGTCTGTCAATTTCAATTTATGGATTTACATTTATTGAGCATAGGCTGCATATGCAGCCTATGCTCAATAAATGTAAATCCAATAATTATTTACAAGAAAATAATGTTAATGTGAAATTTACAGACTGTTATAATTTTGCACTTACGAACATTTTAGTCGTACGAAGTTTAGTGAAACGGGCCCCAGAACTGCATCTGAGTGTTCCTTTAACATGCCCAAGCAGTAGGCATAAAATGTTCTATGATATCAGTGTGGAAATTTAAGTCTGATATAAAATGTATAATGATCCAATCAATATGTGGGGTAATGGTGAATGAATGTTTATTTTGCCAGAAAATGTCTCAGATGATGTCTCCGATATATTGAACATTTTGTACCTACTGAGTGGGCATTTACCTTTAAAGTGGGTGATTTTTTTATGCCCTTTTCAGTACTTTTTGGAGAAATCAATTGTCTCTCCAGCTAAAGGGGGAATTTATTTACATTGCCAAAGGCATTAAAGGCAGGATGCAGGTAGAAAATGTGGTCTGTCGATGCAAGTAGGTGATTTGAGAAACTGTTTCAAACAAAAAGTTTCAAAAAATAAGTAGGGAGGGTAGTTATATTCATGGGCGGATTCAGGAGGGGGCAGACCCGGCCCCCCGCCCCCCCCTAAAATTCGCCGAGTAAAGATTTTTTACAAGTTACAAGTTTTACGTTTCATGCCAAGTGCCATGTATTCCATGCATTTTTCGGTCGTTGTCTTATTGTTTCAAAATTTAAATGTTTTCAATCAAAAATCATGTCTAAACATACTCACAGTGACAGTGTCAATATTTTTGCTCCAAAATGTGCCAGAACGCAGGAAATGATATGTATATTTAAAAAAAAATTCACGGGGGGAATGCCCCCGGACCTCCCTAGCGCTATCCCGATCGACTATTTTGCAATACTTGACTATATTATCGAACGAGCATAGCTCCTTCGATAATATAGTCAAGTATTGCAAAATAGTTATGCCCCCCCTAACCCGAAATCCTGGATCCGCGCCTGGTATTAATGTGGAAGGTAAAGTTACTATAGTAATGCATGTGTGCCATATGAAGATATTAGAGGAAGGCAAAGAGAAATTATACAAATACTTTCAAAAAATAAACGGACGGATAGACAAGGCGAAACCTATAGGGCATTGCCTATTCTTGGCGGGGAACTAATTACAGCAGTATCAGAATTTCAAAAAAACAATCCCTATTTTCTTTATTTCTTCTCGAAAATATATGTTGTTACCACTCATCTGAACCGTCTCGACGAGACAATTCAAATGCGTGGTAACAACATACATGTTATATGTTGTTACCACTCATCTGAACCATCTCGACGAGACAATTCAAATGCGTGGTAACAACATACATGTATCGTCGCTGTTCTTCGAAAACCTAGTAACTCATTTTCTGGGACAAAATTAATATACGATAAACATTTAGTCCAAATCAAAATATGTTATCTGCGAAAATACTGGACATTTTAGCCAATCATTTGACACTTTAATGGCCATGTGACAAAATACCATTTTAGCCAATCATTTGACACTTTAATGGCCATGTGACAAAATACTGGACATTTTAGCCAATCATTTGACACTTTAATGGCCATGTGACAAAATACTGGAAAATATTAGCCAATCATTTGACACTTTAATGGCCATGTGACAAAATCAAATTGGTTCAGACTTGTTATCTTCTGAAACCTCGTACAGCGCCGTGCTGCCATGGCATATTATTTTGGCCTGTTTGTATGTAGGAAATGTGATTTTGAGGGTCTAAGTGGAATTTTTCCCGCTAAAAAGGCTGCCGTGGCATTATTTTACACACCGCTACGGGCGTGTCGTATAACTTCTTTGGTACGCGGTATTGCAAAATTGCACAAAAATATTCAGAAACGGATACTAGGGCGAGTGTTCCTTTTGTATTTTAATTTCTCAGATATAGAGAATAGTAGGTTAGTGCCGTGAATGGGAAAAATATCCGGCAAGTCTCAAGAATTTCTTTATTTCTCATCAGAAGTATATGTTGAGACCACTCATTTGAACCGTCTCGCCGAGACGGTTCAAATGAGTGGTCACAACATATACTTTGGTTCAGAAATAAGGAAAATAGATAGAGAATAGTAGGTTAGTGCCGTGAATGGGAAAAAATATCTGGCAAGGCTCAGGAAACGGGATGGGCGAGGCTCTGCCGAGCACATCCCGTTTCCGTGCCGCGCCAGATATTTTTTCCCATTCATGGCACTAACCTACTATTCTATTTACCCCGTCAACACCTATAAATGGCTGTAAAATGCAAAAATAGTATTGACTGGATATCAAAAATGTTTCACGGCACCGTGTTTCACGGCACATACGCTCTGTGTTGACGGGATAAAGTATTAACATCTTACACATAAAAATACCAATTCGAAAAAACATATTACCAGTGGGATGGAAATACTATGAAAGTATTTTTGATACCGTAGGCGAGGTTTGAACCCACAACCCCCGGATTAAAAGTCAGGTCTTCTAACCCCTAGGCACAATCTATCCCTATTCCCAAATTTTCAGTCGGAAGATAATTTGTTTCCGCGGAATCAAATGTCTCGCCTTGTTCCTCCTTGACCTTGACCCTGGGGCCCGATAAAAAACAAGAATTCTGCGGAATCAAATGTCTCGCCTTGACCTTGACCCCGGGGCCCCGAGAATAGTCCTATATTCATCTACATATCATAGTAAAGCTATGTATAAAGTTTGATGACTGTAGCTGACAAGGTGTTGAAGTAATGAGCTGTAACACGAAAACTTAACATTGAATGATGACACCGCCGACGAGACAAAAAGTAGACATGCAGATTTAACTTATGAGGCTTTAGAATAACAGCAATGATATACTTTTATGCATGCTCCAGATAAGGTGCATATTGACGTATTATATGCACTGAATTCATCAGAATTCGCATTGATTATAAAAAGTGAGAGAACAAAATACTCAAAGTACATAACATTCACTTATTTGAGTCTATCACAGGTGAAAATTTAATTAGTTGAGCTGCAAAAAGCATTTTCACTACGGTAATCAGTTTGAAAATCGATGCATAAAATTATGCATCGATTTTCAAACTGATTACCGTAGTGAAAATGCTTTTTGCAGCTCAACTAATTAAATTTTCACCTGTGATAGACTCAAATAAGTGAATGTTTAAATTTGTTTTGATCATTTGTTCCCTATTTAATAATGAAGAAAATCAATAATCCATTTGTAAAAATAAAATACGCATTTAATTTGAAATCAGGGGGTATAATACTCTTTAGACACAAAGCTCTGTTTATGGAGAAATAAACAAATCAAATTTTCAACAAAAAAAGCTATCCTTTAACTAAAATGGGTTATACATTTATAATGATTATCTCATAACCAATTGATCGCTGCCTGCATGTGACATTTACCTTGGTCACATTGGTGGGTGACATAGAATGAAAATGAAATGAAAGATGACAAAAACATATGGTTGCAGAGTTGTGTGTTTTGTTTGTTTGTTGGCGTTTTAACGGCCTATCAACAGCTAAGGCCATTTAAGGCCGGGTCAATGGGTTTAGTACTAAATCCCTTATATTACCTGTAGAAATGTGGGGGGAAAATCCCAAAATCAGAACTGAATATTTACAATAAAAAATCTATATGTTCAGCCCTGAAATCAGAATAATCCTGATCTGATGCCAGGTCCTCGCCACACCAGAATCACTTTGCCCCCTCCCAAAAGCAGTAGGATCAGTAACAATCTTACTATTTTTTTAACGGGCACCAACGCAATTCAACTCTCAGGTAGCAAAAGAGCCAAAGATAAAAATGTACCGGAGGGCCAATCCAGGCAAATAGTGATTCCTACATGTATAAGAATCAGGCCCGTACGCAGGAATTATTTTATGGGGGTGCGTTATCGACGGCGCGAAACATTGTTTTTGCGCACCCACGGACAGACCTCGGCAGATTAACCCTTTCACCCCTAAGTAACTGGAATGGATTTTGATTTGTTAATTTTGCGACCAATATAAATCATCACAAACTGATTTTCAGACCAGTTCATTTATGAACATGGGGTGTTTTTGTTCTCAAAATTATGAAAATTAATTGCAAAAAGTGCAGATCCTGATGAGACGGCTCGTTACGAGCCGGCTCATCTGGATCTACACTGTTTGCCAATACCACTATGCAGGCCTGCAGGTTAAGAGTGAAAGGGTTAAGGGGGTGCGTACGCACCCGTCGCACCCCCTCTGCGTACGGGCCTGAGGAGGAACCTCCTACCGTTAATTTACAGCGTAGCGTTCGCCCAACAAATCAAGTATGGTTGCAGGGATATACATGTAGGGGGTTTAACATTTTAAGACAAATTTGGGACAGAAAGAATTAGGTCTGTTAATTAAGTAATGCTTTCCACAAGCGGGCTCAATGAAGACAAAGGCATTGTTTTTACGAAGCTTATCCCCCCGCAGTCTTGATAATACAAGGACTCGGCAACACCTACGGTCATATAGAGACGGGACGTCCCAGCAACAGCTAAGGTCATATAGAGACATGACGTCCCAGCAACAGCTAAGGTCATATAGAGACATGACATCCCAGCAACAGCTAAGGTCATATAGAGACATGACGTCCCAGCAACAGCTAAGGTCATATAGAGACATGACGTCCCAGCAACAGCTAAGGTCATATAGAGACATGACGTCCCAGCAACAGCTAAGGTCATATAGAGACATGACATTCCAGCAAAAGCTATTGTCATATTGAGATATGACGTCCCAGCAACAGCTAAGGTCATATAGAGACATGACGTCCCAGCAACAGCTAAGGTCATATAGAGACATGACATTCCAGCAACAGCTAAGGTCATATAGAGACGGGACGTCCCAGCAACAGCTAAGGTCATATAGAGACATGACGTCCCAGCAACAGCTAAGGTCATATAGAGACATGACATTCCAGCAACAGCTAAGGTCATATAGAGACGGGACGTCCCAGCAACAGCTAAGGTCATATAGAGACATGACGTCCCAGCAACAGCTAAGGTCATAAAGACATGACGTCCCAGCAACAGCTAAGGTCATATAGAGATGGGACAACATGCAGTTTAAAGTCGGATCCGACAGACCAGTGGGATGGAAAGACTATGTTAGTATTTTTCATGCCGAGGGTGAGGATAGAACTGTCTCCAGTTTTGAAATCCAATGCCCAGAGTTCCAGATATTGGTGTATTTTAGCAGAATACGTATTGGTTATTACGCTGATTTTCAAATTGAGTAGTGGATATACTGTAATAAACTTGAAAATTCACTTAATTGAGCTGCAAAAAGTTACACTTTTTGCAGCTCAATTAAGTAAATTTTCAAGTGAATAAGTGAATTTTGTTTTATTTTTCATCATTTGTTCCCTATTTCATAAGGAAGAAAATCAATAATACATTTATTTGTAAAAGTAAAATACGCATTGAATTTTAAATTTGGGGGTATAATACTCAAGAGCTCCAGATAAGATGCGTATTGGCGTATTTTACTCACTTATTTTAGCAGAATACGCATTGAGTATCAACAGTGGGAGTACAACATACGCACACAAATGTGAAAATACACATTTATTTTCAAATCGAGTAGTGAGAATACTGTAATAAAGTTGAAGTCACTTAGTTGAGCTAAATAAGCGAATGTCTAAATTTGATGTATTTTTTTATCATTTGTTTTCTATTTAGTAATGAAAAAAATCAATAATCCATTTGTAAAAGTAAAATACGCAATGATTTTGAAATCAGGGGGTATAGTACGCTTTAGATACAAAGCTTATCTGGAGCTCTGATACTCTCTCGATACAAAACATATCTGGAGCTCTGTTGAAGTCCATCCAATGCCACATCCTGTGAATAAACTTACGTCTCCAGTGTATATGTACAGTAAGTGCAGCTGAATAAACTTACGTCTCCAGTGTATGTAAGAGCGGCAGGTATCCTCGTGTTCGCGGCACTGTATCGTCGTCTTGATGCATTTATCTCTGTTATCTTTCTGTTCATTACACACGTAACATTCGAGGGCCGTTCCTGAAGTTGACAAATACTGATTGGCCACACGTAACATTTGAGGGCCGTTACTGAAGTTGACAAATGACTCAAAAATATTACCATAAACTTACGTAATAAAATATTATGCAAAATTCTTAGGTCACACTCCACGAAGTAGAAAATAAACAAAGAACGCTTCAAACGCACATTTGGAAAGACTACTCCATCATAACTCTTATGTAATGCAGTGTAATGAAATGTAATTAAGAGTTATGTACTCAAAAGAACTAGTTTGTGGTTATCTGTAATAAGTCAATGGATTTTAGGAACTAAAACATTTAATGATCGTTTTGCGTACATATAAAGAGTACGGTGTCCTGTTAGGGTCATGTCGACCTACATACACAAGATCGCGAAAACATGAGGTGAAATCGCAAGGCGAGAACTAGGTCTGAGCACATCTATAATAATACAGTCTAACCTGTGAACAACGACCGGCCAAGGGAAGTGGCCAAAGCCCCCATTGTTGACAGGTGGCCGTTGTTTCAAGGGTCAAACATTTTCCCGGTTTCACAACAAAGTCGGCCATGTATTTTGAATTCTATTGTAATCCATATGCATGTATAGAAAAAGTCTTAGCTGTATACACTTCCACCTACCGATTTGCTTTTGCATGATCGTGGAGTGGATCTGCTTCATATCAAATAACCAGATGGCCGTGGCCTGCATGTGGAGCCCGCCGAGGCATTTGATGGTATTTTTAAAAACTTTAACGCAGATTTCGGACGGACGTCATTGTGATCACTATGTCTCGCTTTCCGCAAGCGGGCTCGACAAAAATAGTCAATTAAATTTATTTTGTTATGTCATCATATTTTGTTGTTATTGTTTTTGAACCCAGCCTCGCTTTGGAAATGATATACAAAGTAACAAAGGGAAGTAATTATCTTGAGGCTTGCTTTGGTGCACCATTTAATAGCTTGTCGTAATTATATGTAAGCGGTTTAATTAGCATTAATTACCATTAGTATTTTACTTTCTTATTATCAATTTCACACCATCATTTTATATTAATAACGGTCATATAGTCTTTATTAAAGCGATATAGCCTATGTGGCGCGGCCTGTGAAAACCAATTTCTTTTGTAACAAAAACATTTCATTGAATGTGTCCACAGGTGGAAGACTCGGACCTGCGACACAAAAAATGCCCATTACAAAAAATCCATTACCCCATGCACCCACTTGGTCTGATACAGTACTATCTCCTAGAAAGAAGATAGTACTGTATGTGACCAAATGGGTGGGCTAGTGGTTTTTTTGCAATGGGCATTTTTTGTGTCTCAGGTCCGAGTCTTCCACCTGTGAATGTGTCAAGTGGAGTAACCCACGCAAGATATATGTCCAAACCGGCAGAGAATACCAGGCTTATTTGCCTTCTGTCCAATGTTTTTCCTGATCAAGCCCGAATATTTAAGCAGCCTATGACAAATTTGCATTAATTAATTGTCCGCTGACATAATTATTGATGTTTTTAATTAGAGATTGGCGAATATTGTAAACAATGGGCAGACTACGCGAATCCACCGCCTGATCTGGCCGCTAATGCAATATATATATAAGCAGGGATTTGTCAGAGATAGAGACCCAATTCACATAAACACGTTTGTCGTGTCACTTTAGACTGGTTCCCGGTAGTATTGTTTCTCTAGCCTGCGCATCCGACAGGGTACCAGTCTAGTGTCGACTACGTGACTGAAGTCAACAACCGCGTGTATTGGTCTGTGATGTGGCTTGTGCCCCGCGGTATGAAATTCACATTAAGTAAAACTTGACAAGCGGGGTGTGTTTGAAGTCTTAGTCTTGTCACTGTAGACGAATCAGCATCGTGTAAACACAGTTTGCCAACTTATGATGGAGTTATTTGACTTACGCGGAATTGCATTATATGCCTATTGGGAATATACCGTTAATGGCGTTATGCAATAGTTTTCATGGCAAATGCTTAATGTCGCCAAAATGACACAACCGATATGGGCAAGGTAAATGTTCTCAAAAGAGTGTTGTGCCAATGTACATGTATGCGAATGTAATCGATGACTAATTGGATACGACCAGTTGCAATTCAACTGATAGCGGCCAGATTGTGATGAAAGGAAAATAGCGATTCTGGTGCTTTTTTTTTGCTGACAAAAACATGACATGGCCGCTGTTTACATACGAGGATGGCCGCGGCCCGCATGTCGTGCCCGCCGAGGCATTTGATGGTTTCAGAGTATTTATTTGAAGTTTGATGCCCAATAAGCATACAAAGTTTCAAGCAAATCTGACTTACGGTTACAGAGATAGTAGGTATATATGTGAAAACTTTAACGCAAATTTTGACAGAAACTTTAACGCAAACTTCTAAGTCATTTGACCTTGACATAGGGGCACAGGGGCCGCATGAGTGGGACACAGAATGAATATATGGATGATGACTAATAAGCATATGAAGTTTCAAGTCACTGTAACTAAGGACTGCAGAGATATATAAGGTTTTGTTTGTTTGTTTATTGGTATTTAATGGCCTATCAACAGCTAAGGTCATGTAAGGCTGGGCAAACGGGTTCGATCCTGTTTTAACCTGCTGCATTGGGGGGGGGGGGGGGGGGAAACCCAAAATCAGAACGGAATATTTACATTGAGAAAAAATATATTCAGCCCTGAAATTAGAATAACCGGACCTGGTGCCAGGTCCATACCACACCAAAGCCACTTGGCCCCTTCCCCTGAAATTAGATTACAACTAATCGTAATACTCACATAAGGGAATAACCAGATTCAACTGTCACATACAAAATTCCAAAGACGTATGTGAGGGCCAAACCAGGTCTGCAGTCGAATTCCGGTAAGGATGAACTCCGATCGTTAAATTACCCATCGCTTGCTCCCACCTGCCACCCACAGAGATATAAGGTATTTAACTTTAATGCAGATTTCGGAACGCAAACTTCTAAGTCATTTGACTTTGGGCACATGGGCCGCATGAGTGGGATACAGCATGAATATATGGATGATGACTAATAAGTATATGAAGTTTCAAGTCAATGTGACTTAGGACTGCAGAGATATAAGGTATTTAAAAACTTTAACGCAGATTTCGGAACACAAACTTCTAAGTCATTTGACCTTGACCTTGGGCACAGGGGCCGCATGAGTGTGATACAGCATGAATGTATGGATGATGACTAATAAGCATATGAAGTTTCAAGTCAATGTGACTTAGGACTGTAGAGATATAAGGTATTTAAAAACTTTAACGCAGATTTCGGACGGACAGACACCCGGACGTCATTGTGATCACTATGTCTCGCTTTCCGCAAGCGGACTCGACAAAAATGCGGCGAGGGAATGAAAATAGCTGGCCGCTGGTTGCAGTGCGGGAGTGGTCGTTATTCCAAGGTCTTAAGAACAAAATTGGATGGTGGGATTTTTAATTGGCCGTTGTGGACAGGTGGCCACTATTTACAGGTGGTTGTTATCACAGGTTCGACTGTAATCACATTGCATTACACAAGAGTTATGATGGAGTAGTCTTTCCAAATGTGCGTTTCAAGCGTTCTTTGTTGACTTTCTACTTCGTGGAGAGTGACCCTAAGAATTGCTAATGCATACTTTATTAGGTAAGTTTATGCTAATATGTTTGTGTCATATTGTCTCTCAATAACAATATAGCGAAGTATGAACGTCAAAACTCTGCAGGTCTTTTTCTATATTTTAGTGCACGAAGTGTAAATGCTATTACGCACATTTTTACTGTGTAGTGTAGAGATATAGTGCAACCTGTTGCCTACAACGCGGAAACATGCAGCTACTACCAGCCATGTTAACTCTATACAAACGTTGACACCACCAAGGGTACATTCATATAGGTCAGTGCCATGAATGGGAAAAAATATTTGGCAAGGCTCAAGAATTTCTTTATTTCTCATCAGAAGTATATGTTGTGACCACTCATTTGAACCGTCTCGCCGAGACGGTTCAAATGAGTGGTCACAACATATATTTTAGTTCTGAAATAAGGAAAATAGATAGAGAATAGTAAGTGAGTGCCGTGAATGGGAAAAACATATCTGGCAAGGCTCAGGAAACGGGATGGGCGAGGCTCTACTATTCTATTTATCCCGTCAACACCTACAAATGGCTGTAAAATACAAAAATTGTATTGAATATCAAAAATGTTTCACGGCACCGTGTTTCACGGCACATACGCACTGTGTTGACGGGATAAATTAGCATAAGTACTCCTTCCTTTGGAAGCATCTATTGCACTAAAATTTATACCAATTTTTCAACGTTCGGTCTAGCTGCACGTTTACCGCTTTATAGGCAAGAGGTTGCACTATATTGCTACACCAGTCAACGTAAAAAATGTACGTGATGGCATTTACATTTCGTGCAATATAAACTTATAGAAAAAACCTGCAAACTTCGCTATATTGTTATTGAGAGACAATTCTACAATATGACACCAAAATATTACCATAAACGTACCCAAGTAATAAAGTGTGTATTAACAAAATTCTTAGGTCACTCTCCTACGTTCGGCCATTTTGAAATTTACCTGTTCAGGTGCGAATGACAGGTAACACACCTTTGTCCGATTCCTGAGACCTTTAATTGTTTGTTTGGATCGTATAACTTACCCACGGCGACCAGCGCCAGGAAACACAGCGAGAACTCAAGAAGATTCATAGGAATCGTGAATTCATGAGCGAAACGAGAGTTGTTTTTGCCCAGGTAAAGGCGGAAATGACTATTGCTGTGTCCCGGTTTTATGGTCTCTTTATTAACTTTTACTTTACGAGCCGAGAACCAGTCAGGTGAAAAACGCCAAGGGAGGTAATTGACCAATGACTCATAGTACTAGTGAAAGATTACTTCGTGCACAGTATATCTCGTACCAATGCGATACGGTACAGATGGGGGGGGGGGGGGGGGGGGGGGGGGGGGGGGGGGGGGGGTGGGGGGGGGGGGTTCCGGGGTTGCAACCCCCCCCCCGTTCAGTCACGGAGTTTACATAAATCTAAATTATGGCTTATGGAATTTGTGACAAGTGTATCTCCTACGCAAATTGCACAAACATGCATCAGCATATATATATACTATCTAGATTGCTTGTTAGAAGCATGGCGGTACGTGTTTCAATGGCTGAACTTTGAACGGTGCAGATCCTCATCAGACTGTGCGGATGCACATGCTGATCTCTGGATCTACAATGCACGCAGAGCAACAACAACACAAGACCCATATCTCCAGTGACAGCCGCCACAAATTAGGGGCGGATCCAGGATTTATGGCTAGAGGGGGCGTGGATTTCCAAAGAGACACATATGATCGTTCACTTTCATAACATTCAGATTATTTTCTGCATTATTTCTTATTTGTCATCAAAATAATATGTTGTTACTACTCATTTGAACTCATTTCAATGCGTTATTATTTTTCAAACTAAACACAATATAGTACTACATGCATCTTCGACAGTTGTCAGGCCATGAACTTTACCATCGTTCAAACATAGCAGCTGGCAACCGGCAGTTAAAGGCCGTACACAGTTCTTTCTCTGTTAAGCGTCTCTAGCTGGTGCGGTATAGGTTTTGAGAGTGGTTCTGTGAAGAAGAAAAACAAGCTCTGTATGCTATAGCTATTTGAAATAATAAAAACTTCAGGAAGTTTTTAACATAACTTTACATTCGTTTTTGTTTTGTTTGTTTTTACCGGATACGTAATCAATCAATATTTGACCAAATTTCACGAAACAAAAAGAAGGCTCATTCTTAAATTTTGAAATGTAATATTATCGAAAAAAATATTGTTTTTGCATTGTTTATATAGCAGTAAAATTTGGACAGGTTTTGTGAAACAGACAGTAGACACGATAATTACCTCCAACGTAAATAGTCCTACTAATCCGTGTGACATATGTATTAAATTAATAATTAAATGTTCAGCGCTATATTTAGAACTGATTGTATGTTATGTTGTCATCAGTTCACAAGACGCAAAGCATATTACCGCTCACACGCGCTCACTTCGTGTCACACCGCAACTCTAGTATAGCGATTCTAAATCACTGTTAGGGGCGGGGCTTCGCGACATGGTTGGTAAACAAAAAGTAAAGTTATAGTTACAGCTCGCTACGAACTTAATTTATTAAAAATCCAATGTATGAACTATAACTATTACTTAATGAATTATCGGTATTAGATGGCCGTAAATCCTACATGTATGTGTCAACAATTAAAATTGGGGATTTCAGGCGACAAACACAGAGAAAAATCGGTGTGATTTGCAATCACCAATCTTCACCCATGTTTAATATAGAATTATGTTACTTAGATATACATCTATGTTGGTGACATTGAAACATATGCACGGACACACAATTACTATCATCCATTTCCATTTTAATTAAATACGTAATAAAAATACATGTATATAGAGAAGAAACTCATATGTGCCTACAATTTTAATTCGGGATTTCAGGCGACCAACACAGCGACACCTGGGGGCCGTTTCACTAAACTTCTTACGACTAAAATGTTCGTAAGCGCAAATTTAGGATCGTCTAGAAATTTCAATTGATGGATTTACATTTATTGAGCATAGGCTGCATATGCAGCCTATGCTCAATAAATGTAAATCCAACAATTATTTACAAGAAAACATTGTTAATGTGAAATTTACAGACTATCTTAATTTTGCACTTACGAACATTTTAGTAGTAGGAAGTTTAGTGAAAAGGCCCCCAGGTGTCGCTGTGTTTGAAATCTGCAATTTCCCAAATTCACACGTCATGTTGAATATTCACTATTGTGCATATAGTGTTTGTCACCCACGAATTCACAGTGAGCCGCATCCATAATTAATACAATATGTTTTATTACTACGTTGCAGTATCAGGGTGTACGGATTTCGACATTCAACGTGAGGGCAGTACATATGCGATATTGATAGAACCACAGGTTGAAGTAACGAACCGAGGTCTATAAATACATTAAATATGCCTAAAAGCATCAATAAATGAAGATTTTTTTGTTACCCCTCCATATAATGAATTATATGGAGGGGGTAAAACATTTTTGTTTTCTCATTTATTGATGCTTTTAGGCATATTTAATGTATTTATAGACCTCGGTCCGTTACTTCAACCTGTGGATAGAACCAGACAATGATGAAATCTACGGAGCCCCGCAGGGGACGTAGCATTTTTTTTTTATTAATTCGTTCCCACGAAATAACAATACGTTCCCCACGAAATAACAATTCGTTCCCTCAATTTTACAATTCGTTTCCACGAAATAACAATTCGTTCCCACGGGAACGAATAGTTAATTCATGGGAACTACTTGTTATATCGTGGGAACGAATTGTTAATTCGAGGGAACGAATTGTTAAATTGAGGGAACAAATTAGTCATTCGTGGGTAACGAATTGTTAATTCGAGGGAACGAATTGTTATATAGTGGGAAAGAGTTGTTAATTCGAGGGAACGAATGTTAAATCGAGGGAACGAATTGTTGTATCGTGGGAACCAATTGTTAATTCGTGGGAACGAATTGTTAAATTGAGGGAACGAATTGTTATTTCCGCAAGTTATTGCTACCAGCACCTCGTCTACTGTTCAATCGATTTATACAGTCATGTTTTGCATTTATTTATTCTTTGCTTGTCACTCACTCTGTAGCATATTTCACCAACATTGCTAAGTATGCTTATCTAGCTAAGTCCACTTTGAGGGAGTAATCATTTATTGTTCCCAAAATGCATTATTTCATATAGAACTAACGACTGCATATATTTGATGATTAAAAGTATGCATAATTATTATACTGAATTTATTACATTATCACAGCCAAAATGGCTGTGATAATGTAATAAATTCAGTATAATAAAAATTAATAAATGTATCCTTGAATTGAAAATTTCTCCCTTTAAAGTATACTTAGCAAGATTAGTATACTTTGCAATTTTGGTGAAATCGGCTACAGAACGCCCAATTTTTACATCTATGTCCAGCCTTTGACATACACCAACCAACAATTCGCTTATTAATCCTATCATCGTTCATGCATTTCATTCTAAATACAAATGTAGAAAACTGACTTCAACTGTCTGACAAATGATGGTACCCACCCCAGTTCACCACTTAATGCCGCAGTCGGTGATTATCTACCTACGCCAAGATAGTATTTCATAGCTCTGTTATGTACCGTCAGTGCCGTAACCAGGAAGACAAAAACGAGGAGGCAAAACAATCAACTGGAGTGGGAGTGGAGTGAGGGAGGAGTACGATAGGGGTTTGTCCCGGGGCATTTTTTAACAAGAGAAACAAATTTCCTTCATTTTGATGCATTTTCAGGCGTAATATCCCTTTCGTTTTTGTTTGCTACTTTCATGACAAAAACATATAATTTTCGCTGTCCGGTCCATACGACCCTGATCTGACTGCATATCCACACAACCTATGTTGGACTGGTGTAGACCCTGATCTGACTGCGCATCCACACTACCTCTGTTGGACTGGTGTAGACCCTCATCTGACTGCATATCCAAACAACCTCTGTTGGACTGGTGTAGATCCTGATCTGACTGCATATCCACACAACCTCTGTTGGTGGACAGGTGTAGACCCTGATCTGACTGCATATCCACATGGTGTAGACCCTGATCTGACTGCATATCCATACTACCTCTGTTGGAGTGGTGTAGACCCTCATATGACTGCATATCCATACTACCTCAGTTGGATGGTGTGACTGATTTGATGCATATACTACCTGGTGTTGGACTGGTGTAGGCCGTGATCTGACTGCATATCCATACTACCTCAGTTGCACTGGTGTAGACCCTGATTTGACTGCATATCCATACTACCTCTGTTGGACTGGTGTAGGCCCGGATCTGACTGCACATCCACACTACCTCTATTGGACTGGTGTACACCCTGATCTGACTACATATCCACACTACCTCTATTGGACTGGTGTATACCCTGATCTGACTACATATTACACACCTACCTCTATTGGACTGGTGTAGACTCTGATCTGACTGCATATCCAAACAACCTCTGTTGGACTGGTGTACACCCTGATCTGACTGCATATCCACACAGCCTTTATGTTGGACTGGTGTAGCCCTGATCTGACTGCATATCCATATACTACCTCTTTCTGCGCAAAATGTATCGTAAGACCATAATTAAGCATTAAGGTGTATACCGATATAATTAGTTTGTAAACTGTAAAAACCAATTTCTTTAAAGCTACACTTTGTGTCAATATTATAGCCTATCTAGAGCTATAGGCCAATATTCGAAGACGAAATCCTAACAAATATAAGGTCAAACAAAACGAGGAGTTACGGCCCTGACCGTACTGTTTTCACACACAAGTTAAACGATAAAGGCGGACAGCGAACACCCATGACGAAGTCCCGTGCTTACATTAAACCAGTATGTACTGTGTGTAGAGAGTTTAACCATACACAAGCGGTGACTGAAGAATACAAAGACCGTATTGCACTAAACATTTTACCGCCAATACCATTGTCCGTCAAACGCCGCCAGAAAATGTCTCTGTCAACTGAGTCAAACGCCTTTTTTAAAATCGACAAAGGCAGAGTATGTCGAGCGTTTTGCCTTAAAGGTACATGCCCACGCAGCAGGTTACACTGTACTACTACTTTTCATTTTCTGTCATGCCTTATATGAGCCATTTGTCTACCCACTAACGAGTTATTTTTAATTACGGCGCGTGTTAATTGGTGTTAAATCGCATTTTATATGCCTCGACCAGAAAGGGTATTTTCCGACCTCGTGCTATTTTTACCAATACGCGTCACGTGACACGGTCAATCATATCACATCTTGACATGCGCAGTGAAGTATCCGAAGTTGAGAAGAAAAATCTCTGTTCGAGTCCAAATCTAAATCTCCACGTAACTCTTTCCGTTTGTTGATCTGGTCGCCAATATTAACCACTCGAGATCTCTCTCTGTACTGCCTCTCCTTCAGACATTTCGCCTTATTTTTTGACCGATACTACCTCGCCGTTTCATACAAATTCCGTCCTGGACGTTTCGACATGTTGATATTCTTTTTTACATATTGGGAAGCCTACTGGCGCGCGTAGTATACTGCGCATGCGCACCGCAAGCCGTGATGTGAAAGTCGTCGTCCCCGCACATTATCAAAGTAGACTGTTACCACCGTGCGTCGCTAACAGTAAATTGATAATTAATAAATGATTATATTTGTATAGCGGGCACTCGTAATTGTTAGGACTGGTGGAATAGTGACATAATTATACACTTATTTAATTCCTATAAAGAACATTTTGTGCCTACTGAGTGGGCATGTACCTTTAAGACGCGTTTCAATTATATTCGTGAGTGATGCAATATGGTATATTGTACTCAGTCTGGTGAATATAGATTCAGACGGGCAATATGACACCAAATTGACTGTAGAATCACAATAACTTATATTATTTATATGACTAAGTATTAAAGTCATTCTCATTGGCCGAAACACAGCCACGTGATTATCTACAAATTGAATGTAGACCTCTGAACGGCTTGTTTCCACGAATAAGCACTCTCGGACCGGGAGACTACCGGTCCGAGATGTGTTTATTCATGTAAACAAATACTTGTTCACCTCCTTAGAGCGCATGCATAAATCTGACACATGTAATTGATATTGTGTTTACACTGTTAGTGACTCTTCCTGATTTTATTAATATTCGTGGTATGGGTGATATAATAAAACAATTATAGTCTTTTGAGTCGGTGTACATGAGATTTACGGACCTTCGAAAAGTGATGTTTACCTTTGCCTTCGGTCCGTACATCTCATGTACACCGACTCAAAATACAATAATTGTATAATATTGCTTGTTAGAAGCGTGACGAGTGCTTCACAGATGGAATGGCGAACAGTGCAGATCCTGATCAGACTGTGCGGATGCACAGGCTGATCTTGAGCTACACTAGTCGCAAAACCCATAGGTCCAATTTCACCAGTCACAACCACACAGGTCGTAGCCAATACCAAGAACGGAAGACATTAAAATGGAGATTAGTTATGGTATTGAAACTATATTTTGCCAATTTACAACTAAGGACCGACTATATAGAATATGACCTTTTGTTTCAAATGTAGTAGAATCATACATGCGATTGAATATCTATATAAAGTATACATGACCCTGTTCGTCTTCGAGTATATTATACACAGCATTGAGTTGCCATCTCCGCCATTTTAGTTTGTACATGCTATCGACAGTTTTACCACTTGGAGTGTTTGACACATACATCCAATACTATGGCAGCAAATAACCGTTGGTGAAAAACGTCCCAGATATATAAGACGACAACGTCCTGTAAATATTAATTCGGCAGACTACACAAAACGCTAGATATCTGAGCTTTTCTACCATCACTCACAAAATATACAATGGACACTCTTGCAATGTGCAAAATGTAAAACTGATGCACTGTCTATTATTAGAAGTACATTTGGCATAGGTAAAATCCGTATTTACTAACATAGCAGGCAGGTAGACAGTAGTGACAATACACTCAGATACCTGCTTAAAGTCACTGGAATCGATACAGTATGTATGGTAATATAGGTATGTATCTACAGCACTGTGTATTGTACTTACTGTTAACACATCCTTTACTGATCCTCAAACAAATTTTAGCAAAGGGTCAACAAACCCTTCAGATATCAGACATTGTATATAAAATTGATGAAAATAAGGCATAGCATGTTTTTGTCTGATGTATCCCCATCATGTTGCACCAAATTCATTCATGTGTTTGTCATATTATTAGTGGTATGTTTTCAAATGTAATAAGAGTTAAAACTGGCCGATGGCTTGTACACACTAATATGGCCGACATGGCAACTCCATACACTGTGTGGGATATAGGAAGAAGAACATGTTCATGTGTATGTTATGCATATATCCCTTCACATTTACGAAGCAATTATGCATGAATCATTGGATGATCATGGGCCCCACGGGTACTTAATACCTTAGAAGAAATTAGGTGTAGATATAGATCCGCCACATATATATTGACTACTATATTTTTGTTTGTATTTTCATTATTTAAAGTGAAACCGGCATAGGTAATATAAACAGTACATGACATGAAAACACGCAACAGTATATTGGGATACAGCATTATCACATTGATTCGTATATTACATTAGATATATGAGACGCTCCATGTCGAAATAAAAGCCATCAAATTGATCCAACGTCCAGTGTAACCACAGATCACCATGCCGTATGCGCAATCAGATCATAGTCTACACTGCTCGTTACAATAATATACTATCACACAAAGACGAGGCTGTCCGCAGATGTGATCAGTACTCAGTAAACATTGTTTTGTCATGGAGGGTCACATCATTATATCCGGGTTGGAGACGTGTTCCGACAAAAGCTGATGTGCTGCAATATCATTCAAAGGTTCGATCCTAGAGGCAGCAGCCTCGATGTCGATTGGACCGACATTTGAACTACTCGCCGTATATCGTATAAAGTGGGACTCGCATGAACGGTATCCATGTAGCAACACACGCGGGCACAGACAGGACTGTAACACGACATAATTTCCCGGAATGACGTCCAAGTTCCTCTTATTGGAATCGTTTAGATTAGAAAATATTCGACGATCAAAATAACCCTTATGATGGCAACATCTCTGTATCGTGCAGTCACGGACATAGATGAGTGGCGAACAGTGTAGATATTTATTTATCTGAGTCTGTGTACAGGATAATCCGAGTCATAATGTGTATAGTATCATCTTCAGGTAACCTGTTACGCATATGAAAATAGCCTGATACCACCGCGCGTCACTATCAGTAAAATAAATATTACTAAATGATTATAATCTGTATAGCGGGCACGCGTAATTTTTAGAACTGGTGGAATAGTGACACAATTATACACTTATTTTATTCTTATAAAGAATAGTTTGTGCCTACTGAGTGGGCATGTACCTTTAAGACGTGTTTCAATTATATGTGTGAGTGATGCAATATGGTCTATTGTACTGGTGAATATAGATTCAGACGGGCAATGTGACAGTAAATTGACTGTAGAATCACAATAACTGATACCATTGCTTGTTAGAAGCGTGACGACTGTTTCACAGATGGAATGGCGAACATTGTAAATCCTGATCAGACTGTGCGGGTGCACAGGCTGAGCAGGAGCTACACTTGTCGAAAAACCCATAAATCCATAAGTCACAACCACACAGACCCTGCCAATACCAAGAACGAAATACATTATAGACACCTCAGAAGAATTTAGGTA